>OX438768.1:8620107-9858660 GCA_949316455.1 Acleris holmiana
CTTATTTAAAGTTCTGACCTGTGATGTCACCGTCTCTGTATTGACAAATATTATACTATTTTTGCCTTACGATTATTTAAAAATCGAAAAGAACACAAAAATATACCTCATATCTCAAGATACTTTCCTGTACTGGATGGCGTGATCACATAACTAATCTGTGTTATGTTAACATGAATATTAAGTGGTTCTCGGCCTTTCGCTGACAAATCTTTCACATATGCATCGTTTCGCAACCTATTCATTTGCCAATCCGCTTTTTTTTTCTGTAACTATAAATATTTCAGGATTCTTATAAAAATAACCTAACCTAAAGTATAGGGTTCTACACGATGGTCCTGAAATTTATTCAGAACTATTTGCAGTTTTGGAAAAAAAAAAACGCGGGTTGTTAAATGATACGTTTGTGAAATAAATCATCTGTGAAACGTTGGTTATGAAATGATAGGATGCCATATTAAGTATACTATACTTACTAAACTGTTCTTATAGATTACACACCACTACCGAAATAAAATAGGAGTAAGGTAAATGTCCGAGTGATTGTCGCTGTACTAGTAGTTGTCACCAATAGTCACCATACTTTGAATTGCGATAAATAAAATAAGATCAACATTACTTTTATTAACACCTCATTTTAGGGGTGACAAATGTGTTGACTTTTGATATTTCACACGCCAATTTCAAAATTATTATATTAAATTTAAAGCACCTGACATTTACTCATACAATCCAATTGACTATATATTTATTTTTTCATTTTGAGAAATTTCGATATGATTCCCATATCAAACAAATTCGATTTAACAAAAAGAAAGGTCACGTCTCCCAAAAACATGAAAATGTTGTGGGTAGATGTATAAATGAACTTAATATCACGACGCAAATTAATATTTTCTGTTGACATGCTTACAATGTTTTTTGCAACCAGTTTCTTTATTCCACTACAACTACATGGTGTCCCAGATGAGGTACTTAAGTCGTACGTCGTCGTTATTTTGCTAATTTAATTTCTAGTAAAATAAACACGGCAGCTAATCAAAGGCAAATTGAATGCTTTTTCTGAGGATTTAAATCAAGATCCGAGTCAGTATTTTATCCGTTTTTAGGGTTCCGTAGTAGTCAAAAAGGAACCCTAATAGTTTTGCCACGTCCGTCTGTAGGTTGTAACAAGGGTGAAAATAAATAAGTAATCAAATTTTGAAAAATGATCACGACCCAATAGACGTTCCACTGTATGTTTTTTTATGTATGTTTACCGATTACTCCGTCAATTGTGGACCGATTTTGAAAATATTTTTTTTAGTAACAAGACTAGCATTTGCATTCAGAAAGTATAACTTGGTGCGGTGAAACTGATGATGAAGATCACAGATGGCCACCGGAACTCCTCAACGATCAACTGGGACTACGTAACAGCGTATTATGATCACTTAAAAGTATAAAATAAAAAAAATATTTTAAAAAACAAAAGCCGCCTTAATAACGCAAAAAATAACTTCTTTTAAAATTGTAGGCACCTACCTAATAGGTTAGGTTAGGTTAACTGAAGTCGGCGACAACCACATGTTCAGCAAAAAAGCCGTTTTCAGTTGGACTAACCTATTAGGTAGGTGCCTACAATTTTAAAAGAAGTTATTTTTTGCGTTTTTAAGGCGGTTTTTTATTTAAACAGGTGAAATCAAAGGAGACTAGGTAGAATTATTTTTTCTTCCACTGGGTTCAAAATTATATTTTGCCACTTTACTGCACGAAGGTCTGCCCTCGCTGTTCCGAGGTTTCTGGGGTGTTTTCTGAGTGTTCTCGGTTCTTTATAAATGGAGGATATACTTAAATAAATAAATAAAATTCCACATTCCAATAAAACTACCCAGTTACAGTATTACGCAATAGGCTGCCTATATTATATCTTTCGCCTGACTACCACAGTTTTTAATTCTGTAAATAAACACCGGTAACCCGATAAGCGGTCACAGCAGGCATTAGCGATAACTTCAAACGTGACTATAACATAACAACGATTTGTTTTTAACAAGCGATCCGATAGTGTTATCTAGCAAGGTGTACATTTCTGTAGGCGGAGATTCCGCGTTCACGTTGTTGTCCGACTTTTTAAATATCTCTTAAAACAAAAAACTTTGTAAAGACTAGATGCTGTTTCTCTATTTTTATCGAAAAATATCTTTCTTTTAAACTTCTAAATCACTGCAGAAGTTTATGATTCGTCTGGTTTTTTAGTTTTAGTCATTTAGGGTATTCTATATATATCTGTCAGTCGGTTAGTCAGCAACGGGATACTTTTATAATCGAAGATGAACTAAGCCATAATATTTTGATAAGTATAGGTGCGGTGTACTACCGTTTCAGGCTAAATATATCATTTCCCATCTAACTAATCGCAATAGGTACTATATTATAAGTTTGACTTGACAATATTATCTACTTTACCAAGTTTATTTAAGACAAATTACCGTTTAGCAAACATTTTACCTAAACCTTTTAACGCCACTGACTTGATACAAAAGTCGCCCCACACACGCCAATGACAGCTTAAAACCACTGCAAATTTCAACGTTACGTCACAAACACTCGGGTCTATTTTGCACTGTATCTGTGACCACTATAACTGACGAAAGCGTGGTAGGCACGGCAGTACACGACCACTTTATGGGTTTTTGGCGTTCCAAGGGTTAAGCAAACGATTTTTCCCAAAAGTATTGTTTAAAATAAAACTTTGGATACCCACTGATTTATTCCACACTCCACAAGTTCTAGATTAGGTTAAAACTGTGACCGCTACAGAAACAAGCTGCTAGTTTAGGGTAGAGCTTTGTCAAGGCGCGTAGCACCTTAACTACGCAATTACTCTTAAATTTATAAGTAATTTATTTGCTACAGAATTGGGATCGAAAATTTGCAAAGGGTGTGTTACATTCCTAGTCCAGTCAACAAATGGCTAAAACGGGGTATAGATTGCGTGAGCCGGAACGTAATTTCTTTAAAAAATTGTTCAAGATGCTTAGGGTGTGAACATACTAAGAGTCCGCACTTCTTCGGAGGCGAGCCAACGAGGCGGCGTTTGAATTACGCCAGTTTTAAGCCTTTTCATAAAAATTCGCTGCTGCCGTTGGAAAATATTTGTTTTGTTTGCCTTATTTTGGAACGCACAACTTCGCGGCCTATTTTTAAAACAGTAAGGTTAACATTTCCAACGATGTTGGAGAAAAACTAATTCCATGGCGTCTTACGGGCGTCATCACACCCGACGGCGTAAAAGATGCGGCCGGCAAGTCAACTGATTTTGACGTATTTCAGTTAGCCTACACAGCATCAGCGTTTTTTAGGACCCATTGAGGGGAATTCTGTACGCCGCACTTATACGTCTCAAGCGTCTACTGCGACCAATGAGTGAGAAAGGATCCATTGAACAGAGAGTAAGGAGCTGAGAGCTGACCCCGAGTCGATGTCCCTGGAGGGCGGGCGCACGAGCGCGGCGGCGGCCAGCGCCAGGCAGCGCTCGGCGTCGGCGGCGGCGCGCCGCGACCAGCGCGACAGCCGGTCGGCACGCACCACGTCGCGCACCACACACTCATACGAATCATTCTCCTGTCCAACATTACGATTTTATTAGCGTTTTAAAAACCATTGCAGCGGTTATCAGTTCTGAAATTTGGCCGAAGACCAGCACCCTTGTCAATTAGAAGGCTCTGAAGCACAATTCCTGCCGCAAGTTCGTATTTTTTTTTACCCTATTTTTTATATTTTTACATAACTTTGAAAGAATAATATTACATAACTCTCGTAAATTATTTGAAGTCCATTGGTAAAAGCTTAATTCATAGTTATTATTTGTAGGCCTCAATAATCCTAAAAAGGCCGAAAAATCTACCCTAAATTTTGAGACATAGCTGGAGATAAAGCAGTTGAGTGTCCAGCATTAAGCAGTTGAGTGAAACGTAGGTATGCTTACGTCGTCAACGGTGATATCTTGGTGGTAGGTCGGGGGTTCGACGTCTAGCATCGCGTGAAAGGCAGCCTTGCCTCCTTCGGCATCGTTCAGGGCCACCGAGCACAACACCAAATGCAAACCTACAACATACAAGTTTTCAACCCAAGTATATAACAAAAAAACAAACTTATTAAGCGCGATTTAATCAAACAAAGAAATATCGTGAAATAGAAATACATTCGAATTTCAAACCTGACTTCTGTTAGTAGAGTTTTATTTAGAACTGAATTTGGTATTGAGTTAATTCTTTGTTTGATTAAACACGCGAAATGTTAAGAGTAAGTTAGGTAGCCAAGCAAGTCATGATTGTAAACGGGGTCAATGGAGTTCAAGGCCAAGGCCATCGCTATTGCAAAGCATGACCGCACAATGTGTGACCCTTCTGGTGTCAAACTCTAGAACGTCCTCGGCGTGTCATAGTTCATTGGTGATTCGAGAAGGCATTCTGAAACATTCGGGGATTGAAAGTTTAAAAGGTGAAGCGCACGCGGCGTTTTTCATTCTTTACTTGGAGAGCGAACAATGCGAACAAGAGCGACCCGAGTAATCTTTCATCTAATTATTCGAAATTGATTGTGCGATAATTGTTTGTGACGGTTAAGTGCGTGCTTTAAGAAAGTCTAGCTCTTAATTATCGGTGTGTTCGTGCATTTCTATCAGTTACCTATCCCCACGTAGGTACGTAACACCCATGATAGTGTATGAGTAAAAAACGGCCATTTTGTAAGCCCGTACCAGTTTGAAAGTCGCCTTGTTCGTGCATGATGTGCTGGAAGTTAGTAACCGCGTCGCGAAACTTGCCCATGCGCACTAAGAGCAGGCCAATGTTGTGCATCACTTTCATTCTGCGGACAATAGTAGCTTACTCGTATGTCTCAAAGGAGTCAAATGACACATAGACGACAGCGTATCAGATCCAGCAAGAAAAGGCAAATACCTAAAACCCATTTTAGGTTCGGGATCCAGTTGAACGTAAAATCTTTAGTAACGGGTAATAACAAATAAACGAGATTTTTTGAAAGAGGTGAAAAAATTACACAACAGGATCTGAAATGAAACTTAAATATAATAGAATTAAAAATACACTGTATTTATTTCTAAAACCATCAATGAACAGTTGAATATGGTCCATGATCAGCTGATCGACGGAGCTTAGTCCAAATGGTCGCACAAGTACGCTGGAAGGCCATCTTATCCATTTTACGTTCACAAACTTTTATCCTATTTATGGGCTGAGTACAATTTTCGGCTCTCCAATTATGCTCGTGCACCAATAAACTCAAATATCCGAAAAAGTCTTCAATTGGCCGACATTGAGGAAGATTTGTTGGGTTGCGGTGTTTTGGTACAAATACGAGTCCAGAAAACTAAGCGTTTCTTTACATAATGCGACGAAGAACATAATGATCCGGCCAAGACACATAATTGCCAACAGAGTGATATCTACCTATATAATAAAAATGAATCGCTGAATGTGTTGCTAAGCGCAAATCGCTAGTTTTAGGAATAAATGACATTAATATTTTCTAAAAACATTGGTTTATGTATATATTTTAGGTAACGGCTAACGGCCGAACACTATATTCAAACCGCGGATAGATAAGGCTTACTTCGGGTTGAAATTTGACATTTGCCCATACAAAATGTGTTAAATTTTAATCCGAAGTAAGGCTATCTGTCCGCGGTTTCAATATAGGTTTCGGCCGTAAACCAGTAGGTTTAAACCACAGTTTTAAAACACCTCTTTCGGAAATGACGACATACAGCATAAACTTATACTGAAACTTGTGTTTGAATTTGTATTTTTATCAGAAGGCGTGGTATTGGTTGGTTGTATAGTATCTATCATTTCCCGGGATGTGAAATTTGCTCAGAGGAAAATAACTTACATCATATAAAATGAACTTTTTCCAGCGTAATTTCAGGTCATCCAGCGACATTGGGTTTTAAGGGACGTATTTTTTTTTGTATATTCTGGTGCCCTTACCTTCTTTCGGTATACTATTCCAACCTTCTTAAATGATTAGCAGATATACGGTCGGCTATAATTAAATTTTTTCGCAGCATCGCTGGCTCATGCTGTGAAAATCATCAAATTGGGTATGAAGCAGTCGTTTCTTTGTCGTTTTGTTTGTAGTACTTAACGGCTTCGGAACCCTACAACCTAAAACCCCAATCCTAACCCTACCCTAAGCATGGTCCAACATGCTCTTGTCCGGTTTTTATTTATGCGGCCAGTTTCTTTTTAAAGAGATCGTTAAGTATTCTCATTTTTTGTTATCACCCGTTAGTTTATCGAAAGTGAAACAAGTCAAGCGGTATCGACCAAGACGTAAAGGTATCGATTAGTTGGCTTACAATAATAACTCAATTACAAATACAATGAAGAGAAATTGATAATTCTTATTAGAAAAAAAACAGAAATTTACTATTTTACTTGGATTATTATTTTGATATATAAGCCATAGTAATTTTTTTCTCAATAGGTGCCTTTAATAGGCTCAATTTTATTTGCGAAAGTTTCAATGTTTGGTAACACACCGTTAATAATTAAAAACCATAGAGCTAACCTTAAGTCTTTCTCAGCAGTAGGAGTTTGATCTAACGCCATCCTGTACAGTTTTAGAGCCTTAGGATGCTCACCCATTTTAAAATAAATGTTGCCCATGTTCACCTGAAAGTCCGAAAATATTTTGTAACACATGTACCCAACAACTTGTAACATTTGGGCCAACAACATCTAAACGGGTAACGTTTAAGAGGGCCTGGCCAAGATGCATTCGGCAAATGTTATCGCTAACAAAAAGAAAACGTATAGGATTGACGTAAGCTGCCGGAAGCTCGCGTCGAATGCTTATATCAATTCCTACACTTTGACAGATTTTGAGAATCGGGTATATTAGCGTGTTCCATCTTGTCTAGCCAGAGATAGATTACCTTCAGTCGATTCGCATGAGGAAACAACTTGTTCCGCGTAAGCAGTTGGTAAGTGTTCAAGGCTTCGGTGTACATTTCGTTTAGAGCGTACTGGCCAGCGAGGTTGCATAGCACCTAAAATAGGATATAAATGGGTCATACACAGATTTAGGTTACCGTCTTTCCTATGGACACACCGAAAGTTAACGTTATTAAGGCCCAATTTTCTGGCTAAGCTTGCGGGAATGTTCCCGCAAAAACGCCGTCACGAATGCTTTAGACCTATCATGTAAAAACATAATTTATGTGCACACAAGCTTTAACTATTGACCACTGAAGACAACTACTGAGACAATTGTATTTAACGTCCGCCTATAGCGATTTCAATTCGCGGCGGGATCTCATCATTCCGTCGGTGGGGCGTGCCGTCGTGGATTGAAAACACTAAGCATGGAAGCTGTGTTGGCATCGTAGCTCCCAAACGGATGGACCGATTTGGACGCTGTATTTTTAAAGATGGCTCGTTTAATCGGAATAGTTCTTAGCTCTTTACAAATCAATGGCCATTATATCTGTTTAATAGTTATCTACCAGTACATGAAAATTTACGGGTTATTTAGGACTTAGGTTTTAATTTTGTGTCGGCGTACAGCGAAAGTGAGGTCCAAGTTGTGCGTGTCCCCGAGGTTGGCTTGCTCCTGCATGCGAATCAACTGCCGCTCTAAAGTCGAAGCTTCCTGAGCCTTTGCCAGCGCCTGCAAATAAATAAATTTCTGCCTCAAAACTCAGATAAGGTATTCGAACTTTCGACAAATGCTTGTTTCACGTTTGTGGGTCGAATGAGTGGTGGATCGAAAACCGCAGTGTTTCAGATCTTTCTGAATCAAGATAGGATTTGCTAGCCACATGCGAGCACACAATCGGAGTCGCCGTGGCCGATTGTGTGCTCGAGTAAAGTAATCAGATAATGATGATGAATCGAAAGCCTAAACAGAAATGTAAACATGAGCTCTTAGAGGGTTCTTATCTTTTTTTCAACGTCTGTAAATGGAAAAAAATATATGAAAAGACCGATTCTTAAACGACGTTCGAGTTGTCAGCACGATAAATATAAAGTAGTTTTTTTAAAGGGTGCTCTGCGCAAGCTTCCGAGCCTCCACAAGGGGTGCGCTAAAAAACAACCTTTTAAAAGAGAATCCCAATGTATCGCTCTAAATATGTACCTACTCCAATTTGATTTGATTTGATTTTATTTATTTATCATTACTTATTTACCACCCTCGCTGAAAATAAGCTTGCTCCCTTGTGATACTGAGTACTACCTACGTATTGCATGGGCCGGGTACGAACCTGCCCCAAGTCCAGCTCGGTGGGAGGCGCGTCGTCGTCCGGGTCGCGCTGCGCACTCAGCACGCACGACTCTTCCACCAGCGTCATGATGCGCGCCTCCATATGCTTCACCTTGTCTTCAATTCTGCAGCCAAAAAAAAAACTTAATATAGCTTTCTGGTGACAGGTAGAACTATAATATTCTTAAATGATACCTATAGACTATAATGTATACTATGGGTACTTAATATCGATAAAAATATAAATACTTAAAAAAACAACTTCGACTCGTATATAAACATGTGGTCACTACACGAGCCCGGCGCTGCTAACTTAATAACTAGAGTCACTACCGACTAGGCCATTGGTTTTTTCAACTTGTGGGTCGCAACTCCCAAACTGTGTTTGTCAACTTATAAAGTAAAAGCTGTCTCACGTATCCTCTCTGCGATCCTCCCGGCTGGGCAGGTCTCGCGCCGCGGAGGTGTAGCCGGCGGCGCGCACGGCCGTCACGGGCCGCGCCGCCGCCGTGCCGGCGCGCGAGCCGCCGCGCACGCTCACCGTGCCCAGGCGCATCATCTGCGCACAATCATACACACATGACGCATGTATGCGGTGAGCTCTCCACCGCGGCCGTCCACTAGTACCCATTAGGGTTTCCATTCCGTAACAAGGGTAAAAATGCTGATTACTGGCATTCAAAATACCAGTTATTGGAACAACTGATGGTTGAGTTATAAATTTACCAACACAAAATTTCATAGTGGCATTGGAGGCAAAAATCGTGACGGTGCCAACAACAGGACTGTTTACCCTACGTTATTAAAAGTCAAAAGTGGTTACAACACTGAAATATCAATAATTTAGGAAGTCCTAAGGCCGACCATCATCGTGCTATTCCTATTTTATACTTAATATAAATGTAAAACTTTGAATGAATCTTTGTATGTTTGCCCTTTAACCTTTGCTTTGCTATAAACGAATTTGAATAAAATTTAGCACACAACCATAACCCGGATTGTATACCAACCACCATTCACTCTATTGACAATCTCACACAAGGCGGTGGCGGGATGTTACTACTAAAGCGTTTGCGGCTTTAAAGCGTGTTTAGATATTTTTGAGCAACTTGAACGTATTGCTCCAATATGTTTACATACAAGCTTCAAGCGTGACTCACCCCCGTGCCCAGCCGACTGGGCACCCTCCTCCCGATGTTGGCAGTCTTGAGAGAGTCCTGGAAAGCCTGGTCCTCGCGCAGGGCCCTAGTGTCGAGCGCCGGGGCCACGTCGTTGAACCCCGCGTACAGCTCGTCGTCGTCGTCGACCACCATCGCCGTGCGCGGCTTGGCATCCGTGCCTACCCGAGAAGCGCTGTAATACCGCGAACTCAACATGATATTGCAGTTTTCTTCTTTATCTTTCGATGTTGAAGTAACTCAACATAAACCCGCCCTTGTTGTGACGCTGTAACCATAGCAACGTATTACACAATTTAACTTTTTTTTTTGGTGGCAACAAATTTTGGCCAAGTGCCGTATTACCATTTAAGGCGGGTATCACACTACCGCCGCGACCTGTTGCGGCATAAGGAGCGACGAACTCGCGTACGTCGACGGCGCGCCACCGTACCGGTTTGCTCCGTATCTCCGTTCTGCGGTACACGACGAACCGTAATAACAATCAAAAATCCGTACGGCACTGCGGGCGCATCTCCCTCCGTCCGAGAGCGCGAACCATCGTGCGATCCGCATCTCCTCATGAAGAGGCGGATTCGAGTCAGTGTGTTATACTTACCATGCGATTTTTGTCAAATCTAGATTATACAGCCTTAAGTTAAAAACCGTAGCACCGGACGCTGCTCCGATGTTAGAGGCAATGTGACAACTGCCTTAAACCGACTTCAAAAAAGGAGGTTTTATGTTAGAATGTATGTGTGTGATGACACTGATGACAATGATCTTATTAAAACAACGGAGAAATTAATCAGTGAATAATAGATTTGATTTGACGATCTTTGCAAAAAACTTTGCTGTGAGAATTTCTTTACCTACTTACGCCATTTTTATAATAAGAAATATGCATTTTGTTTTTAACTCGTAATATAGATAAATCTACTTTAGAGCTTGTTTAGTGTAGTCGAAATGCAAGGTACTTAAATATTAACTAATCTCAACGGCATTAACCAGATTTAAGATATTGGTGTAAGCCGGCCTGCCTCGTAAAAGTTAAAATATTGTTGCGCAGCCGGAGTTTAAAATCATTAAAATGAATGCTAAATGAACTAAATAAAAACAACAATTGCACAGACAATTTTATTACATGATCACTTATATTCGTTACAATCAGGGTCCTTCTTTTATCGTCGTCATACCAATGAAACAATTGAAACTTAACTAAAAACAAATGACTGAGAAATCGACATCACAATATAATCACCGGTCACCAGTATTTCTTTTAAAAGAAGTGTTGTGGAAGACACTGAAACGGCGTGGATCTATGTAGATACACTAATTTATAATAAACTCTCCCTCAGCTAGACTTCATAAGAAAATACATGCAAACGATTGATGGTAAAGTACAGCGCCCTTTCCGATCCTGACTCGACTTTCCATTTAAAACTTCAGGTACAAAAATAACTGCAATTTAAACTCTATCGTATCTTCTTCCAGATTAATAATAATATGTATCAGTATACTGACATCTTAATTAAAAAATGCGGAGTTTGGGTTGGCATGTCCACCAAACCAACCATGAAGAGTAACAGTCGTATTCGATACAACAGCGCAAGAATTATCCACCAGGAACCATTTGTACTCAACTATTATGTAACTGACTTAATCAATCGTCCATTCTAGACTCCACTACTCTAGTACGAATGACACAAAACGCTCCGCCTCCCGTACTCTAAGATGGCCGAAGGAGTTACATGATTGATTAGAGCTTGATTCGTGACCCTAAAGACTAGTTAGAAATGCGAATATTCATAGTTTGTACATATTTCGCTTACCATTAAGATAACACCAGATAAAAGTAATAGAACACTCGTCTCTATTAACAGCAACATAACTTAGATGTTAACAAGTCATAGTTAAATTGCTCCATATAATTTTCTGTACATACATTTAACCATTAACAAGTCACCGACGCGACTAAGTTGCACCTGTTGGCTGCATGAACGGCTGGCGCGACCGCCGCTCCGCGCTCGTCGCCCGGTGTCGCCCGACGTACACTAGGGACAGGATTGCACTCGGCGACACATTGGGTGCGGACAAGTGGCGCTAGCTGCCACGGGAGCATCACAACATAACTAATTAAAGACGGTCGTTCACTTAGGAAATGTCGTTATATTCATTATAATATCTTTATATGTAAACTTTATTTATACCTCTTATTTAAAGTATGAAATAGGTTTGCGCAAATTTCAAATCCTTAAGTTCTATATTGATAGAAAAGTCTTTTTTTCATATTTTAACAAAAAAATAACCTAGCACTATACGCTCTTAGCCTCTCGATTAGCTGCGCATCTTATTTTAAAAGCCCTCACAACAAGCCAATTCTTCTTCTCTAGAACTTTGACTTTGTGGGGAATAACTTCTGCGAAAGACTCTTGAATCTAACTCTCGTATCAGTTCAGATATTACGTTATAAATCAAATATAAAAATTTTAATGCGTGACTTTTTTGTCTCTGATAATAGTTATAATAAAGGTTCAACTATAATTATATCGCGTTAACCCGGTTACTTTTATTCAATAATGTTATGTTAAAATTATCAGTTTCGCAAATTCAATTGTTTTACAGATTAGACGAAATTCGGAGATTAGCAACAATCAGATTAGGTAGGTTGGTGCTCACGTTGATTAGTGCAAGTTTATCCCCATGAGGGTTTTGTGGGTGTACATTAACATTTACTTGTTTAAACAGCGAATCTGTACTTTACACTTATTAAACTATCACTGACAAAATGAATTATTATAAATACAGATGCATATGAATGTAGTACAAGTTGTTATACATGTTAATAATTGACAGAAAGATTGTATCAGTTACTTTACAAATGTTATATGTACTAGCATTCCTTCGATGGATATCAGTTACAAGTGTCGTGAATAAACATTGACCATTGCACTTTGTCGGATAAGTTCTGTTTATTTCGGTTTCTAACTCCAGTCCAGCCGAGTGCAAAAATATGTGTACACTTTTATTAAGCTCTTAAGTTCACTAAATTATGTAAGGTGAAACGTGTATACGTATTTTTGTACTCGATTGTACCCTAACTAATTAATACGACAAAACACGATATTCAATGTTCATTCAATAAACCTGTGCAACATTTTTATATTTAGATAACACTCTCGATGAACATGACAAATAGACACTTTCTCTTATACATAACTCCGTTATTGCCCTTAATAATTTGTATTTTAGACTCTATTTAACTCTATTTATATATCTAGATGATGTGAACATAGATAAAGGGTGGTAGTGGGTGGAACATGTCGAGACCGGGCGGCTCGGCGCTCGCGGCCGGCGCCGGCGCGTTAGATCTGCGTGGAGAAGCGCGGGCGCGGCAGCTCGAACACGTCGCCGTGCACGGACCGCGCCAGGGCCTTGATGCTGGCCGCGATGTCCGCCGGCTCGTCCTGCCGCAGACACGAGAGTCACCACACGACCATACACGCGCATATGCTATATTATCTACGTAGTCTTTGTCGTCCGAAACTATATCTGCGTTTTCTTTTTAGACACACTAACCTGACGTTGCTGGGTTGTCTCAGTTGTTGTGGGAAAATAAATAGTGTTGTGGCAAAAGCATCTTGATTTATTGCTTACTCAGTCTCTCTAAGAAATATTTCTTCTTTTATTTTAGATAATAAACATAGCATGTTAGTGTTTCTACTGAATTTTCAAGTGGTTTTTTTAAAATAAATTGCTACTGATTACTGTTTTTTACTCTAGTGGAGTAATGTTTTTTTATTGAACGTGGCATCATTATTTAATAATTAGTGTTGGCACCTGGCAGTTTACTTGCATCTTATTTATTATAAATATAACTGACCCACACTAAACCCACAATAATAGCAAGGTAAATAAATCATTTACAAAACACTGAAAAGCTAGTCACATTAACCTTTTCAAAATAAGAATGTGCAACAAGTTTGGTAGAGTTACCATTTAATCTTTTAGTCAATATACAGGGTGTTACGAAGGTCGTTCAATAAAATGAAATCAGGAGGTAGTTGGGGAAAATTGGAACATATTTGCATTAGTAGCCACTATACTAAAGCTGACTTTTAAATATTTTATTTTCGAAAGTTTGAAAGTTGACCTTTTAACGTTTCTTTAAAGTACCTTAAACCTCCATTTTTTTTTAAATAATGCTGTTTTAGTTGTTGGGTCTAAAAAAGAGAACCACTGCCTGCAGAGTGTAAAAAAATAACATTCAAAGTTATAAAAACAGGTACAAATTTTGATGCTCAAGTTTTCAACCCTTTAAAAAATAATTGAGGAGTTTAAATGCCTTTAAAAAATATTTAGTTACTGCTTATTACAACGGTATGCCACATTTAACAAAAACAACACCAAAAAATCGTAGTTCATTGAAATCTGCCGACGGCATGATAAGATTCACTTCAAGTTTCTAGAAATCATGGATGAACTGTTGGAAAGTGGGTTTATTATTTTCCAAAAATATTATTGGTGGTCCTCTCAATCCATGCAATGCCGTCCAAGTTTATTAAATAAATCAAAATAAAGAACAATTTCAACTAAAACACTGCAAACTATTGTAGATACAGATAAAACTTATTTATACATACAATATAGTTAGTAAAGTTTGCAGTATTTTAAGAGGAGTACCTTTTTAAAGGAAACGGTAGTGTAGACGTTTAGGCACAGTGACATCTCCACTGCTCAACTGATCAAAGACTGTATTATAAATATGAAGTAGGTTTAGGTTCCGTTAGATGTTCAGCTGGCCCAAAGGGTCAAAAGACTTAGGAATAGGAATCCGTGCGAGCAGAGCTCAATCGACCGATAAATTTGTGGGGAAGACTGGTTGGGCATGCGTGATTGGAAGACAACTAATCGGACATCACTATTTTCCGGATATCCTTAATGGTGATATTTCTTTTTTTTTACAAATGGATCTCTAAGAGAAATGGAGCGGCATTCCATTACTCCAAGAAGACAGGCCAATTGTATTTCAAACTGATGGTGTTCTGGCACACTACAGATTAACTGTATGTGAATACCTGGACAATGCATTTCCTAATGCATGGTTTAGGAGACCTAACAATAACAATAACCAGTACAAAAAATATGATATTTCTGGGAAAATAATAAAACAACTTCATAATATAGCGCTTCCACATAGCATAATGAAACATTTTATGACACTAAAAATTTCAGGTAAGTCTAAAAAAATGGTCGTGGTAAAATGTTATAAAATTAAAACATTTGAACTCCTCAATCGCATGTTTCTTTTTTCTGTGTTCATAACTTTTTCTAAACACTGTCTGCAAGCAACATGCTATTAGGACATATTTATGCTACAGCATCATTAAAAAATAAAAATGGACCTATAAAGTGGTTTTAAAAGTTATTTTAGTTAAAAAGTCAAACCCCAGGAACTTTTCAAAATGATTTAAACAAATAATCAGCTTTAGATTAGTGGTAAATATGTTCAATTAGCCCCAACTACCTCCCGTTTTCATTTGTCGAACGACCCGCTCATGACCCTGTATAACGCTAAAATGTTAACATTAAAAAAAATGCATGGGGCTATAGAACCTAGCGGGCCTGGCTAAACATATTTTTTTCTGGACACTAACTTCAAAGCCGTACACGGTGGGGATCACCTAAATAAGATTATTAATAGGGCCTGCCGGAAACAGACACATGTCATTTTAGAATGATTCTAAGTCGCGCCTTTTTTAAACTTGCGTATATAAAATCATCACTAAGGAACGACTTAATCGCCATTAACTGACTGTAAATGCAGCCGTATTAATATACAGAATATTATAGTCGTGACTGTCACGAGAATACCTTACACCGAAGTGCGGTGCTATCTAACTAGTGTCATAACCAGGGGTTTCTCGCACGGTAAGATGAAAGAAAAGTATGGCGTCGATATTAAAATTAAAACTTTAGTAATATTCATACTCAGAATCATTCATTTAAATAACACTAAAAGATTACATTATAAATAAAATGTTACATGTCACGCCATGTTTATTACATAGTGGACCAAATAATAAAAATAATATGAACATTAAGTAAGCTCCTAGTTTGTAATATACATAGAGCATACGGTTAGGTACAGGAATTAGTATTTCAAAATTTTGACAAGGTAAATAAATCAATATTGATTAATCGGCCAGCTTGATAAAGTCTATAATATAGTCTGTAAAACTAGGTAGGTACTTAAGTTGAAATAGTTACAGAATTATAAATATAAAAGACGGAACTAAGAATATGAGTAAGTATGAGTATGAATATGACTAAAGTTTTAATTTTAATATCGACTCCATAATTTTTTTTCATCTTACCGTTCGATGAAAAATCCGAGCCCTGGTCATAACCTCGTGGCGAGCTGTGTACAAAGTACATAAAAGTCAATTAATATAATGCCTTAATTATAATTGAATAGTATTGCATTTTATAACTAAACTTCTTTGATATCCGGTTGTCAGTAGGGAAAGGCGCTAACTTAAACTTATATCTGTAATAGTTTACTGCGAACTCATTTTGAGATTAAAATACACTTGTCAGTGTCTAGACATGTTCTTTTCGGGTGCCCTTAATTTACGAAAATTGAAAGAAACAAGAGGAGCACGTGTTTGTATGTGGTGTCAGAGGGATCCCCTGTACCGCGCAGGAGCAGCGCGGGTACTCACGTCGTCGTCGAGGTCGCGGGGCGCGCCGCGCTCGGCGGGGAACACGGGCACGTTGATGGGCAGCGAGCGCGCCAGGTCCGCCGACCCGCCGCGCCGCCGCGCGATGTGGATGCCCTCGTCGTGCGACACATCTACAAAATTAGATATCTATTTTAAAACAACTTATGGGGCATTTCATATGAAGCGGACAGGAAAAAAAAAGTGAGGTTCCCAAATTTGTTTATATTTGGTTTAATTCTTCCTCTAGTAGATGTAAAACCGGAAGCTTAATATTTTTTATATATAATGGTTATTTTAGAAATTATAAGCTTTTAAAAAATTGCCCTAATTGAAATCCCGACTTTTTAAAAGTCGAATATCGAGTAAGTTAAATATAAAACTTAATATTAAACCAAGCGTTTTGTTTAGAGTTTATAATGGTCTTTACAATAAAGAAACCAATTTTGAAAAATAAAAAAAATAAAATGGTCAAAACCGGAAGTAAACATTTCAAAACGATTTTTGAATAACTTTGACCACTTTTTTTTTACTTTTTTTTATCTTAAAATATAGCCTTTAATATGTTTAAAATACACAAGAAGTTGTAGGATGGGATCTCCATTGGTTAAGGAAATTGGTCAATAAATGTACATACATATCGCACTGAGTGCGACGTTACGTATGGTATATGTTAGGTGTTGGGCGTAAAAAAACATGTATTCTAAGATTGCAGGTACATTAAAATGGTAACATAATGAAATAAGAAAATCAACAATTTTAATACATTTTATTTTATAATTTTTACTATTTTACAGTGAGAATCTACTGTAGAACTCGTTCTTTTCACCAGAAGACCGTCGGTTTTTGGAATAAAGGCATGAAACTTTTTTGTTCCTGGAATTGTGGCTGCGGAATCAAACCTGGCTTGCAAAAATATCCTTTGACGTTCGATATCGTCTTTAGAGCTGTAGTAGATCGCTGTTTGCTTAAGAGATGATTTTGCCCAGTCATACAATCGCATTGGTGAAATGATTGATCTACTTGGAGGTAACTGTAAACTTGCACGCGTCGCCAAACGTTTCAGGTTCCCTCCGAGACCATCGCAGGGCCCTTTACCGTGAGATGTTGCGTGAAAATGTGCCTCTGCATTTATATTAAAATCATCCTTGTAATAAATAAGATTAACAAAGTTAAATCTATTCTTGAAGTGTTGTGAGGCACCATCGGTTATATATATAACTTTAGTTGCATTTATTCCTTTTTCTGAAAGGTGCTTGAGTAGTATTTTTTGGTAAGTATAATAGGTAGCTGTATCATGTTTCAAGTCGTCGGAAATCATGACAATACTCCCGTGTTTTATTTCAGTGCCATCCCTATAGTAAAAAACCGAAGTTAAGAGTGTAGCTTGATCGTTATTCCAATGGAACGATTGGGCAGAATCTTGGACTACAAAACTGTAATTTTCTGCAAAATCACACTGTACGATGATTTCCCCTTTATCAATAGTCTCTTTAAGATGCTTAAAATAAAATGCCTGTTCCTCTGCAATGTAAGCATGTGGTTTCAAAGTCTCCAGGGCATCACACAAACTATCTACGAAATCATCAGAAGACAATATTTGAGTTGATATTGTGAAACGATCAGTACCAAGCCATTTTTCAAACCGTACTTCTGTCACTTGATTGTTGTCGAAAACGACTTTCAGATGTTCACGAAGTGCATTTAAACCGGGACAAGATTGACAACATTCATTAGGTGGGGATTTTGTAGTCATTAAATGACACTTTTGTGTTGGATTAGGACACATCATCTGGCGAAGGCAATCCTTATATGTTGATAGTTCCATGGCAGTTCCCGCTGTGAGATTGGCAATAGCTCCACCTTCCAACATTAGCTTCACATTTTGATGGTAAGTACAAACACATACTATATGTGTACCAGGGTTGCCAGCGATGATGCATTGTTTCGGTTTTAGGGTAAAAAACTTTGTTAAACCTACTCGAATGTTCGGATACTCTTCTTTGAACTTCTGATATAGTTCGTTAATATTACACATCAGAAGTTGTTTCTGCACGTGGGTTCTTTTGTTGTCATCTAATTTAATAGATATAAAATCTTTTTTCCCTGGCATGATACGACTTATGTCTTCTCGGAGATAAAAACATTTAACCATATTTTCGATCTCAGCTGACAATTTACGGCCGCTACCACGTGGGTTCGGAGAAGACAATATACCGAACTGGTCAACAAGTAGTTTTGCTTTTTTTGCCTGTCGCCTAGATGTTCCAAACTCTTCCGCTAATTTATTCTCTGTCCATGATTTTGGTGCTATTGTCAATATCATAGTTTTTATGGAAATAGATGTCGAAGGATCATTAAATTTCTCCTTTAACTGCTTTAAAATTTCTACACTTTCTATGTCTGTATCAGTTTGAGTGGAATTATGTTTGAATTTATCTTCAGGAATAAATGGTTCATCTTGGGTGTTCTGCGAAAGTTCACTCGATGTTTGACTACATTGTACAAGGTCTACATTAGCTATTGGAGGCACTGGAGGCGATTCATTTAAAAGTCGTTTCCTACAAGATGCACACACATACACATTTGGTGGACCACCCCACTTTTGCACTAAGCACGTAGACACTTTTCTTAAATTTTTAGTTTTTCGATGATTTACTAAATGAAACGGATTGTTACATCGGTAACCGTACGGAGCCATAATGAAAATGTTAACTGTCTAAAATGTGCACACGTCACAGCAAGGTCACAGCAACAACTAAAACAATAGCGGAAAATCAAAATGGCGTGGCGTCATACTGCCATCTCTTTCTTGCATAAGTAACTAGTTCTTCTTACTGCTAATAGATGGCGGTATTCGCGTTTAGTTATTATAGTTATTCCAATACTTGTATTATTAAAAAATATCTAAAATTTTTAAATACGACCTATAAGATAATAATATGTAAATACGGTAACGTCTTAGCTCATATATCGCCCAACACCTGATATACACCATACGTAACGTCGCACTCAGTGCGATATGTATGTACATTAATTTAATTATTTCCTTAACCAATGGAGATCCCATCCTACAACTTCTTGTGTATTTTAAACATATTAAAGGCTATATTTTAAGATAAAAAAAAGTAAAAAAAAAGTGGTCAAAGTTATTCAAAAATCGTTTTGAAATGTTTACTTCCGGTTTTGACCAATATTATTTTTTTATTTTTCAAAATTGATTTCTTTATTGTAAAGACCATTATAAACTCTACACAAAACGCTTGGTTTAATATTAAGTTTTATATTTTACTTACCCGATATTTGACTTTTAAAAAATCGGAATTTCAATTACGGCAATTTTTTAAAAGCTCATAATTTCTAAAATAACCTTCATATATAAAAAATATTAAGCATCCGGTTTTACATCTACTAGAGGAAGAATTAAACCAAATATAAACAAATTTGGGAACCTCACTTTTTTTTTCCTGTCCGCTTCATATGAAATGCCCCTTATGTCAATCATTAGTTCATTGCAGAGCAGAGTATTAAAATTAAATTGTTACTTAAGCTTGTGGTTTTTGAGATATTGCCCATTATATTCTAAACGTTTGATCTTATTCCGTATGAGCTTATGTTATGATCATAAAAAAAATATTTAAAGTCTATACTTAGCATTTTCTAATATTTTCAGTGACATCGTAGCTTTTACAATCATCAGGATTTTTTTCGTTTTTGATTTGTTTTAATATTTTTAGACCAATTTCAATGTATATGTAGGAAATTGTAATCAATTTTGTTTTACAGTGTCATCTGTTACAAAACCCACTGTTAACGGAATTTTTAAATGAACATAAAAATGTGTTTTATTTAAATTTACTTTTCATCGTAATTGTACCCTTACTGACCCATCTTAACTTCCGACCATAATTACACCAAGTGTTTTCAATGAAAAAAAAGTACTAGCATGCTTAATGTTTTTTGATAATTAGTGCACCAGCCCTTACGAGAAAGACATTGTAAACACAACCTGTATAACATACTACAACTAGCAACAGTAGCAACACCATTCATATCGTAAATTTTATATTTGAGTTTCTGTGTTTTCTACCTACAAGAGTTTACATACCTACATACATACGATTAACTGACAATTTGTTTTATTCCTTACTATTGTATGAATCAACCATTTATTTCACCTGAACTATACTCTAAAATCTAATTAAGACCAAAAAAACTATGACGGATATATCACTGTCATAGTGTCAAAGTCATCGATGTCATTGTCAATCGAACATTTCAGATTTAGCCAACCTTTTTACATTGATAATCAAATCTTTGTAAATATTTATAGGTATGACTAACATTTTCAATATCTAAAGTTATGTTTAAAAATAGGGAATATGCATTCAATGTTTTATCTACCCAATATTCAAACACATTAAAAGTATCCCAAAACAAATATTTTCAGATATAGTGTGTTAAAAGTCATTAAACGTCGTGTATGTGTGTTAAATGGCGATTTTTTTATAAACTAAATCTATCTACTATGGTATCTTGGCTAGCAAAATGGCGGATGATTGTGATTATTAAAATTAAATAAAGTTATAAAGTGAGCTATACACTTTTGGCCTGTTATTTTGTCGAATTGGTAAACGCATGTAATATTAAAATTGCATCTAACATTGTTCATAACTATTGTTTTTATATATAGTACCAAAAGTTATTAACACCTGAAGTATTACCAGTGCAATAACAGTTATGCTAACAAAAATATTCTATGGTTCAATATTTAACAGGGCATCTTGTATTTGTGTAAGTAACTTGAATTAACTTGTTTATTTAAATTGAAAGTTATAAATAAATAAATATTATTTGTGTGGTCTTTTAAAAAGTGGAAATATACTAACGCAAACATATTTTGTTTTAGTGGCAACCCATGGTATTCTTGAATTAGATTTTCGAGTATAGTTAAAATGATGTGCAGATAAGGGAAGAAGTAGCAAAGTGCTCAAATTTATAATTGTGGTATTTACCATCAGAGTCATAATCATCCTGGTCTGAGATCATATTGGTGTGTGAGTCCGTGCCCTCCAGATCGAAGATATCTTCTGCTTCTAATGAATCTTCTTCCGGAGGTAGGTCACTACTGAGCTGTAAGATGGAACAATGTACCTGTTACTATGTGATACCAGCTTTCACAAATCAATTGAATGTCTATATATCTAATAATAAAATGTAATAAAATAAATAAATAAATAATATTTAAGTCTAAAGGTACTGATATACATGCTAATTACTAGCACGAAAGCATGCTACTATTGAGCAAATGCTACCTATTAGCATGTGTGTCTACGACGTGCTCATAATTAGCATGCTTTTTAGTAGCATACTCAAAGATAGCACGCCCTGCTATTTTTGAGCGTGCTACCTGAGGCGGGGGTAGAGAGGGGAATGGTAATAGCAAGTGTGAACACGTTTGCTAATAAGCATGCTAGTATCGATCTGTTGTTTGCAACAGGTGCATGTGCCTGCGTTGATGTGGAAGCATACGCAAATGATTTTTATAACCCGCAATATCTTCTTCTCGCATTTCTCTTATCAAACGTACACTAGCTCCAAGGTCTTGTCTCCTGGTCAACCAATCACGAACCCAAATCTTCCTGCTTTTTTTCTTCTTTCTATTTCTCAAAACGTTGGTGATGCATTGTATCGCCACCAAAAGAATTATTTTATTGAGCTCTAGGCGGAAAGCTACGACGTCCATCGTTCGTGGCAGAGAGCACGCTACTAAATGGCATGTGTATTCGGAGTATTTGCTTTGAGCATGCTTATTCGTGAGTATGCTCAAAATTAGCATGCTTATTTGTAGCAAATGTGAACAGTGCATAAGCACGCTCAAACCAAGCATGCTCATTAGAGCATGTGTATCAGTACCTTAACATAATACATTACTAATTATTCTCTATAATGTACCTTAACATTATTCTGTGACATGGTTTTGGCATCTTTGAAAGAAGACAGTCTTCTTCTCTGTAGTGGAGGTAGTTGCGGGGACGGGGGTCCATTGTCGACGCTTGTATCCATTCTAAAGCCATCTCCAATGACGTTGTCCCGAGTTTTGCTTACAATACTGAAAGTTACATTTTCTAATTACATTAAAAATGAAGACTACTACATATATATACCTATTTGATATAAAAAAATCTGAGTCAAAGATAGCATAAGTTACATACTCTTGAGAGAAGAAAAAGGAAAAAAGAAACTAGCATAAGGCATTGTACCTAGCTAATATCTTATGATCCCTTTGTGCTCTTTCTCGGTAGGCCTCGAACTCTGCATACTTTTGGTCTCTAAATTGGCGCACCGTCTCATCCATGTTCTCAAGCTGGGACTGCAGGTTTTGGTTGAGCTGCTTGCTCAGTGTGCTGATGGCCTGTTGTGCTGGCTGCCATCCTTTTCTATCACTAACTATGTTGCTTGTGTCCACATTCTCTTTTGTATCTACATTTGTTACTTCTGGCACCAATAAGTTGAACACTGGAGAATAATTGTTTGACTTTTTTAGACTATTTATTTGTTCTTGTGTGGTCTGCAAATAAACAAAAATGCTTACTTATTGAATATTTTACAACAGAAACCATACAAATTAAGAGCTATGTAACAGTTGAATCATTCATAAGATTACCTGTGGAGCGCCATGGCATATAGAATATAGATGGGTATTACAATGTCCACCTTAATTCAAACCACTCTGATATCCAAATTCAAATATTGTTATCAACATGTGGTGTTCATAGGGCAATCCACGGGTTAAACCAAAAAAACTTTTATGATGCTGCAGTTTAAAAATAGAATTTAAGTTGCTGCAACCAAATCTTTAAATTTGTATAGATAAATATTATATACAAAACTAATAGAACTTTAGACATATTAGGCAAAAGCTTTATAGCAAACAGGATAGTAAAACAAATTACCCTCCGATGTTGTGAAGTCTATAAGTGTTAACCAGTTTAAAAATTAGTTTGACAATCATACTAAGTGAACAGTGATTTGGACATATCAGTGTCAACTGCCTGTCCAAAATAAAATAATAATAAGTTTGTTTTTTAATTAATTTAGTCTAAAATTTCACTATTGAAAGATGCATTTTACCAAGCCCTATGATTCTAATGGATAACTTACTACTGATAATAGGTTTGAATTGAAATTGGACCTATATGAGTACCTAATTAACTTGATTCTGGGTACTAACTTGTATGGCCTTAGGGATGAGGGTAGTGCTGGGGCGGTCCTGCGACACGGCGTGCGTGGGCTGCCCGCAGGCAAGGCAAGAGTGCAGCGTCCAGCGGCCCGTAGCGCGCTGTGTCGTCAGCGCCGGTTGCACCACTTGGCTCTTCAGTGAACTCAAAGGACTAGACAGCAATTTCTACAAAATTAAATGTAGAATTGGACATTACTACTATTTAATCCTGTAAAAGTATAAGAATATGCATTAAGATCACGATTATGAATAGGTGCAATATTGACTGACTTGCGCGCCTGGTAAACAACACGTACATATTCCGACTTCAAAAATAACCTTATTTTTATCGCGATTACGTCTCATGTTGCCGAGTATTTAACGAAAGAGAACTGTACACAGGCTTAATGTTTCGATTAAGTTTTAATTCAAAACAATAGCCCTTCATAAGTCAAGGTCAATACATGTTTACTGACGATGGTACCTACCTCACTGAAAAAAATATCCCTTTGTTCCGTAGATGTTAACTCCAGTTTTCTTATATCTACGTTATCTTCTACTTTATCACTCCCTAATGTTACATTTAAGCATTTACAAACAAAGAGAGCCATTGTGACTGAAAAGCGACTGTAATAAATGATCAAAATTTTATAAAAATACACGATCGTAATTTGTACAAAGCAAGTAGTCCAGAGATAGAAATATACAACACGCACACTAATGAAAAACCTACACTCACACGCCTGTCATTATTTTAGTGTATCAACAGATAATACATATACACACATGTAAAGAATTAGATATTTATAGCACGGCACGTTTTCGCTGTTCAACTCGGTCTCGTAGCTTATAAACTTTATGCATCTCAGGTTATCGTATGAAAATACTAAGAGTAAGAAAGAAGCAGCAATATTGAAGAATGAAGGTTATTATTTAAAGAACACTGTTGAAGTAGAAGTAGTGGTTAAAAACTGTGTCAAATAGTGCGTTTTTAACAAACTGTCAAATAGCTTTATAAACTGTCTTGGTGACAGCTGTCAAAATTGCATACAAATGTTGAATTGCTGTGAACGTGGAAAAAAGGGGCTTTACTGCTATTAGGTTAGTTGAATTTGTCTCCGTGTCTCTTTTATGGTGGAAATTTGGAGTACAACGTGATTTTTATTCACAGTTTACTGCCATTTTTAACAGAGTTATATTAAATTTCCAGTATATTTTATCCGGCTTGTGTAGTTTCATGGTTGAACAATGTCAAAAAGAGCACAGCCTTCTTGGGCGCCGCCGGTAAAGGAACAGAGGCCAGGTCTTTGGCTGTATAACAGTTTGACGCGGCAGAAGGAAGAATTTGTTTGCAACAATGGTAATCGAGTCAACTGGTACACCTGTGGGCCCACAGTATACGACGCCTCACACATGGGTCACGCCAGGTATAAACACTTCATTATTTATTCATATATTCATATGTAAAATAACTTTATAAGAATAAGAAGAGTGATGTATTTCGACACACATTTACATGTTACGGTTTGAAATAAGCAGTGAAAATTTTAAATATGCAAACAGACATAGTAAATTACCAATTCTTTACAATGCTTTCCAAAATGATCTCTACTCAGCTTGCCATAAGATAAGGTAGTAATGTGAGTAGTGCCTAGGTAAGAGATGTGTGTGAGGCTTGTGTGTATGTGCGCAAGTATGTTTCTGTATGTGTGCAAGTAGGTATATTGTGTCTGAGAATAAACTAAGTTTAAAAATGCAATAGAACAGTGGTATATTACACTTAAATAGTTCAGTTGGGAAGATAGAATGGGAGGGCAAGAAAGGGCAAGGCATCAGAGCCTATGCTATTTGTGTTTGGAAATTGAGTAGCATTTATATCACTGGAACTTAAATATTAAATCCAACCATTGCAATCATATAATTTGGTGTATAATATTAAACATGATATTATAATATAATGTAAATGTGAAAGAAAGAAAATGTATTATTTAGTGCCTATAATAATTAATTAATTACAAAACAGTGCAAACAACTTATACAACTATTTATATCTAAAAAGACTAAAAGGGTGACCAGCTCAGCATAAATGCTGCAGCATGTAGCCACTGTGCTGATTTACTGTCACTGATGTATAGTCAATTTGCTTAGATAGTGTTACTACACCTGCACGCACTTGAGGTTATTGTAACAAAATACAATAATAATTCGATGTAAACTGCCAAATTCACTTGCGGGTACACTACTAGCATTCTTTGTTTACGCGGCGGCAGCCTTTGACTAAAGGTGGCATGTGCCAAGGCGGCGCAATACAAAGGTGACGACAATGTCTAAGCGAATGGACTATACTAGTGATGCTTTTTTTGTATCATGTTTTGTGTTTATTGGTTGCAATTGATTTTGCTTATGATTCCTTATATTTGTTTCCAGGTCCTACATATCATTTGATATATTGAGACGTGTTATGTCCAATTATTTTGGATATGATATTTTGTATGTTATGAACATCACAGATATCGATGACAAAATAATTAAAAGAGCAAGACAAAATCATTTATTTGAAAAATATAAAAAGGAGGAAAAGAGTTTAAATGAATTAATAGATGATGCAACAACTGTGGTAAATTACTACGAGAATGTCGTTAAAACTACTGGTGACCCAGATAAAAAGGTTGCTATGCAAAAAATGTTAGATAAGTAAGTATATGCTTCATGTGACATGTATTGCTTATAACTCGTTAAAACCGCTTTTATGCTGTACTTCAAAACTTGATACCTAAAACAGCTCATCAGCAATTTTTTTTAAACTTACAATGATTCACTTTTGGTTTAGTGTTGCATCTGCGGTTCAAGCCCTGAAGTGTGCAGTAGAAAGTAATAATGAGAGCAAGATCTCTGAAGCCAAATGTGATTTACTGAAGTCAGCCAAGGATCCAATATCTGAGTGGTTAGACAGCCGGCTTGGAGCCACAGTCACTGATAATGCAATATTCACCACATTACCTAGATTCTGGGAAAATGAATTCCATAAAGACATGAAGGCATTGAATGCAAGTATTCTGAGCAATCTACAAATATTATTCATAGAACATACTTTTTGTTTTTAATGTAGGTGCTATTTTTACACAATTTTTGTTAACATGATTCTATTATTCTAGGTGTTACCACCAGATGTGTTAACAAGAGTTAGCGAGTATGTCCCGCAAATTATTAAGTTTATAGAGAAGATAATTGATAATGGAATGGCCTATGAATCAAATGGCTCAGTTTACTTCAGTGTCAGTGAATTTGACAGTAAAGAAAAGCATCATTACGCGCGACTTGTGCCTGAGGCGTATGGAGACACCAACTCTTTACAAGAAGGAGAAGGTAAATTTAGTAGGACATTAGCATGTGCAGTTATTGTTGTTGTACTATGTGCTCGTGATAAGCAGTATGGTATATAATAGTAAAGCAAACAACAGATTAATCAATTGTTGACTTGTCATTGTTGTATTGGTATTATACAATACAATACAAAACAAAACAACAGGCAGTGGTCTTATCACTGATTAGCAATCTCCTCCTGACAACCTTAAAAGGGAATCAACTCTATTTGCAAAGGTACCTATTTTATAGACGCATACAATCGCCGCTAGCCCACCGAGCCTGTACCTGCCTATCAGAAAACTTCAGAATTGCCTTTTTAATTGAAATATGGATGTTCGCAGGCGACCTCAGCGCTGACAGCTCCGAGAAGCGGTCCGCCAACGACTTCGCGCTGTGGAAGCGCAGCAAGGCGGGCGAGCCGTCGTGGGCGTCGCCGTGGGGCGCGGGCCGGCCGGGCTGGCACATCGAGTGCTCCGCCATGGCGGCCGACGTGTGCGGCTCGAAGCTCGACGTGCACACCGGCGGCGTCGACCTCAAGTTTCCGCACCACGATAATGAGCTAGCGCAGAGCGAGGTGACCTTTCGACCTCTAAATCCACATTGGCTTAGCCCGTCTTGCTTCGATATTATTATCACACTGTTGGCGTTTAGTTTTCTCTTACAGCATAATGAATAAAAGCTTAAGATTACAAAATCTTACTAAGATAAATGAGGTCATCGGCGCTGACCCATCGATTTGTAAGTAGACTGCCAGACTTATGCTCCAACCTGATCCAGATGACTTCAGCCAGGTTTGGCTAAAATCTAGTCTCAATCATCACAAGAAGAAAACTGAACCTCGCAAGAACTCATATGATTTATTGAACGACTCCTCTGATATTTTTAATTTGCAATGATATTCAAAGTGCAACTTTTTCAAAGTGAACATTTCCTTACGCCAAATTACAAAAGCTCACACGTGTATGATATTATGTGTCTGTCGGCAGGCGTACTTCGACGCGCCGGGCTGGGTGAATTACTTCCTGCACACGGGGCACCTTACGATCTCGGGCTGCAAGATGTCCAAGTCGCTGAAGAACTTCGTGTCGATCGGCGACGCGCTGCAGCGCCACTCGGCGCGCCAGCTGCGCCTCGCCTTCCTGCTGCACGGCTGGAACCAGACGCTCGACTACTCCGCCAACACCATGGACATGGCCATACAGACCGAGAAGATGTTCAATGTGAGTCGCGAGCTGCTGCCACTATGTTAGAGGTGGTCTTTGTGACCACTAATTACTATAGTGAAGTTGATTCACTTAGTTATTCTACTATTCCTACTAATATTTTTAATTTGAACGTATGTGAGGATATTTTTTTTACTATGATGTATAAACGAGGAACTGGCTTAAAAAATGGCGGACTTAATGCCCAATGGTTCTGCCGTCTCTCTACCAGTCAACCAGTAGGTGAAACAGAAAAAAACTAAGGTTGGTGTGGAGAAAAATAGAATACAGTAGGATTTGAACTACTTAGTACTTTATTCACCAAGGGGTAGTATGGTAGCAAGGCACGGATTACTAAACGAGTGTGCATTTCCTGCCCGACGCGTATCGGAGGGCCGTAAACCACACGAGTTTAGTATTTTTTTCTTATCTTCGAGTGATATATACTTTATACTTACAAAGAAATAAAATACAAAACTATTAAAGAAATTCTCTCAAGGAAGAGCGAGCGCGCCATCAACCAGCAACAAAACTTTTAAAAATTGTTATTCTTAGCAAGCCATACGGTGTACGCGCCAAAAGAAGATACGAAAGGTGAAGACTTATCTAGACGCGGGTTGATTAACAACGTCATCTATAATTACAAAATAAACGCAAAACGGGGTAATAATGATATTTCATACGCTATTACTACCCTGATAACGGAGCAGTTATGAAATTCCGTTCAATATTACTGCCTAGATATTTATGAAAGTTTAATGAACGGCTTTCAAGCCTTTTATTAGGGCAGTAATTATACTCTTGCTAAGAAAGTGAAGTATTATAGTACATTGCGCATCAAGGAACAAAAGAAGGGGATTACTAACGAAAGTATTAGAAGCCCGACGTTTTTTCATCACATTTGAGAGGAAATAAAAAATACTATTAAAGAAAACAATAATGAAACAAATGTATGGTAATTGACTCACTAAAAGAGATTGTCAAATTATTTAAATATAGTCTTCCACAGATAATGTTAAGAACTGCGTTTAGTTTTCAAACTTGACAGGCCACACTGGCAGATTGTACCGATTTTCATAATGAAATTTAATAAATTAATTACAAATGTCTCTGAAATAATAGTAAAATATAAATGTAATGTAGTTAAATATACCGTATATTTTTTATATATAGAACGAGTAAAATTGGTTTGTAGCCGTGTTTTTAACGGGTTGTGTTCGCACACCTGTTAGTTGATAGTTGATAATGATAACACTGGAGCTTTCCGTAATAATTGTTTAGTGATAAAATGATACAAATGTAAGTAGATAGCCAATACACTCCGCGGCGGTCGGATGTGCACTAACATAACATAACTACTTACATAACGTAATTAATGCTACGTGCCGTAAAATGCTGACGGCGGCAGAATGAACGGTTTGTACGGACCGTACAGTAGGAATTTAAAAACCTTAGCTGATTTTAAACGTCCTTATTCTGAAATGACGTACAAGTGGGTTCTATATTTAAAAACTAAACTTATAACTCTCTCTGGAGTTAAATCCGCTATAACTGCTCTATACGCCTGCGTGTAATAACGCCTTTTCCGAGCAGGTGTGATAAAATAGTAGATTGTACAACAAGGGCATAAAATGGGGTTTAAGACCGAGTTATACACTCTGCTTTTCACTTTGATTACGAGGAAAGAAAACAATAATATAAAAAACTTTTTCGTGGATTTATGCGGCAATGTCTGTTCAATAAGTTCTTTTGTTTTTTTAACCATTAGTGTGTTAGGTGTGAGAATTGTTTCCTCTTCACTTGACAACATTTTAACAAAATTCCGCAACAAGTTTTGCGAAGAAAACAACTAATTGTAGTCCAAAATGAGACAAAATCTTCTTCCCGCCACTGCTTTTTTTTTTTTTTTTGTAACTTAGGTCGAACGCAATACTGCCAGTTTTGCGAAGAAAACAACTAATTAATAGTCCAAAACGAGACAAAACCCCTTTCCCGCCACTGTATTTCCTTTTAAACTTTTTTTTTATTTACTGCATGAAACTTTTAACTTGGGTAGAACGGGATACTGCCAAGTAATACGTTGATTTTGTATGTTTTTTGTTAATAATGCATGTATTTAATATATTTATTTATTTATTTTATCAATAAGTATCATTTTATCAATAGAATAAGTTGATAAAATAAATAAATAAATTTTAAATAATACTTTAATATTTCAATAGTGTTAAATGCAACATTGAAGGCAAATAAATTAAAGTAAATCTATTCAAATAAAAAGTTTATTTAGTGCAGTCACCTCGTTTGTCTGGCTGTTGGGCTTAATAAAATTGTCTTAGTCTAGATGACGTAAACACTATGCACTGGTGCATAAATGCGATTTTATGCAGCCTATACCCAGCATAAAGAAGGACTTTACGAGCATGAGAAGTGAAAAGTATGTTGATGGTTAGTCGCTCATTCGCTTAGAGGCACCCGCTATAAAGTTGGTAGTCGTCTAAATGTAAGAAAGGTGTACAATGTAATTGGTGTGTGCGCAGGAGTTCTTCCTGACAGTGAAGGACGCGCTGCGCGCCGGGTACGCCGAGGGCTGCGGCGGCGAGTGGGGCGAGCCGGAGCGCGCGCTGGCCGCCCAGCTGGCCGCCGCGCGCGCCCAGGTCCACGCCGCGCTGTGTGGTCAGTACCTCGACCAGCATACCACTGGCTCCCTAAATACCTGTGTCATGTGCGTGACTCGCTTATGCTGGTTTTAAGAACCAATCAAGCCTGCTTACTCGTGATACTTTCCTTTTAAATTCGTTATTATGCGCTTTCATTTAAGATATTGTTCTGATTTTTAGGGTTCCGTAGTTAAACTAGGAACCCTTATAGTTTCGCCATGTCCGTCCGTCCGTCCGTCCGTCTGTCCGTCTGTCCGTCTGCAGCCTAGCTCAGAGACTGTAATTTGGCACAAATATACAAATTAGTCACGCCAAAAAAGTGGTAGTATATTTTTTTTTTTTTAAATCTTTCTTAGCGTTGTATGCTTCCCCCCCCAACCAAAATTAAAAATACTAAAATTCTGTAAAAAATCTTGAATGAAAGCGTATATAACAAATTCAAAAGGAGAACTATGACGACTAAGTAGACATCATTAGACGTCTTGAGTTATAGGCGATTAAAATGTTTATACCTACTAAAATCATCTAAGACAGCACTAAACGACTCTAAATAGAAAATTAGTTATTACTTGTTGTTTTTTATGTTTGTAGTAGGTACTTAACGGCTTTGGAACCGTACACTGAGCATGGTCCGACATGCTCTTGCCCGGTTTTTTAATATTTGTAGTTTTGGCTGTAACAAAAATTAGCACTTAATAAATCATAAACAGGGTGGATGTGAAAAAAATATTATCCGTTCTTTACGTGTACGTGGGGAGGCACCGTAAAAAAAATGTATTTCATGGTTTTATTTTACAACTTTGTCGGCGTGAATAATATTTATATTTATGCCAAATAATAGCTTTCTAGTATTAGGGGTTTCTGAGCTAAGCTGCAGAACGGACGGATAGACAGACGGACGGACGCCGGACGTGGGGAAACTATTAAGGGGTTAGTTAGTCTGCACGGATGATGCTATTAGGAAATGAAATGGAAGTGTGGGTGTTGTGTGGTGGTGGAGGGCTGACGGAGCGGGTGTTGCAGACAACGTGGACACGCGCGGCGCGCTGGGGGCGCTGCGCGAGCTGGCGGGCGCGGGCCACGCCTTCCTGCGCCGCGCGCCGCCGCGCCCCGCGCCGCTGCTGGCGGCCGCCGCGCGCTTCGTCGCCGACGTGCTGCACGTGCTCGGCGCGCTCGACGGGCCCCGCGGCGGCATCGGCTTCCCCGTCCCACACGCCGACAACCTTCAAGTGACTCGATCTTATGTTCTGCACTTCCTTTATGATGCCGATTCATACGAGTGCATCCTTCACAGTTGCCAGAAAAAATTGACATTCAGGAGGTCAAAATTTACACGGCTTTCGGCTGTTGCTAATGCAGATGAGGCAACAATGCGAGGTTATCGAATGTAGCTTGAATGTACATTAAACTTAGTCAGTCAGAACTGTTAAGTCTGTGTCAATGAAATTAAGGCAAAGACGACGTTGACACATAACCTCAAATATTCACCAAGTCTGTTATTAATTAAAATAACGTATAATTAATACTTATATGAAATGATGAATATGAAATGAATGATCTACCCAGTGTATAAATAATTGCAAAGACCTCACTGAATCTTTAAAAGTACGTGATTGTCGTGTAATCATGGTGAATTGGTTCGTTTCTATTTAATCGATCAAATCCAAAAACAACTCAATCAAGGTATATAATTTCGCGGAGGCCGTTCGGCATTATTATTATCTAACCAGCAGAAACACGTCAACTGATAAACATAGACTTCCTCATAGATCTTCACTACGACCGGTCTTAACCTTTGATAAAAGTTCAATAACGGAAGATAGGTGACCAGCGCCCTAAAGTCATATATCAGGTCCAGTGGATCTAATTGACATAGTCGCAATCCGAGTGGCATTCGTGTCACTCGCGTGCGTAATTGAGACACTTTTGTAATTTCAGACAGAATAAAGGTACTACAATGCCTTCGTGTGCTTTCACAGGTTACATTGTACAAATCATTCACAAAAAAAGTAATCACAAAGCATTACGTTTCACTCGTTATTGTTGTTTTATTTTAATTCGCCCAAGCGTTCGTTACAAAAATATATATTATGATACTTAAGTGCTCGACAAGTTAAGCTAGACAGCCGCGCGCCGTCGCTACTAACTATGCGAACCAAATTACCTCGCCGAATGTTGCCGAATAACCTGTCTGCACGAGCAACAGCAGTGATACTTCGTCTTGCTCGTGCGCCACCTGTTTGCGTGTTTCTTTATCTTGCTCTGTTGACGTCTAGAAAGTAAATGTACGTATCTGTGACAGTATCAGATCCATTATTCAAGTACAAAATAAGTGAACGTCACTCATCTTCCGCTCTTTACTTTCATTAAAGGTCTTAACATATAACACCATGATATATATACTATTGTATCATCAGATCATCACATCATGTTCCACCAACTTGGTTTGTCAATTGGTTGCCACTTGTTACACGTGGTATTTTTGTGAAAACATTATATAAGGGCTCCCAAGTTGCTCCAATTTCTAACATAAGTAAACTGTCCCCTTAGGTGGAAGACGTGGTGATGCCATACCTGGAGTGCCTGAGCTCGTTCCGCGCGCGCGTGCGCGACGCGGCGCGCACCGCTCAAGCTAAAGACGTGTTAGCCCTCTGCGACACCTTGCGCGACGTCGACCTGCCTGAACTCGGCGTGCGTCTAGAAGACAAGCCAGGTCAGGCTTGAGCTACCACTAGTTAACAGTGATGCTGTTTGAACATTGACATGGGCCTAGTATGGTGGTACTTACTATCACTTTCTTTATACTTACTATCAATGGTTGGTTATCGGCAGACATCGGAAAACTAGCAGCGAAATATCTTTTTGTTGATTAAGTTAGCTTCAATTTAATAATGGCATACAAGTAGAAATAATACGGGGTAAAAAAAATACGCTTTAATAAATGTTCAATATAGCCTCCATATTGCTTGCTTTTTTGATCACCTTTAGTGGCTTTAGACAAAGACGAGTGATGGATATTGCATAAATGGTATTGAACGGCATGTACTACTTTCTACTTGCATAACATTATTAATTTAAAGCAAATATATTCTACAAAGGAATGGTTTTATTAACAGACTACTTATAAATTGTACGAAAAAACATATTCAATTTGACCAACCGCGGCTGTTCCAATTTTGTACAAGGAAATGATCCTTACATGAAACTGGATCGATTTACATAAAAAAATATTTTTGGCAGTTTCTTTCATTTTAACGGAAAACTCACTCTTAACCAAATAAAATAACTAGGACAAAAATGTTTTAACAATAAAAAACGTTATGTTTTCTACGACAGTTTACCTGTATCTCCTATAGTTTCGGAGTTCCCCATACGTCCCAGTTAAAAAAAAACACTGTAACTATTCCAAATAGCAGCTCTGTACCAAGTACCAAGAGTCTCTGAGCTAAAACGCGGACAGACGGACATGGCGAAACCATAAGGGTTCCTTGTTGACTACTGAACCCTTAAAAGGATATGGTAGTTTTATGTACTATACTCAGACCGAGTACAGTACCCTCGTCGTTGTCGTCGTCGTTCATGCGAACTCGTTACAATCGTCACCAGCAATAATATCTATGACTAATTTAGTTAGCCAATAAAAACAAGCCAATCAAAACAATCTTAGTACCTGGGTGAATCAACTTTTAACGTCCTCCTTTTCTACACGCTAATAAAAACTTACTAGAATATGTGAGATTGATAATGGTTTACACATGTTAAAATTAGATAATCAGATTTTCGGAGTTCACTATTCATAATCATAAACCAATTCTATAATTTTGTAAAAACATGGTAACGCAGTGGAAAATGCACGTTTTTCATACAAAACCCGGGGACAACGTCGTCCCCTGCGTTACCTGATATATTTGTGTAAATCATAGAAGAATTTTTAAAATTGTCAGCTAGAAAGTAAGTTTAATTGTCTGATTTAATCAATATATTGACCACATCAAAAAAAAAATTACATTCTACCAAATTAAGGTGACATAGTGAGACATGTCGAAAATTGGGGAGTACCTTAAAAGTTGATTCACCCACCTATCTATGGTCTGCTTTGATTCGCTAACTAGAAGAGTTGCAGTAGCGAAATACACACCGATTACTATATACAATATAAGAAACCACGTAATAATTGATAATTTTACACAATGTTCAACATATTCAAAAGTAGAAATTAAAAACTGCAAATTTAGTAATGGCAAATTGTGATGGATTAAACTTTAAACTCAAATGGCTTCCAAGTAAAACTACAATGACAAGTCTGCTGCAACCTGCGCGTTACCATGAAAATCCACCAAGTTGTCTTGTCGTGTCTTGTCGAGTGATATACGAGTTCTTAGTTCCTAAACACAAATTGCGCTGGCCAAGTTCGTACAAAAATAAAATCAAAAAATTATAACAGATCGCACCGTCGTGAAGCTGGTCAGTAAAGAAGAGTTAATACGAGAGCGGGAAGAGAAGAAACGCGTGGAAGCCGAGAAATTAAAGAAGAAGCAAGAGCTGGCCGAGGCTCAGCGGCTCAAGGACGAGCAGAAGAAGATCGCGCCGCAGGACCTGTTCCGCAAGGAGACCGACAAGTACTCGCAGTTCGACGACAAGGTCAGTTTATTTTTAAACCATCATCACTTCCTGCTATCTCGTGCTGGGATGTACGGCTCGTGGTATAAGGTCCAGCTGGGACGAACCTGCGCGTGCGTATTTTTTTAATAAGACCAATTAAAGTTACCTTCGCTGTGCTGTCTGTTTTTAAAGCAATAAAAGAAATGTGTGACTTAAGTAATGTGTGATTTTTGTGAATGACGCACTCAGTTGCGTGACAATACATAGATTCCTATTTATAAAAGATAATGAAAAGTAACGCTTCAGTATTTCTATAAATTCGTTTTATAATTGAAAGATTGCTCTGCTGGGCATAGGCCTTCCCCAAGGATTTTCATGAACGCTACCACCATCTTATCCATTAACCACCCGCCAAGCAACAGTGTTCGCATTGTTGTGTTCCGGTGTGCGGATAAGACAACCTACTAGCCTACCAACCTACCAACAAATTACTAGCATACCTAGAGGCATTCCATCTTAGTCCTCACGGTTGGCAACGCATTTGAGGTGTTAGGATTATAGTCTTGAGAATTCAAATGTCTATGGGTCTCAGATTCCACTTAGGTACCATCAGGTGGCCTGAGTGCTCGAACGCCTTTACCTAACATAAAAAAAAAAATTGTCGGTTTTGAGCTTCTTGCATCCATCGGTTTCCCGCGTTTATTGCTTAATTTTTACCCTCTTTGAGTGAGCTCTGGTTCAATATTTATTTACACTACTATTACACGAATCGGCAGCCGATTAGCCGACAGAAAATGTAATGAACGAAACCTATGTCCTGGGCTGGGATTCTACACGGTAATAACGATATCGTATTTGACGTGTTTCAGTATTGTCAACGTTTTGATAACTCTTATGTGATTTATAATAATGGCGACTGTGACATAAACGATTCTAAAACACGTCAAACGCGATATCGTTATAACGCAGGAGAATAGAGGCCCAGAGCTGAGAATCTACACGGTAAAAACGATATCGCCTTTGACGTGATTCCGTATTGTCAACGATTTTGATATCTTATATACGTGACAGTAATTAACGTTAAAAACAATTCTAAAACACGTTTAACGCTATATCGAGTATTGTGCTTGTTGTGATAACTGAACATTCGGCCTAGTTTCCTTGTTGCTGCACACCCTCTATACGAATATTCTCATAAATAAAACTTGAAAAAAAACGTGAAAATTTGAAAAAGTTTACCTTAAAATGTATTAAACTCGCATTAAAAGCATGAGACTCGGTTAACCTTTAATGATATTGGTGTTTTTAGGATCTATTAGAGAGAATAAGTGCATTATTAACCTGCGGCATTTGAGTGGGTAATAAGTTATAGGAACAGGAACACAAGAGCAGCTACACAAAATTACCAATTAAATAAGTTGTGTTCAAATTAATAAATTTGTTTAAGGGCCTACCTACTCACGACCACGAAGGCAAGGAAATAAGTAAGGGGCTTATCAAAAAACTCCAAAAGTTGCAACAAGCGCAGGAGAAAAAATACAAGGAATACTTGGCCTCTGTGAAAACTTGCTGAATACGGCTCCGGGAGTTGACCCGTGCCAACAAGCCGCGGAGCCGGCGCCGGCGCGACCGTGCACTAATCTGCATTTATAATCAGTTACCGATTGCATTTTTCGAATACATTTCATTAATAGCATATTTTTTCAGTATTGACAAATTAGTGTATTATTAAGCAAATCATAAAAATCTATTGATTTTATTTTTTTACTGTTGTCTGCTTTTGCTTCGGAAATACTTCACCATGGTGCCCTCCTGCGTTTGCTGGTCTTATCAATTAATTGATTAAAAAGTCTGTCCGCTTTAGAATTGCAATCCATTTTTTCTAAATTACTTAATTTCTGTAAATAATTACCAATTAAATAGCCTTCATGATTACCGGTGACGGTAATAGGCGAAGGTTTTTGCCTAAACTTACGCCAATACCTATTTTTAGCGGTAATACCCGTGAATGAGATATTTACGGGGGGGCTACATTGAATCCTGAGCGTATAGAGGGATTCAAGTGTTAACGCACAAGGTGGAAATAATTTTGCTACCGTGTGACATTTACTGCTATTCACATAACCTATGAGGGAAGTTAAAGATCTTCGTGATGAAACAAATTTTATTATTTACACTCGCTGAAAGTGCTGAAATTATCAAATCTAACAAAAAATGTGGTAACTATACGCACAATCTACTATTTCACATCACCTATCCCTGAGCAGAAAAGTGCCGCTTTGGTCCCTCCTAGCAGGAAAGAAAAGTCCCCTTTCCAAATAGCTAATGTGAGTTTTTTTTTTGTACTGTATATATCTACCTCACCCTCGTGTGAATGACGGTTATTATTAAGCATTTAATTAGTTAATTAACGAAGTTGCGTCAAATCTAGGCAAATTAGCTCTATCTCTTCGGTCACTGAATTCATAGCTGTTGTGTACAAGTTTAGATAAACAATATTGGTATCGTGTAAATGTAGGTATGGCAATGGGAACAGTATTAAATTCATTACCTATTTATTACTTTCATAATCAGATTATCCTAAAATAAAAAGGTTTGGTTACTATAACTGTCGTTTTATTCATTGAATCCTAAAAGTGTATGGAATTGTAATAAAATAGAAAAAATACGAAATAATGTGTACACATTTTATAAATGATCACGTCAATGTCAACAAATTAAATGAAAAGAAGAGGGCTGTTCGAACAGTCCGCCGATTATCTCCATTTAAGTTAACATTAAAAATGAATTACCGCGACTTGGCTGCGCACAATGGAAGTGCATAACGCTTCATTGAGAGCTCTGTAAAGGCAGTCGCCGCGTGCGCCACGATAAAATACGGATAAAAGTAGAAAAAAGGTAAAAAGTGAGGTAAACAATCCGGCGCGTTTTTTGCTGCACGACAGAGCGCAGGGGTGAGCTGCGCACGCGACTGTGCCTCGACGTGTCACGCCATGCTCGAACTTTAAGGACCTGTAAATGATACTTGAGAAGACCAAGGTAAGTCTGCTTTATAGGAATTATTCTTTGATAAAAAGGTAAATCTAGATTTGAGTTAAGTAAACATACCTATCGTGTTGCGGTAAGGTATGACAATACTGGAAGCAGAATAATATACATAATATATAATTATATTAATAAAGCAGTAAGTAAGGAGAAGTTGAAATACATTGTCACCAAGTATTGGCACTCATTAACAAGACTAACTCCCCCGTGATCTAAACGAACCATTATTCTCATTTAATTTATGTATTTTTTAGTAAAATAACACCCCTTCTTGGCGTGTAATTGACATTATAAGTAAGTGAGCGTAACAGTACTGTGTTTAACACGGTACAACTAAAATTAAGCGTGTGCTTTTGTTCAGCTTAGGAGCATCATCAACATTCATCACCTTAGGTACCTACGTACTTCAGCAAATTACTAACTATAGCTGCCTGCCAGCGGCTCCGCCCCCGCTGCATATTTCTGACTTTCCTGGTGGCTTTTTCTCTCATACAAACCTTGTCCTGATAATAAGGAAGACAGCAAAAAAAGAATTATCCAAATAGGTGGAGTCGTTCGGAAGTTATGCGCGTAGGTACATATCTACATTGCGGCGATTAATTTTTATTTATATAGATTAATTAACATGAAGTAAGGAACTTTATTATTTTACAATAGTGCAATAACTAAGTTGGCTTCATAAAACAAGCCCTACCCTGCTCCAACTATAATGAAATGAGTTATCAACGTGGAATGTGTTTGACAAAGATTATTATTGAACCTAATACGTAACAGGTTTACGGTTTAAGTTTGCCTTCGCGAACGAGCTCCCCTAAATCAGATACTTTATCTTGTGACCTATCTTCTATCTCATCGACTACTAATAATAACAATGGACGACGTCGTCCGCACCAACTTCCACACGGAATCTTTCTTGACAATCACTTTTTTATTTCGCATAACTATTCGATTCCGTAGTTTTCTATTCCATCTAATTGAAATTCGTAGTTTTGTAACGGAAATTCCCAACGAATTTATTTAATTTACCCCAGGTTAAGGTTTCGTTAGGAATATTCTTTGTGCGTACGCAGAATATTATTTAAATAGTGTTTAGATTGATCACAATCGCCGGGGTCGCGGTCAGAGTCGACAAAGCCGCGGGAGCGAGGCGCTGACCGCCCGGCGAGATGTCAATCACGACCATTTAAATACGAAAGTTATTCCTTTTCCATATTCCGAAAAGATTTTACGATTATACAATTTTAGCATAATGAAATCAGTGAAGTGAATGTTGCAATAAGTGAAAAAAAACTATTCAAGTAACTTTTCATCCGTACATTTGTAACGGATTTATTTCGTGGTTGATCATGTGGAAAACGTGAGCTGAATTTGAGTACGTCGTAACGGTTTATTTTTGCAATATTTAAATCATCCCGACTAAATTTCGCATTTCGTGTCTTTCCAGCCTCCGCATTATCACATCACTAGATCAGGACGTTGAAAATAATCGGGGAATATGAGAATTCGAATAAACTTATACCCAGGGGTAACTATGATTGGGTAGGTAAGTAGGTATTCAGTAGTCTGTAGAATTAATGAAAACATTGAGTTCAAAATATCTGACAGGACTCTTAGGTTGAGCCTTGTGTTAGCTAAGATACATAAGTATATTACCGGTACATAATACATAATCTACCAATGCACGCTGTTAATAAATTTCACAAAGTTCCTTCTTTTAGTTTTTAGCTTCTTTAGGCAAAACCACACAAGAAAATATATTTGTAGGTACTTGCCGAATATTCTCAATTCCTAGCGACATTAAAGCTTAATTGCTGTCGCAATAGGATGCGTTTTATAAATTATGATCGTAGCCGGCTCCCTCGATGGTAATAAGTGTTTCGGAGGCGGAGGACGTCGACGGGTCGCAATTATAGCTTGTTTTCTCATCGCGACCCTCAGCACCCGCCACCGCTGCTGAAAAAAAGAAACCAATTTTGCACACTCATTAATTATTTAAATCTCATTAAACAGCCGCAAGTTTCCCTCCTTTGTTTTGTAATTTCTCTGCGCCTAATTTAAGCCGTTGAGGAGAAGAAGGAATGTTCTTAGTACTTCATAAATATTTTGGTTTGTTGTTTTATGTTGATTATGAAATGTTTAGATAGATTCAGACGTTGACAGCAATGATTACGTATGTATAAAACAATGCATCGTATGACAAATAACTAATTAATTAGTAGATACCTACGTAATTAATTATAGGTACGGAGAATACTGCCGGAATTACATTACCTACCGCATCACAACTATAAGCACTTAGGTGGGTTTACATACTTACACTGTATAATTATTGTAAAGGTATTTTCGTGACAGCCCAATAAATCTCAAATGTGTATAAAAGCTTGTTTACAAATTTCCAATAAAGTAAGAGGCAAGGAAGTAGGAAAAGTAGGTTGTAAAGAGATTTGGTGAGTAAGTACGGAGTCGGCCGGCGCGCTCACTTGGATGTTTGCGTTGACGGTTGCTTCCGATTGGATGATCAAAGTCCCCAACACTGTCTTGTTTCTGAAGAACATTTGAAAATTAGGAAATTAAACTGTGCGCTGGCACATAAAAGGTGCGGAAACGTCTCGGGCGCCGTGAATTCATTTAATTTAGCGCTCTGCCGCTGACGGCGCGCCTCTGCTATATCAGCAGCTCATACTTAAACGATCATATTTTTAAGAATTGGTGTACGTCTGGTCCTATGAACTGCAAACTTCAGTACTGTAAGGCATGCCGTAACAAATTGTCGATATCGTTCTGAAGTTTAATTAATTAATCAAAACGAGCTTACTCACCTATTAGGTACCTAATTAATTGTCTTTGCAGAGGTACGAGTATTATCTACTTAATAAATAAACATCTTACACGTAAAGGTGACATTTGATCATCATTACCGTGCACTAAAATCGTGTTTATAATAATTTTCCTTTTCAGCCGGGCAAGTAAGCCTCAAGCCGGGAGAGCGGGCGGGTGGGGGTGGGGTGGAGATCACTCGCCCGTGCTTTAATTGCTTTTCACTTAGCAACCGCTCATGAACAGAGAACTCGCGAAAATGAAGAAAAAAAAATCATTACATCAACATCTCTCGGATTGTCCAGATTTAGGATGAACAGAGAGACAGCGGTGTTCTTATATAACGCTTTCCTCTTTCTTGTTTTCCAGCGCGCCTCATTTCCGGAGGGGGGGGGGGGGGTCGGGTGGCGAGGGGCCTAAGTAATTTCGCTTAAGAACTCTAAACGTAATTAGTGTAGGGCGTGCAAAGGGAAGGGCTTGAAAGTTAGAGAGGGTTGGCCGCGTCCCGCGCCGCGCGCCGCCTGAATATTTGATCGCGCTCGTCTCGCGATAATATTTTGCCGGAGGAGGTTTCCGTAAACACGAGCACATTTCCCCACCTACTTATACTTTCCTTCATTCCGCTTTTCAAAGCTGTCGCGCGCTTTTAATTGGAGCCGGTGTTATTCGTAAGTAGACTTGTGAGAGAATTAAAATCGCGCGCTACGCCGCTCTCGAATACTCAAAATGTTTTAATATTATTAAGTTTTGATGGAATATTTCCTTTCGAGGAAATCGTCTTTGTAGAACTTCAAACAAATTAACAGCATCGTCTATATCTAAAGCTCGACTCGGGTGGTTGTTTTTCATTTCTTTTGAGTCTATTTGAGTGAGACACTTTTCTCGTATTATCGTGCTCTACGTAAATAAAATGGTGTCAAGTAAATGTTGAGGATTTACCCTAATTAAAATATGGGCATTCCTCGAGTCGTACAGGTACCTACTTATTCATCTTAGAGAAGCCACTCTGAGTGTCCACGTAAAGCGCGTCTATTAATGTTTAATAAGTGCCTGCCTTCAAAGTTAAATTGAAGTAAGAGCAGATTATGTAATATAATTCATTTGATAGCCTGAAGCAAGGGCAATAATTTACGAATTCAAAAGGCCCGTGAAACAAGAGAGGGAATTAGAATTTGTAATTAGAGCGAAGCAACGACGCGGCTACTCCTACAACATTTGATTAGCAATTATGGTAATTTGACTTAGAGCAGGGTAAGATTTCTCCTAATTTGTTAGTTAAATTATCATCGCAACTGCCAGGAAATATAAAATCCTTCGAGCCGGGAACTTGGTAATTAAATAATATCTTACGAAAGCCTCCTAATGATATTCAATTAATATTATTTACCATTATTCACGAGTCGTTGGTCACGAGTTGGTTTAAGTCAGTTTATTTAGAAGCTTTGAGGGGTTACATAAATCAGTTAAAAAGCTTTAGGCGAATATTAATAAATGACAAGCCTATTCCAAAAGTTTAGGATTATCCTAATCAAAAAATAAAATGATGTTTAATCTAAACGCTGCTTATTAAAACCTATCTACCTACTCAATACTAACATAACTACTGACGTCGAACGGAAGTTGTGATCATTTGGCCGTACCTTAGTGATCTTGTTTCATTACAGGAGTGTTATAGGTACAAACGAAGACACTGTTAACTTACCACCCATAGACTTTAATACGTTGCGATAAGGTTTTTATTCCATTGTAAATTTTACGTGACTATAGCAAGACTCGACCCTCAGAATCTTAACCACAGTAGTAGGTATGTAAATCATTTCGTATTTTAAACACTGGTCGTAGTCGTGTCTAGATGGGTCCGAAAGGCGGGGGTGCGTATTTTGCAACCCTTGAATTGGTTCGTAAGCGTATCCCTTCTGAAATAGTAGTGTTCATTCATGCTATCGTAAACATCATTTGTACCTTGTGTATAAAATGACCAAGCAATAAAATATGTAACAGAAAATAACTTGAATTGAAAAAGGGAGATGTATAATGATTATAATGAACGCTGAAATCAGAAGCAGACGATAAAGCAAACGCTACGAATAATGAGGAGATTAAGGTTTAATTGTCAAATTTAATGTATCGTGAAACAATAACAAACGGCCGCGACGCGTCCGCCCGCTCGGCGCTCGCGCCGTGGCTGCTGGAGCCAGCGGCGCCGAATGACGTACAGTTTTACTTTATTCCGCACGCTGCGATGCAATTTAATTATCGGAGCCGCTCCCGCGCTTTACCCTTTTGTATCTTAACCCCCGGACGAAAAAAATGCTCACCCCGATAAAATAGAGGACGGGTACGAAAAAAAGGAGCGTATGCAAATTCGGGATAAAATATAGCCCGTAAATGCCACCGTTTCTAAAAGAATATTAGAGACGTTTTTCAGTGGGTGGATGGGGGCTGCTTTATACTTTGTCTCCGCGCTAAGTACTGCAGCTCCGTGTCCGCGGATGGAATCCGCCTTAATTTGCGATTGTTGTTCAGCAATAAATCAACTCGAGCGCGCCCTTTCTGGTTGAATATCTTTTTCTGAAATAATAATTGCTGCAAGTGCCATATGGGGCCAGCTTGTAAAGTTTAAGAAAATATAATAACATTACGACAACGTATAATCGCAGGTATACTAGTCGCGGGAAGTGTTGCAAAAATAAATATGTTTCTACCTTATCTGTATACTAGGTATTCTTATTTTAATAATTAGTGTTATTAAAATAAGAATAGGTACACTAAGCTTCACCTATGCTTAGTACCTACATGTATGCATGTAGGTACCTACTTAGTCAATCCTAATTATTGTAAAATTTCCCACAAATATTCACAATACAGTACATTCTAAGGTAAAGGCCATACCGGACGTGGCACACTTAGGTACCCCTTGTACTCTGTGAAGCTATCGAAGAGGATATACAAGAGTGCCAGTTAGCGCGCTGGGTAGCGAACGCCGTAGTTTGCCATACGTCTCTTCGGTAGGACATTCAACAACGCCCCCAGTCGTAAGGAAGTTAGAAACATTTTTTAAAATTAAGATGAGCAATCAAATTACGTTGCTGCGTTGTGAAATGACTTAAAACAAATTGATTCATATGTTTTATGTTACTAAATCGGACAAATCTTTTGTTCCTAAAACTGTTAGACACTGAAAGTGACACTATTTAATTGTATGCCCGCACCACTATAACCGGAATCAGAAAAGTCAAATATGACTGATAGTGCAATTACCTCTTCAAAGGTCCTTCGGGTTTGTACCTACTTCCTCTCACTCGCTTTCATTCGCTCTTGTGCTAGTTTAAACGACTTTACCTGAACCGGAAATACTTTTTAAGAGCTACTTCACTGTATAAAATGGCTACTACGAGCATAACCGTGTGTACTCGTATTGGCGTCTCGACCAATAAAAAGCAGCGATGTGATTTCACCACTCGTATTTTTTTTTTATAACAACTAGAAGTAAGAGCTACCATAATGATAGTGATAACCAAAATATGATTAAGATATCGAAGCAAGATGGGATAATACAATGTAGAATGTCTAACACAGTGTTTTAAGATAAAATTAAAATTCACTCTTAGTCTCATGTATGTCCCCAAAAGAAAAAAAAAATTGTTGGTCTCAGTGCTTGGTATAAATCCGTGGTTTTAATTTATTTTAGGTATATGCACAAAATTTTAGCTTTGTGACTTCTACCTACAGTTTTGTGAAACTATAAGGGACCCTAGTTTAAAAACGTCTATTTGATATGATATACAATATGGTAGAGTACAGTAGAGGAGTATCATTTGTACCATTTCGAGTCTGGATATGGGTAGGAACGATGGTTTCCGTAGAGGTTTGAAGTTATTATGTCCTGGCTTTTGTGAACTTTATAATGAAAATATCCTTCACTCTCGGTTAGATAATACGTGCAGAATTGGGTATCGTTGAGAAGGGAATTTTAAAGTCGTTATGGGGTTCCTTAAATAGTTTTTTCAAAATTGTATCCTTTTTACTTAACATTTGGTTTCAAAGTATTAATTTCCAGGCTTATCGTTTACGGCTATATTATTAAAGGTATGGTCAAACAGGCTTTCTACCGATTTTTAAGAGAATTGGCTCATCAAATAAATTATCAGTCTCGCGGTGAAGGGGTTCTGCGATTGAACTTTGCATCGCTCTCGTGGCAGGCTTCTACCACGTAGCGAAGGTCAGCAGCAAGGAGAGAGTTAAATAGGCGCTTTAATTATTGACGTCAAGACGAAAGGACGCGCGCGGCGACACGGGGAGGACGAGAAAGAGACAACATCAAATATTTAGCGCGTAATGCTAGCCGCGCTCTCGCTTGTAATTAAAGCGTTCTTTCCTTTTTTCAGCGGCCTGATACAATATTCAGCATGAGAAGGAAGCGCTCCGGTGGCGGGGTGGCGCCTCCATTGTATTCGCTAAGGAAGATAAATTAAAAAATATAATTACAAGGCGGCCGCCATAATTCTCGGCAGGCGGGGTGGGGGGCGGCGGGCGGTGGCCGGGGGATAGTGGAGAAGCGGGCGCTCCCGGAGGAGGCTTCTTAAATATTTGGGGATAGCGCGTACCTACGCATTACGTAAATTAATGACACGGATTCGAGGAAGGATGGCGCCCGCCGCGGCCGCGCTGCCCCGCCGATGTTTGCTTTGTTTCACGCGCTAGATGCTCTCATTACGCGGTAATTATAAATTCATAATCCGCGAGGCCCAGCCCTCTTAGTAGGACGCCACGATTGATTGGGCTAACGACTTTCTTTTATTTCTATCCATAATTACGGAATTCCGACTTCCCCGCTTCTACCGCTTCGGATGTCCAATTTATAACCGATGAAATATTACTAGTCATTCATTTAGAGTTAAAGTCGTCATTTAGGAAAAAGCTTGTTAATGTCTTTTCATAAATCGTATTTTAGGAATTTCATTACTGGAAGTAACTGTAAGCTAAGGGGATTTCGTAGGGTAGATCGAGATAGGTTGACATATGGTTTCATTATATGCAGTATAAACCGACGGTAAAGCGAACTGAGTGTGATGGCGAGTAGATAGTTCCACATGTGGCTTGTTGGTCCGGGAGCCGCCCGGAGCGCGCATGCCCGCGTGTGAGCAACAAGTGTCTCCATGTGCTCACCTATCGCCCACCTCCGCGCTGCAGCCGCGGCCGGACCTGTTATCGTGGGTGTCCTCGCAGATGCATGCTGGACGAGCATGTTACAGCGGCCTCTGCTTACTATACGATGCACCATAAACCTTGATTCTCTTTGTGGTTCACCCACGCGTTCAAACTTGCTCGAACGATCGTAAAAAAACATCGTAAGAGTTTAGATGTGGAGCACGCTCAGGTTGAACTAGAGCTTCGAAAAGTGTTTGTACCGACCGACGCAAACACGCAAGATCAGACAAATAGCTGAAGAATTCTATTAGTAAGTCCATAAGAAAAACATGTAGAGTCATTACCTACAATCTTGTTGCAATGCATCTAGCTTTATAAGTCTGTAGGTATTCTATCACTAGATGAGAGTTCAACTTGAAGACCGAAAAGTTTTCAAATATACACTTAACATCTTGGTCTCAATGTTTTAATGCCTGTAGGATGATTCCCGTGTTTGCTGTATTTTAAACGGCTTTACAGGAATATTTTTTTTAATTAAAAATAATTTTGAACTAGAATGTCTCTTGAATTGTTCACAAACAAAAAATAATTACAAAGCACGGGCAATAAAAAGGTGACCTTATCCCTTTAAGGGATTTCTTTCAGCTAGGTCTTGTTAAGAAAACAAGTCTCCTTTTATATAATGAGTTAAAGTATTAAATTTCTAGGACTTCAAATTGATACGGAACTCTGAAACAACAAGTAAAGCGAGTGTGTTTAAAGCTGACCAGGGTAACATAATAATGCGTTATTCAAACTGTCACGTGTGGTTGATCGCGAAGTCGCAAAAGTATAAAATATGGGACTTCCTTTAACAAACTCCGTCCAGGCCAGTCCAGGGCCTCTATTCAACTGCGCTATAACGATATCGTGTTTGACACGTTTAAGAATCGTTTATGTCACAGTCGCCATTATTGTAAATGACATAAGAGTTATCAAAACGTTGACAATACGGAAACAGGTCAAAAACGATATCGTTACAACGCACCTGAATAGAGGCCCTGGGCTGGAATTCTACAAGGTAATAACGATATCGTTTTTGACCTGTTTCCGTATTGTCAACGTTTCGATAACTCTTATATCATTTACAATAATGGCGACTGTGACATAAACGATTCTTAAACGTGTCAAACACGATATCGTTTTAACGCACCTGGGCCTCTATTCAGGTGCGTTAAAACGATATCGTGTTTGACACGTTTAAGAATCGTTTATGTCACAATCGCCATTATTGTAAATGACATAAGAGTTATAAAAACGTTGACAATACGGAAACAGGTCAAAAACGATATCGTTATAACGCAGTTGAATAGAGGCCCTGAATAGAGGTCCTGGCTGCTCACAAGAAGTACGTAAGGGAAATGTGCATTATACCATCTTCTAACAGCTGCAAGACCTTCTAGGTAATTGGAACTGGGCCCAGAATCTACACGGTAAAAACGATATCGTCTTTGACGTGTTTCTGTAATGTCAACGTCTTGATAGCTCTTACTTTTTGATAGGCAATATGGTTTTACTGAGTTGGCCCTGTGGGCCGAACACGCTGCCACGGGACAAGATTTTGACATAGACTCGGGACTATAATTCGTCTATTCCATATTTCAACGAAAGAATAAGCAGTTAGGTTTAAAGAAAAGTGTGTTTTTGTGACTTGAGTCCTTTTATTACCAAGCAAATTAAACCTCGGGTGGCTGTCATTTTAATAATTTCATAATAATATTTGACACTAGCTCCCGTTTGACGTCATTTGACACTAGTTCCCGTGGCAGCATTTTAGGCCCACTGTTAATGGGGTGCCTTATGTCTCTATATTTATAAAGTTGACCTATTTATTAAGAATACGAGGCAAACTGTGTGCAATTCCAAAAGTAAATTCGATTGTAAAGTTGTTTGTCAATTTATAACTTTATATTTTTTAATATTTAACCTAAGACCACTTATTTAGCCGTTCCTTTTGTAATTGTACCTAAATACAAGGCTTTTTAAATTGATCTAATTTTTAGGCAATTATAGAATGACCTGATAACTAAGGGTTCCCTAAATGATCTACAATGAACTGCCGACTCAGGGTCCCTTGTCGACTAACCGGTAATCCTACATCCGCACTGTTCACCGGCCGGAATCCTTATTGAAAGACATCGACATTTTACTCTCCAAGAAAAATCGAATACGAGCAAACAAGCTGGTTGTTGTGCAGCCTAACATTGGAAGGTATGCAGACGGGCCTATATCAAATGAAATATATTCGAGGAGCGCTTTTAAAGGACCCTCCAAAGAAAACTTATTAATTTTCGTCATTAAGAATTCCGCGGGCGAAACTCGAACGTCTAATTTCAACCCTAACTTATCAAGACGCGAATAAAAAAGTTCACCCCCGGCGCACCCCACGCTCACCCCCTTGTTTAAAACGCCGGCGAAAAAAGAAGCACATAAAAATGCATGAGGCCTTCCTCGTTATAAGGAAAGGGTAGCGCCCCCCTCCCCCCTCGGGAGGCAGCTGTAAAAATCGTCTCTAATTTAAATTTTGGAAGTTTCGCGCGCGCGAGGCAGCGTTGATGTCTTGATAAATGTGAGCGACTTCCACTAATTTCGCGTCTTCAGCGCGCGAACTTTTAATTGGGCTCGCATAAATCGTGCGCCGTAATTGCCGGCGCATAACTTACGCCGCGAGACTGACGGCGCGATGAGCCGCTTGGTTCCGCCTAGTGCGGCCTGCCTGCTATCGCCTATAATAAATATCATATCACCCACCGACAACCAACGCCATTCCTATCTTTGTTACATTTAATTGACCTATACATATATTTTGACAAACATATCTAATCTAATGGAATTAGATCTCTTCAAGTTCTCTATGAAGAATTATCGAATCTTTAAAAACTGGGCTACGCAAAACAATCAAACTTTCGGCAGCCAACTTAGAGGTATTAAAACATAATATTTCAAGACACAGTCAATTCTAAGTAATAACGCAACGCGGCGTAGCATATCCCTTGTAGGCCGCTACGGATGCGCTACGTCGTAGCAGATCGTGTAATTGTAGGACAATGATGTCTTATAAAGAGGATCACACTGCCCAAATTAATTAGGTAAGTATAATTATGGAGAGTTAGCATCACAGTACTAAATTAGTACTTTATGAACATATTTTTTTCATTCGGATTTGTCTTATTCTTTTAATTAAACGCCAACTCGATTTTTCCTTATTGAACAGTTGTTTGTTTACAATTTTACAAGCAAATCTCATGTTTCCTTTCGAGAGAGCAAATAATAAATTTAATTTCCTCGCAACAGAAGGTCCCATTCGGAGTAATTAAATCAGAAACGAAGTTTGTTTTGAGTGAACAATTAGTGAATTTGCGCGAGTATCGCGTTCTGTTCTCCCTCATTAGTCGCGCACAAAGCCGCGCGGGCTAGCTTCGACGGGTGTAATGTTATTCATTTGCGAGAGTCAAAGGTTGTGTTTACAAAAAATAAGTCGCCGGAGAGCGGACGGTGGCATTTTTTCCATTCGCCGCGTTCCATTAGCGGGCCTTTGTTTGGCGGGAGCGCGCAAATTAATTTAGCCTCCCACCCCGCCGCGCCCTCCTTTGTCTAGCCGAGGCTCTACGTATCGTTTTCTTCTTTATGGCTCATTAGGCAGCATTGTCGCCATTGTTTTTTCGCCTAACCCGCAAGATCTAATTATTATGATCAGCAAATGTAATAGATCGATACCTTTTGTGCCCTCAGTGGCGTCATCAATCCGGGGGTATTAGGAAGGATTGTGTGTCCAAATGATATTTTCGGACGAGTCTTGGCACCAACCTTGTTATTGAGTAAATCCTATGGTTACGTTTCATTAATCTGCAAAGCCGTGATCAAACGAATAGTGTAATCTGCAAGTTCCGAAAAATGATTGATATACCTACGATTTTGATAAATAAATTCAGCCATTTTTTGTATGAAATCAGGATTAGAATTTGTTGGTATGTAAACACAGTTTCGTTTAAGTTTCGATATCTTTAGGGCTTTTTCGGTGATTCGAGAATTATTTGTATCGAGGCGAGACCGGAATATTTTTAATTAATGGCGGTCCACACAGTGGTTTCGCCAATGTCAAGTGAATAGAGTAAATCAGTAAACAGAATAAATCAAAAGTAAAATCCGGGCATTTTTCAATCGGCCATCTTCTCTCCCCGAAGGTTACCGGCAATCCCATCCCTGTTTTGACGGATCAGAATTATAGGTGGTGACAATCAAACGCCTCATAACAAACGCTAAAGGTTGATCTATTTGTCAAATATTATTGCCTGGTTGCACTCGCCAAGCACTGCGTCGCCTTCACTTTTTGTCGCCCTGAGGAATTTCTAATGAATTGCACCCCATCGCTTGTGTCGATTCAGGCTAAGATTTGCAAATATATCGAATTCCGTGGTGTCTCTCTAGAAATTTACTACAATCGTTACGATTATTTAAATGCAACTAAGACAAGTCTGTTTCACAATCTCCAAATAACACTTTCTGAGAGATAATTGTATCTCTGTCATTTTCTTTAATTTGACGAAGAAAAGGAAAGCGATAACTGTAACTGCGGTAGTCGAATTTATTTGGATATAGTGGAACAGGCCCTTAGTCTATTGGATTTCTTTGAACAGTGGGTTAGATAATGGGTGATACACTTGAAAGCACATTATGATACAAGTTTGATAAGTTAGTCATTACTGTCGATCAGGGATTGCGGCCGAGTCGCAGGCGAGGGCGTATTGAAGCCGAGAGTCTAATGAAATGAAAAATGTTCACGCATTTCATAACGTTAATAAATAATATTTGTGTACATATGTACCTTTTACTTTTTATTAACGCACTCATTACGTTTTAAAATAAAATTAGCATTTAGTTTGACGGAGACAGTTTATTTATTCGCAATAAGTTTGCTATTTTTTGAGACATCAAATTCTTACTGAAATATAAAAAAAATAAGTAACGTAAAATAAAGTAGTGTTAAGTAAAAATTACGCAGGTTTTAAAAAATATGCTGAATTACGATATGACCCTAAAACCATTGCAACAAGTGATAAAAAAATATTAACCGCTGTAATTTAAATAATATAACATTTTAAGAAAAACTTATTTTATTTTACTTGATTAAATTGGTTCCTAGCAAATCTTGCAAGGTTAACGCGCGTTGAGTTAAATTTTAACCCGGTTAAATCTTAAACGTCAACAAAGGTCAAAGAAAGGACAAAGTGTAATTTTAAGTAGTCAAATATATAATGACTCATAGGTTTATCCAAATTTTATTTGGGATATAAGTTCTATGGAATGTTAAACATTAATTTACTACGAAAGTTAAAATTAACGTGATAACAACCCCGACCGTAGAGGGCCAGCGCGACTTGCCCTTGAGTCCATAAAAGGCATCTGACTAGTCTAAAACAGAGGAAATGCACTGAGCGACGACAATGAGAACATGTTAGTTGTGCTAGACGTGCTGGAGATTCAAAATATAGTAAAGTGGAAGGAAGAGGACTCACCTCGCCGCTGCGCCGGCGCCCGCGCGCGGCCACAAAAACGCGCCGACTGCCGCCGCCCGGCCCCACAGCTCTAGCCGCGTGCCCTCGGCGCTAAACAACCCTTGCGTATTCATACACCGTCCCTCATGCGAGAGGTGACACGCTATCAAAATTAACATTGCTCTCATATTATTATTTGACTAGCTTTAGTTGTGTATTATTGTTACCTACTAGAATCAGAGTCATTTTGTAAAGCTAAAGTTGTCTTGTTTCACAGTTGCAGAAATCCTAATGAATTTTTAATTGACGCGCTCAGGTATGAAAACGCTTTCAGGCAAATTAAGGAATCTTTTCATCTCCACGAGTCGAAATTTTGCGAACTGAAAAATCGTAATTAATTACTCGGCAGACACATTTTAAATTCTTAATTAAGCAATCCGTACTTTCTCCCGCCTATAAATTAGATCGAGCCGTTTCCATAGAGACTACTCATCCTTTAAAGCGGGTCGGGGGGGAGAGGGGGGTTCTACAAAAAATATAACTTAGGGTGAGTAAAAAACCGTGGGGTGACTCAGCCGGCCGCTGCACCCCACGACGAGAAATCTACGATCAATATTAACTCTTTTTTTGAACGAGGAATTGGTGAATTTTTAAGTCGTTTTAAGCCGGGACCGAGAATTAAATGATGCGTTGGCGAGAGTACTGCGGTCGCTGCGCTGCCCTGCGCCGGCTCGCGGCTCACTATCGGCATCAATCACATCCTCGGTCCACATTCGCGGTTCCGGCGTGTGCACTATTCGTCAAGGTCGGCGACATATGTAGGTGACGGCGATTGGGTCGGTTGTTAGCTTTATGTTCGTTATTGCTTAAAAGTGCAGCACGGAGAATGATGTTATCCATGTGTAATGAGAGTCGGACAAATGTGAACTATGATTGATTGTGTTTCGGATACAATTTTATTAAATTTATACTTTATAACGATTGTTTAGCCAAACATTTACAGATTAGATTTCTTATTACTTAACTAAAGGCCCGTGACTCTCCACCGATTTTCTCGAGACAAGCCTAATGTGATCAACTAGGTAATTCATTTAGACACTAACAAATGAAAGCTACTTATGCATTACAATATTATTCAAGATAATTAGGATTAAAAAAAGAGCATTCATTACCGAGTTGATTAATTAGATATTAGTGTTAGCTTTACCAAGCCATACATTATGCGTTCGACAAAACTGATTGCATGGCTACGTCCGCCTCTGGTATAATATTATATTAGGTTTACACGCTGCGATCTATAAACAAACACCTTTGGGCACGCAGCTTGCCTCGCAATCTAATCGAGCTCACCTCTCCCCACGCGACAAAAGGTGACTGGGTGTTTTTATACACCAGTTTTAATAAAGTATTAAGTCGAAAAAAGGGATGTGCATACATAATTTGAAACAGTGCATTAATAAAAAGCTTACGGCCCGGTGTATCCGCGCGTGCTCTAAAAAACATTCATTAAAAAAGCTATTTATGACAGCGGCCATTATCGTCCAATAAATCAGCTGCCCGCTCTTCTGTTTTCGATAATGATTCTATTATTATGGAAAAGCGTTATGTAACTGTAACATTTTTTTCTTGCCTGGCTAAATTGTACGGCAGCGACTTTTGTGTATATGTCTTGTTTAAATGCGAGCAAATGATTATATTAGACTTACTTGTAAGTAGTCCAATGGAGAATTATACATGCAACCGACAATGGTTTCCTTTATTCTATAAAAAAAATAACAGCGGTGTCGGTTCCATATCCAATGTTATATATTTATTTGTTGACGGAATAGAAAACAATACGAGACTCTTAGTAACTTTTTTGTGGTATTGATTTGTATATCATATATATATTTAGTACAATTACTAAAAAACAAAAATAAACTAGTTATAATACGGACTTTTAGAGCTCTGCCAACTCTAATTGGGCAAGCTCTATCTGTGTAATGTTAAAGGCAGACCAGAGAACAAAAGTCATAATATTTAAATGAGTATTAGTTCCTGAGTCTAGGATGTTTTCTATGTATTTAAGTATATATTTCTCTATATAAGTAAGTTTATTTTTGTTTAGTACCCATAGTACAAACCTAGAGCGTGTGACATTGTCCTGTGATTTTTTATTTAAATATGCTGAATGACGGGTGATCTCCAAAATACTTAGGTACATCTTTTATATTACTTATACTAAATTAGGTCTTAATAAAGGTAGTTAGTTAGCTAACAGAGTCTCTCTCCGTGCCGGGCCCGTGGGTGCAGCACGGCGCGATGCGTGTCGGCGGCGGGCGGCGGCCCACTGCACGGGTTACAAATTGTGGGGTGAAAGGGGTAGTTTTTTCTAATCGACTTTCCTAACAGTAATAAACGATATTTATCTTTCTTAATTATAGTTTCGCTCCACTGTTTGGTAGCTTTGTCCGTGTTTTTGTTACAACCGTTTGCGTTATTATCGAATTACGTGCGTTTGTCGTTGATGTTAAATTTGTTCTTATTATAGCCTCGAGAAATTACTCGAGAAGGTGCGCCCTATTTCTCGTTACCTTTTATGGCGATTTTCATATAGATGAATATTAATGACGTCTGGTATCCGCGTTTTATTCGAGAACAACAAGGGAAGGAATTGTTTTTTTACTACTTACAGTTAATTGTCTGAATACGAGTATTCAAATCTGTTACTTTACGTGCTTTCCTTATTTCCTTAAATATTTATTTACCTACCGTTGTTTTGTGCAATTAAATTATCAATTTATATCTTGGATTCGTCCTTCATATGTTGGAGTACTTGCGAATTCTTATTATTAATGAGTCAAAGGTGTTGCTATGGATATAATCCTTCTTATCGTGGACTATGTAAATGTTTGTTATTTTACATACAGGTAGTTCATGTATTGAATTTATATGTATGATACTACATCTCTTCTGAGTGAAACACGATAAACGAGTGCTTTGCGGACGGAATCGCGGGTGGGGCGCTAGTTAATAGAAGCACATAGAAGTTCAGGTTATTCTTAATATACGAATAAGTAGCAATATTAAAAAGGCTCCTTTGGTCATTAAGCAATAAGCAGACACCAAGAGTGTTTGGTGGGGTTTGGTGGTGTTTAATACCCATAGTTATTTTAATTCTAAGAGCTCTAGATAAACGTAAAATGACGTAACATTCAGCAGTAAAAAGCTGAGATTTTACGGTCATTGTTCAACTTATACATAATAAATTAATTCAATCATGTAAATGCAACATTTCACGAGGGCTAAATTATTCGTTTCAAAATAATTATAAAGCGATCGATTTTTAAAACCCATTGTTAAAAACTCTACAAGGGCAGTGATCCTCTGGGACGCATGCGTAATAGCAACCCTTTTTTACCCTTTCGTCTCCCGGAGTGTTTTTTGTTAGCGTTTTTGTGAAGGGTTGCGAGGGTACCTGCCACGCGTGCAGCCAAAGGGTTGCGTTTTTTCTGTATGGACCGACACGCTTTTTATACAGATGCATTTTTTATGGGTACGCACGAGATCAATAAAAAGTGCATTGAACTCTTTAACAAGAGATCAGCTGATGCAGCTCATAATGGTGCACTTGCGGCTGTGTGCGATATTGATTTCCGTTTTCAAGGTCGGCTTTTCAACTGAACTATTAGGGGTCATTGACAAAGTTGTCGCTGCGATTTTCTCCTCCATAATTATTTGTGAAGTGCCTCTTACGGTGAACTTGACTCATTTTTTAAATGCATGTAGGTACTTTATTTTAGAAGCTTTCAAGCACGAATGGACACGATCACAATTATAGGGTTAAACAGGTATTCAAATAGAATTATTGAATCATACATCCATTAAAAATACGTGAGAAAAGTAATCTTGAGCGTTATTTTTTCCCGACTAGGGCAAAGCCAATAGGAGGGTTATGATTTTAGTTGTCTATGTATGTTTGTATGGTGATGTCACTCGTAGCTCCTAGTCTATCCATCGCATTTTGACAAATGAGGTGTTGTTGAGCTCGTCTTGGTGTTTCACGTCCGTCAATTGAAATCTAACTTGGCGAATTTAACAAGCATTACGTGCTAGGCGGAAAAGTTAAATATATTCAAACACGAGTACATCAAGTTGAATATCAAATGAAAGATGCACAGATTCCGAAAATATATAATATATATGAAAAAAGGTGATGTCGGTCCATGCTCAGTGTAGGGTTCCGAAGCCGATAAGTACTACAAACATAAAAACCAACAAGTAATAACTAATTTTCTATTTAAAGCCGTTTAGTGCCGTCTTAAATGATTTTAGTGGTATAAACACTTTGGTCGCCTGTATCTCAAGAACCAATGATGTCTACTTATTCGTGATAGTTTTCCTTTTAGATTCGTTATATGCGCTTTGATTAAAGATTTTTCCCATTTTTAGTATTTGTAGTTTTGGCTGTAGGGGGGGGGGGGGGAGGCGCTTTAAAGCTTAATATTTCATTAACGGATACACCCCAATGAGAAATATTGAGAAATATTTCACAAACGGAAACTGAAACACCCCACACTATGGGGTAGACGAGAAAAAAATATACATCACCATATACACAACGGAACTCTAAAAAGCGTGAGTTAGTATTTGCCGAGATAGGTAACGACAAAGGTGCAATTAGTGACATGACAGCAAGTTTTGAAAATCCAAATGCTTTTGTAAAATTAGAAATGTTGTCTGCAATATCAATACTGAGAAGATAGATCTTCAAAAGGAATTTAAATATGCTGGTGGGGGGAGAAGTGAGGCTATTTTTGCCAGATGCCCGCGGCAGGCTCCGCAACCCTCTGCTGCTGGCGGAGCCGGCCGCGCACCGTGCACCGCCACTCGACACCCAACTCCGTGCTCGCGGCAGCGCCACACTGCGATCTGCTTGCCCCACGGCCAAGGACAGTGATCGATACAAGTAAGCGAATGCTAGAAGATGTACGACTGGATTAATTATAATAATTTAGAATTAAATTTGCAATGTTTTGGCACTTAGGTGTTACTTTATGATGAGTAAATAAACACCTAAAGCTAGCGGAGCACGTAAGTAACATTACAGTTTCAGAAATGTTGGATCAAGATGTTCCATATTTGCCAAAAGGCAAGTAAATGTTGCCCTTAGCAGAGATAGATCGTTAGACGGTATGTTAATAAATACCTTGCAGCATAATAAAGTGTTAAATCACCCCCACGATTTACAATCTCTCGCCGAATTAGATTGAGGGCACTTTCTACCTACAATGTAAAAAATAACATAATAAAAAACATTAAATAAAATGAGTTTAAAAAACTAAAACCCGGTTACAAAAAACTAAGAAACAAGTTCGGAAACATAAACTCGCAGAGATACTATTATAATATCATCTCTCCGAGTCTGAATAGAAGCCACTTCTTATCCTCATATGATGTGAAACATTACAAATTTATGAAAACCCAAGATATTGGGAGCAGGCATCACCTGTACCCTTCCAGCTAGCAAGCTAATAAAAAGTTTTTCGTAGTCAAATTCCAATTGCGTGCACGTTGCTGTAATAATTACGGGCCCTCGACTACGAGTTATATTTTTATTAGCTTACATAATTTGAGAAATAATTTATGTTCATTTTCGTGTGCCCGATTTCGACAAACGAAAGATTTGATTTCTCTTAGTCGACAATATTAAAATCTCTCTTCTACTCGGTCAAGCCTTATAGCATTTGACATGCTATCGTATTGTTTTCCTCTCGGCCGTTATGAAATTGTTCCCTGATATTTATTTACTAGGTATGTATAACATATCAAAAGCAATATGGTTTTACCGAGTAGTATAGACCACAGGTTTTGAAGGCCTGTTCTTTTTTAGCTTCTTATTAGCATAGATACCGTCCACTCAGGTGACTACCGAGAGTGTCGAGGTTAACGTTTACGGCATTCTGGTGTATAGAGTGTGCCCTGACACGCTGGCGGTATGGCAAGTGCATTGGTAATTGATATTCTATACTTCTATACTAAAAAAGAGGTAAAGTTTGTGAGGTTGTAGGGGTAATCTCTGGATCGGGAGCCCGAAGTTTCCCATAGATTTATTTGGTCGTCATGTCATTGTTGGCATTATTTTTGATAGTAATGATAGTCATATTTTTTTATATCGCTAAAACCGTTATTTTTTCTGAATTTCTTAAATATCTAACGTGTAGACAGAGGTTAGGTTAGGTTTGATGTGTAAAATCCTGAATAAGTAACAGCTTCTTATAAAAATACTTTACACTAACATAACTTGCGATAATTATGAATTAAAACACATTATGACTAAAAATAATTATAGCAGACAATTTCCCTCTTCAAGTTCCCTCTGGATCTACTGAACCGATTTAGATGAAACCTGGATATAGTTTGAGACTCAAGGAAGTACATAGGGTACACTTATCGCGAAAACTTGGATGTTGTCTGAGGGTAGGGTGTAGATATTAATGCTTTTGACTGTACCTACACAAATAATAATTATTCTATGTCATTTTGATGTTCATCCAAAAATATGCCTTTACATACTAATCCAAATATTTTACATGTTTATTTAAAAAAAATACATTAAAATTATTTGGACGGTTACCTACCTACTTACCTACGTATTTGTACTGACTTTATAATTATGACTTAATTATTTTTATGATTGTAAATGGCGGGGGGGGGGGGGCTTTGAGTTTTTACCCCACTGCGGTAAAGCCCAAAAGGTGGGTTATGTGTTTGACCTGCATATAATATGTCCGACTCTAAGTTCCCTCGTAGAGGCTGGATCGATGGTGCTGGGTACTTAAATTAAAACAAAAATAATATGGTGGCACAAAATAGTAGATTGTTAAACAAGGGACTAAAGTAAGTCATTATGACACGAGATATTTATCCACCCGAGCAAAGCGAGGGTGGATGAAGTTTGAGTGTCATTATGGCTTTTTAGTCTAGAGTTAAACAATCTGCTTTTCACTTCGATTGCGAGAAAAATAAATCATACATTATAATTTTGTCATTGCAAAAACTTAAAAACCGTTAAAAATTTGTTAAGTAAATTTCAATTCATAAAAAGCTCACTTTAATCATGTCTAAGGACTCTAAGGCGTGTCTAAGATAATTGAAATAAAACCGTAGGTAATAGTCAAAAACCTAAAAAGATACAATTTCTTAGCGCTATAATTTTTACTCTCATCAATCCGTCTTTACAATGCAGAACGAGCCAGCAACCAGGTTGTTTTTGGGGTTAGCACATTACAAATAGTCCATAGACAACATTTCCGTAACGTAGGCCTTGGCGGTGGAGGTTGTAAGCCCAGCCAATGCCTGCCCTCCACCGGCTCCACCGCGCACTCCGACGACAAGGGCGACATCATCAAACGACAACATTATATGGCTGTTTGTGGTTTTCCAAGGCTTTTATAAGAAAATTAAAAAGAAAAGGTACTATAGTCCCTAAGGATTTAATGCATCACTTTAGTCCGCCAATACATACATGGCTTTTATGAGTCATTTTAGATCGAGAGAAGTGAAAAATATATAATGGGTAACTAACATATATAGACGACATTATCAAATATGCATTCGGGTTTTGTTACACTTGTTTGAACCATCGATTGTGTGCAATGTGTGAGTTATTATTGAGCTCTTTCGCGACTTTACTTTTAGACGTTTCATATGCGAGCGAAAAATATTAGAAGTTCAATTATTTTCGGTCAATTTTTATATGCGCAAATTCGAACATCGAAACAATAAACAAAGTTTTGCTTTTTAATGTTTCGGGGGTGACCTATACTAGTATATTGTGATATAACCACAGGGATAAGGTAGCCGCATATTAAATCGAGATTTTAAGCTGCGTCATTTTTTTTTTTCTAGTAAGCCATCTAATTCTACCTCTAGAAAATATTAGATGTTCAAGTATTTTCAGTCAATTTTTATATGCGCAAAATGTTCGAAACTATAAACTATTTTTTGCTTTTTAATGTTTCAGGGGTGACCTATACTAGTATATTGTGATATAACCACAAGGATAAAATAGCCCCATATTATTAATCAAGATTTTAAGCTGCGTCATGATTTATTTTTCTAGTAAGCCATCTACCGTATTCTACCTCTAGCGGTTTTAACTTATTCCAAATGAGTAGCCAATAATACAATATATTTCATATTTTTTTTACAAATAAATGCGGAAGTTCCAAAATATTTATTTTTTAAATTAATTGTTCAAACTGCATTTTACTGCCAATTTTATTATTTTAGTTACACTGATCATTATATTGTATTGTATAGCTATCTACATAAATATGTGATGTATTCCTTTTATAACTAGAAGGAATAAATAATGTTTTTACACAGAATCAACAGTAAACGCAACTCCGGATAGTGTCGATTTACACCGACGCAGCCGTTCGATTTCGGAAAACGGTGTAAAACCTATTGTTTGCAAACTTTTTTATCGTAACCCGGTGCCTGATTCAACTAGTAACCCACATTGATCAAGGTGTTGGGGTTATCGAGTTGCAACCCCGTTATAAACCGTTCCATTTAACGAATTCTCACAAAAACTCTCAAAGTTATGCCAAAAAAGTGCCCATTATCTGTTCAAAGATGCAATGGGTGCAAATCGATTATACTCACCTACATATGCCGCGCGAGACTCTGTGAGCAACTGTCTTGAGCTTACTTGAAAATTTAGACATCATCAGTACATAATATACAGTCTGCTAGTTATTTAAATAAGTTATCCTTTTTTTATAAACAATTTAATCATTTGTGCAAAATAAACAGAACTTTTACAATCCCATGATGTTTTAGTACAAAATACATACCGACTTTAAAACCGAAACTTTGGAAAAAAAAGACTTATCGGATGCTGAATCGAAGTAGCGTAGAAATAAACTTAGCTTAGCGCCAATTAGTTTTACGTCTTGCAACAACCACGCACGCAGGTAGCACAGTAATGACTCCGACTAATCTGAAGGCAGCCCAGCCACACTTGGCTTACGCGAGTCTTAAATTAGAGGCAGCTGTTGTACCGCCTCTTACCTACCACACTTTTTATTTGGAACAAGAAAAAACTTGAAGCTTTTTGTACGTGATCAGGGAGTGGGCAGGCCGGGATCTGATTTCGCGAAGATAGAGTTTCGTCAGTCGATGTTTCTACGAGTTCTTTTTAATTATATTAGACTTTATCAAAACAAAAACAAACGATAGCTCGTATTGTTCTTTTATTTTTGCTTAATCGCAAAATTCTAGGAATATGTTTATACTTCTAATTTCCAAATACAAAACAAATGTTTTAAAATGAATGATTCTTTTGTCAATTTTACACCTACGGCTTCATATTGTTTTTTTTGCAATGCTATCGATGGGTGTCTAAAGAAGCCCATTTCGATCGGAATAAATTTGACTTAATTGAAAACCTTTAGCAAGAAGCAAACATTATTTGTATTGAGCGTGGACGATCGCTTTGTTCGTATTATGTGAGCACGGAGAAAGGACATTACAAACGGATTAAACGTAAACACCGCGAACAGTAGCGCGCGGTGCGGCTAACGACCGGCCACAAACAACCGATGCAAAACGGACACAAACAAACTCTTTTGTGGGGTTTCTTTTGGTAGCGGCGAGTCCAAACACAAGATAAAGGGGATAAGTATACTATTTCAGTGACAATTAAGCATTGTCATAGGCTAAACCGCTGTACGTCTGAACGGTAGCGATACTTGGAGATTAAAGGATTAGACGTACTGTGTAAACAACTTTGCGCGAAACTCCTTTTCTTCTCCTCTGTTGTGTGGGAGAGCTTACAGCGCCGAGCGGCGGCCGCGGTGCCGCAACTACTGTTCACGGAATCGCTAATGCCTGAATCGCGATAGCCCGCTGCGCTGTAACGAGATGCGAGCGCTCATTGCCTCTCGAGCGCCTCGGGCATCAAAATATATTTTAAAAAATCTATCAACAAAAGCTAGCGTGACTTGCGAAACGATAGAACTCGCAACATAAGTGTTTGCCTAGGAGGATTATCTGAAAATAATAATATGTGGTGTCTAATGTGAATCGCGACAAGTTCCATACGGGTTATTAATGACATTGTGCTGCATCCTTTTGTACGTCGAATTAAATACATCAATGTTAAAGGAAATCATAATTTTGATGAATAGCATTTTTGAAAAAAGGAATATTTGGCGTAAAAATCAATAATCAAACGTCCCGGGCACAATGGATGGCGGGTAACCGAATTCACTATCAAAATAAAGGCTTCTGCGTGACGAAGCGCGGGTGGATTTTTTATTTAGTTAGTGCAAACTGAAGTGGCGGGCGGAATCGGCGCCGACGACTCTCGCGGGACTCCATTAGATAATGGCTGGTCCCGCGGCTGCGCGGGTGCACCGCGCCGACTGCGCCGAACGAATGAAATAATGGGGTGATGTTACAACTAGTACTTAAACTAAGAAGATGAAGAGCATGACTATTTTTTAAGTCAGTACTATATTTTAAGTCAGTGGATCTCTTCTAAGGTAAAGTGGTTCAACAAGGTAAAATTTAAAGGCATAGAAGCTATTAGAACTTGTAACATGCACCTAGTACGTAAAAAAATATATATATATATTTATTAATGTAAGTAGGCTGTTGTACAAATTACGACTTGTGATTTAACCAGCACCAATTCCAAAGAGGACCCCACTGGGAAGAAACGCCGCAGAAACTTAAAAGTTCATCCTTTTAAAACATTAATATCTTTTTCACTACAATATAATGATAATAATTACTTAACGGAGCATTAAATGGAACTCTAATTATTTAAATCACCACATCTGTTGTTCTGCAGGAAAACTATGACAAACCGATATTTTTTTTATTATAAAACCGGCCAAGTGCGAGTCGGAGTCGCGCACGAAGGGTTTCGTACCATTATTTATACAACCACGGTGTCTGTATTACAATCGAGCAAAAAACGGCATAAAAAACACGTTTGCTGTATGGGAGTCTTAAAGATTTATTTTATTTTGTTCTTAGTAATTGTTGTAAAAGCGTCAACAGAAAAACTACATAATTTGTGAAAATTTCAACTGTCTAGCTATCGCTGTTCTTGAGATGCTAGTGACAGACAGACGGACGGACTGACAGCGGACTCTTAGTAATAGGGTCCCGTTTTTAGGGTTCCCTTTTTAAAACTAGGAACCCTTATAGTTTTTATTTTACTGTCTCATTATAAGGTCTGATTATAAGTATTTGTTTAATAGTAAGTAATTAATTACAATTTCATTTATTTATTAGTTTGTGCAACGTTCCGTCCGTCTGTCGCATTCGGTGCTGGCTGAAAATCAGCGCTGCAGGCGCCTATCACCTCAGCATCATGCTGAGCCAGTATCCGATTCACTGCCACGAAGACACACCTAACTACCACTTTGTCTTTTACTTTACTGTTTTAACTTTTTGTGTGTCTTGTTGTGTTTATGGAATAAATGTATTTTTCTTTCTTTTTCTTTCTTTCTTTCTTTTTCTAGTTTAGCCATCTCCGTCCGTCCGTCCGTCCGTCCTCAGCCTAGCTCAGAGACTCTTAGTAGAAAGCTGTAATTTGAAAAATACCTATCTCCCATACACGTAACGTGGGGATTTTTTTTTCTTGTCTAACCTACAGTGTGGAGCGTCGTTGGATAGGTCTTTCAAAAATATTACGGGTAGTAAAGACCATTTTTCGATGAAGTGATCCGTTTTTGAAATATTAAGCTTTATATTTTTGTTAGAGTCGATTGTGTCGTCGTCCCCCCCCTACAGCCAAAAGTACAAATACTAAAAATCTGAAAAAAAATCTGAAAAAATCTTCACTGAAAGAATATATTATAACGAATTTTAAAGGAAAACTATCAAGACTAAATAGACATCATTGGTTCTTGAGATACAGGGGATAAAAGTGTTTATACCTACTAAAATCATCTAAGCCGGCATCAATTTTTAAATAGATAATTATTTATTACTTGTTGATTTTAATGTTTTTAGTACTTAACGGCTTCGGAACCCTACATTGAGCATGGTCTGACATGCTCTTGCCCAGTTTTTACCCTTTGGGTACGGAACCCTAAAAACCAAATCTGACTCTGCGAGTCTCGCACTTAAAGAATTCGTACATACTGAGTATAAATTCATATTCTCGCTGATGACATTGTCCAACAAAATGTTACCTTAATATCTCAAGAAAGTGATTTGCAAAAAATCAAATGGAGCAATGTTTGATCCATGACAAAAGTTAACCTTTAGGCCGAGCGCGGCCACACGTGCACCGCCACAATGCGCATTCACTCGTATTTGCTTGCCCGACGATCGACGGCCATTCACAACGCATCGAAGCCTTTGCGCTATTTACAAACTTCTTAGGAACTTTTGTGTCACTCTTATTATTATATATTTTTTGCTGAAGATCGAACTTGAATTATAATTTCACACTTCAAGACATTTTGTAAATAACGATCTTAATGACTACGAGTATCACTCGAGTCGAGCAATTTGGCTCGATATAGATAAGCATCGCACGCGCTCTCTTAAACAAAAGCTTAATGACTACCTACCTACCGCATCTGTACCGGCGTATAATATGCCAATACACAAACTCAAATAAGCGATTATTGTGTAAATTATAGTCATCTAAAATACTCGAGGAAGTAATGGATGTCGAGTAATGGAGAAATGATGATAGCTTGCCGTGAGCCGCACGGGTACCGGCGCGAGTTAAAGCAAATGTTGCAGCAGAATGTGGGCAAAAACCGCAGCTCGACCGTTTTAGCCGAACACACTCATTTCCTGGTGCGTCTTCCGGCAAACACTGTTTTTGTGACCGTAAAGTTATATTTCAATAAAACCACATTTTTAACCGGGCTGTCTCAAAATCACTTTTAACATTAATTAGTAAGATTCGACTTTTCTTTTCCTTTATTGTATATCTTTGACACTATTTGAGACCCATTTTATACATATTCGTGTCTGTGGGCTTAGTTAGACAAGATGCATTCTGCGAACGTAATATCGTTATCGAAAATTTAAAATATTCACGCAAGCAGCCAGACAGTCGTGTACTCGTGTAGAGCGCTTACGTAGGTATGTACAATTCCATGCATTATCTCAAATTTCAATAATCGTTACGGACCTACGTTAGCTTTATACCTACATCTTGTCTGTGGCCTCTTGTTTAGGTACACATAGGCAGGTAGTGAAATACTTATAGTTCTTCACCGGAGTCAAGTTCATACTAGGTACATGGAACCATTAAAATCGATTACAGTCCCTTCCAAAGGTCTTTTCTTCCTCGTACTTTACAGCAATGGAATGAACTTCCCTCCACGATGTTTCCTCAGCACTATGACATGTCCTTCTTTTAACGCGGCTTGATAAGAGTATTCGCTGAAAAACGCAGTTAGTAACTGTTTTATTAACATCATATAATTTCAATGGATTCATCATACATGGATTTTTTTACTAATCTTATTATATTAGTAAGTTGACTGAGTAATATATTGTCTGTTTAGGAAGACAGATTTGAAGGTGGGTATGTGTGCAACATTGTTTTCCTACGGTTTAGCAATGATGAATCAAAAGATCTGTAGTAAGTTGAGTTCTGGAATCTTTTGTGAAACATATACAGGGCTGGGATTCTACACGGTAATAACGATATCGTATTTGATGTGTTTCCGTATTGTCAACGTTTTCATAACTCTTTTGTCATTTACAATAAACATATGGGAAACTCTGAAACTATAAGTCATAAGAAGATCTGTTCTTAGGAACCATGTCATCGATTTTAATAAGAAGAAAACCTGCATTCATACATTAAAAAAAAACCTGTACTCAGCTCGGGAGTCAAAACCGGTTGTTTTGAAAAAAAAATAAACTTACACTAAGTGGGTATTTCTATTTAGAAATCGATTGTGTAGGTCTTAAGCAGTAAATGGTTCTATGAAACATGATGTCTAAAATGAATAAAATGCAATGTTTTTGCATACATTAATTTAATTTATTTTACTAGGTGTTTATTTTAGGAGAGACAATTTTACACGCCTGAACTGCTTGAATATTGTAACAGTGGTAACTTCGAATACCTCCTAAAATAAATTAAAGTATGTGAAAACAATGCATTTTATTCATTTTAGACATCATGTTCCATAAAGCCATTTACTGCTTAAGATCTACACAGTCGATATCTAAATAGAAATAGTGTAAGATTTCTTTTTTCAAAACAACCGGGTTCGATTCTCCAGCTGAGTACAGGTTTTTTAAAATGTATGAATGCAGTTTTTCTTCTTGTCAAAATCATTGACATTTCCTAAGAACAGATCTTCAGAATTTCCCATACTGACCGATTTAAATGAGACAACCCTTTTTTGTAATGTTTAGTTTAAGTTTGCATTGCTGTTGTTTATGGGCCACGGTAACTTCTTACCATCAGGTGGTCCGTGGTCCACAGTTTCACGGCTATAAAAAAAATTGTTTAAGTAAAACATTAACGTATGTTTTGGGGGGCTCGAAAAAGTAGGTATTTTATTTTTTCACTATAAATGTAACGTAGCATCATCGGTTTGATGTGATTGCAGAGCGATACCTATGATCTTACTACTGTACCTACGAGTTAGTACTTTGTATTTTAATACAATAAAAATTAGAAGGGGTGAGCCGCCGTCGGGTTTTAGTTTGTAAATTTGGATTATATCCCGGAAAATAAACAACTCCCTATTCATCAGCAGCATACTCGTAAAAGCCAGTTAGTTAATAGTTAAACTCGACAAAAATAATAAAACAACCGTCTTACTGCAAACGCAATAGAAATATTACATCAAGACCCAGATATTAAAACAGATTAACTACTTATGAAATAAACTAGAAGCTATCTGTCTAAAACGGGAATCGATCGCGATATCTAGCTGATCACTCTGATCAGTTATCGCACGATTTCAACCAGCGCTGAGTCGAATTTCAAGTTTTGAGCGTCATTTAAATAGCCATATAATTTAATTAATATTAAAACGAGTATATATGCAATTTAGCCACTATAGATCCTTGATGCCCTAAAGTTTAAGAGTTAATAAAAAGTGTTTTCTTTATACACCTCTACACATTTAAGGAAAGTAAGGTATTTATTGCAAGTTTCTCGTTTCTATCTTTAGTCTTTTTAGGGTTCCGTAGTCAAACTAGGAGCCCTTATACTTCCGCCATGTCCGTCCGTCCGTCCGTCCGCAGCCTAGCTCAGGGAGTCTTAGTACTAGAAATCTGTAATTTGGCATCAATATACATCTTTGTCACGCCAACAAAGTGGTCAATAAAAAAAAATGTGTGCCTCCCTTGGCGTGGAAATGTATTTTTTTTCTACGAGACGACGACCAAAACTAAAAATCTGAAAAATAAACTTAAATGAAAGAGCATATAACGGAAAACCATGACGACTAAGTAGACATCATTGATTCTTGAGATACAGGCGATTAAAGTGTTTATACGTACTAAAATCATCTCTAAGTCATTCACAAATACATTATAAATTAAGTGTCGGTAACAGTCAGAAGATTGAGAAAAATACATTGTCTTAGTCATACAGGCGTCACAGAGTACACCTAAACATTAATTATTAGTTTTTCAATTTACCTTATTTCAATACCACTGTCGTTAAATGCAAAACAATAAATTAACTACACATTATCAAAGTTGTTGTTTGAACATTTGTAAGGCGAGGACGGGTGGGTACCCTGCAGTTATTTATTGAATAATTTCGAAATGGTAGTCATTACCGGTGGCAACTGTTCATTCTGCGCGAGCGCCCCGCGAATCGCGATAATTCAGAAACAAAGAGCGGCACCTGTCACCGCGGCGACGTAATCAATAGACCCACTTCGCTTCCTTCCGCCGCATACAAAAACAAATGAATGATACCACAAAAAATAACAAAGACGAAAGTGTTCCATGCAGCAGATTATGAGCACGTTCAGTTATTAATTTATACGAAGCATCGCGGTAAAAAAACTCAACCCCCACTTAGATAAAGAAAAAACGTAGCGCGCGTCGCGTAAAAGGGAAAGGGTGTCTCGCGCGCTCGCGTGCTGCGTTTGTTTTTTAACCGTAGTCTGCGGTTTGTTTTTTCGGGCGCGTTCCTGTTTTTTAACAACACAATACCGTTGTTAAGAACTGTTTTTTAAGATCGTCATATTGGAGCGAGCCGGTGAGCGCGAGGCGCGACTGCTAGTGTTTTTGTAAGGAATCTTATTTTTAAATCTTCGTGTTTCGGGTAAATGGGAGATGGAAGTTTTGGGTGTTTAGTCACGGATTGGTAAAGGGGAAGATCGTTGTTTTTTACTCGTGATTTATATTTATTTATATCCCGGGGCGGCGTGTGAGTGGTAGAGCACGAGCGAAGGCGACATATGGTTCGTTAGACAAAGACGGGATTTTTTCAAGAGGCAGGTGTTGCCGCTGATTGCACGACGTTGAGCATTATGCGTCTGTCAGCAAGCCTCGAGCAAGTGCACTCTCCCCTGCAGCACGCCTCGATCCTCGGGAGATAATTCTAATTACCTACTTACGGCGTTGTAACGAATTAGAGATAATACCTATGGCAAGGTTAAAGGCATATGTGTATATTTGATCCATTAGGACTAGGATCTGGACCAAGTACGAATATGCATAGCCGTAAACCAATTATACCCATTATTTACTGATAAAATTTCATCACGATCTTTTAACTCAAGTGGTGGTATAGATTCTATGAAATGTTTACTCAGATGTCGTTTAATTTTGTGTCTTTAGTTATTCATTGACGCAATAACGTAAATTGTTTTAATTTACATAGATATCTATAAGAATGCCTGCCTTCTTAAAATTCACTCGTCCTGGGTAATGACAATCAGTTTATACGGACCGTGTTTTAAGACACGTATTAAAGTCACGAGAGGCACTGACTGTGAATTAGTGCCCTATAATTTCTGAGATTTATTTGTGTAGTGAAAGAGGAGATAACGAATGCAAGCGGGGCGGTGCAATTACAGGCTGGGGGACGCAAACAACGTGGCCGATGAAACAACGTCAATAATGTCGGGAATTCGTAAGTGCGCTATAAAATATGCGCCATGAAAATGCCATTAAATATTAAAAGTGGAGAAACGGAGAGCTTAACAAGAATTAAAACATCGTTATAAGAGGCCATGAGAAGCGAGTCGCCCCCGGCCGGCAGCTATCGGCGCGGCGGTTAATGCCTACTTATACCTTATTATATAGCGGAGTTTGCGTTGAGGAACAAAATTAATTGGTTAAAACTCCTCTCAGTATCCAGGGCGGCTCCCCCGGCTCCCTCTTAATTCCGCCCTCCCCCCGCGCCGCGCCCGCCAGCTCCTTTGAACGCAACCTACCTAGAGAAAAAACAGAAAGTATAAAGTTCACACCCCAAGGGTTGCAGCTTAATTAGTTATTTAATTATTCAGGTGGTTTTGAACGATTTTTACTGTTATAGTAAGAACATTTCTTGTAGGTATATAGCAAGGTGAGAATAATAATGCCGTAAAATTATTGCATTAGGAATTTAATAATGGTTCATCCTTGAGTGCTGTTGTTGTAACGGGTACCATGCATAAACTACCACCATCACAAGAATTAATAGGTATGTATATCAAATAGAAGAACTTATAAAGTTATACTGTCAACCATTGTATTTTAAAATATAAAATAGCACCACACAATAATAAACATATATATAAGATATAACTTACTCGATTCCTTGGCTACCATAGAAAATGTTAAATTGACATTAAAAAGTCCGACGTTATGATTGATTAATATCTTTGACATAGTCCACACTCCAAATGTGAAATAAAATTGATTGACTCTAGGTACATCAATATTGTAAACTTGTAATCACTCTCCAATCCAAAATCACACATCATCTAAGATTAAAGGGGACTACAAACCGAGGGTTTTATTATACCAAGATCATTATAGTTATATCAATGCAGTAAACACATAACCTCTAACAGGTACAGTCCAACTCGAAAGTACGTTTTAGCACCTAACTTGTCGCAGTAATGTATTAAAGTAAAATTGGTTTAAATTTAGTGTATCAATAGCTGAGACAAGGTACTTAAATGAATTCGACCGTACCTATTTTGTACTGCGTTGATAACTGTCAAATCCGGCATTAAGTAAGCAGAAAGAAAGTACACTAATAGCAACATTTAATTTTTCTATAGTGAATTGAAGAAGAATGACCTGATAACTTCCCACTCCCACCCCTTAAATATATGTTATTGAGTATTTATATTTTAATTATGATTATCACAACATTTACTTAAAATGTAATGAAATCAGCTACGTCAAAAAACGAATATAATATCCGAGTTACTACGCTAGGAGAGTGAGCCCGTAACGAAGGGCGAAAGGAAAGGGTATGCCGGGCGGCGGGGCGCGGGGCTCCTTGCCACTTCTCCAAATAAATTATAATTCGCTTCCCGGCCGGGCCTGCGCCGGCAGCGCTGCTAATACCGTTACACACCTATTAGTCTTCATTCCGAATCGTACTCCGAGTACACTATGTAGCGACAACAGCAACCCACAGCTGCTTTGTTTTGATTAAACACTCAGGACTCATAATTTACTACATTTACTACATCATTAAGGTAATTATAGTGAACTCTTAAGTTAGTTCAATACATTACTATCTGATAAATCAATACATTTAAGGGGACAAACTCACACAAATTTACCTGTTCCCAAACTAAGCTCTAGACTTATACTTTATATAGGTAGGTAATGAATGATAATAAACATACTTCCAAAGTGAAATACATTTTTAAATATTAACATTGATATTCATAGTTATTTGAATTTAGGTTGTGTAGGTACATTTATTAATTTAGTGTTTACTTATTTGGCTATTCAATGTCTTTAATTATTTCTCGTTAGCTAAAAGGTTAACTGCAGGTCCCTTAAAGAGATAAGTTCATTTTATATATTCCAGCCATTTAGCCACTAATGAGTTCCTACGGCCACCATCCATGTACATCCTCATACCATTTCAAGTTATGGCGATACGCAGAGGTAGGGTGTACTATCAACTGTCTAGAATTGTTTACCTACATGGTTATAAAAAATATTGCCATATTGTGAAAAAAAACCCCTTCTGGAAAATAATATTATTTAACTTACATAATATAGAGTTAATAAAACCTATGAATATATATTTAATTTATGCATAAAAAGCTAAGTCTAAAGTGTAACCTAAAAGTTACATGTTTATATCCTATGAAGCACAAAATATGTGCTGTATAGAGCAATAAACAATAAAACTTCATAGACCAAAACAACGGTTTTGTAATTCGCTTTAAAAGTAATTTCACCCATTCGGGCCTGCTAAAAAACATACTTAACCTAAACCTACAACTTTCTCCGCATACGGGTGGTTTGCAATGGTGATGGATGGTTAATTATTGATTAGCAAATGGATCTAGAGCGTTTTAAAGATTGTAGAAGTGAGAGGAAATACTTAAATAAACCTCGGTAAACAAACATTAAATAAAAACGAATAACTAAACAAAATTAATATAAGGTACGTGCCTCATTTCTTTGCTAAAAAGCAATGCTTATTCTAATCGTACTCTAATAGCTTGTATGATAATATCTGGGTGCCCCCGCCAAGTCGAGCAAAACAGCGCAGCGACACGGTCGTACCATCCTTTTTTCGAAGCAGTACATGCCATTTTTTTTAATAGTAAATGAGCATTACAGATGTTAACCATTTTAGAATTTGGTTTTAGAGCAAGTAAAAGCAAATTAAATTATGTATTATTTATAGCATAACAATGAAACATTAATAGTAAATGAAATTGGAGTTTTTAAATACCTACTAATTTGATATTTGGTTACCGTTAAATAAGAGTATTAAAAAGAGGAAGTAACAATATAGCAAAGTAGTGCAGGGCATGGCTACAGTCCTGTAGGGAAGTTCGCGTACGGAGATTTTATTTACACGAAGAGAAAGTTTTTTATTAGGTGTTGTGGTCTTAAATTTAAGGGCATAAACTCAAATTTACGAATTGCAGTAAAAAATATCTTCTCTGGGCCTGAGAAGTAGGTTGTTTGAAGTAAAGTACAAATTGAACGGTAATACTACTGAGTTAAACCATTTTACCGTTGACATGTTATCGTATTGTTTTAAACTTGGACGATATTACTGTCATTTACTTAAACAAGACCTATAGTAACGTTGACAATACGATACAGTAGAATTTTTTTGAGTTTACCACTGACTGATGGATTGCCGTCAATTAATTTTCACCTTTATCTCATACAAATAAAATAGTTATTACTAAATCGGTAGACGTGGGTAACGGTATTCTGAAAATTGCTTTATTTGTATGAAATTAAATAAAGGCAAACTCTCTGTCAGTAGTGCACTTACAATAATCGTACTGTAACATGTCAAAGGTTTTACCCCGTAGAATAGAGGCCCAGGGGTGCGATTTTTGAATCCCACCAACGAAAAATTACTAACTTTAAATCAATTTATGCAGCGATTTTATCTACGAGTGAGCCCGTCTTTTGGATTTCATATCATAACGCCTTTATCATATCAAATCTAAAAGATCAAAGTTTGTCATTTTCATTGGTGAGATTCAAAAATCGTACCCCCGAGCCCCTATGTAAAATGCGTACGCTAAATAGCGTTTCTATTCGTTATTTGTTTTGTTTATAAACCAATAGCATCACCGGTAGATCAAGTCATATGAAAAGTCACGTGATCTACCAGTGATGCGATTGGTTTCAAAACAAAACGAATAGAAACGTTAGCTCACTCGGCTAGACCCTCTGGTCATTGTCTTTATATAGTGTTAGAGATAATATACAGGGGGTACCTTGAGCTGTGAATCAAACGTCAGAAGAAGTCAAGAGCCACCAACTTTACGCCAAAGAATCTTTTTTATTGCACTGAACGGACACTTTGTTTGAAAGTCGTTCGCAAATTGATGCAGTGAATTTATAGATAAAATAAGCTATGATAGGTAGTAAATGAGGTTGTCACTAAACCAATAACATAAATGAAATTAAAACAGCAGATTAAATCGCTAAACAGACATGGCGGTAAAATCGATAGGTCTTAACGTTTTCTATCGACCTGCCTCGTTTAATTCACCCCTCGAGTTACACCCTGTATATTAATGACTTTGTAGAATCACTACGTTGCATAAATCTTTGACGAAATTCGTGTGAATGAAAACAACAAGTTTGGCATTTTGGCATAAAACATATTAACTTAAGTTTATAACGCTAATCTGTGCGACTGGTATATAGGAACCGTTTTTTTGTTATAATAACCATACTAAACTTTAAAGAAGCATACTAATAGATGCAATGTTATAAAACTACTATGAGTTTAGATCTTCGATGTCCTAGAGATTTTGTTTTTCCAATGGGAGTATGTCAGTAAATTTTCAATAAAAAAATCCTCTGCATAAAATTTTGTTTTAAGTACAAATATAACAGGATAATGTTGTATACAGACTAGTTGAAAGACTTAAAAGCCCTCTCCATGTCATCCATACATTAGATCCACCCTTTCTACCAAGGGATAAGTTCGCCTTTCTACGTTCCTATTCTGTGAATATTGTATTTAAATTTCTGTTTTTAGTACAATAATGTGTTTAGTACAATAACTACATACACACTACCTTATAGATACTATTGACCATATCTTCATCAACTAACCATTGATTCTACTTCTGACTCCTTTCCATCGTACTCTTATTTATTAAACACTTTTATTAACTCAAAATGCTTTCTTTTTGCCTAAAACTATTTTTTCTGATAAGGGAACAATTCATGATGTAAAATCGGGATTTTTTTGTGTAAAATCTCATTTCTTTTATTGGCTTGCAACCTGTCACTAATACACTGGTAAACATCTTAGCCTGACTATGCAAAATGTGGTAACAGAATTATCAACAAGCTTAGAGTTGTTGGTATTCTGTTGCTCTGCCTACCCCTCTCTGGGAATAAAGGCGTGACGTTATGTATTATGTATGTATGTATTACAAGTGTTTACTAAATAAGACAAGGGAAATGGAATGTACTCCACTATGCTGCACGGCAGTGCGCTGTCCAAGTTCCAAAACCGGCTAGCACGTACGCCAAACATTCTTTACACAAACCATTTGAAGCCACTCCTGGATCTTAATTTCTGTTATTCTTATTGATCATGTCTTTGACTATTAGCTAAATAAAATTTACTCATATCAATTAAACTAGTGACAAAACAGCGGTCACTAGTTTAATTGATTTATCCTTAGATTTCACGTTGCGCATTCTGCATTTTGAGGGCTCTTTAAAATGTAGGTACAGCATGAAACAAGATTTCAATAATGCTTCCATGAGTAATTAATCGTACCAAGATTTAGTCTCAATGGAATGTTTTATCTTACTTAAGATCTTTCATAATACTCACCTAACTCCTCTTCCTCCTCCTTAAATAGTTTTATTAACCTGTGACTATAATAAATGGTACATATTTTAAATTTCAACTCATTCCGAATACTAGAACTGTTTAACTCGACCTGCAAGATTTGAACTAAACACACTGACAATAAAAACTGTTTAAGTGCTAGTAGGAATCCAAAGGACGATATGCGCACTCTATTTTGGGTGATTAATCAAAGAGTGTGTATCGAAAGTTTGTTAAAAACATTTGTAGAATGTGCAAATTTAACCCTTTCATTATGACACCCCATATTTGAAGCAACTAATAACCACACTATTTTTTAACCCTATGTTTTCAATAATAATATAAAAACCTGTTTTTATACATGTTCAGGCATGCAAGTTATACAACTATGCCATATTTCAAGTAATATGATAAGATAACGAATATAGTAGTAGCTGAGAAAAATTGTTGTGACACACGGACACACACCAAACTTCCTCAAAGTCTCCCCGGATTCTTGGTTTGCCATTTTAATCCGGAATCCCAAACACATTTTATCAACTTTAGGATTGTTGCCGATGTATAGATTTATCATATCCCATGACAACATGATGAGATGAATAGTTAGCCACCTTTATGGTAGCACTGATGTAACTGTAACATATACAGATCGTATCAATAAATATTATTATGAACTCGCGTCTCTTATGACCCTGTGAAATATACACCTAAGGGGGAGGACGCTAATAAACAGTTACTGACATATCGCATCTTTTAAATTTGATGAAGTAGTCTTTCGTATCTTCTCAGTGCTCCTCGGCCACACATAGAGCGGTGGGCAACTGTACACCAGAATGTCCGTACGCCATATGCCCAAGCAATCAACAAAGCTCGTCGCCCATTACTCCAATTGGGTTAGACCCGGTTAAATGTAGGTATATCCGCAGTGGGGGCGGTATTAATTTAATAAATACCGACCGGATTCCGGTGCGTTTGTCTCCGCAGCTATGCGGCGTGCCGCGCTTGTTGAGTTACTGCCGGCCTTACTACTTACCTGCTATGCCACCTACTTCCGTAAGTACGAATATACCGATAGGTACACTTCATATACAAAAACACGCTCTGATTCTTGTAATTAGTACAATTTCATTTAGGTCAATAGTAGGGCACGTCTTCTTTGATTGTTAAAGTATCTTTTTACAGGACGCTCAGTGCTTTCAAGGATAGGCTTTTTTATTATTAAGGTAATTGTCCGAGTGGATAACATTGACCTAGTTAGTGTATGTTTTTTTTTTGCAGATTATTTGAAATATTAAGACAACGGATATTAATATAACCCAGAAACAGGGTTTAACCGACTACTAGTGCCATCTATGATTTTAATGTAGAAGTTTTCATCGTGCGATACAACATATTTTATTTAAGAGTCAGTTTTCTTGAGCAGGTTCTTCAAGTAAAACTTTCGTGGGTCTGGTTGTGAAATCTGCTAAGACATTGGATCGTGAAAGTGGATATCATAGCCAGGAATTTTAATTTTAGAGGTAAATGTAAATTAGAGCAGTTAAATCATTAAACAAACTACTTATTGATATTAACCCCCTTACTAATAATCGTTGAATAACGGTGGTATAGCTATACAATGCTTTGTCTTTATTTGTCATTGTGACATTTGAATTTGGCAGATAAGGACAAAACATTGTATAGCTATACCACCGTTATTCAACGAGTAAGGGGGTTAGTGTTTTAAATCGATTATAATCATTAAGTTAGTATTTTGGAGGTATGTCATAAACTGTTATTTTTTGCGTTTAGTTGTGGATGACTCCCATGTCATTCACTCATACCAATGAATATTTTTAAACTGCATTGATCGTATTATATATTTTTTTAAAGTCATGTAATGGGACATTCCAGATTATAGCAGGTACAATTTCAGAGGTTACGAAATACTGAAATAACTTAATATACAATGTATAGTACTCATAATATTAATGAAGAACTGGTTTATAAATTTTCATATGCGTGTAGTCGATAACTTTGATAATTAAGTAGTTTTGTAAATAAGTATCACAGTTTCAGTTTTGTACATTCCCCCCTTATAGTGTCATTCGCTGGGACAGTTGCCTTAATAGAGAACATGCATGAAAATCAGAATAGAGCTTCATTGATACCATTAACGAGAAAATGTAAAAATAACATATAAAACGCAATATACTAAAGTTTTGACCCGTTTATTAAGTTTTTACAAAGAATCAAAACTTGTTAAAATTTTAAAAAGTCTTTTAAAGTTAAGATTATTGTTTTCGGCATCCTCATTTTATTTTAATGCAACGATATTGGCTTAACATAGTAATTTACGAAATAAATGCAAATCTCCTTATATTTTAAACATGGAACAACAGCTGTGACGTCATTCCTATCGTCGATTTTGTATACAGTGTTTTTGCAGGGGGTCTGAACTGAACTATGACTTTTTAAAGTTTTAAAAAATACACGACAATTATTTCGCGTATACAGTTATTCCTCTCTTTCATAGAACTTTCCAGAGAGCGTAAGAAAAAAATGCATGTTCGCAATTATTTTAAATGTCTTTATCATTGTTCGTTACGTTTTATTTAAGTCAGCGGCAATTATATGCTTGCTTATACTTATGCGTATGCTTCACTTACGAAGAAAATTTAAGTGTTAGGAAATTTAAGTCGTTTTTTTTTAAATCACGCTGGTTTCGTTGTACAAATCAAATCAAATCAAATCAAATTTATTTATTTGTAAAACATAGGTGAGAAATGGTACAAAATAGTTATAATTGGTAGTATCACTATGTCTGGCCAGTAGGCATACAAAATTGTGAGGTATAGCATGCAACATGCATTACTTAAGTAGGTAGGTAGGTACATTATATTAGTATTTCTACACGCTATTATTACAAATTAAAATAATACATCTAACTTGTTAGGTAATCTGGTGCATCACGTGACTTAAGAGCACTCTTATTTATGGAGTAAATATCGTATTCTCTTCTTATTATTGGAGTAATAACCACTCTTCTCTTTAGGACCGACTGCTAGCAGGACCTGGCTCTTGGGGACAGGTCACCGTCACATCTAGCAGGACCTGGCTCTTGGGGACAGGTCACCGTCACATCTAGCAGGACCTGGCTCTTGGGGACAGGTCACCGTCACATCTAGCAGGACCTGGCTCTTGGGGACAGGTCACCGTCACATCTAGCAGGACCTGGCTCTTGGGGACAGGTCACCGTCACATCTAGCAGGACCTGGCTCTTGGGGACAGGTCACCGTCACATCTAGCAGGACCTGGCTCTTGGGGACAGGTCACCGTCACATCCTTAAATCTCCGCATTCGTCTACGCAGGGGATTTTGACAATGTTGTATGCGTACAACTTTGCTGCTGGGATTTTCCCACTGCGATAAAATATGGGAGTTTTTAATGGGGTCTTGAAATTTCACCGAGGCAAGCGACGCATGAGTGGCGCTCTTGGTGTTGCTAATCTCCGTAAGCCTGTTTGCTTGCTTAGGCCAATGTTTAAGCGAACTTAAGTTTAGGCCTTTATTAATAAACGTGGAGTAACCACGCAGTACTTAGCTTACGATTAGCCATACTTTATCTTATTTGTCAATTTCAAATGTCACAATGATATATCTATCATTGTGACATTTGAAATTGACAAATAAGGAAACAGCATGACTTAGCAACTCCATTGCACGGTCAAGGGCAAAACTGTTTGCAGAAAATAGTATGTTTAGTATGGACAACTTGAACTACATAGACATTCGCTATCAAAGTCGTGTCATGTAAATTCCATACATTTTGTAAATTTTCTAACATCGTTTACCTACGTTACCTAACTTTATACATCTTGTCTAGGGCCTCAAGTTAGTCGTCGGCCAACCTGGGCCTCTATTCCACTGGGTTAAAACGATATTGCATTTGACGTGTTTTAGAATCGTTTATGACTCGACCGCCATTATGTCAATGACAAAACGAGAAGATAAGATGATGAGTTATCAAAACGTTGACAATACGGAAGTTCGTCAAAGACGATATCGTTATGACGCAGTAGAATAGAGACCCTGCACCTCCAGCCTCTCGCTTTCAACTATCGGAATTGCCTTAGGTCCTGAAAACTCTATCTTAAATTTAGTTATGGTCGGAAGTGCGCTAAAAGAAAAAAGCAAGCGCTATTAAGATTATGGTGCCGCGTTGAAATTATACAACATACATACATACATACATACAAAACATCACGCCTTCATTCCCAGAGTGGGGTAGGCAGAGCTACAGAAATACTAACAACTCTAAAAACACCTGTTTAAGAATCTGTAACCACACTTTGCACAATTCACACAGGCCAAGAACTACTAGTGTAGACAGGTTGCAAGCCCATCGCCTAACAATACTACAAGCCCTTATTTCCTTAGTTGCCTCTTAGGACATCTACGGGAAGACATGGAGTGGCACTATCCTAACCCGGCAACCACACGGCATTATACAAGTTGTGGTTTAATTTCACCATTGTCCTTTTTTTAATTATTATTTTAATTTTAGATTAACCTTTCTGGCTATCGAAGTTAAAATAATGATGTAAAGTTTAACTCTTCTAAAAAGCCCAACGTCTCGTATCATAGATTCTTATTCTAGTCTGTTGAACAATGTACCTACTATCTATTATTACTTATGTTTACCCACTAAATGAAAATCATATTTTATTCATAGTAAAAAACCGGGCAAGAACATGTCGGACCATGCTCAGTGTAGGGTTCCGAAGCCGTGCAGTACTTACTACAAACGTAAAAATCAACAAGTAATAACTCATTTTCTATTTAAAGTAATTTGGTGTGATCGTAGATGATTTTAGTAGGTACTAGCGGCCCGCCAGCGGCTTCGCCCCGCTGCAAATTTCTGACTTTCCCAGTGGATTTTTCAGTTTTTTTCTTTAATAAGAACCTTCTCCTGACAGTAACAAACACAATAAAAAAAGAATTGGTAAAATTGGTCCAGGCGTTGTTGAGTTATGCGCTTACCAACACATTTTGCGATTCATTTTTATATTATAGAATAAACACTTTAATCGCCTGTATCTCAAGAAACAATGATGTCTACTTAGTCTTGATAGTTTTCCTTTTCAATTCGTTATATACGCTTTCATTTAAGATTTTTTTCTGTTTTTTAGTATGTGCAAGTTTGGCTGTATGGGAAGGGGGTGGGACACTTGATTCTTACAAAAATTAGCGCTTTACAGCTTAATATTTTTTAGACGGATCCCTTGATCAAAAATTTGTTTTTAGAAACCCACAATATTTTTGAAAAACCTATCCAACGATACCCCACACGATGGGGTAAATGACAAAAAAAATACATCCACACGTTACGTGTAGGGGGGGGGCAATTTTTTTTTTTTTATCACTTTGTTGGCGTGACTAATGTGTATATTCAAGCTAAATTACAGCTTTCTAGTACTAAGAATCTCTGCGCTAGGCTGCGAACGGACGGACATGGCGAAACTATAAGGGTTCCTAGTTTGACTACGGAACCCTAAAAAACATGTTTACTGGTCTTAAAATAATCATAAAGTTTAGGAATATTGAAAAATTGAGCTGATTAGATAATGCAAGCTAGAAATACCGACATATTAGAGATTGGACAGCGCAAGGTTATTAGTAAATGCTTTAATAAACAGTATGATTAGCTAATAAGGAGACTTAAATGTAGCTAATAGGTACAGTGCGATAGCTCGTAAAAAGTCTTTCGGATTCCTGCTCCTCTTTCACTTGCTATCATACGCTCTTGTGTGAATCCAACCAGGGATCGTATACCGGTATTATTTTCATACAAAAATACCGGTATTCAATTTCGGTATCTCGCTTATTGTTAAATATTTTTGCTCTTCAAATAATTTATATAATAGAATAGTGGTATTACCTAATTTACAGTCGAAAATATCAAGGAAATAATGCAAATTCAGGAAGATATTTCAATTTTAATTAATACCGGTATTGATCCCTGAATCCAACTGACTTTACCCGGACCCGGAATTTTTTTAGACCTCTGAATGGTTGGTAGCTGTCCCGGTTTTATTTGCCCCATTTTATAAAAAGCCATTCTAACTAAATACGGGGTTGATCATAAGGCGAAAAATTAAAAAGCGATTAAATAACAAACATCTCTTTATTATAATAATTGTGTCGGTACTGGACAATGCTAAAGAATTATCCCGTTATTCATAAACGCACTATAAACCTTACCTAACTTATTTTAGTCAAAGTATGCTTTGTCACTTTTTGTGAGTTGCAAATGACACAATGACAGTTAAGGACAAGGCATATTTTAAGCATATTTTAGCCATCGTGCGTTTGTGAATAAGGGAGTTAATGTACCCATAGTCATGTTATAATCATATTTCTTAATTATCAGTTTGTTCGCTTGAAGTCTGATTCGGTGATCACTTGAAGTAACCTTCTTGTGTCCCGAGCATGAGGTAGATCAGTTCAATGGCAATTACAGAAACTAACACTATCTAAACTCACATAAATATCTTATTATTTAACTTCTTAACTTACACGTGGAATTGTTTGCAGTGTATTAATGGCACCTAAAGCTAGTGCATTGACTAACTAACAAATATATACAAGTAAACAAATTTCAAGCAAAACAATAAAGTTAAAAACGTTTTTTTTTAAATAGGAACTCAAGTTAATTGCGAAATCAAGGTTGGACGTCGGGCCACGGTGGCTGAGTCCCGCGCGCACGCACGGGCGCGCGTGGTGTGCGGGGTGCGCGGGCCCAAGAACAAGCGATTCAAACAACTGCAGAACATTTGTCAATGAAGTGTCATGTCATTAAATTAAATTCAGTCTCAAATGGTAAAGCGGCGCGCGCGGCACACTGTGGCGCGGCGCCAGCCTCGTACACAGTAGAAAATATTCCAAGAACTTTGGCTCTTTACCCTGGAGCGGTATCCCTATCGTATGAGGTAGACAATGGCACCGTATCTATAACACTAATTACCATATTTTACAACATTGCAACATTTAATTACATCTCCTAATTGAAAGTATTATTTAATTTGTACACATTCATTTTTGTACCAATAATTTCTTTGGGAAAAAACTTTAAAGTACATCGTCTCGATCTACACTAAGACCCTACACTCCGCGATACCTAAACGCTATTGAAAAATAAAATAATAATAATCAACAATTAGTACAGTTAAATAGTTGCATACATCTTATCATGTGCGCTAAACAATAAGAAACGATTACTCTGCCGCGGTAAATTAGACAAAACGAATACAATAAACACACTACATCTAATAGGAAACTAATACCCGTAGAACAAATTGCAAACTATGCTCCATCGTCTCCGTGCGCGGACGCGGCCATGCGCGGCGAGCGTTGATCCTACCCTAGCAATACCAAATATATACAATTTCACATTAAATATGTAGATTATGTCTTAAAACTATACGAAAACATCTTCTATGTAACAGACATCTATGCACCCTGCGCATGGCCCCCGAAATTCACTATCCATATCAAAATACATTTTAAAATTTGTAAAGATTTTTATTAACATTTTGAATCCATTGTCACGAAATAATTTTTTCCATCACGCGATTGTTAAAAAATCATATATTCCAGTATATAAGTACCCAAACGTCGCGCCAACAATGGATTTGAATTGTTGTTTTTTTAATAAATAGGTGATTTATTTACACAACATATTTCACAGTACTCGATTTCGATATATACGAATCGGTGCTGAAAATATTTTAAAATACCTACGAACTAATAGATAAATAATAAATAATTTCATTCAGGACAGCACTATGTACAGAAGCGGCGCCGGCCGCGCGCCGCCTCGCTCGCGGGTCGCTACTCGCTACGCTGCAGCTCACCTCACTACAAACGACCCCCATAACTTCATCGAAGCGAGCAACGGATATCGGATACGTATTATCGGTCAGAAAACTTAAATTAATGCTTGTAATAGCACAAAACGAACCGAGGGTATTGATTAAAAACTGGGAATCGTTTACAAAAGAGGGTGATACCTAACCGGTTGTCGCAAGGCGCAGATCTGGGCGAGCACAATGGCGACCGCTTTGTTCGCTTTGAGGAATTCCCTTCAAATCAATACTTAATAATCAACGATTGTGAACTAGCCTTTGTCGCGGAAAATAATAAGTCAATGTCGCGGCCTTCTCCGGGCGAGCATTCCGGTTCCCGGTCGTCGGGCGGCGGCGGCGACCGTGACGCGCACAGTTCTTCTCCTTTGATGGAAACAATACCAAATGACAATAAATCAAAAAAATACTTTTGTGCAATAGCTGTATGATTTTTCTTCAGTTCGCCAATTCCAAAACAAAAGAACGAAACGGTCGTTTTTTACTCGCCCTCACCTTGCGCTTATGCAAATGGCTAAACAATAAAGTTAAAAACTGTAACACAAATAAAAAGTCTTTGGCAGACGTTGCAAATGCAACATAATAAAAAACTGAATAACCGACTACCTAACGAGACCGAGTCAGTATTTCTCAGTGCTAAAAAGGCGCAAAAAATTAACCGTTACTTCAAGGTTTAAAGTCGTTTCTTTCCGTTCGGTGTGTGTAAGCTTAACGTTAAAAGAGACGCGCGAGGTCGGCGGCGGCTGCGTGTGCGGCGCGGCGCGGGGTCTACGCGGGAGGAACTCGTATACCGGCTCAGCGGCGCTTGGCGCGCGGGGACTACGCGGAGTGCACGCGCAGGTCGGTGGGCGAGTCTGGCGTGGCCGGGCGGCGTGGCAGCGACAGGTCCTCGGGCTCCGTCTGCTCGGGCCACTCGTCCCAGCCGGTGGCCGGCCAATCGGCAGCCGGCGGGCTGGTCGCGCCCGGCTCGACGGCGCAGCGGTGCAGCGCGGCCGCCTGCCGCCGCCGAAAGCGCGCGCCGCACCGACAGGCGAAGGGCGCGTCGCCCTCGTGCACCAGAGCGTGCGCCTTCAGCTGGTTGGAGTCGGAGAAGCGCGCCGGGCAGCGCGCGCAGGCGTACGGGCGCTCGCCTGTGTGCACGCGCAGGTGCCGGCGTAGGTTAGCCACCTGCACGAAGTGGCGCGGGCAGTGTGGGCAACTGTACGGCTTCTCACCCGTGTGCAGGCGCAGGTGCGTCTTGAGGTGGTGGTCGCGCGTGAATCGCTTGTGGCACTCGCCGCACTCGAAGGGCTTTTCGCCCGTGTGTGTGCGCTCATGGTTTTGCAGCACGTGCTTGTAGCCGAACGAGCGCGCGCATACCTTGCACGTGAACAGCTTGTCGCGCGGCGGGTCCGCACCGGGCGAGGAGCCCGAGGACGGCGGCGATAGCGGCGCGGAGTCGTCCAGCTTGGGCGTGCGGCGGCGCTTGCGCGCGCGCTCGAGCTCCACCGGTGGCAGCAGGGGCGCGGGCGGCGACGGCGGCCAGCCCAGCAGCGCGCCGGAGTACAGCTCGGCTGGCAGCCCCGCCACCAGTGCCGCCGCGCGCGTCGCTAGCAGACGCTCCGCCAGCATCGGGAGGGACTCTTGACGCATGCTTGACAGTGATCTTACTGATACACCTGCGCAAAAAAAACCTGTTAGGACAATTTATACCACTTATGTATTTAATCTAAAGTTATTATTCCGTTTATGTTACATATTATGTATTAAGTGAATAATCGAAACAACATCGCCTCTTGTCGAATAAGTTCGTATCGAAAAGCTAACTGAGATAGGATAAAACTCTTGAAAAAAATACGATATCCTTCAATTCACATTATAATGTAGTTTAATAAAATATAGTTAGCATCTAGTTAACAGTGTAGCTGACATCTCACTACATTTTAAGGATGAAACTTATCCGCTAACGTTGCTGTGCCTCTAGGTGTAAAATAAAATCAAAAATTGACATCGTCGGCATCACTTCCGTCACTCGTTAGTCTCGGCCTAAACAAACACGCGGTGGAACCTATCGATAGCGCACTTATCAGCAGGAGAGGGCAAAAAAATACAGCAAAAACCGTTTCCAGACGCAGCGGAGGAAACATTTGGTCGCAATCATGCCGCTGCAGGTCGCTTCCGCCCCGACCTGTTGCGCAAATTGCCGCGAACAAGCCTTGCCGGCTCGAACACCGGCTCCGAGCTCATCTTATCCTTCTAATGCAGCTAATTGATTCGAGCTGGTAGCTGTTTGCGGAGGTCTCGCTGGCGGAAGGGTGGCCACTGTCCAGCGCCCCCGCGCCGCGCCCCGCGCGCCCCGCCGAGCGGACCACTTATAATGGAATTAATTATTCCTAGAGCGGCAAACTCCGCCCGCCCGCTCCGCCCAAATTATATTCAAATATTAATTTCGTCGGAGAAAAGCCTTTTTGAGAGCACTTAATTAAAATTAGACAAAATCATAATTGAAAGTTCTCCTCGAGGCGTGAAGAGGCGGCGAGGAGGAAGGCTCCTTACATTATCTACTTAGCTGCGGAATTAATTCCGGGCCGAACTGTGGACTTAGCCATCGCGCTTAATTGAAGGAGGCAAAATAGAATTACTGGACTCTGCGGCGCTGCGCGGGAGTGCTCCTTGTTTATTGTAATTATAATTGACAAATCCCGGGCTACGTCGAACGATGGCGGGAGTGTTTGGCAAGCTAATTACGTATTCTGCCATCGAATGACGTAAAAAGTAATGAGATAATTTTAAAGTTTGTGATTAGAAGGCGGCGCGGCGGCGGCGGCACGTACCGCCGGCTTATCCCATAACTTTTTAATAACATTACTCGCTGTTTCGAGGCTGGCGCAACCGAACTCGTCGTGTGCCTTGAATCGTAATAAGCGCAAAATGTAGAAGTCGACTTGGCCCAGTAGATTTACAGATGGGACTAGCCTCGCCACGCTCTTCGTAATTAAGAATATCTGTCATTTATCTTCTTGAGCTTAAATTGAATAGTTAGTAACATATTTTAATAGTAAAAGTCGAGGATTGGAAAGCCATTATTACTTCCAATATCTCAACATTTTTAAATTTTGTTACAAATTGGTAAGTACTAAAGTAACTAATATCATTTATAACAGGATAAACACCGCGATTACCTTTTAGGTTTAACGTTAGGCTCATTCATAACTCATAACATAAAAATGACTTAATAATAGACTAGTTGTCAGTTTAATAAGAGAATTCTGATTTTTTTATCGAAGTAGATTAGACAGCAATAGATCGGCACATTACGGTGGGCCCGTGGCGCGCGGGCTCGGCGGGTGACAATGTCGGTAATAAATTTTTACAACCCCGCACCCTTCTTTCCACTTTTTACGAACCAAAGAGTTGTAATTATCCCCTCTTTATACGCCATAAATATTAGTCAATAACCCGTACTCAAAACTATTATGGCTCGACAGGCTCGGCCGCAGCTCATTATTGCGCAAGGGTTGGCGATAAACATCGTGCGAATGACATTATTATGGAAGCTTCTGTTTTCCCAATAGAAATAGTTTTTTTGTAGCGAACAAAGAAACAATAAATTTGTCTATGTTGATATACTTTGATGATTGGTTATTTGGGTAATTTGCCGTGGTTCGGGCCGAGTCGTCCCGCGGTCCGGTAGCCGCCGCGGCTGGCCCAATTCCTGCGCGTAATGGGATTAACCTGTGCCTCGCCGCGAGCACGCACTCGCACAGATTACGGCCTCGTACGGTTTCTGTACTTTAGGGTTAAGCGCAACACATGCCGAATTTCTCCGGCTTCGTGCCTTCTCCGGTTATAGGTATAATGTTCTGAAAGAGTGCCGGGGGCCGACGACTATGTTTACCTGGAACGTAACGTAGGTATTTATACTACGAGTACGCATGTAGGTACTCAATTCATAAAGGAATTTAATCTGTATTTCATATCATAACACATTATGTGCAAGATAGGTCATTGGACGAGTACCTATTTATTTGCGAAACGTAGTTCTAAAGACCGGTTTTTTTTAATTTTAAGATATTAAGGGTAAGTCTGTCAAGGAGTCGGCTAGCTGCGTAGGTCATTTATACTTTAAGTCAGTGTATTAATTGTCAAAAAGGTATATTATTATAAACCAGTATAACGGACATGAACTACCTACCTTGTCAAAAATACATAGGTAAGTGTATTTAAAATTATTATTACAGTCGGTCCAAAATCAGGGTTCTCATAATTTTTCGGCATAACATATTTTGAAGCAGTTGTCATAAACTTACTGGGGACCGAAGGTACTTCTATTCACGGCAGAGCAGATCTTTGTCTGATTAACACAAGTAGGTATTATTTAAGTATTTAACTAGTTTTTCTCCATCTTGTCATATTTATCTTTGATGAGTTTAGTACCCAAAGCCTAGATCTTAGGTTAGTATCATGTTAGTACCTATTAGTAGGTCAATTTGTCTGAGATTGACGCCTTTCATATTTATTTATAGCTAAGATACTAGCGATTTCCACATATTTGTGGTTGGTCTGTGGTTGACTAGTAGAGAATGCCTTTTAGGCATTAAGTCCGCCATTTGTACTTTTTACATTTATTTGTATTGTGCAAAGAAGATTAAATAAATAAATAAATCAATTTGTACTGTATATCGTTTACATAAGGTTAATTTATCCCTATTATATTAATAAGACTTAGTAAAGACACTCATTGTTTGTGAAGTTATCTGCTTGCGGGCAAAACCAAGTGTTTAATAAGCAAATTATATCGTACCGTTATCATAATTAAATAGTGATTCATTTCAAGTTGATTTCAGAAACAGCAATTAGTTTTATAGTTATTGCCAATTTTCTAACCATTTATAACCCTTAATTACCTCATTAGGTAATTTCGTCTTCCATTATGAGCAGAGTTATTTGTTCTCTATTAATAAACATATTTGAATACTTTCGACATACATTACATAAGTCAATTATAACCCGTTTTAACTGTCGCCGTCGCTACCTTGGAGAGGATCACGTTTTTCAAAGACCAACATTTAAGTTATTTTAATTTAGCTAATGGAGGCGACATATTTTCATGAAGTTCCTTATTATAAAGGAATAAGACGGCCTCCTTATTCTCTAAAACTCAATTTAAAATATAAACACCTTGCAAGGAATCCTAAGGAGCACGCGACGCGAGAAAATTATAAAGTCGCTGACATGTCATTACTTTAAACTTACGTTAGTTAGAAAATTATCTGCTTAATTAATTTTACTTACTCGGGGCTGCTGCACGGAAGTTTTCTTAGCAACGTTCGACACAACAATAAAATAGTCTATTTTCATTGTTCAGCAACGAGACACTACGTTTAATCAAACTGCGGTTAGACTCGTTGACGAATCAACCCTGACGTGATAGTAAGACGTCAGCAACAAAATCACAACATGCAAATAACTTAAAAAAAACAGCTCGGTGCCACGAGCTACGGAGTTTCGTAGCAGTTTCGTAGCACCCGCTACGCGCTCAGCGGCGAGGCGCCTACGGTTCACTGAATCTGCAAAGCTTGGCATGAATGCAAATACATGTGTATGTGTGGAGGCGGCGCGGCCAATCGCGGCGCGGCCCGCACGCACGCTGGCCCGCTAACTTTCAAAACTTTTACACGCACATGCACTTCTTCAGATTCAGCGAACCGTTCACACAACATTTAACACGAACCTCTGGAATTCTGCGACGACTGCAGCGATAACGCCATCTCACATCAGTTAAGTTAATGCATTTATTTTTTGCCACAGTTAGAGTTCGATAGCTCAATCCGGATTCACGTATGCTAAAACAGCAAAGTGTTTATGTTCGTAGTATGAGGTGAGTAGCGAGGAAGAGCGGTGGCATGTTCGCTCGGCGCGGAGTCGCGGCGGTGAGTGAGAGCGTGCGGGCGCGCTCGCGGTGACCTACCACAACACTGGCCGCGAGCCGGCCGCCCCTCGCTGAACACACCCCACGCCCCTCCCTCCCCCCGCGCCCCCACCCTGCGCCGCCCCGCACCCCGCACCCGGTGCACACGTGGAGTGCACGCAATGCATTCACTTTTTATGGCCGCTACTACATTATGTTCCTTCCCGGAGCTGTTTTTTAGCCCTCGGCCGCGGCATATAAGCACTTTTTTATGTTTACGAGCTGCTCCCGTGCGGGGCGTGCTTTCTCCTTCTGGAACTGATTGGAAGCGCACTCGACTCATCTGCGGCGCTATCACTATTAGCCGTAATTACTGCACCGGCACGATTTATAGGCTCTCGTTTAATGGCGCCTCCGGTTGGTACAATAGATTAGTTTTGGGAAATCTTTGACAAATTTAAATTATTAAACTATGATAGTATTTAAACTTATTAAAAGGGCATCAATCAAACTTGCCGCTGGCAATCGACGGTTTTTGTTTTCAAACAGGGCTGGGATTCTACACGGTAATAACGATATCGTTTTTGACGTGTTTCCGTATTGTCAACGTTTTGATAACTCTTATGTCATTTACAATAATGGCGACTGTGACATAAACGATTCTTAAACGTGTCAAACATGATATCGTTTTAACGCACCTGAATAGAGGCCCAGGGCTGGGATTCTACAAGGTACTAACGATATCGTTTTTGACCTGTTTCCGCATTGTCAACGTTTTGATAACTCTTATGTCATTTACAATAATCGCGACTGTGACATAAACGATTCTTAAACGTGTCAAACACGATATCGTTTTAACGCACCTGAATAGAGGCCCAGGTATGAGTACATAGCATTGCAATACCTACTCGTATAACCCAATGTGCTGGGTATAAAAAGTATTCATTTCGCATCAACAAACGTATCGGTCGATCAGTGTCACTTACATTTTTAAGGATTAGAAATAGACTTCAGATATTTTAAAAAGTGTAAAACTGGTTTATTCCATTGGTAATAAAAATTTTTTTTTCCAAGATTTAGGTTGTATGAAGTATGAATAATATCGTGTATCTCACAAGAGCGCTATATCTATTTAGCAAAATATCATAATTTGTAATTATAAATAAGTATGAGTAAATAATCTCTCAAAAAAAAATGAAGTAAGTACATACATAACATCACGCCTTCATTCCCAGAGTGGGGTAGGCAGAGCTACAAAAATACCAACAACTCTAAAAAGACTTGTTTATATTTCTGTAACCACATTTTGCACAATCAGGCCAAGAAGTTTACTAGTGTATTAGTGACAGGTTGTTAGCCCATCGCCTAAAAGTTTTACAAGCCTTTCTTCCCTTAGTCGCCTCTTACGACATCCACGAGAAGACATAGAGTGGCACTATTCTAACCCGGCAACTACACGGGGGGATTACCTATACAAGAAAAAACAGAAGCCAAATTAGTGACTTGCGAGCGTAATGCGCTTCACGAGTTGTTTCGAGACTAGTTACAATTGTAATTAAACTCGTTAGTAGACCAGCGAACGCTGAGCTGCCGGGGCTGCGCGGGCCGCGGGGATCGCGAGCCGGCGGCGGAGCCCCGCCGAGCATCAGCGGCCTTCGAACAAGCGCCGCGGCAGTTATTAGCCTAAAGACAACACACATAAAGAGCGTAAGTGTCGGAACACGGCGGCACTCGCGTAAATTAAGCGATTTTATCGTGCCCTGCCCGCGGCGCGGCTATTTCTACCACTTCTACTATTTTTACCATGTGTAGCAGCACGCGCCGCCCCTGCTCTTTTTATCCCGGCGGCGCCCGCCTATCACGCTATTATTAGAATTGAGATATGGTTTTTGTTTTAAAGAAAAACCAACATTGAACTCCTAAATTTGTGCCGCTCATAAAACTGGCAAGTTCCGGAATTAGACTTAATTTTATACGATAATCGCTTTTCAGTTTCTCCTCCATAAATTGGTTCTAGGTAACGATTCCAAAGCAAGCTATTGTTAAACACAGTCAAATGGCTCCATGATCGCCACTAGCCGCTACTACATTTGTTATCTTTAAAAATAAATCAAACAAAATTTACTAACGTAAAAAAAACACAGTTCTTTCTTTGCACAATGCACAGTGAAAAAGCTTCTTAGTTTTTTAAATAGCGGTCCCACCTGCTAAAGTCGCGTGCCCTGCGATAGAGAGGGACTTGCAACTTTATATCGGTAACTTAAAGCACATATTGGTTCCTAATATGTTAAAGGCGGGATAGTTTTTTAAGATAAAAAGTATGTTTTATCTCGTTCCTTTGTAGTTGGTCGTCCTTGTCGCGGAGGATGTTTAGTGTGTTATCTCGCGCACGCGCACCTTGCGCTGCTGATCCAGATATCTATAAATTAGGCGACAACAAGCGCTTTGTCCCGAAATATTTGCAGACAAACAATTAAGTTTGCCAGCGAGGCAGGTGCTCCGGATCTTATCTTAAATCGACACAATCATGGCATCGTCTTGTTAATTACGTCAAATATACAATGTTCGGTGACTTCAAAAACATAGACGCAGGTGGCGGCCACTGAAATTATTGATCTGTTGTTTTGTCTAAACCTAAGACAAGCTCAGTATATTTTAGGGTTCCGTAGTCAACAAGGAACCCTTATAGTTTAGCCATGTCCGTCTGTCTGTCTGTCCGCGGTTTAACTCAGAGACTGTTGGTACTACAGCATAGGTATTTAGGAATACATTAAAATTACACTGACAAAGTTGTAAAATAAAATCTTAATTACTTATTTTCGGGTAATCAATGAATGTGAAACAAAGGTAATTTTTCTTTAAAATTGTAACATCGAGTGAGGTATCATTGGATAACTCTTGAAAAATCACTATGTACTAAAAAACGTGTACATGTATTATCCATTAAATATAGTATTTGAAGGTCCGTTTAGGAAGACAGTGAAGTTGAAACGTGTAATTTTCACTAGAGTTGCGTGTCCAGACAGAACTACAAGTAAGTAACGAAAATCAGAAAAATATCTTAAATTAGAGCAACAAATTTTAAAGGAAAACTATCACGACCAAGTAGACTTTGTTGGTTCCTGAGATACATACAGTACAGGTGACTGAAGTGTTAAAACCCTCTAAAAATCAACTAAGACAGCACCAAAGAGCTTTAAATAGAAGACTAGTTCGTAATTGTTGTGTTTGGTGTTTGTAGTACATAGGTACCGGTTTTGGAGCCCTACACTGAGCCCGGATTTTTAATAATCAAGTAATGACAATAGCAAATTAAAAACACATTTTTTAAATTTGAATTGAACTCGGTTGCTAGGTTTCATTGAATAGTATTAAACGACACAATAGAGATGGAGGCGTGGAGAGAGCGAAAGGCGCGGAGTGATTCTTTGTTTTGCGGAGGAGGCCGCCCGCCTCCCTCGTCAAAGGCACCAACTCTTTGAAGACGTGAAACCACAATTAAGCCTTACCGAAGAGAATTCAAGGACGCATCACTCCGCTTCTAAATGAAAGGGATTTGTGAATTTCGCCAACACTTTTACTTTCTTTTATTGCGAGTGTTATTTGCAATGGGCTTTGTTTGAAGGAACCCTTTCAGGTTCGGTTATTGTTACTGCACTACACTCGCCAGCCCTTTCACTTTCCGTTTTGTTTAACGTAATAAAGGATAGCTTGGCATTGAAGAATCGCCATTCGCTTGGCATAAGTTTACGTACGACGAGTTTCCGACCAAGTTGGCCTGAAAATGAGCATGGACAAGACGAAAGTCATGTCTAATGTCCATGTTGTGCCAACTCCCGTGATTGTCGGAGGCTCTGTAATCGAAGTTGTTGACGACTATGTATACCTGGGACAAACGGTCCAGTTAGGTAGGTCCAACTTCGAGAAAGAGGTCACTCGTCGAATCCGACTCGGCTGGGCAGCGTTCGGGAAGCTTCGCAGTGTCTTTTCGTCCAAATTACCGCAGTGTTTGAAGTCAAAAGTCTTTGACCAGTGTGTGTTGCCGGTGATGACTTACGGATCTGAGACGTGGGCGCTAACGATGGGCCTCATAAGAAAGCTCAGAGTCACTCAGAGGGCTATGGAGAGAGCTATGCTCGGGGTTTCTCTGCGGGATAGAATCAGAAATGATGATATCCGCAGTAGAACTAAGGTTACCGACATAGCCCGAAGAATAGCGAAACTTAAGTGGCAGTGGGCGGGGCACATTGCTCGCAGGACTGATGGCCGATGGGGCCAGAAAGTTCTCGAATGGCGTCCACGGACCGGGAGACGAGCTGTTGGTAGGCCTCCAACAAGATGGAGCGACGACCTCTTAAGGATGGCGGGATCGCGATGGATGCGGAAGGCACAAGACCGGTCTAAGTGGAGAGCCTTGGGGGAGGCCTATGTCCAGCAGTGGACGTCTTTCGGCTGATATGATGATGATGATGATGATGAAGTTTACGTAAACAAATAGCGCTAATTAAATATTTGTTAAACTAAGATAATATCTAGCTTAACCTCATATGTTATTTTCATTTTATAAAAAATGGCATGGAATAACAAATGAGGACACAGCTCAACTGATGGCAGATGGCTCTGACCAATAGATATTTTTCAAGATTGATACCAAACCAACAGGTACACTCCTTGTGACAAAGCATGCAAATCTTCTGATAACTCTATAACTTCTTAATACACCTGTAACGTGTCTGTACCATCTTTTTACGAAAAAAATATCTCATTTTGATTTTAAAAATAGTGGTCTTAACTAATGAATTAGGAGGAGCGGCTGAAAAGTTCTAACGCTGAGCTGGATAAAACTATTTAGAAAATTTAAGTTTTTTTTATTTTTCAATGTGATCGCTCTCTAATTCGATGCATTTCTTACATTATAAATGCTTTTATGCGGTAAAAAAATATTATTTGCTTTGGCCTTGAAAATCTCTTCTACTGCCGCCTTCATTTCTTTATCACTTCCAAATCGCTTTCCGCCTTTTATTAAATTACTGAACCGAAAATAATAATAAATAGAGACCTAGGGGCTAAATCTGTACTATACGGAGAGTGGTTATTTTTTTCGAAGTCGATTTCCTTATGAGCTAGTCTTGCAACACGCGCGGTATGAACGGGGGCGTTGTCTTGCAAAAACACTTGTCTCAATAGCTCAGAATAGTAAGTTGCATTTATTGTAGAGCCTTTTGCTAAATAATCTATTAAAAGAATTCCATCCGCGTCCCAAAACACCGTAGCCATTAGCTTAGAGGCCGATCTTTGCACCTTAAACTTCTTCGGCGGCCTTTCACGCTTCTCAATCCACTGCATGGAGTCCGACATACATTCAGGATCATACTGTCTGACCCATGTTTCATCAACGGTTACTATCCTGGAGCATATTTTGTCAACACTTTCTCCGCACTAGTCTAAAAACGCCTGAGAAGTTTCGACACGCCGCTCTTTGTCAAACGCCGTCAGCATTTTCGGTACCCAACGCGCGCTGACCTTAGTCATGTGTAAATGTGTATGAAGGATTTCTCCAACCCGCTTCTTGCTAATGCCCACGGCCTCAGCTAATTGACACATCTAAATTCTTCAATCCTCCAACATTATTTTTTTGACTTTAGCGACGTTTTGGTTGGTTACTACTCACTACCTATACTGGGCGTCGTGAGCGGGGGTCGTTTTCGATCGACTCTCGTCCTTCTTTAAATAGGCTTTTCCACTTTTTCACTGTAACATAGGAAGGCCCAAAGACAACATAAATAGCAGGCATTTCTTGAAAAATGCATTGAGGAGTTTTTTACTTTTCGTGAGGAACTTAATCACAGCCTGGTGCTCGACTTTCGTAATATGCAAAAATAATTCAGACACATGATACTGTTAATCGTTGAATATCTCGAGAAATTACTATTATATTGTTTTTTTTTTTCATTATTTGTTTTTAAATGGTCTATGGTAATGGTCTAGTGGCCAGTACCATAATTACATATACTACCTCAAAATACCTTAGGCTTAGAACTTTTCAGACGCCCCTCGTAGATAGGTAACCATAACTACGGCTTAGGTGAGCTGTGTACGGTCGAATTCATAAGTAGATAAACATTTTAGTACCTTGTCGCAGCTATTGATATACTAAATTCAAACCGTTTAATACGTTATTGCGACAAAGTACTAAAATTTGTTTATGAGTTCGACTGTACCTTAACAATACTATTAAGAGTAAGGAAGTTGCAACTATCTAACTACCTAAGACAAATTTAGCAAATTAACTAAAGCTTATCCGCTAAAGACTACCGCCGCCGCTACCTTACGGGGGCTTCGTCACATTTTTGGGATAGGGTCCAGGTCAAAAACGTCATGTGCTAACAATTCAAAGCGAAAGTTTATCGAAAAAGTCCGACATCAAAGCATTCCGACGTAGAACTGAACTATGTAAGAAGCCGTAATAGTTTTGTTATCTAAAAACAAAACTAATTGCACACCAGTTTCGCAAATTGGAGCACAACCCAACCATTTTTTGCCAAACACTGAGACACTGGTGGAACAAAGGAAAGGTATCCTTGCGAAACTTTTTGCCGAGTAGTGACAATAGCGTCTAGATAACTCACAATCCTATCTCACAATGGGCAGTAACATTGACTCCAACACTTTTGTTGTACGCATTGGCTTTACGGCAATAAAACAACTGCTTACTACGAATTGGCAAGGTCGAAAATTAATAAATTACCGTCTATGTAAATTTAATGACGCAAGTATCAGGAAACAAGTTTTCCCAACTCCGAGCCGATTGTTCGCCGGATCCCTTCCGTGCGGCGACAGATGCGCGCGCGGCGCTAAAATTACAAAAATTGTGAATATTTTATTCACATGATTGCGCGCTCGGCCGTTACGAATCAATCGCACACAATGGACTCGAGTTTCAGCCTGTTTTTTTGTATTTGTATGGGATTTTAATGTAAATTTTGGTGAGCTTTGCACAAAACCTGGTTTTGTATTATTATTGCGGAAGGGCGGTTGATCAAGAATCAATACCGAAGTGTAACAATCTTGTGATTGATTACAAACTAGTTTGCTTAGATTGACGTTTCTTTGTTGAACGTTTCCAAATGGCGGTTGCAATAATTACACCTTTTTATAGAGGTTTGTAAACTTTTAATTATAAATGGTATAACTTTTTATAAAAAAGCAAAGTATTGTAAGGATTTTAGCTGTCAAATTATATGTAGCTCATTATTATTCGATATCGTCACTTTTGTAAGAGAGCCCTGAATGATGTCGAGATGAAGAGCGGTTGACGTGATCGGCCGTTACATGCTTGTTCGCGCCGGACGGCCCCGTCGTTCCGCTCAGCGCGCAGGTGAGAGCTCGCGCTGAATAAAGTATAAAATATCGCGTCCAAAGGATTCGCATTGAATATTTATCCCTCTGCGGCCCTGTCCGAGCGCCCTTTGTTCTCGGCGACCGTTTAAACTTTTGATTCTGCAACTGGCAACAATCAACTGGACCCTCGCTATCGTCCGAAAGATCTGAAATTGACGTTAGAGTAGGCGAAAGTATGCGCTACATAATGTGTTTAGAGTCGAAATTGGATTGATTGCACGTAGGCGGTTACGCGGCAGTGCCCGTAACAGATGGCTATTTCTATGCTTGCGTCACGGGCTCTCCCCTTCCGGGTGTGATGAATAATTCCCTTTTTCTCCGGGAGAGTATTGTCCTTGCCAACTATCCGGCGACCCGATACGCGCCGTCGGCCGCTCCGCATAAATGTGAATTATACCCTGCACTATCCCACTTACAGAACTCCTCTTTTTATTTCAACGGTAAAACTGGATTTATGTTTTCTCCCAAGTGAACATTACGGCCAGTTAGGCTTCCACATAGCCACGGTCACATAGGGTTACGTGGGATAAATCATGTCTTTTACACTGCCTATTTTCTATGTGTCTCAGATTATGGATAAAGTAACGCTAATTTTATGACATTTATTATTAGGTACCTATGTAGAGTCATGCATGCAGCATGCTTAACGCATAAATTCGTTTTTTTACTCATAATATGTACCGTGTATTGTTGAACCTTATTCTCGCGTTTGTTTTGTAATGAAAAATTAATTAAGTCAATATTGATTTGTTGTAAAGATGTTAACTTCGGGTCAGCTTCTGCAGCTTCTAAGAATTGGAACAAAGTTAACGTTCACTAAAAACTTATTTTTTATATCCTATAGCACTGCACATCACATCACTAAATACGAATCATATGTCGCCACGTTGTACCGGCAATATCAGACAGATGGGAAATATACCATTATCATGTTTTACGATAATCATAATGCCGAACCGAAATTTGAGTATTGGATGCTTAAGGTCGTAGGTGTAGTGTCCACGTCGCTGGATTAGAGCCCGGCGCGGGTGGCGGGGAGCCGCGCCGCGGTCGCTCGATCACTCCTTCTCCTGCCCATTCACCGTCCGACGTCTTTCAAATGTCGCCCTTTGTATCGCTCGCCAAACTGTCACCCTTTGTGACATGCGCCACGGCGACTCGTCTTATCCGCTGTCAAACGCCTTGCACAAATTCAAAAATAACATCCATAGATTTACATTTTTTCAAACGTCCTGTACAAACGTTAGATAAGTTTAGCGCTGGACCCTTTGTTTGATGCAAACAAGGGATATGTCCTGCTTATCTACCCGTCCACCTCACGCATCAATGAAACGTATGAGAGGAAGAACTGACAAGGTAAACTAAGAAATTATGTTGTTATTCTTTGAAGATAGTAAACTAGACGTAGATTTGCTTGGAACAAAATACACTAGGTATATTCCGATGTAGTTGTGTAAGTATGTTAAAGGATTTTTTTATTTATTGAAGGAGAGGAGGATATCATTGTCATTTCAATTGAATACACAAAAACTAAATTTGAAACCCTTTTGTGAAAACGACTCGAATTCTTAGTTTAAATTTATAAAGTTAGTAAGAAAAATAACTAGTTACCTCGACTCTCGTTTGGGGTACTTTGCCATCTCTAACCACCCCTGTAATCCAAACACATAATTATGCTAAACACCAAACCATGATAGGTTATTTATATCCTACAATAGAAAATAGATTAACGTTCATGCAAAAAACATCTTTGACGTTTATTTATTAAACATGTAGGTACCAAATAATTTGTGTGGCGAGACGATGTTTCGTGACACAATGGCTGACTTGACATCATTCTGCGATTTTTTAAGAACATCAGCGCACGCGACGGGCGCCATTGTTGTGCAGCGAGATGCATAATTTCTTGAGCACACGTCGTTTTTTTAACAAAAAACCATCAAAATAAAAAATGACCTAAGGAGCGTCGTAACGGGAATCCGGCGGACGACATCGCCTCGTGAATATGGTTTGACCCGAAGACCCCCGACAACAAGCGCGACGTCCAGGTGCAACTTAACATAATAGATATTAAAAATACAATCGATATTAAAATGATCGTTTTTGTTACTTTTCGTAACTTTTTAGGATACAATTTGTTTAACAACTACTTTTACAAATAATTGTACGGCGCTTGTTGTTTCGTGCCAAGGTATTTATTATTCAATTTCAATTTCGTCGATATTGGTATTCATTTTCAAGTTTTGTCAATGTTTTCATATGTATGTTTTGTTGTTTGCCGTCACTTGAATTTCATGTAGAATGACACACACCTCTAACCCGTATTTTATTATTAACTTGGGGTGTGGCAAAAACGTGTCCAGTACACGAGGACTCAAAATTGATCGTAATCTTGGTCTAGTCAGTTCGATTTCAGTTTATTAAATTTCATTTTAAACTTACTGTTTGAAATAAGGAGATGAGCTCTGTTCAGGAGCGAAGAATCAACAGCCATCGAAGCAATTTACGCCCCACGGCGATAAGGGTTCGGTCACAGCGAGACCGAAAGACGAAATATCATTGCCAATGTTATATTTATCACGTGTCGGTCATGAGGAAAATATTGCGATAGTATCTACATATGTACAGTCAGCAGCAGAAGTAGCTACGCTACCGAAGAGCTCAAAATGATCTGAACTCGACTTTATTGTCAAGAGACTACGTCGTGTCTAGATCATTTTGTGCATGTTATTCTGCTACTTTTGATGCAGACTGTACTTAAAGTAAAAAATATTATTATTTTATAATAAAATAGCTGTTTCCCGTGACTCCGTCCGCTTTGAAGTCTTTATAGCCATTCCCTAAGGAACATTCCAATTTTTCGGAATAAAAAGTACCCTATGTCCTTCTCCGGGACTCTAACTATTCCCATAACAAATGTCATCTAAATCGGTTTAGCGGTTTATCCGTGAAAGCGAAACAAACAGACGGACAGAGTTACTTTAACGTTTATAATATTATTATAGACAAGCTGTTTCCTGCGACTTCGTCCACGTAGAAGTCGTTTATTGCTATTCCCACAGGATCCGTTGAGTTTTATAATTTATGATATGATAGAGTATGGATAATTTACTATGGGTACGAATTCCGCCCAGTACACTAACCGGATTTCCATACGATTTATTTTTATTTATTACATAATACACAAAGTAGGTAGGTAAAAAGACTTGTTGGAAATTCTATAACCACATTTTGCACAATCAGGCTAAGATGTTTACCATTGTAATAGTGATAGGCGCTTATTCCCTTAGTCGCCTCTTACGACATCGACGGGAAGACCACTGCACTGCACTACTCTAACCCGGCAACCACATGGGCAAATAACAAATACTAATAATATATAAATAAATAAATATCAGGGGACCACCTCACACAAATTGACCTAGTCCCAAACTTAGCTCTAGGGAAATACATACTTACTAAATACATAGAAAACATCCAAGACTGAGGAACAAATATTCGCACTCATCATACAAATATCAGCCCTTACCGGGATTAGAACCCAGGACCGCTGGCTTCGGAGGCAGGGATACTCCCAACTAGGCCAACGTGTCGCCAATACAATACTCTTAACGACATAAGATAATGTAAATACTATATTATATAAATATAAGTAAATGCATAATACATAGGTATAAAAGTATAATACGAACATAAGATTACATACCCACTACTTGAAGACAATACAGAAACTAATTGTTAAAGTTATCAAGAAAATGCTTGCGTACCATGCTTTTAAACGAGGACTTAGTTTGTACTTGCCTAATTCAGCGTGGAAGATCATTCCACAGTCGGATTGCCTAGAGATTGAAAGAATATTAGTGATGAGCAGGGATAGAAAGTTTTAATAGTACGGGAAGAAAACGGCCCCGGACGGGTGGTTTGAAATTTAAACATACAACTGGGGTAATCGGGTGCAGCTGGGTCGAACAAAATAGAGAAGAGTGAGTTCAAGAGTCTTAGGGACCTGCGTTCACGGATAGGTAGTCAATTAAATTGACGGCGAAAAGAAGAAATGTGCTCATACTTAGGCAGGCCAATAATCACCCCCAGGCTCCTCACTCACTAGATACCAGCCAGTATAAGGGTGTGTGAGTTTTTTAGTGGTTGGTAATTCACTTATACAAACATAGGTGTGCAATAGCGACACGTAACCGACGTAATTCTACCCAATAAGGCAGAACTACTTTACCGATTTCATACCAAATAAGTTCGCCCGAGTACACCCGCTTAGACCAGCATGTCTACTACAGTAGCTGCGTGTTTATTGTGTGCTGCAGTCAAATTAGGCTCAAACGTCCTCAAAGTAATCCACTCTGAGACTCTGCATACATTATTCTATTTTTAATCAATAAAAGGCGTTGCATTTGTCAACCTTTGCCTCAAACCTTCTATCTTTTCATTACAAATACTAATTGCTGGACACCATTTCTTTGCGTAGATATCATTCAACACTTCTGTGTCAATTTTCTGCTACTATTCTCAAAAGCTATACATATACTCGTATAGTAAACCTTAGATAGCAACTCAAACAGTCAAATAAATTTTACATTTATGCCAGTGTTAGTGTCGTGCATACATTTTGATTATAAAATACCGTATTTTGGCTTTTTTAAAGCTCTAGTATGATCGCAGGTTTATGTTCTGGACATCAAAATCCTTTCCAACGCGTTGACGCGGCAAGGGTCGAGCGGCGCGCGGGCGGGAGCGACCTTTGTACACCTCGCTTTCTGCCTTTGACAACCATCTTTGACGCAACCAGCGAAGCTGCCCTTGCGTAACTTCTTACGCCAACTAAAACCCTCTTTGAAGTCGAATTTCTCGGACAAAATAAAATGTTATCGAATTTATTCTATATCGGACAAGTGAATAACAGGGGTGAGAACCTTCCGCGAATATTGAGATGAGCAACCGTAGGGCCTCATTTTTTCATACTACGCAGGGACGAGACCTGTACTTAAAGTGTGTCAATTTGGCTATAGTAAAGTGATAACATCCTTATTGACATACACTTTAACAAACAGCGTGCGTATTTCTTTGGAAAAAAGTACTGTATAAAAAATATCGTTTAATTAAAACTGGAACTAGTACATACATAGAAAGGGTTACAATGGCGTCGTAAGGAGAGCTTATTTAACATCTTTCTACGAATCAATGCAGGGTTTTGGTTGACAATATTAATGTCAAGTCAACGCTACATCAAAAAAAAGAAAAAAGAAAAAAGTTTATTATTTATTCAGCACGGGCACTTTCAAAATTCTACTAGCGCTTCAAAGAGACCACTGCTGAGAAGAGCGCAACAAAAAACTCAATAGTCAGTTTTTTTTTTTAAATATTTCTTCTATATAGAGGAAGGCTTGAAGATATTTTAGTTTAAGTAATCCCGCCGAATAATAGGTTTGCATTATTCTTAATTTTTTTTAAATAAATATAATTATACTTAGCTGATGCTGTTCCCGATATTTCTGTAATATAATAATTAATAACACATTGTAAGTAGAACTCCCTGAAAACCAGTTTTTTCTCTATTTATCGCGGATATTCAAAACCTAAAGATGCTTGCAAAAAACCTTGGATTTGCGAACTTACTCGTACTCGTATCTATCAGAAGTAAAAAATGTTTATCGGATTAGGAGTCGGCGGGTAGTGCGGCCAGCTGCGGAACACTTCGCGGACGCCGCGCTTTTTTCGCAACAAACCTCTATTCAGGACAAATTGCACCATTCAGCACGCACTCCACTTCCGAAGTCCAATTTCAATAAAATTCGAACGTATCTAATTCAAATTCATTAATCTTGTGCAGACAAAGCGGCGGATCGCCTCTACTTGCGCATGGTCAGTCAGATGTTGACAGGAAATCGATTTGGATCTCTTCCGTTTTTTATAGTTTTGCAATAATTCATTATAAGCTCATACCTGCGCATCTCCGTCCAATCACATTTTTAATACATTTGGAGTGGGATATGCTTTACAAAAATATTTACTTGAAAACGTCATATACTTGGCTTGGCTTTGATTGGCGGAATTAAGAAGTCATATGAATGCATATTAAAAGAATGAAAGACGTTTTAAAGTAGAGAGTAAAGGAGCACAAAAAAATACGTTGCTGTGCGTAACCAACGCAATTGTATTTCAATGTTTGACAACTCTGGATCCGAATTTCACGGTTGCACTATAATATAAGTAATAAGAAGTGACGTCCTTCGATCGCTTGGCTCTAGGACCTGTCAAATATTTAATAACAGCGTATCCTGTCCTAACTTAAGGTTTTAAATCAGGTATAGAAAACATGAAAAAAGAGCATTTAATACAGATTTGCCATTGTGTGGGCGTACGTCATTCAAAATTACATCAATGCCAATTCTGGGTCCAAAAAGGACATTCAGGTGATAAATAAAAAATGTAACTATGGAATTGTTGTATTCACTACCAAAATATTAAAGATTTAGCGGATATTATTGATCCCAAATAGCAAGCATAGCTGACTTAATGTTCTTTTACACGCACAGGGTGCTGCATCTCTCATTCCTTCAGACGACCAATTCAATTACCAATGTGGAGCCGCAGACAACTTCTTTTGCATTTCTTTGTAAGTTATGGAGAATTTAACTAATGTTGAGAAAGCGAGATCAGGCTGTTGAAAAGAAGAAGTAAATAAGGTATGAAGTTACCGGGTTCTCGCGTGGAGGCGATCTGTTCATGTGCCTAACGTAGTAAACCATAATTTTGCTAAAGGGACTGACAGGGGAAAAGGATGTTATACCTAAATGAGTGTCTTAAAAAGCGATTGTTACCATTCGTAAGAGGACAGTAAACCCGTTCTGATATTGCCACGTGCCATTACACGAAGAGAGCGATAGAGTGGTACATAATGAAATAATATCGATTTGGTTGAAAATCACCAAAATCATCCCCCCAAGACTAATTGAAAAATATTGGGCTCGAATGAAAGAGAAACTTCTAAAACATAAAAATAGTGCCACACAAGTTGACAACTTATAGGTTCTATAGAACGAAAGTGGAATGAAGCTTCGAAATTAATCACTGATAAAACCTAAAGGTGAAAAAGCAGAAATTACGATGTCTCTGGATTTAAATATTTTAAGTAATTATTCATAAAAATAATAATAATATATTTTAATATTTACTAAGGATTTAGTAAAAAATAATTAGCGTATTCTTTTCTGGAACAATCTTTAGTGTTGATCAATGGAAGCCATTGTGGAAAGGTCATCTATCCTACACAGGCTCAAAACCAAAGGGAAAGCCTAAATCTGGGCCACTGGGAGTCAACCGCTACCATTAACAATTGTAAACGTATAAGAAATGTAATAAGAAACGATTAAATTAGGTATTAATTCCAGTATCGATAATTATAGTTTATAACGCATGTTTCACTTTCATATGCTGGTTCCCTATCCCTACCTACTCAAGATTTAACCACAATCATATCACCGTGTATTATTTGTATGTACTTATGCGAGATTGCTCAACTAAGTATTACTCTGTCGAAGTTTTTGCGACGGCCCAACATAATGCGTGGAATATTATATTTCTCGAAAGAAAATATCCCATTTCCGCATCTTCCCACAACAATGTCCGCGCCACCTAACTATTCAAATACAGCGGGTACCCACGGGCGTTGGCGAACCCGAGTGCTTTTTTGCACAGAGAACGAATTAACGGATAACCAAAACCGATGCAAAATAAAAAAGAGCTTATTAAATGTTGGTTTCGCGTAATAACACATTGGTGGTTTTTGCTTTGTTTCCACGAGCAGCACCGGCGTATCCGGTTACGGCCGTTAAATATTTTGCCTCTCGATGAAAGGGAAACTTGGTGGTTTTTACCCCGAGATTTAGTTTTTGCTTTTCAAAGGCGGAAGTGGTGTGCGTTTATGGCATTTATGCAAAAGCTGGAGTTTAGAAATCGGTTTCGCTTTTTTCTGCATAACAACCGCGAGCCGCGAATAACGTACAATTACAATTCAATTGAAAACTTCGCGAAACGAGCGACGGCCATAATTACGGCTTTATTAACGCTCAACGTCGCACAGTTTTTACGCGATGGGTTTTTTAATATCCTCAGATAATTTAACGTATTAAGTTAGAAATCTACATTATGCTGAATTGGAATAAAATTTCGCGGGAAACATTTATCAAGTTCACAAAGAGAGTGAAACCTCTCTTGAAAGAGGCCTGCTCCGGACAGATTTAATTTGTTGCGAAGGCCTTTATAATTGGAACATAAAGATTGCGAGTAATTAATTTCGCAGCGAGTCAAGAGCAAGGCGCAGCGGAGCGGACGCGGGCGCACCGAGACTAATTAATATTAATGATCGGGAGCGCTCCCACCTCTTGCTGATTCTTCTTTTATCTGACACCTACACTCCTGCGCTAATTTCCTTTGATTCTTAAAGGCATATTTAAAAATCCTACCTAAATGGCGACCATTTTAACGAGGTGGAGCCGCGCAATGTTAGTAGTACGCTGTCTATACAAGATGGATGTTATGTAGGCTGTGAATGGACATAATGTGGTATGGTAAGGAGGTGTATTTGCGGCTGGATGGATGGGCGGGGGCCGGTGACCGATGAGACGCTAAAAGCCGGACGGAAGCACGGCCGGCTCCGGTTTCACCGACCGTGGGATCTTGTGCAAACCCGCAGGGCTTACGCAGCCGCACAGCCACAATCACATATTCATAAACACTTGTTAAAAGACGGTAAGAGATCGACTTTCTGTAAGTGAGTAAGAGTGCCGAACTTGTATACACGTAATTCACGTAATTCATCGGCAATACTTAGGACGACGACAGCTAGATACAACAACAGCTAGCAAAAAGGCGGCTTTAAAAATACCTTTTAATAAGATCAGAATGCAATTTTAGATAAGTTTTAAAGTAGGTGTATACTCAGTTTAAGTGCGCAATGTTTTTGTACTTTAGTTGTTAATATATACCGTCTATTCAGTAGTTACTGAGACATTGAATTATTTTCAGTCATTTGATTCTTTAATATTCTAAAATAATCTTATTTCGACGGTTTTTTTTAACCATATTTTCATTTAATAAAATATACAATGAAAATTGATACAAATCTGCAAAAGTGCGTAACAGTTTGTTGGCAGAAAAATAATATTACTTAATGACAATAACTTTGCACGAAACCTTCTTAACTTATTTCGTCACTACAACCAAACAGCTACCTTCTAAAGTTAACGTAGGTACACATTCTGAAAATAATCTGAATCGTTCGAGACTTCAGCTTTGCTTCATTGTATTAGTTATATTTAATTTTCTCTACGATTATTACCTACCAAAGTAAGTAACTTACACTATTTAGGGTTTAATATGTTTGATATTGTATGGAAAAAGAGCTTTTACTTTTTATACTAACTCTATAATGTTAAGGTTAATATTTTTTAGTTCATTGTTCATATTTAGCACTTTTTTATACTCTGTTCCACTGTAAAATTATGAATGCAATAAGTTAAATATAAATATTTAAAAAAATATCGTAGTGAAAGTCCATGTTTAATGATGTCTGATGGTGCCAGCCCTATTATTATTGCACAAAATCTAAGACAAAAAGTGTCGCGGCGAGCTCTTCCTGTGGCCGCTCCATATGCGAGCCGTCTCGTCTCGAGTTCCAATCATAAACAAAAACTAACAAATGTCAACATACTTAACACCCATCTTGAGTTTTTTGTCACTCTTCTGCTGCCATTTTGTCTACAGAAAGCAAATACATATTCTCATATTCTAGCACAGTGATTATATCTAAATTAGTAGTTGATAATAGCATTAGTCATTTAGTGAATCATTGCTTTATTTACGAACGATTCTCGGCACCTTTTAAATCACATGTGAACGTATCAAATCGTGTCACAGATATTTGACACTATGCGTATTCTTGTATTTATGTCACAAACTTGTATAAGTTTATCACTACATACATACATAACATCACGCCTTCTTTCCCAGTGGGGTAGGCAGAGCTGCAAAAATACCAACAACTCTTCAAGACTCGTTTATAATTCTGTAACCACAAAGATTTAGTTTACTAGTGTATTAGTGACAAGTTGCAAGCCCATTGCCTAATAGTACTACAAGCCCATGATTATTCCCTTAGACGCCTCTTTCTACTCACCATAATTCTACTTTTATCTAAGCTCTTTGACAATATATAACAAACTTCTCACAGCAAAGATTGTGAAAGATTATTTTGCTCTTTATCTTATTTTTATTATTACTACATAGTCGTCTGTCTGTATATCCGCTATCTCCTCCTAAACGACGCAAAGGATTTGGTCCGTTGGAGGGCGGGTCGCTAATACTTATAGGTATAAAATATAGGTATTTACTATTAAACATCAAAACAAGTGAAACGAAAAACATAACCTTACTCGTTTTTACATACCTTTCTTTAACTTGCTTCGCCCGTAGGAATGTCATACCGGTTCAAACCCTGCGAGTCAATTTCGAATCACTTTCAAATATCGCAATAAAGGCTGAAATTTGGGATACATAACTCGTAAATGAGTAGACCCGAGGGCGATGCAATATTATGGTATCTAGGAGCTGACCTGACGATGAAGTCAGAAGGTAGTACCAGGCCGGATATCCACTGAATTTTAAATTGACTCATGAAAATACGCTTCGTTTGTGTGGTCTCGGAGACCAGATGATGATTGGTCACAAAAACGTACAGTCGGCAACAAAAACTAGTTTAAAAAATGAAATCATTGACTGATTTAAAATATGGATGTAGCCCTGCTTATCATCAGGCCCGAGGAGTTGGAACTTGAAATTTAGCGGTAGGCCAATATCTTCAACACGAAAATTAATGAAACAAACCCTTAAGCCATGTGGTTTGGATGAGAATCTTATATTATTGACTAGGTCTTAATTAAAATATTAAACAAAAAGCTGTTGTTTGAACTCGCATAGAATAAATACTTCACAGCAATTTACAAAATATTAACGCTCGAATATTTTTGGAACTTCCTCCGTAAGGGAGGAATTTCTAAAAATCCCTTCTTAGTGCACCCCTAGGATATTCAAGAAATATTCCCTCCAAATTTCAAGGCCCTACTAGGTCCAACGGTTTCGCCTATGCGTTGATCGACCAGTCAGCCAGTCATAATCTTATTTTATATGTATATGAATAAATAAATAGCTACATATATATAATAATGGATATATCCAAGGTCCGTTAACTTCTAAGATTGATGATTAAAAAGTTACATTTTGAAATGCATATAAGTGATCATTAAGAAATTCAAAACGATCACTGAAACAGGCAAGATAAACAAGACTTACATAATATGAAGCATAAGGTACTTTTCGATGGAGAATCGAACACATGTAACCGTTCCGGCGGCTTCATTTGCACAAAAGAGCGAAGCAAATGTAGGTAAGAAGGTTATAATCGAAGCTAAAGTGGGTTAAGCAAAAAGCGGCATATGTTTTATTGTAAAAAATCCTTTGAGGGTGCAGTTTTGTGCACGTGTGTCTTTCAAGTGCACGCGAGCGCGACGGCGCGGCTCGCACCTCCTTCGCTGCCGCACTCCTTGCTCTCGTGTAGGTAGTAAGTACCTATCGATTGTTGGATACTTGATCTCATACGTCATGTGTGGTCAATGTGATCATCCACGTCTGTCACATTCACGCATACCTATATAATAAATGCCTTTCATAAACAGACAAAACTTTCTTATTTATTTATTAGGCTCTTGAACAAGTACGCGCTTCTTCATTATTTTTGTCGGCTTTGTGGCTTAGTTTAAAATGAAACAATTATTTTTCTTTATTATTTTTACAACGTTCTAAAGCTCAAATTGCGAGTGACTTTTTTTAACGACGTTCGGTTAACTTTATCTTAGAAACTTTATCCGGCACTGAAAGAACCAATTAAATAAACAAGTTGCTTTCGCAACTAACTGCAAGTCCTATATCTAACAAAGTGATATCAAGGTGTAAGTGAGCCTGCTCAACGACTAACTTGAGCTACTTTTTCTCAATACTTAATTAACAATAGTTATTTAGAATAAGTAATTTGATTTTAAAATTGGTGTAGCTCATTTGCACTGCTTTCAACACAAGATTTTTTACCCTGATATTTTACCATACTCATGGTATGGTACTGAAACGTTTGTGTAGACATTGGTAATTTGACAATAGACAAGATGCTTAATGATTAAGAGTTGACATAAGCGCAAGTTCGATAATATCAGTATCTTGTACATTTTCACTAACAAAGGAAAGGATTTTTGAACTAATGCAAATATGTGGGACATCGTAAGTAACTTTGGAAACTGATTTTTTTTAATAAGCAAGCATAGATTGAGGTGCAATTCGGTGCGGTCTCGCGGCGCAGCGGCGCATGCGAGCGCTCGCCGTGTAATCATCGCGCAGCTTTGTGCGCCCGCACCGACAAACGCGCTCACACTCGCCTGCAAACACGGACATTGAAAATACTATAATTGTATATTTAACCACTCGAAACCAAACAAGCTTTAAATTGTGAATAAGTATTGTTGAATAGTTAAAAGATGTTTGGCGTATTTCAATAAATACCGCCATTACCGAGTCAATTTGGAGCCCTACCAAGTAGGTACCGTCTTCTCTTGTGCTGAACAGGATATGAGAATTTTAGGTAAAATGAAATATCGCCCTGTAATTATGCCCACTGCAACAAATGCAATTACTGTATAGCTTTATAATTTTTCGCTAAAAAGCAGTGCTGCAATTGGCGTAATCTTAAACCAACCGAGAATCGGAAAATTCAATAGACAACTGTAAGCTGTGCGGTGTTCATATACAATATGAGTTCGTACCGGTGCCTGACCAGTTATACTTAAAGCCAATGAAATCAAGTTGTCTTTATTTCACGACTCTAACCTCATGGCCTCAGGGAGATCACGTAGGAAGATGTGGCGATACCGAGAATCCTGATAAAGGCGTAGGTCCTGAAACCGGAGAAGACGCAATTGGATCCCACAAAGGGCGATCGAGAGTGCAAGTGTTGCAATAATACTTCATTTCCACTCCTCCGCGCGTCGCATTCCGCCGCTTTTTCTGCGCCCGGCGTTTTGTTTGCCCGTCCGACGCCGGTTATAAATGATCGTAGCTGCGATATCGATTTTCAATAACATATTACGACATAAGAAATTCGAAAACATCAACACCACCCTATCCCTTCTAAATAAAGTACAAATTCCAAAACAAGTTACATTTCGGTTTTGCGGAATCACAACAAAAAACAAATCTACCTGAATAAAAGTGAGATTTACATGCAAAAAATAGTAACGTTTTTACTATTCTTACAATTTGCTTAAAGACGGGGCGATTCGCGTTGGTTCCTACTAATTATTATTTGGAGTAGTTCAATTGTTTTTTTCTATCCTTATTATTTAAGTAACCGTGTGTATTAATATGTTCAGGACGAACTTGCAACAGTACTGAACGAAGGAAATGAAAAAATAATGTCCTAGCGAAATTTAATTTTTATCAAACTGATTGATAATTTTACTTCTTACCATTTTGATTGTTGGGCAATGGCATAGCCCCACTTTCTTCGTCCACTTGTCCCTGTTTTGTGAAATCTTCTGCCGATCTCTCTTAAACGAGTCTAATATTGGATGTGAAAAAAATATACTAAGTTATACAACTTACACAACGTAGGTATGGGATTGTCATGTTTATGGCAAGTAAAAGGCAAAAGGCCACTTAGTAAGTGGACTTTGTGGCTCAAAGACAATTGCAATCTCAACCATTACCAACCCTGAGGCCTAAGATACAAGGCCGGTACGCTAGTCATTACACCCGTTGTTGTTTTACCCCCAGACCAGAACACAACAATACGAAAACTACTGCTTGGCAGCAGGTGTAAGGGTATGATGGTGATAGCGACCCTGCACAAGGTTCCACTACCACTAAATACACAATCTCTTCTTTTGCAGCTCGATAGCTCTTTTTCTTGTAGTGTTTGAGGGACTTTTTATTTGTAAGTATTTTACTTTTCATGCTGTATTTGTATGTGGTGTTCAATAAAGAATATTTGTATTGTATTGTATTGCATACAATACAATACAAGCATGCATATTGAGTATGCATGTTGGCTAGGCAGGCCTGCTGGAAGCTCATAAGATTTCCCCTTCAACCCCCCCGTATGTACCCCCCGCATGTATAGGTATGTATGTATGTTGTATTTATGTGCATTTTATCTCAAATGTACGTTCTTATCGAATGAACAAACTTAAAATGTTTTGATATTTGGTTTCAATCTGCACGATACCTCGTTTACTGCTTTAGCTTATTGGTTGGTAGTATATATGAGATAACTTATTCGAAACTAAGCAAGCTTGAAAAACTTGGCAATTATTTTTGATATTGTCGTCAATATAATGCATAATGCTTTTTTTAATTTTCTTATTCTTCTTATCCTCATTATTTTTACTAAAGTAACAAGCCTATGACACTCCCACAACCAAGGCGAATCTGACGACACCTCACTCTTCAAAATCGGTCAAACCGTTTAGGCTACAGGAGGGGGTCTGTCTGTCTGCCATAATTATTTTGAGTCATAACGTGTTTTAAGTCATAGTTATTGCAAGTTATAACGTAAATCAAACTTAAACTAACCTTACCTTGTCTAAACGTTAGATATTTAAAAAAATCTAAAAAACATGATCATAATTATGACCAAAATATATGGGAAACAGCGGGCTAACAATAGGCGGTCACAATGGAACAGACGTACTTAAATACATACATATCTACGCGTGAAAAACATTACCCTTCTTCTGGGTCAGTCGGGTAAAAACAAAGAAGCATAATATTACTCATATACCACCTTTGTCATTCAACCTCTTCTTTAATAACTTTCTGTTAACCCTTTGAACAACGACCACTAAAGTGGTCATGAGCTGTCGTGCCTATAACGCCACCGACCATAGGTCACAGGTACAGTTTAAAAGAGACGTTATTTCATATGGATTAAGTTTAATTTTGCATAACTTTTAAAACATATTTGGCGTGTGAGTGACGCATTTGTATTTGACGTAAGGCGTTCAAAAGGTTAAAAATATACCTTTGAGGCAAGCTTCTGCGGCCGACTGTACTTTCTGCACATGTATCATCTGTACGCTTAGCACAAGTTGCATTTTCTCGCTGGTCGCTCAGTGCGTCTCTGTCGCTACAGACTAAATAGAAAGGGAGATCCGAGCGACAAATAATTATGGAACCCAAACTAACGAGTCCAGCTCGATAGCCCTATGTGAAGTAAGTACAGCAGAGATCCTGTTGCCACCACCCGACTCCCACATCAGATCAGCTTTTAGACACCAGAATACTGCATTCTCATCAGGTTTACATTCAAATGTGAACCTGATGTGAACGTTGTAAACATAAAATAAATATTAATAATCCTTAAGCGCTTTCCACCACCGGAGACATACTGCTGAGAAAAAGCGCCGCAAGAAACTTACAGTCAGTCATTCTTTAACATACTTATTTGCATATTTAGAAATTTCAGTAATCTCCAATGACGGGAACTAGCTAAAAACTCAGTTGGAAATTTTTAACATTTTCAACGCTATGTCAAATACAAAACCAGAGCGAATGTCAACTTTGCCCCATAAATAATAAAGTCTATTTTGCGCTGTCAACCATGACGGAAATATCCCTCAATGGCGTTGAAAAGGTTAAACAAACACGGATAGTTTGTCACGTTACGCAAAATAATATGCAACATGTTACAAAAAATCCGTAAAAAATAAATTACAAAAGTAGTGTCAACCCTTATTAATAATGTCAGTTCAGTGTCTTAGGTATACAGTATACTAGGGTTGACACTACTTTTGTAATTTCTTTTTTACGGATTATTTTGTAACACGTTGTATATGTATGTATGTAAAATCACCAATTTATTTATAAACTACACAAATACAGACACTCATAACGGACAATATACAATGCTCGTATATGTACGTCAAGAAACACAATCCACATTCTACTTAATAAAAGAAAACCTATAAAAGTGCATGCACACTGCGCGCAGCTCCACGTATCACATTGCATACCCTATCTTTTAATGTGAAGTTTTTCTCAAAAAAATCCCATCCTTTCATGGAAGCAGTCCAAGGGCGAGTAATTAACCCTCTTTTTGTGACTACCCCATATACATTTGATTTATTTTAAGGACCTTTCGAAAAAGAAGAATTTGCGAAATATTGAGCGCATTGGCGCATCAGTCAGCGGTGTTAAAACTTGATGCTACTTATTAAGTTTTAAAAAGGATTCTTATAAAATAAATTCTAAGACAGTTGGCAGATCTGAGAGTTCTGCAACAAAATAAAACAAGATATGTTTTAATAGTTGCTCACCAAGTAGAGACAAGACTCTTATTATTAATTGGTTGGCTTAATTGGATCACTTAATGCTAAATGCTGTAAAGCAATTAAGTGCCTAATAAGAAATTCACCGTCGTACTAACATGACTGTTTGGCTTAGAAAACTACCTAAATAAAAGTAACTTAATTATAGTCTGACTATTTTTGTTGCTCAAAAGATATTCAGATCGCATTAATAACATATACATTTGAATTGAAATGTAGTTTTCTCGTGTAATAGTAGCCCAACATAGTATCTTGTTTAACTTCACAAGTTATCCAGTTTTGCTAGTACAGAAACTTTAGATCACTATTTTAAATATCAGTAAATCAACAACCGCATCCTCATGACGTATATCCCAGTGAGCAAACGTTTATAAAAAGTTTGAGAAGCGCGGCTTGCGGCCGCTCTGCCGGCGATTCTGGGAACCGCGCGTAAAAAGCGCAGGTACCGTCGAGAGTGAAAGGGTCGCGATGCAACTCGAGACCGGCCCAGTTTCTCCGACTCCCACTGACCTTCGTTTTCGCGCCTCCGATGCGCCTGATTGCAACCGTGCGGATCGCAACGTTAAGCATAAACACGTGAGAACTCGGCCCTTTCTTTTTTTTCTCTGATCATGTGATATTCATTGTACTCGTATTACGCTCTTTCAGATAATTTCTATGTAAATTTTATGAATGGGTGTCGCAATGGGCGCAGATTAATCCGTAACACACTTTTTGTTCGGCGGAGCTAGATTCATCTTACAATAAATAACTCTATTCAAAGGAACTCTAACTCGAGCGCAGAGTCCCAGTTCGATTTAGGAATTCAATAGAAACGCATATTTGCATCGTTGGGTCACTTCTAGCGGAGCAACATGCAAGTCGCTGCGCGCTGCTGTCGTACTAGCACGTCCAGGGCCCTGTTTTATAAAGCTACGAATTACAAATTACAAGCGGAAGTCTCTTTCTAACTCCTTTAGCTAGAAAGAGACTTCCGCTTGTAATTTGTAATTCGTAGCTTTATAAAACAGGGCCTTGGGGTCCAGTTCACTTGGAACGACGTAGAAGTCGTCTACTAAATTGCATTAGTGTTAGAAAATAAACACTTTTTGTGTAGTTTCATAAAAGTACTACACTCTACGATTGACCGAGTTAACTCTTCAATCAAGTAAAGTTTGACTAAAAGAATTAACCTCACCATGCTAATTAGAAAGTAGTTTTTCCCATATACGAGTAATAATATTCTCCAACAACTCACGCTCTTTGAAGCAATGAATATCATTTTAAACAATAATCTACCTAACAAGACCTGTTAATCCCTAAAGTGCATCTACGATTACGTTTATTAGAAATACGAATCGTAACCCTAACCAGTATTTCAGAAATAATTATCCAAAGGGGTGTTCTTTCTAAATGTGTAGGTGTACATTCATGAATCCATTATAACTATAAGTATCGATTGGAATCCACATCATAAAAACTTCAAACACGGGCAAATAGGCCAGGGAGCGTCGGCCACTCTCACCAGCATTTTCCCACGCATCGCATTTAACGTGGTATAGGCAAATTGGACCCTTTTGGGTAAAATTTAAATGTTTGACAGCAATTTTATTTGCGCAATCTTTTTTTTTCAATATGTTGCATAGGCGATGCACTTTCTAGCGCGGGCATCGTGGGAATGCAGGTGCGGAAGGGTTCTACCTCTGCCTCGCCCTTTGTGCGTCGCGCTCGCTTGCACAAAAGTTAACATTCGCCCATTGTGGCCGCGTCAAGTGATGTTCGGCTAATAGATAATTTATGGAGCCGCCGCAAAATATGTCACTTTGCTACCAAGGAAACTTAAAATATTAGGGTTGTTTGGGTTTTCAATTATCTGTATGGGTATCGTATCTTTCATCTTTTACAAAGATTGGGAGAGATAATTGCGACCGACGTTTCCTCTGAAGCGCCGGCTATGCCGTTTCTTTTTGTAACCATCGCTTCCCGTTAAATACTCTCAATCTTCACTCACGTCTGGCAAACGCTGTCATGAAATAACTCACGGAATGTGCAACCCTTGCATCTGCCGCATGAGCTGTAACTGCAGGCTTAACATTCCAACTATTTTAAATATTGCGTTACTACGCAAGCCTAATCCGCTCGGATTGAGATGTGCAGATGAGGCGGCCAGTAAACCGCGCTGACAGGCGGTCGAACCCGTAAATTTAACGAGCAAGGTGTCGTCGCCGTAATCCCCGTGTAGTTGCGAAAGTCACGTCAGCACCGCCGCGCTCCTTGCTTTATGACCAACGTTCATATAAATCTAAGGCAACAAAAGTTAATTTTAAATGTCACCAGCTTAACGCTTACCCTCTAGAATCACAAACCTAAACCAATCTGCGCAAATTCGCTATGCGCGTGACTGCGATAGGATTGAGATAGGCAGCATCCATAGCGCAGAGTCACGGTGTACCTACGTCAATGTACCTATGTATACTTCCAAATTCGTTTTGGAGGCGTATGTAGCTTAACCCCAATTAAAAGGTCCCTTATATAAACGCGTACAACAATAAAACGGGTTCAACCCTTTCACTCTGACATTTGGCCCTGCCTCTCGGAGCGTCGCATCAGATTTATTTATAACCCTTTCACCCAATCATAATGCGGCGCGCGAGTAAAAATACATAAGCAGGCGCGGGTAAAAAACGTAAAAAGACGGCAGCGAGGCGGCGCGAGCGCTCCTCGTAGGGATCTAATAATAACCCTTTCGCGGTGGAAGGGTTAACCAGCCAATCAAAAGTCGAGGCGGGGCTTATTCGAAGCTTTATTAAAACTTTAGTCGGTTTGAAAACCTTGATTTTAATTAGGTAACATGAATGTTACGTTTGTGCGAGTTATCATATCAATATTCTCAGGGTAGCCATCAGTCATGTGACAATAATAGAAAGATATTGACACGAGTAAAGGTCAGGGTCAAAAGTATTTTAATAAATAATTCAAAAGATATTTCTTTTGTATTATTTATTTATGTGCTATTTGGCGGCGCAAACACCCACAGTTGTAATGTAGGAAGGATATACTTAATGCGTGAGTGTGGATGCAAACGAGCCGCCATGGCTAGCTCCACAAAATGCTCCCGCATCACGCCGCCACAAACGAATTAATGCGCACCCTCCATTCGCCCAATTGAAGACAACTGACTATGTTTTTATTAGTACAGTTCAATACAGAATGGTTACAGAAACTATAAAGACAACGAGCAAAATATTTATAATTCATCAAAATATTCTATAGGGTGTCTTAATATTTCTGTCGTTTTTTGCGTAGATGGAAGATTCAAACTTATAGAGTTTTTCTAAAACTACGAAAAAAATCGACCAACTGTGGATGAGAGCGGCTGAGTGCGACCAGCGAAAATAATATAAAATTTTCAAAAACTTTCTAATAGCTCTTAAATTATAGGGCTAACAAAAAATCGAGGTTTCATTAATGTATGTTCTATTAAGTCGTAGCACAGTACAACCGAATGGCCTTTCGAGCAATTTCTCAATGTTTCGTTCACAACTGTACCGACAATTTGTGGACATATATTTACAAATTATCACTTTGTTCCAGTGGGCGAGATATATTTTAGTATGATTGCTTATGTGTTCGCCTGGAACGGTTTGTTATTAAAGGACTTGCCTGTTGTCACTTTGAAAACCGTTTAATGTCTTTTAGTGCTTAAAGAAACCATTTCAGTAATACTTATACCTCAACAACTTATTTCCTTACCATGTATGTTTACGACTTAAAATGTCAAAAATGTCTATATTTTTTATCTGGGACGAGCGTCGTTACTAGGTCTAAGTTTACTTTCTTTTTATGGTATTTTATAAATTATTAATCGAATCAATTCTATTAAATAACTTACCTGTTTTACTTCAGTTTAGTTAGTTCACGAAGTTCCTGCCAAGAAATTCAAATTAGTGTCGTGAGGTAATAAACGGGGTATTATTCCATCGAACGACTCTAATTTGTTCCAAACTGGAGTAAATTGGTCAAAGTAAAATTGTTACCCAACGCCTGCTAACGCCAACTGCGATAAATTATGCACAACCGTGTTACACGTTACGAACTACAACAACTCTGTGGGAACATAAAACTGTCCCCTATGAATGTCCGAATTACGGCAACCGGTTTCCTTTTTTGTAAATAATCGGGTAATGAGGAGCTTTTAAAGTAATATGAAGTGGTGTAGAAAAAGCGCGAGTTGTTTCGTGATAGGGGCGTATTCACAGGCGCGATGGGGGCGATTGTTTCACCTCTAATTGGTAAAGTAGCGCGACCTAATTGTCGCCGGACACGGCAGCTCTGCCGCGAGTGATGAGCGGCCGGGCGCATCCTTTACATTTTACACTTTAATCAATTCACAGCATATCTGAGGCAGTCACGCGACCCGCTTATAGTGACAATTTCAATAATTTCGTATTACAAAGTAACAATTAGTTCATGTGTGGTAATGACCACACAGTAGTGATGTAAGCGTCATAAACCAGCCGACGATGGATGTGTGGCCGGCTCGGTGTCCCGGCGGTATATCGCGGTGTAATCCGTACTCCGAGCACATTAGTCAAATTAACACGGTATAAAGTTTGGCGCGGCCCTGATTAGCGGGCGGACACCGGGCGCGACTCTGCCTAATTGACCTAAAAGTGCTCAGCACGAATCGGTCGGAGTTATTATGCTTTACAAGCCGCAAGGGCTGCCACACCACGCGTTCAATTATTGCTTTAACATAAATGTATAATGTTCCCTTTACCTTTACTATCATATTATATAACCTTATACATTTACATAACCAAAGGTTATTCATACCAGAAAGCTATGATAGTCATATTATAGCCATAGCATAGCATCATAATAGGTAATTAAAGTAACCCTAAGGAAGTGTCATTGTAATTGTCTTTTCAATTATGCTTATAATTGAAAAGACAATGATGACAAAAACTAGGTATATCGTCTCCTTAACGGCCGAACCCTATATTCAAAACGCGGATAATATAAGGCTTACCTACTTCAGGTTGAAATTTGACATTTGCCCATACAAAATGTGTCAAATTTTAATCCGAAGTAACGCTATCTGTCCGCGGTTTGAATATAGGGTTCGGCCGTAAGTCATACGACTATACTGTAATTCTATGGAACTTGCTAACTATGTAAACAAACAATATATTGAAATTGACATCTAATGTCAATTTTAGTATGGCGGCTTGTTTACATAGTTAGCAAGTTCCATAGAATGACACTTTACTACCGAGTGTTGTAGTGGGTACAAAGTAATCTTATCTTAGTTCCCTGTAAACCCGTGTTATAATCGCAGAGCATAACAAACTGCGCGACATTAAAGCGATGTTATCGCGCGATAGCCCTCGGCATGGTAATGCGCGATTGATAGGCCCGCGCCCAGCAGTAACCCTAATCAAATGAATGGCGACTGAACTCTGATTAACGCCGGTCTGCAACACCATTCCATTTCCATAGCGGCTCCATCGCGGGCGCGACTGATTTATCGCCTCGGGCCCATTCGCCTTCACGCAGCTAGATACGATAACAAGCTTTACGAAACAAAACGACACTTAATTAAGATACATTATTACGACTGATTAGGTTTAACTACAAACAGTTAATTGTATCTGTATCGAGCGTTCGATATGTGGAGGGACACGTATAGCGCGGTCATTAGGAAATCGCGGCTAATTCGGAGCGAGTGTGAAGTTTGTTGATCTCGCGACGAGTTTGATGAGTGTAACGAGGCGGCGCCGCGCGCGCGCAGTCATTAGCGAGTTGTAACGAGCGCTGATTGATAGCGCCCGCGGATACCTCTCCGACAAACTTTCACTCCGCCAACTTTGTTTGACGTAATTAAAATCCATCTCCCCGAACGGCGCTGGCACATCCGAAGTGTAATTTTCCTTTCAAAAAGAACTTCCGTTTTAGCTCCACCCCGCCCTAATGAAAGATTACTTTTCTGCGCCTAAAAAGGCTTTTAAGCAACGCCAGCGAAATGACCGAAGTTTTATACTTTAATGACTTAGTGCAAAATTTGCCGATTCCCGAAGAAAATTTTAAACTTAGATTAAGATTTTGATGTTCGAAACTGCGAGATGTTTTCGAGAGATTTTCTTTGACTGCGTATAAATTTAAAGCAATCCAGTCTAATTGCTTTTTAATTACTTTTGATGAAAGCGAAATGTCTTATGAATATTGAAGCTCAGTCTTTTAGATATTTCAATGTATGTTTATCAATTGAAGTATTAGAAGTTGGAATGGCAGTTGGTTGCCGATATGAAACATTTTGTGTTTATAGCTTGGGAAACAAAAGCAATAAAAGCTTATCAAGTAAACAAGAAAAAGGAGTGTTCGGCGGGAGATAGGACGCGGCGGGCGCGGGCCGGCCGCGGCAGCCCGCCGGCCACCGCGCGCACTTATTAATTGCTGCTCCCTCTCGTGTGGATGCACGGAGGGCGCAAAAACGCGTCCTCCCGAGCCCTGTCAGCGAGGGAAAAAATCAGTGAGCGATCGTCCCCTCGCGGGCGAGTCCATCATATTGATTGAGGGAGGGGCTGCCATTGGTCAGCGTCCCCCGCGCGTTCATTTATTATAGACACTGCGATGCTGTACAATACCCTCATCTCTCTAGTTTTGCTGAATCATACGGATGCGTTGCAACCCACGAAAAGTTTAATGCGACATATTCACCCAACCCAATCACTCGAGGATGTGTTGCGTTGTGTTACGAGTAGCAATATTGCGGAGCGAAATCGAAACGTGTTTTGACCCTTAATTCTATAACTACTTATAACTACGTTGAAACCTACTAGAACCAGATTATTTTGACTTTAAATAAGTTTACGGATCAAATTTTAGAAGTTTTTGAACGAAAGTACTGTGGAACTAAAAAATATCTGTGCATTTTAGTACGTTGTCGCAGCTATTGATGCAATAATTTTAAACCACTCTCAGTATAATACACTACTACGACATGGTACTCAAATGTTTAGCTACTTCGACTGTACATACAAAGCTTGTTTATATGACACCCTGGCTCCTTTCTTACAAAACCTTTTTTGAAAAATTCTGTATATGCTACTTAGGTACTCTTATTTAAGTATTGCATAATTTTCGCAGCTCAAAACTTTTTTATCAATATGTTAATAACGTGTCTGGCCATGCTTAATGGTTGTTGGGTTCCGTAGCCGTAACTAAAAACCAAGGCACTTGGCACGCAATGTTTTTTGTACAGTTTTTTGCCGAGCAATTGTTTTGAGTTAGCTGAAAAGTTAAATTGGTCGGATATATTACTTAAATAACTCTACCAACTCTGTTTATTTTGATTTTATACAGATTGGCGCGTGTTGTTTACATAAAGAGCCCATTTTTTTCCAATTTCAGCATAATATATTCCTAATCGTTCAATAAAACCACTGTACTCCATTCCATTAAAATATGTTTTTGCAAGATAAGGATGGATGATAGAAACTTGATTTTTTTACTCGGCTGTTATGTCAGTAAAAAACAGGTGCGTAGCCCTTCGATCTACAATACACACGGCACAGCGAATACATTCTCACTTCAAATTGGGAGCTTATTTGAATTTAGTTCGTTGTAAACTACGCAAACAGTGACACGTGTCGCAATGCCTCTGTGTGTTTTCAGAAACTGTAAAAATAATCACCGTAACAAAAAATACAGACGGAATATCATACTTTTGATAAGGAAATGTCGATTCGTAATATTAATGAATAAATAACTAAGTATTTCTGATAAAATAATTTATTTTAGTGAATTTGTTAGATAATTTTCACAAAAGCATTTTTTTCACAGTAGCGAATTTTCACATCGCGTTCTTTTATAGTAGCGAATTTTCACATAGCGTTCTTTCATGATCGCAAATTTTCACATCGCGTTCTTTCATAGTAGCGAATTTTCACATAGCGTTGTTTCATGATCGCAAATTTAATTATTCGTCTTTCTTCATGTAGCGATTTTTCATAATGCGTTTTATAATGTCCGCGTAATTTTTTTTCGCATATCTTAACAGTAGATTATTTTATCAGTCGCTAATTTATCTAGTTTTTCTTTTTTCGAAACTCGATTTTTTACACATTGATGTTCTATTATTAGCGTTGTTTTATGCAGGTCACTTTTAATCACATTTATTTAGGCTTCTTTATAAAAGTGTTTGATACCAATGAGATACGTGTCATAAATTATAGATAGCTATACAAACTACAATATGTTGATTTGTTTCACTACTGAGTATGGACAGATACGGAAAACACGAGAGTAAGAGAGATAAATATATGTAAGCAATGACGCTTCGAGTGTCACCGGGAGAATATAGATTATGATTTTTAATCGAACAGAATGGACACTGGTAAGAAGCAACGTAGGTAGGTTAGCTACTCATTTAATGTTTTCCTCGGTTAATAAAGTTGACTTTTCGGAGTGACAGGCCATGTTTTAACCCGCAGCTTGGCTTAGACTTTTTGAATATTGAAACGAGGCCGCAGCTTATCCTAAATAACTTTAAAACTAATCAAAACCAATAATAATCATTAAGCATTTATTTAAGCTTAAAATTTACCAATATTTTACTTACATGACTTAAATACATTCCCATTTCGTTACATTTAAAACAATAAAAAAACATCCCTGTAGGTACTTCATCTTTCGACTTAATTAAATTTAATATAACTTAACTTTCGAATACATTGTTCGATATTTATTTGGCCTTGTAAATAATCGTTCATTATTGATTGGATTTTAAGATCCATTAATATATACTTTCGGCATCTTTTACGATATATTTCGTAGATAGAGCGAACCCGAGCTGCATACGATTTTTAGTTAGTAGCTCGGGACATAACTTTCAGGCCTAACGCGTGGACAACTGGGAATACGCCGTTTTTTTTTTTACCAAAAATGACACGTATCTCATTGGTATCAAACACTTTTATAAAGAAGCCTAAATAAATGTGATTAAAAGTGACCTGCATAAAACAACGCTAATAATAGAACATCAAAGTAAAAAATCGAGTTTCGAAAAAAAAAACTAGATAAATTAGCGACTGATAAAATAATCTACTGTTAAGATATGCGAAAAAAAATTACGCGAACATTATAAAACGCATTATGAAAAATCGCTACATGAAGAAAGACGAATAATTAAATTTGCGATCATGAAAGAAGGCTTTATGAAAATCGCTACATGAAGAAAGACGAATAATTAAATTTGCGATCATGAAACAACGCTATGTGAAACTTCGCTACTATGAAAGAACGCGATGTGAAAATTTGCGATCATGAAAGAACGCTATGTGAAAATTCGCTTCTATGAAAGAACGCGATGTGAAAATTCACAACTGTGAAAAAAAATGCTTTTGTGAAAATTATCTAACAAATCTTTTAGTGTGATAGCACCAGTGTTGGACACTTTAAGCTGACATGCACCAATAATGGATACTTTACTCTTAATTCAATGATCACAAGGTTATAAATTGATTGTTGCAAAACAAATGAATAACCTTTATTGTCTGTAAAATAAGAGACAAGTGGCCATCATTGGACCTTGCTCATTACTGGTTCGATCACCCTAGTTTCCGACCAACAATTGTCAATAATTTTGGTTGTTGCAGAACAGTGCATCTATGGAGTAGTAATAATACTTTATATTTTTTGCAGTCGTAAACTTAATTACTCCGTTCCGTAATATGTTATTGTTATGTTCGATCCATTTCGACAAATTTAATGTCGTAGGAAATTCGCAAAGACGTCGATTGCGTGTTTTAGCTGTCCCTAAATTGCAGGTTATTTACCTAGCCAATAATATAATATGCTATTTATCATTATTTTTATGACGTGGAACTGCAGCTAAGTATGTCACTAATATCATAAATGATTAAAAACAGATTCTACCACGAGGAGTAGGAGTCCGATGGCCATCCTGAGTCTCCATCATCAGACCAGCTCGATGATACCACATTATTGTATTGTCGTCAGAAATAAAGGCGTATGCAAAATTCAAATTTAACTTGCAAGATTTGACCCTTACATACTCGTACTCGTACATGCATACATACATACAGAGCAAGTTAAATAAAAGCTTGTAAAATAACGTTGAGTTGTTTCTTATATTAAACCCATACCCACCTGAGACGCCAAAACAGAAATAATATTAAGTTTAAAGCTACTCCATTTGTACTCTGTTCGCGATGACATCGGCACTTCACTAGTAGAAGCTTCATATCATAAGGTAAAAACGAGCATCTGGTCAAAGCCACATAAGATGATGAATTGTTCCAAGCAAAATTAAGCATTGCGTTACCAACATACCATTTAAATTAGAATGTTTTATTTTGACAATGATTTTATACAAGTATGAAGTTTGTATAGGTCGCCTTAGGACACTTTTTAAAGAGAATTTTGTATGGGACCCGGCGTCTATTGGTTAGAATGTCGATGGCGTAGCCACACTGGGAAATAAGTTATTAGAGTGGGGAAAATGTCTAAGGGCCACATCACCACGGCGCGGCGTGAAGAGGCACGTTGCATTGTCAGGGGCCATAGTCAAGATGCAAACGCAATTTATTTTTCTTTTTTATCGCTCAAAATATATGAAATGACATTTTCGTGCTTTATGATAAACCACGCGGTCAACTGTCATCCTATACATTTTGAGCGATAAAAACGTTAGTAGAACTTTAATCTTGGCTAGATCCCTTGTCGAGATGCACGGTGCGGTGCCGCGTCGTACCACGGCACGGCGCCGCGCCGGGTGATGTTAACCGGCCTCAAATTGATCAGAGTAAATACACTCGTGGCACTCGGCTTTTTATTCGAACCTGTTCGGGCTCACTGCCGGGTATCTAGACGTGTTACTCGTATATTTGCTGTTAAATTCAAATGTCACAATAAAAAAACATGCTTCTATTGTGCGTTTATAAACTAGTGAATAGTGTATTGCCCTTATTCCCTGCACCCCGCTGAGCTGGCCCAGATGCTTACATCAATAATTACCTACCTAGCCCGTACTAACTTTTCCGAGCTAGTTGCGTTAAAAGCTTGTTATTGTAACAAAATCGATACAAATAAAGAAGTTTGCTTTATTTCCATGAGGGCAACACAAAAGGTTACACGGGTAACACAAAAGTTCGTTCCCGAAGGAATTAGAGTCTTTAAGATAAAAGTATTTTACATCAAGATAGGCGTGAAGTGAACAGTAACGAGATAGATAAGATTTGTGGGACTGCCGAGTTTGGCGTTCGGCGCCCAGCGTCGGCGTCGGCCACGGATGGACGAATCGGCTCGGCTCTCGCGGCGGCCACGGCTGACTCTATTCCAACTCCAGCGGGAAAATACAGTGAGTGGGCGAAGCGAAAGTTTGATTCTCCTTAAAATATGTAGAGAAAGTGAAAAGTAAGAAGGGGGAGGGTGGGGGCAGCGGTCAGCGGGATGATGGATCACCGCCGCGCCGAGCCAGGACCTCTCCCTTCTTTTTCCCCAATTACACCTACAAATATAACAACTCATTTTCAAACAGCAAAATCGAATTTGCCATGAGATGTGTGTTACTTTTCTGTAGATTCAATGACAAATTATCGATCTTCGCTTAAGATTTCAAATTCGATGTTCGAGTAACTTAGAAAATTAAAAAAAAAACCGGGCAAGAGCATGTCGGACTATGCTCAGTGTTGGGTTCCGCAGCCGTCCCATCAACAAGTAATAACTAAGTTTCTATTTAAAGTCAATTGGTGCCGCCTTAGATGATTTTAGTAGGTAAAAACACTTAAATCGCCTGTATCTCAAGAACCAATGATGTCTACTTAGTCGTGGTAGTTTTCCTTTAAAATTCGTTATATGCTCTTTCATTTAAGTTTTATTTCAGATTTTTAGTATTTGTAGTTTTGGCTGTAGGGGGGAGGGAGGGGACACTGAGTCTAACAACACAATAGTTTATATATAGTTTTGAAAGACCTATCCGACGACACCCCACACATTAGGGTAGACGAGAAAAAAAAACATCCCCAAGTTACGTGTAGGGGAAGTATCCTAAAAAAAAAAAAAAACACTTTGTTGGTTTGACCAATATGCATATTCATATAGAAAGTATAAGGGTTCCTAGTTTGACTAAGGAACCCTAAAAAAGAACTAAGTAAGTCACAAACTCCTAAATTCCTGCAGGCCTAGCCAAGACACAAACACTGCTAACGTTTTTGTTTTCTACCCACTCGATATGAATAGAGTTAGATACTTGAAAGTGTCGACACGATCTGACGTCGCTTTACGTCATATAACACGTCGTATAGGATATTTTAAAAGGACATTGTATAGAACCTATTAGGTTAGGTAACGTTATATTTATTTTTATAACAATGCTAAAAAGTGTATGGTTTTAGAAGGGCTAACATTATGACCATATTATTATGATCATTATGTACATATTATAAATAACTTTATATACATACATACATACATAACGTCACGCCTTCATTCCCAGAGTGGGGTAGGCGAGCTACAGAAATACCAACAACTCTAAAAAGACTTGTTGATAATTCTGTAACCACATTTTGCACAGTCAGGCTAAGATGTTTACCAGTTTATTAGTGACAGGTTGCAAGCCCATCGCCTAACTACAAGCCTTTATTTCCTTAGTCGCCTCTCACGACATCCACGGGAAGACATGGAGTGGTACTATTCTAACCCGGTAACCACATGGGGGACCCTATAACTTATAACTTATATATAACTTTATATATTACTAGCATTTGCCCGCGAAAGTAGCCAAGGTATGTGCTATTCCAGTCTATCACTGTGGCAAAGTTCATCCAGATCCGTTCAGCCGTTCTGGCGTGATTGAGTAACAAACATCCATCCAACCATCCATCCATCCAAACTTTCACATTTATACCCAATATTATAGTAGGGTAAGTAGGAAGTAGAAGAGGCGGACGTAGGATAGGATCATGCTCCCAGAGAATGTTGAAAAACTAATGATTATCTACTTCTATCACCATTACACGAATAAAACGTCATGTGCTGTGTGCACTAACGTGGATTACGATGAAGAAATTGGATATGTTTCTATATTTCTTCATATAAACTATGTATGTTTTTTTATGTTGTATAGGTATGAACATTATTTTATTTGGTCACGTTTTTTATTATATTACACAATTATCGATATCGATAAAATGATGTTTCTATCACTAGCTAGATTACGATAGTGTTTTGTTTTGCCATTAAAAATCCGGGCTCTGGTTATCATCATTGACGAAGAATTTAAAAACCTCGAGTCGGGGCCTAATTCTACATTGTCTTTTCCTTTATTGTTATCATTATCATATCTTCAACGTTATAACAGCTCCTTATTAACTTCATAGTCAGAGCCGAGTTAGAAGCAATACATTAATATCAGGTTTAAAAATAATGTAGAACAAGGCTCTATTGGTTGACTGGTAGAGAATGCGTTAAGGCATTAAGTCCGTCATTTGTACCTAAACCCCTTTTTAAGCCACCCCTAGGATATCCAAGGATGATTCCCTCCAAATTTCAAATCCCTAGGTCCACCTATTTCGGCTGTGCGTTGTTTGTCAGTCACCTAGTCACGGTACTGTTTTATATATTTAAGATGTAGCCCGTTTTTAGGATTCCGAAGTCAAATTAGGAACTTTTATAGTTTCGCCTTGTCCGTCTGTCACCTACCAAACTTATAAAACTGAAATTTCCGCCGCGCACTAATATCAAAGATGATTTTTTAACTTATCTCGTGTTGTGACAAAATAATATGGTTGGATAGCTATTAAAAATCTTCGTCATTAATTATCAACTTTAAAATTTGGTAGTCCGGTCAGGATTGGTGTTGTATTAACTCTAAAAGGGCCATTTTCGCTAGAGTTACGTGTCCCCTCCCCCTGCAACCAAAACTACATGTAGGTACTTAGTTACTAAAAACCTGAAAAATGTCTTAAATAAAATGAAATATAACGAATTTAAAAGGAAAACTACGAGTATCAATCACGTTTAAGTGGACTTTATTTGTTCATAAGAGACATGTGACTAAACTTTTTATACCTATTTAAAATCATCAACTTTTTTTTCAGTCTTGTTTTTGAGATTAGTAGTATTTTGTGTTTGTAGTAGAGGCGTCGGACCCTACTCTGAGCATTGTCGGTCGGACATATTATGCTCTTATCTTATCTTTATCTTATATATTGAGATTTTGGACGTTTTCAAAAAAAAACATAGTTAAGGGCTATAATTAAAACAAAACTTAATTGATTCCTTTGTGTAACGAGAGTTTGTATGACTAACTTTCGTCACACAAAGGACGGGATCGTGATTTTAGTTTTTATGAAGCCTTTAACTATGTTTTTTTTTAAACGACTCATTTTCGAGCCTACATATCTCTATGTAAATCATGTACTGTACCCGTATGATTTCAAGCTCATAAAGCACCGGCAAATTATGCGAGGCAGTTTATAACAGCAATTCGTCTGTTATTATTAGGTCCGCAAGCGTTGTGTATCCAGACAAGTGTAAGGTTGTGTGTCATATGTGTGGGGAGCGTTGCGACGTGGGCGCCGCGCGCCCGCGCCCCTCGTTGCCGGGCAACCGTTTGTTTTCGCGCCGAGGGCGGGATAGAAGGGGTAGGCTCCATGATTGATCAGCCTATCCCACAGATACCTACCGCTACACTACTGTCTTCTCCATCGACTTTTCCATCGCGAAACAATAACGACCCGCATTAAGCCGGTTAATCTTTTTAAAAGCGTACTTTAGCAAAGTGATGGCTTGATATGTGAGACTCCTATAACAAGCGATAAAGAAGGATTCCTTGGCTTGATTAATTACTTTATTGGTAACGAAAACAAATTCCACACATTCTTGTTTATACCATATAATCACTATTCAGGCTTTTTAGAGTTTAAACTTTCAACAAAATCTGTATTAAGTAGGTAGAGTCGAGCTCATATTCATATTCATATTAAATTTATTCCATCTATCTCATTAGTAGCTGTTCTTACATTTTACTACCTTGTCTCAACAACGTGACTGGCTTGAATGAATTTAGTATATCAATAGCTGCGACAATATACCAAAAGGTTCACCTACTTATGAGTTCGACCGAACCTAATTAATTACTAATGCCTTGAGTGTTAAGTGCTATAATATAAGATCTTGCAAATTTATTTTGAGTCACTTACTGTGGATTCACTTGATACTAGGTATTCCGGACTATTAAGGATAAATGAAAATTCAACAGTAAATATATTGTTGTTAAAAACGTTTTTTTTTCATTATTTACCTACTTGTTTTTTAGTCATCTGCTGCTCACCAAGACCTACATAACGGAATTACCGTCACTTATATCAAAGGGTCAAGTTGTATACTAATATCTATTCTGTGGTACAGCTGAGATCCAGTAGCTACCTTCCTACTCCATAAGGTCTTGAAATAATATTACATCAATCGATTTCAAATTAAACCAAACGACATATAGACCTGCAAACGAAGCCCAAAAATAAACGCTTGCAAATAATTTAATAGTAAATTACTAGAATAATATTTATTGAATTATCGAGGCCGCATAGCTGCCTACTAGGGAAGTATTAGGCCCGGGATTGTTGCAGTTGCCTTATTTAACGACCACTGTTTCCAGGTTCGCGAGTTTTGCACAAAAGCGTTGCTCTACTTGCATTGCACCGATATAACCAAACGGTCGGGTTCCCGGTATTTTATATGCCAATTACTTCGGACAATATTGGCCATATTTTTTACTAACAAAGTAATTGTCTCGGCCACAGCATCTATTATGTTTTCTTATGTACAAAAACGCTTTAAAAATGGTCTTGAAAATCCTGCGCGTGTTTGAATGTCTCTGAGATTTAATAAATTATTTGTTATAGTTTCAATTGGTACCTACCTACGTATGTACATAAGATTTAGATGGTCATTACATTCGTTGGTGACAAAATTCAATGCCATTTTATTTGAATAAACCTTGAAAGTTAGCTGGAAGATGTCTTTAAGATGTAAGTTTGGCTTCTTAGTATCTTTCTACATATTTCTTTTCATACAAGGTAAGTCTTGTTTTAATGAGCAATAAAATGTTGAAATACTCCACAATGAGATGTATATAGCTAACATCGCACCTAGTAGGATCCAAAACAAGTAACAATTTGTTCTACCTATATTTAAGATTTGTTTAACTTAACTTTACCGGTGCTATGTTTATTGTATACCTACACGTCCTAAAATAATTCTAAAACATTAATAAAACGTCCTAAAATATTAATAAAACGAAAAACAAATGTACCGCAACTTGGAATGTCATAAAAAAATACACTACAAATGACCCTACCAAAAAATCTATAGATAAATTAAAAGTAAGCAACGAAGATATTAGTAATCCGCAGATTATTGCTAACGTTTTTAATAATTATTTTGTAAAAGAGGTAAATAGTATTTGTACAACGAGAGCACCTAGTTTTGATGACATTGGAATAGATAACTTCACAAATACTATATTTCTGAATCCTGTAAATAAAACAGAGTTGCTAAAAATTGTGAACTCTATCAACAACTCCATGGCTGTAGGATTTGATAGTCTAAGGACTGATATACTAAAAAAGAGTATTAATATTATAGTTGAGCCACTCCTTCATTCTCTCAATTTGTCCTTGATTCAAGGTGTCTATCCTGAGATGTTGAAAAAGTCTGTGGTAAAACCAGTATTTAAAAAAGGTGACCCATGTGATATGACTAACTATAGACCAATTACGCTGATACCTATATTTGCTAAAATTTATGAGAAAGTTATGTATAATAGGCTGCTTCACTTTTTGGACAAGTATAATATAATAAATGAGGAACAGAATGGATTTAGAAAGTGTAGGAGCACCTCTCTAGCTACCTTTAAATTAATAAAACGTGTAATTGAATGTATCGATAAAAAGTCCCCTGTTACAGTCCTCTTTATGGACATGACTAAAGCGTTTGATCTAGTGTGTCACAAGCGTATGCTAATCAAACTATCTAAATATGGTATTCGTGGTCCAGCACTAGAATGGATCAAGTCATATTTGAGCAACAGGACTCAATGTGTCGAAACCTCTAGATACTGCCCTTTGAACAAGACAGTTAATAGCTACCGGTCATCATACGCCCATAATGAATTTGGTGTGCCCCAAGGCAGTATTTTGGGTCCTCTTCTTTTCCTGGTGTACATTAATGATTTGCCAAATGTACTACCTCACGAATGTATCCTATTCGCTGATGACACAACAATAATAATTGAAGGAAACGACAGGCAGGATCACAATGCTGTAATAAATAAAGCCCTGTCGCAGACAATAAGCTGGTTAACAGCAAACCATCTTAAAGTAAATTTGTCGAAAACTAAATACATTCAATTTCGAAGTGCTAAAGGTTGGACTAACAATTTAAATATTAACTTTCAAGGTACAATTATAGATGAAGTATCGCATACAAACTTCCTAGGCATAAATATAGATAAATGTTGCACTTGGAAAGAACATCTCAATTCAGTATGCACTAAAGTTAACAAATTTGTATTTGCTTTAAGGAGAGTTACCCGAGTAGTATCAGTACAAGCAGCTTTAATTGCATATAATGGTTATGTCGCATCTGCTCTTCGATACGGTATCATTATATGGGGCAACTCTGTGGATAAAGATAAGGTATTTTTAATCCAAAAACGCTGTATTAGAGCAATTTTCTCTCTACGCCGAACAGATTCATGTCGTCCATATTTTAAGAAGAACTGTATTTTGACAATGACATGTTTGTATATATATGAAGTTTGTGTATTTGTTTACAAACATAAATACCTATTTACACTAAAACAGGACACTGTTCCTCGCAAGGTCAGATCTCAATACAGGCATAAAATGTACAAACCATTAGCTAAGTTAAAACTTTCCACCAAAAATACTCACATGATGTGTATTCAGATTTTTAACAAGTTACCTGATTCGTTTAAAGATCACAACTTTATTAAATTTAAAACTCTTACGAAACAATGGTTATCTGAAAAATGTTTTTATACGTTAAATGACTACTTGTTGAATGAGGCGTCTCAATAGTTCTTTATGCATCAAATGCCAGTGGTATCGTAGGTACTAGTAATAATTATTAGATTTGACAAATACATAAATTTAATTTATTTTAATTTAGTGATTATAATTTTATGTTTGATGTTAGATATTATTATTATTATTATTTTTTGTTACTCAGTGACATTGTATAAATTTAGGATAATAAGTGTGTACACCTGTTAAGGTAGGATTTAGTGGGACTAAACTATTTATTAAGCAACAATAACAGCAATCAATGTTAACTAACCTGAATCTATCACACATTAAAGATTTCATTTCATTTCATTTCATTTCATTTCATTTCAAAACGATCAGAACTGCCATAAACACTCTGACTGCCGTTTTTTGAGGGCACGCTGTTCCAAAGCTCATAATTTAAAAAATGTTTAAACTGCATGTTTGTCATAATTTACTTGTTTTACTGGCACACCGGAGAAAAAATGGTCTCCGAGGTTCTTTTACTTTATGGGCAAATTTGCAAGCGTGTCCGAGCCGTACCGTGGCCGCTCTAGGAAAGTGTAGCAATAAGGTTTATACTGTGCCTTTGCAACGCTCCCACCATTGTGCCTACTGTTCTATATTTTTTTACACACAGTTGGAGGCTTCGAACAATATGCAAATTCGGAGAAGGAAACTAATGCAGTTTGCATAACCGTTTTACAACACTGCTTTGTTTCTACATTCTCGAAATGTATTTTTCCGACTTGAGTCATAAATATTATAACGGCAGCATTTCTTTTCCACAGACGAACATTTAAGTATAAGTAGCAGGGAAACCCGGCGATTAAAAATTTAAAGCAGTGAGTTAGAAAGAAATAACGCAACGTGTAATTAACTCTATAAAGCCAAATTAGAAAATAGGGCCGAAATTAATTTACATTACTCCGCCGACCCGTTTTTAAATGGACAAAAAGAAGGGAATCCTAACAAGCTATAATTACTAGGCGGCTAATTGTAGTAGTTGACATCCTTTCACCGGAACTTTACTTTTTTAATTATAATGATAGGGTTTAGAGGTTTTTTTTTATTACTGAAGTAGGTAGCTGTATTTTTTTCAAACATACAATATAATTTTTTCGTAAACAGGTTTGCTATATTTGGTATCCGAACATCTCGATTTGAAACTGTGCGGCATGATATACAACTTATTTATGATGGCCTCGTTAAAAATTAATATTACTATAGAATTGTATACAAATATCTTAATCGGAGTCACTTACCAAAAATGTAATAAGGCAGAAATATTTCCACGCATACCTCGGGAGGAATGCCGGGCGGCCGTCGTCCCAAATTACTCCTATTATTTTATAATCCCTCCTAGTTACGTTTTGAATACTAATGACATTCCACGGCTTTTTCCTCCGATCCGTCCTATAAAGCAAATTTCCTTCGGCGACACACACTTCCTGAATAAAATATTATACTTGCGCGATGATTAAATCAAGAACCTCTGCTATGTTTCTCGACCGCCGAGCGTGTTGGCAGCGCTGGCGGGTGACATGTCAAGACGGTCAAATGATATTACTGGGCTGGAATTCTATAAGGTAATAACGATATCGTTTTTGACCTGTTTCCGTATTGTCAACGTTTTGATAACTCTTATGTCATTTACAATAATGGCGACTGTGACATAAACGATTCTTAAACGTGTCAAACACAATATCGTTTTAACGCACCTGAATAGAGGCCCAGAAGTAAAACCTAGCTTTATTTTATACACAAAAAGTCAAGTAAAGATGCGTATTTGTAAAGTGAAAAAAAAACAATTATTAAGGAATTTCATTTTGTTATTCCCATGGAATTGATCATAGGATAGCATAGGATCGAAACACGAAAGCGATAGCATCTACACAGCGAAACACCGGCTAGCGTTAAATTATGCTAACAAAGTTATAAATGAACATTCACAATTGTAGTTGCCAAGAGAACTGTCTAATTAAAACATTTACCTACCGCTGCACAACGGAAATTCGTAAAAAACTGACCCTGACGGCTGCAATAAGGTGGATTCAGTTTTTATGAGAAAGTTAAAAAAACGGAGCACACGCGTCTCGGATCCGATTAAAAAAGGGGTAAAGTCGCGTGGCTAGGAAAAAACTTGGAATAGCTATCGTATAACACGTTTCGACGGCCGCTGATAAAGCCGTTGGAGTGCGATCCCACCGATTGTTTCAATATAGATTAATTGGCTCGCACGGTAATCGATAAACTTTTACATCTGCCCTTCGAAATTGCCTTTTTTGTTGTAGTGTTATTAGAATTAATAAACGTAGTTAACCAACCACAACTTAGCCATTGATCAATGGTAAAATTATAAATTATGCCGCATAACATCCGCCTAGCACCCACTTACATGCGCGTCAGATTTTGCATTACTTAAAGGGAGACCAAAAACAATACGTTACTTACTAGATTATTTCTGCGGGTTTCCTGAGAAGATGCTTGTAATATGTAGCGTTTTCTATTTTATCTCACGAAAGTAAACGTTTGCTGTAATTTGTTTCAGTAACATGTAAAAGTTGAAATCGCCAATAAAACGTAGAATAAGAAAATAACATCAATAGGAGTAACTTTATCTTTACGGAGTAATCCCTCCAACAACAGGTGACGTGTCGAAAAACGCGCCTCGGTCTCAGAAACTTGTTTACCCCGACTGTCACAGCTATCTGATATTTATAGAAAAAACACCCTTTGATATTCATAAAAATTAATATCTGGTAAATCCCTTTTTGGATAGCGTATTTCTGAAAAAAAGGGTTAAAGAAATAGTTGTGTAAAAAGTGAAACTTAACCCTTACCTGACGGATGAGGCATGTGTGTGCGCAGCTCAATTACTGTCGCGTCCGGTGCGCAAGTGCATGCGCATAAAAAACCCACAATGGAAGGGTTGGGGAAGAGTTGAAAAGGCATAATAGCCGTGTAACTATCGTGTAATAGCGCGTTACAGGTAAAGGGGTTCGATGCTGCGCCTAATTTATTTCACTCACCAAATGGTGATAATTATCTGTGGCGAACCAATTAGACTTTAAAACATTAGGAGGATTTTAAAGCTAAAAATTTCCATACTTTTGATAACATTTCTCTTCCCCTAAACCTTTTTGACGATTTTTGAATATGTTGTAGATATTATGACAAACTAAGTCTGCACGTTTTCTTTTCCAAGATTTTAATATCTTGGAAAGAAACAAATTAAAAAAATTACGGAAACGTACAAACCTAGTTTTTCATAACAACTAGAAACATTCAAAGATGCAATGTTTTTTTTTTACAAGAAGTAGGTTCAGAAATATGTACCTATCCAATTAACTTTGTAACCCAATAAAGTTGCAATAAGTATCTTTGTTTAGCTTTGAAACGCATAATAAAATAAAGAAAACAAGTTAAAAGACTAAAGGACAAATAAATCTTATGTAGGCAAATCTAACTCGAAAATATTATTAAAATTATAGAACAAAAAAAAGTAGGGCTCTGTAAGACAGCGGCTCTGGGGACTGAGCTACGATTCCCTGAGTTACAAGTACGAAGTCTGGCACATACACAGCACACATACTCGTTCGTGTTATGCTTACATATTTTTAGGGTTTCGTACCCAAAGGGTGTTTAACGGAACCCTATTAATAAGCCTTCAATGTCTGTTCGTCCGTCCTAACTTTATCATTTGAGCCAAAAACTATGATAATAGCGTGGGTCCCAACAAAAAATTACTACAACAACACTCAAAGACAACTGCACTCATGCATACCCGTAGCCGGGTATTCCTGAATTATTTGACTATAACTTAAAACCATTTTGATTTTTATTTAAGAAGTTATACCTACATGCAGTACACATTTCAACCAAAACATATTTTGATGGCTAAATAACAGTACCGCGAGACCCATAATCTGCTAAAAGTATTCTAGACATCCCTATTTTACTTTTATCTTTGGAAGGCTGGTTAATATTGTATTAGTGGTAGTATTGACAAGTGTTATTTTCGTAAACATTTGTTAATTATCATATACATAGAAGTCAACTAACCCAACACGGACAAAATTCACATTAGTTAAAAATCTTATAATGATTATTTGTAAGCGAATCAATCGATGAATATCACAATTGAATCGGTGTTACATTAGCAGGAGTTTGATGGATGAATGATTTAATCGTCTTCAATTTCTCATTACCAATTACACAGGTTGTCTAATCTCCTGACATAATCGTACCATAGAGTCATGTGGACAGATTTTGTTTAACCACTCATTTTAGTTTTATAGTATTTGTACTTAGTTGTAGTTAATGATAAATCAGCATTAGCTTTTGAAAACATTTTCACTGATCACATTCAACAATACCTCCCTCACACGAATTTGTAAAATCAAAATCAACTGTGCTCGTACCCTGACTATTATAATTTTACGTTATTCAATATTTATCTTAAAGTGCGGTATATCAATATCTATATGTTCAAAATTTCAGCTTTGTGACTTTGATGGTTTCTGCAAAATAGTGAGTGTGACACACAGACAGGCAGATAGAGGCCATGCTTCGCAGAATATCATATTCGCAAAACATGACATTTGCAAAACATGATATAAAAATTATTAAGAATATCATGTTCAGCGACGGAAGGCCCAGGGACATGGCGAAACTAGGTATAAGGGCTATTAATTGATCGACAGAATTCGAATGACGAAACCCTTATAAGATGACTCTGATATTCGACTTTCCGTCTGTCCGTTTCTATAAAATAACTTAAGCTATCGCGGCATTAAAAGCTCTGAGATATAAAAGGTCATCCTTTTTTTTGTTTCAAGAGATTGATAATTTTTGAAACATTTCAGTAACTGACTTGAAACGCAAAAGAGAACACTACCCTTCCCCGATCTATTTCAAAACTACGAAAGTAAACAATTTATATATTACAGAAAAAATACAAAAAATACTTACACCTACGGTTATCATAAGCAGATTTTGTATTGTGATTGTGACTATCGGCAAAGAAGAAAATGGTACAGAAATTGTATCGTCTTAAGTCTTCTGTATTTTGAAAGAGCTATAATGCCTATAATATTAAGTCCCGTGTAGTGTGGCTTCTAAAAGATTGACGACAAAAAGCGATTGGACTTCATTAGTAGGTTTCTAATCCTACTAATATTCTAAATACGAAATTTTGTGTGTGGGTGTGTGTGTATGTGTGTTAGTTTGTTACCTTTCACGTTGCAATGGCTGGACGGATTTGTATGAAATTTGGTATGAAGATATATAGGCTACTTTTTACTTATACCAGGAAATTTTCAAAGTTCCTTAGGGAATAACAATAATCACAATGTACGTGGACGAAGTCGCGGCAGAAGCTAAAATTTTATACTAATAAGATGTAGTCGACTCGAGTAAGACTCGCAGTAGCCCTTTTTTTAAAGCGCACTGTTTTCTTTGAGCCTTGTAGTTCCTCACGGCTACGCAATACCTACCTACATTCGTCCAAATGTCACAACAATTTTGTTTAGGGTTTATTAAGACTACATAGATGAAATTATCATCTTCTAAAGCGTAGCTTTTGACTTAAGTATGTTTTTTATTCGTCCATATGTCACAGTCGTTTTGTTCAGATATAATATAGTATTTTTAAATACTGTTTTTCTATTACGATCAGATACTATAGATAAGTACTATAATTAATATTAATGTGATACTTAGTATTAACTTGCAATGCGTAATTGGACATAAAGGGTGCCTTATAAAAACCGAGTAAAATGAAAAAATCGTGAAAGAAAACGTGCTAATATGAAAACGTGGCTAGATAATTATATGAAATTATTATAAATATGAACCGTGTTTTATTCTAGAATATGAAGTCTTCTAAGTCTCCTTGTGGATAAAACTGGATTATTAGTCTTAAACCTTAGTTTTCATGTTGTTAACAATTGATGAAACAAATGAATGATTTATGAAAAAGTGAAACAGAGGCGATTGAAGAGATCACTTTGTAGCGATAAGATCACCCGTTGTTTACCTTCCAAGTTATTGACTAATTGTAATTACACCTTTTGAAATATTTTTTAGTATTATACCTGCATATTGTACGAGTATACTTATACCAATATAGATATTTAATTAAAAGTTACAAAATAAAAGATTATCAATAAGCAGTTTGATTCGCAAATCAAAATTACTGTCTCAGTTATTTATTTGAGGTTTGCTAAAGGGCTATTAATTTTAATGGGTCTGTCTGCCTTTCATAGAACCAGAAAATAAATCGTCACTGACAATAAATAAAAAGAGAAAACGTAACGTATCAACAATCGGCGAGAACACCCTTTATTGTGGTCGATGGCTTGATAAAGGGATGAACGCCGTGCTGTCCGCGGAACTAATTTATAAATGATTGAGATTTCGTTTTTTACCCCATTTTTGCGAAAAAACTCAATGACAATTAAAATATTTGGTTTACAAAATCTAGTGCAGTATTCGTTCAAATGCCAAGCGCACTATCAATATAAAATATGTGCCCAGATTATGCTAAAATATGTGTGATAGATTTATGTATTAGGTACTGGGTCAGTTTCATGATTAGTTTAATGAGATCCTTTGAAGGCATAAGTTCGCCTTTGTATGTATGTATGTATGTATGTATGTATGTATGTATGTAAACACTTTATTGTACAAAAAAAAAAAACCAAAACAATACAAAAAATAAAAATAAAAAGATGTACAAAGGCGAACTTATCCCTTTAAGGGATCTCTTCCAGCTAACCCTTGAGAGATTGAGAAAAGTGAAAGGTTGTGCATCGAGTAAACAGGTGTACAAATTTATTTAGAGCACCCAAAAAACAAAAACTAACCAAAAAGACTATAAAAACAAAAAAAAAGAACCATAGAATAAAACAATACTAATACATTCAAATACTTACATAAATAGATAGAAAGATAAACATATACATAAATAAACATACTTAAACTTACATATACTAAATATATGTATATATCAACATTTGGATAATTGATACAATATTTAGGAAATAGAGTCAAGCCAGAACTTTTTTAATTTGCCTTTCAGGGAATCTACCGATTGTGATTGCCTAATACCCGCTGGTAGCCGATTCCACAACCTGACAGAGTGCACAGAAAAGGATTTGGAATAGGATTTAGATTTGTGAGACGGGAAAGCGAGGGTGAGATTGGCCTTTGAGCGCAAACGGTTTTGGGAGCCGGTGGCCATGAAGCTAAAACGCTCAGAAAGGTAGGAGGGAGAACGAGCATTAAAAATAGTGTTAAAAAGCAGCGACAGGACGTGAACATTTCGGCGAAAACGAATTGGTAACCAGTTTAGCTGTGCACGGAAGTGGGAGACATGATCATATTTCCGCAGACCGAAAATGTACCGAATACACACGTTCTGGAGGCGCTCAAGTTTATCGAGCAGCCGTTCTGAGAGGTCCATATATGCAACGTCAGCGTAGTCTATGAGAGGGAGGAGGAGAGATTGCGCTAAAGTTATCTTGGTTTGCTGAGGAAGAAAATTCTGCAGGCGCCTTAGAGAATGAAGTGAAGCGAAGAGCTTGCGGCTGACATCGGTAACCTGAGTTGACCAGGAAAGAGTCTGATCCATTGTGACACCCAAATTTTTAACTGTGGAGGAAAAAGGAATTATGGCACCGTCAAACATCAAATTGGGAATCACAAGGTCAGACAGCCTCGAGATGTAGTGCGGGCTTCCAACAACAATTGCCTGCGATTTCTTTGCATTGACCTTTAATCCAAAATTAGTGGCCCACTTCTGGATCGTGGCAAGATCGTCATTGATAAGGTCAATCAGGGAAGGGAAGTCATCAAAACTAGCACCCGCATAAATCTGCAAATCGTCAGCGTATAAATGGTAAGAAGAGAGAAGAGAGGTCGTTATACCATTAATAAAAATAGAAAAAAGAAGAGGAGAGAGCACACCTCCCTGAGGGACACCAGCAGTGAGAGCATTCCAATCTGAATGATTATCATCCATCTTAACGCGCTGGCGCCTTCCAAGGAGGTATGACTGAAACCACATAAGGGCCGATGACGAAAAATTTAAATTTTTGAGTATGCCGAGAAGAATATTGAAGTCAACTGTATTGAAGGCACTACTGAAGTCCAACAAAACCAGGACAGTCAGATGTTTATTTTCTATATTTAAACGAATGTCATCGGTGACCTTGACCAAAGCAGTGACGGTACTGTGCCCGGGGCGGAAACCGGATTGGAAGGGATTAAAGAGATTGTGCGTATTTAGAAAACGAGACAGCCTTTGATTGACAAAGTGCTCTATTATTTTGGAAAGTACAGGAAGAATAGAAATTGGACGATAATCGGAAAAGGATGCAGGTTTTGACAATTTTGGGAGAGGGAGCACATGTGCAAGTTTCCACAATGTAGGAAAACAGCTAGATGAGAAGGAAAAGTTAATGATGTCTGAAAGGATAGGAGCAATGAAATCCGCCACCATCTTGAGCATGTCTAAGCTTAGGCCATCCTCACCGACGGCCTTCGTTTTAATAGATTTCAGAAAGTCTATGGTCTCCTTTGGAGTAATAAAACCTAATTCAAAAGCGGGAAAGTCGGGGTTCGGGGCATTAGCAAGAAGAGATAGTGTATGATTCTTTACGGCAGGGTCTAAAGCGACCGGAGAAGTACTAAAATGCTTATTCAGGGCGTTGAGGTCCATTTTTTGGTTAGAAGAATGAGTTTGAGATTTGCCTACCCCTAATGACTTTAAGAATTTCCATAATTTATGTGGAGGACAATTATGTATAGACTCATGAATATAACGACGTCTTGCTTCCCGACACTTCTTGTTGCAACGATTTCGCAGAATGACATAGTTACGCTGACGATCCTCAGAAGGGCTGTGACGCAGCCGCACGCGGGCGCGGTTCCTCTTCGCCATCAGGGCTTTGATATCCTCGGTCAGCCACGGCGCAGGATAATGTTTCACGCGCGTAGGCTTCAGAGGGGCGTGTCGGTCGTAAATTGCAAGCAATGTGCTGTTGAAAATCTCAAGTTTAAGGTCGATGTCAGTGCAAGTTTCGATAGACTGCCAATCAGCACTGTGAAGATCGGAGAGCAGGGCCTGCAGATTTATGTCGCCAAGATTACGACGAAGAACGAATTTGTGTCTAAATTTTGGGGGGCGAATTTTGAAAGAAGCGTAAATAAGGTCGTGGTTGGAAAAGGCAGCAGCATTAAACTGGCCGTGAAAGGAGACAAAATCAGGGGATGAGGTTATAATAAGATCTAAAAGAGAAGGGGGACCATTATGAGGGAAATGAGTGGGATCGAGAGGGAGAATATTAAGATTCAAAGAATTTACTATTGACAGTAGTTTAGAAGAGCGACTGTCGTTTTTAATGAGGCAAGTATTAAAATCTCCCATGAGCACACAATGTTCGAACTGTGGACAGAGGTCAGATAATATATTCTCAAAAGCATCGAAATAGCTTATATTGGAGGATGGACTGTAATAAACCCCGAGAAGTATCTTAGCATGGTTTAAGGAAACGCTGAGAAATAAGTACTCTGGTGACTTTGAATAAATGGATGGGGACTCAGCCACAATTTCGCAAACGATGTCATTTTTTAAATAAATAGCAACACCACCCCCGCGAACAATGCCTAAACCGCCATCTTTGAACCCAGTCCTGTCGTTACGAATTAATTGGTATCCGGGTATAGGATAGAGGGTAGATGACAATGATGGCTTAAGCCAAGTCTCAGAAATGAGAATAGCATGAATGTTCTTATCAGAAAAGGTTGAGAGTAGGTCAGGAAAATGAGCTGGTACACTCTGTGCATTAATGTGGATAACGTTAAAGTGTTTTGAAGAAGCGGAAAAAGTGGTGTGTAAACGGTCACCAAGATCAGGCATATCAGATAAATCACTTAGCGAGTCGTAAAGGCTTGACGACGACAAAGAAAAAAATTCGCTATCATGGCTAGCGCTAAAAACGTCAGACATGTGAGCATAAATACAATAAATTATATGTAATAAATATAAATATATATAGGTATATAAATAATACGATTAAAATATAAAAACTACCTGTTTAAAAACAGCAACAAACACTCAGATTTTAACTCAATCGCTCGCCATCAGCTGTTAATTGATACAAAACAAAGTTTGGCTTCGATAAATCGCAACATATTGTAAACAAGATTATATATGTAAAAAACAAAAAAAAAAAACAATATTAAAATTTTAAATTACCGCATACAATTATGAATAAAATTAATCAAAGTATATTTTATAAAAAGATAATTTCCTGCGTTCTACAAATTTCGACAAAGACAGCATAAACAAAACGCAATAGCGCACACAGATGCGGTACCGCGAACAGCCCATCTATGCAGGTGTCAACCAAACGTCAACGTCTATAAGTGCGAATGAAAATAATGAAGAAGTAAATAAAAGTGAAGGTAGGAATATACAGAAAGGAAAATGGCGAAAGTTACGTAAACACTTCACAAATAACTAATCCTTAGGTAAACAAAGCTAACATGGAAGCCGCAACCTCAAAATATAAGAGAAAGTCAAAGAGGCCAACAACATACTACTTAGGCTTGGCTACAGTCGCTGTCCGTTTGGGGGGCTTGACACGCTGAGCAGGCGGCTTGGCTGGCTGCTGCACTGAAGTTGATGATGATGGGGGCGCTCCGCTACCCGACGATGAAACCGGAACATGTAGCGCTCGGAGCTCAGCCATGGTCGTGACTCGTCGCCGAGAGCCGTCGCCGCCTAGCACGATAATCCGCCCATCGCTCGTCCAGCTGTTCTTGACCCCGTGTATTCGCCGCGCCTCCATGAACACCGAGTGCCTAGTACCGGTCAGGAACTCTGACACAGTTATACCAGAGCCCTTAAGCTTGGTCTTTGAGGACCATACTAGGTTCCGCTGCTCAAGGGAAGCAAACCGCAAAAGGAGGGGTCTAGGCTTTCCATGATCTTTTAGCCTTCCGAGGCGATGACATACCTGAAGTGACTGTGCTGAGACACCTTGGAGCTGCAGATTTTGGTTGCATATGGCGACGGCAATCTCCTTTGCACTTTCATTAGCCACTTCAGGAATGCCATGCAGCAGCAGCACCTTCACCCGGGACCTCGTCTCTAAGTCCTCCAAAGATTGAGCGACAATTTCCATCTGCGCCTGCAGGCTGGATACTGCCTTCCAAATGAGAGATTTAAATACCTTGAACTCATCAAATGGGGCTAGGTCAGTGTTGGTGAGAGAAGCGGTGCTCTCAAATGAAGTCATCCTTGCTGTGAAGAACTCCTTCATTTCCTCCATGCTCTTCTTGAGTTGACTCAGAGTGTCCATAGTTCCAAGTGATTTGAGAGAAACCGAAGTGAAGTGAAGTGCAGGTGGTGACTAATCTCAACTGGGTGAGTTGATGAGTATTTTGGCAAGGAAATTAGCTGAAGGCAGCAATTAGAGCTAAATTAAGTCATTAAGTAATTGAAAAGTGTTATTCTTTATTGTAAATAATTAATATACTATTATAAATATGAGAGCAAAAATTTTTGGTCTACTTTATTTGCCTACCCGATTTTTTTTTTTTGTATATGCAAATGTGCGCAAACTATTTCTTTTAATCGTAGTTATTTTATTTATAATGTGAAACAGGAAAGAAACTAAAAAGATTATAAGTAGTAATAAGAAGCCAAACACTTTTATCTCAAAACTGGAAAAGAATACTATAATTGGATGCAATTAGATCCTCTTATTATTTTCCCGTAAAATCTGTTCCATAATAATAAAAGACGTACCTAATACACAACTGTCGATAACACAAAAGGATTTTTTTTCAATAATAACGGCAATCGATCGACGCTGAGTAGTGATTACTAGTTTCAAAAGCACCCCTTTCTGACCCACTTTTTACCAGTTTTACCATTTTTCCCCGTTCACTTCAAAAAGTTCCCTTTGAAAGGCCGGGCGTGAACGAGTTGATGATATTACATTTTTTGTCAAGAAAATAAAATTCACGAACAATCTACTGTATTAACAACAAAAACAGCGTAGTTGTGAGCATTGTGCTAGGTTTTTTGCGAATTCGCGTGCGCTTGCGCGTCGGCGGCGCGAACCCTTCTCAGCGCGGCGAACCCTTCCCGCGCGGGTGACGCTATGTGCGCGGCCCGCGCCCTAGCTCCGATATGTGCTGGCCACTCGCTCCCGAACGCCGTATCTCACCTCTCCTCCCTTCGTACTTGAGCTCTTCTAGCCCTGAGCTACCCTTCGCTACAATTCGCATGTGTGCACCCGACAGCTGCAATAGTTTTTATATATGCTCTCACATTTTTTCACAACGGTCTAACGTGGCGCACCCTTGAAACAGTTTGCGTAATCGATGACAAAACTAAATATTCCGCCCGATGATTTCCGTATTTTTGGAGAATCGTGACCGTTGGGTTTATTTAATTTAAACATATTTGATTACAATGATAGATATAATTATTTAAAATGCAGAAAACATGCTTTTGTTTTTAAACAATCTGAAAGTATCTTGCGTCCAGTGACTTCGGACATCATGCGTTATGTTCACATTTGTGAATAAATAGGAGTGATCCCGCGGCAGTAATTTAATACAATTATAATAAATATAACTCATGCCAGTAAAAAACGAGGGTTTTTTTTGCGGCCTCCGTATCAATCAAAATACGGGAAACGTTAACAAGTGTTAATAGGGCATTGTCTTGAATTGAAAATTAAGTAGCTCCCGCGTGAAGTATCTGATTTCACGCCAGAAAAATGACCTTTTCTATAACAAATAAATCAGCGTTCGGAAATTTTATGCAATTTTATGTTGGTGTTGTAAAAACTTGAAGTGATATCGCCACTGCCGATCGATATTCTTAGAAGTGCGAACCCGAGAAATGTATATTTCTATCACCCGCTACTGTAACTTATGGACGAGTTGGCCGACTCGAGGTTGAATATATGGCTGCCACTTCATTATGTTAATAACCGGGCACGAATTAACTGCAAAACAACACGAAGCCAGCGCGGGAGCTGAAAACCTTCAGTATATAGGTTTTTATAACGTGGTAAGTACGACAAGACGTAGACAGTTAAGTAAGTTTACAACTACTTATAGTTTTTACTAATCGCAAGGACAGCAGCTAGGCTGGTCAAACGGTTATGTGCCAACCATGTGCCTACTTCTTTATTTACTTCGCCCCAAGAATATCAGCCCTTTACAATGGTGGCTGCTATTGATTATGCAAAGCAAAGCTCGCCTGCAATTGTCCGCTTTTTGCCGAAGGGCTGCGAGGGGTGGCCCGGTGGCCGGCAGAGGGACGCTCTCACGCACGCATGCTGCTCTAATCTTCGTGATTTGGCGCTACGCAACCATGTGGTTTCGCGGACACTGATCGTGTCTTAAACTTTAATCCCCCAAGATACTTTAGCATTTATTTGAAATCTTTAACAATTTCGAAAAATACTTGATGAAGATACTGTATTAAATATTAGACCTTATATCAAACGTCGAATCGAATAAGATGTCGCTTCGTGCCGATAACTCTTGGCAGGGTTTGCCGAGTTAGTACTCGTTTCTGGCCAGTAAATAACGAAAAAAACTGTTTGTATAATGATATAGAAATAGAAATAGATTATTTTTTTTTGCTAGAATACGTTACAATCCTTACTAATATTATAAATGTGAAAGCGTCGATGTTTGTTACGCTTTCAAGCAAAAACTACGTGACGAATCATCATGAAACTTTGTACACATATTCTGGGAGGTACTAGAATTAACATAGGATACTTTTTATTATAAAATAAAATATTTTTTACGAATCTAAAAATAAAATTGTCAAGAAAAAGAAAGCGGGCGAAGCCGCTGGCGGGTCGCTAGTAAGATCATAAAATTCATAAAATAAATAACAGAATCAGTATTCAGCCGACACTAAAATCGACATTGAAAATTGAAATTTCCAATAATTCCTTACTTAACCAAGACAAGGATTCAAATTATTCTCTAATAAAATAAGTACCAAAAATGTGGTCAGTGGTGTCGACCACATACCTAGTAGCTACGAGTATTAATGACTCATTTTCTTAATAAACGTTATTTCCTTAATACGTATCCTGGCAACAAATTCGATAGAATAGACAAGCGGGTGTTGATTACCGGCCGGGCAAGCGATCAGTTTCCAAGTAAGTATTGATTGAAAAGACACAATTAAAGTTAGAATTAGGTATCTAACTGCGCGCGTTTGTTTGTCTCGCGCGCGCGTGTGTCGGCTCCGCTAACCCCACGGAACTTTCATCTCTGGAGACCCTCCCGGAGGGAGGCTCCCTCCCCGCGAAGGGAGTAAAAAGTAGTTGTGACTTGTTCACCTCTTTCGGTGTCGCCCTCCGCCAGCCTCCTCGCGTACTTGTGTAACCTTTTAGGCTTAAATATTATGCTTTCAAATATTTCCTTCGATTTATTCCTGTTTTATTCAGTAGGTAACAATATAAAACTACTTTATCTACTGATTTGTGTAAAAACATATTGACGAAAAAAGGCTGATGGAAATGTATTATATTTATAAGGAAAGAGAAGTGGTTTTATATCCCGTCACGTATATGTAGTCTTAGATACTAGTTAGGTGGTGATACGTACGCTTTACTATAATCACAGGTAGGTACGAATACGATTTACCCAATTCCAAGGTATTTTTCCTAAGTAAAGTTGATGAATTAACTAATGTAAAAATGTGATAGTCCTAGATTATTGAAAACTAGCGACCCGCCCTCGCTTCGCTTCGGGTTAAATAAAGTATTATATATAAACCTTCCTCTTGAATCACTGGATAAAAAGTAGCCTATGTTCATCAGGGATAATGTCGGCTTACAATGGTAAAATATTTTTTCAAATCGGTCCAGTAGTTTCGGAGCCTATTCGAAACAAACAAACAAACAAATCTTTCCTCTTTATAATATTAGTATAGATAAACATTTGCGAAACTGTTGTCATTAAATAATAGATACAACAAATCTCCAACAGCTGTATAATTTACACAGAGTTATTTTTAAATACCATTTTTATTTGAACTTTAAGTAGATACTGTACAAACATTTATACAAGACGACTATTCTATACAACCCTTCCAGGAAAAATCCGTCGTCGATGTTGTTTACTGCGCCCGCGGCAGCGCCTGAAACAAAGCAGAAGGATTCCGCGCCTCGCGCGCGCCCCGGGCGCCCGGCCGCCTCGTGCCGACTAATGCGCACTAAAAAATCCCTTCCGAATATAAACGAAGAACTCGTGCTCATCCGACACGCAACAATTGGACTCGACTGTGGGGACATGTTTTTAACCTAAAAAACCGAATTTATTTTTAAAAAGTACTCTCCCCTGTGCTACTGTCGTTTTAAAAAACCCATAATACATCCCTGAACGACGCGCGCGCCGGCTGAAGATTTGACGCGCTCGCGCATGTGTTTATAATCGTCCCCTCGTAATTTTACTTTTTTTACAAAAATTTAAACCATCCAGTGCACCGGTTACTCGACGAGCGAACGATGCATTGTCAAAAAAATACATCGCGAATTGTTATTCGCATCGATCGGACATCAAAAGATAAAAAAGTGGATCCGCCGTAGTTTTTCACCGTCACGGGCGAGCGGCTGGACGTTATGGCTCCGGCCAACGGTTTTTGTTGACCCCCAATTTACTACGCGAAGGGACACGTCCTCTCCCTACATACCTCGACGTCTTAGCTTGTAAGGATTCTAATGTAAATTTGTAACAAAAATGGGAATTTAAATAAGTGGAGTTGAAGGAGCTCGTCGGGAGCCCTTCGCATAAAGGCGGTCGTTATTTATGAACTAGCCCTCGGACGCAGGAGCGCGTCACGACTCCATTGTGCTGTAACGGACTGCCTTCCGTAAATCATAACATAACATCCATCTATCGATATCTTACAAACAGTAGACAACGTTGTGAATAAGCCGCGCCTTGGTTGGAAGACCTATTAGCCTTGCCTTCCCTAAATATTTCAAAATATGCTGTCTAGTTATTACGTAACTTTTTAATAATCATATTTAATCAGTATATTTATATTTCACTTATTTACTATTACCTAATTTTACAAATGTAGAAAGCAGTCTCCAAATTCCTTCATTCAAACGACAGCAAGATTTTATCAGAACTTAAACTTATTTCTAAAACATTTAAAGCATAAAATATTCAATAGTTCAAGAAACACCAAGTCCTAAACGTTATCTGTAAAAGTTCACTTCCTTATTTGATTATTTAGTCAAACTAGTTTGAGAACTCAAACAAATTGTGGGATTAGTACGAACACAAGTGGTGCAATCCTCAAAAAAATATTGGTTAATTTTGTATTACAATCAGATTAAATACTACTTTTATTAGAAAACACAATTGTGATACACCTAAAAAACCTTTGATTTGTATAAAAAAACTAAGTAGAACATTTTTAGGAAATTTACTTTTCTAATACATATTTTGCAAGTTTGTACGTATGTACCCGTTTATGGTGAACTTCAAATAAATGTCGAAGACAAATACACTATATTTGTTGAAAAAACAAACATTACAAATCTGACAATTGATTTAGATGAGTAACGGCATTGTTCCTTGAATAATACGAGTATGGTGTATCGCAATTATAGCAATGAAGACGGCATTGGACGATCGGCGATTACGATTCTACGGTCCGATTGTTTAGTTGCCTGTCGGATGGGAAAGGGTAAGGTGGTTCGCAATAAGAAACGCGTCTTCAGAATGTGCGAGCAGGATTGCTGATATTAACCGGTTATCATTATTGGCTAGAGATCGCGCAAACATCGTGTGATCGGGCTGGGCACAGGAAATTAACATGATGCGAGTTTCCCGCCGCCGGGTGGAGATATCAATAAATAAGATTGCCAAAAAGCGGTGGACGGAAACAAGCTAACAAAATCTTCTTACGTATACCTAGAGCATATCCCGTATACGTTAAAATGGGTTGAATGGAATCATTGTAAGTACTTACAGTCTCATCATATTGTATTGAAATGGAAAATCCAACATTTTTATTGAATTGAGAGACGTTACTAATTTCTTTGGTCTTTGACAGAAGGCAGATGGCATAAATGGAGACAACCTTTTTCTCAAAAGTTATCGACAAGCCCCCACTCTCGCGAGAGAAAGTCCAAACTTAACTACATATTTGTATGTGGTTCTAGCGGAGGGGGCGGCCGGCGCGGCAGGGCTGCGCGCACTGACCATTCAACATGGGTTTTAACAAAACTAATTATTTTACGACTTACTCATGAGTCATGTGCTAAATAAAATGTAATGTAATATAAACGTGGAATAACCGTGGGGTAGCTTCTTTCTTCTTCTTCTTTTTTATTAATGGCGGTCCACCGCGATATACGCAGTGATTTCGCCAATGCCAAGTGAGTAGAGTAAAACAGTAAACAGAATAAATCTAAATCAAAAGCCGGACATCTTTCTGGCGGCCATCTTCCCTCCCCGAAGGTTACCGGTAGAATCTCGTGGGGTAGCTTATGCCAAGCTTTGTTACAATTGTCACTTTATATCAGATGCAAATGTCACAATTACAGGGCCTCTATTCAACTGCGTTATAACGATATCGTTTTTGACCTGTTTCCGTATTGTCAACGTTTTGATAACTCTTATGTCATTTACAATAATGGCGACTGTGACATAAACGATTCTTAAACGTGTCAAACACGATATCGTTTTAACGCACCTGAATAGAGGCCCAGATATGCACAAAGCATGGCATAAGCTACCGCACGGTTATTCCACGTTTATAAGTAAGGGGGTATGTCTATAAGTCCAGGGTAAAGTAATATTGAAAGGGCAAATTGGACTTCAGCTGAAAATAATAAAGGAGAGTTATCTTCCAAATAAATATTATAATAATTTGTTTGTGGTCGGCTTGACCGATGTTTAAGTTTTTTTATTTTTCTTTGGTAGGTATAAGAATAGGTCGTCATAGTAGATTGTTCAACAAGGGACTAAAGTACGCCATTATGATACGAGATATTATATCCATCCGAGCAAAGCGAGGGTTTATGAAGTTCGAGTGTTACTATGGCTTTTTAGTCTCCCCCCATTTAATAATCATGATTTAAGTAAAAAAAAATATGAACAATATCAAAATATTTTTTATTAAATTGTACGGCAGAACAACGTCTGCCGGGTCAGCTAGCAACTATATAAGATTTTTTTTATTTTTTTTGCTAACGTCTATGCGCCTACGAGTTCTTCTCTACGAGTTTGTCGATATACTCGTAGGCCCAAAAATAACTTTTTTGAGAAAAGCATGTCTTACAGCTATTTATAATCTGATAAGCTAGCGAGTTGGCAGCCCTGCGCGGCCGCGACGAGACGGACGGTCGCCGCGGCGGGTGACCGCGAGGGTGCGTGCCCGGCACCTCACTTGCCTCTCGCTCGCCTCTCGCTCGCCTCTTGCTCGCCTCTGGCTCGCCTCTCGCTGGCTCGGCCCGGGACGCATTTACATCAAACTCTCATTACGCCGGACTCGCGCCATCATCGCAACTATCGGTCCGAGCCGATGCGATGTCTCTCTTGGGATTACGCACTGCTTTTTACTCGTATATTCTAGTATAGTATTGTTTTTTGTTTTGCTGCGTGCACTTAGCGTGTTGTGTGTAAAATGGCGTGGAAATCATAAGGTAGAAATGTTTACACCTCTACTACTACACACCTATGTGCAACAAAACATTGCATTATTGTACTAGACCCACATATACTTACATGTTTTGAAAAACTAAAAACGTTCTTATACACATGTTCACTATATCCTCTTCTTCGAGATAGGTAGATAATATAAAGCCCCAAAACATAAATGATAAACAACCCTAGCATTATTATACGTGGGTGGTTATTTACCGAATGTTTCAGCCATCCATCTCCCGTCTGTACATAGCTGTAGCCGTACATAGTGGCGAGGGTTAGTCGCCCTAACCCTTTAGTGCGGTGGGCGCGGGGGGTGGCGGGCGGCGGAAGGGTTACGCCCGGCGCGGCGGGCGCCCCCGGCACCCCGCTCGCACTTTTACGACGAGCTTTTTTATCGTGCGTGCCGTCGTTTTTCCTTTTCTATTTTTTATGTTTTATTTCCTCTAGACCATAAATTATGTTTGAAAGAAGGGAACTCTCGGACATTCGCGTCGACAGGAACCGGGGTGAAGTCGAGTGAGTTTTCTGTTTTTCCCATTTCTGTTTTTTTATGGTTTCCCATGTGTGGGGTGCTGCAGCGTCGCCATGGCTACTGCATCGCATTAGGAGTCGAGCAGGCGCAGACCGCCGCTATAAATAAACAACAATATTAGTTGTTGTAACGCGATCTGCAAACATAAACACGTTTGTCTATATTCATTCGATCCGTGTTTGCGGACAAACTGTCGAGATGGACACTGCGCCACTGTTTGCGCTGCGGCCGCCGGTCTGCGCGCTCGGCCGTGTAATATTATACGACGACATTACATTACAACAAAATCCACAACGTTCTGTGGCTTCAGCCGTCCGAACAAACAATGTTAAATGTCTACGAATAATTGGAGGCCCTTCTCGAGCCAGTCGCTGCGATCTTGACCGCCGCACCATTATAATCGCTAATAAACCTTGTAAAAATCGTATTGAACGACGACCGCAAAAACGGAACAAAGCCAATGTTGTATCCAATTAATTGCTTACCCTTGCCGCGACAAAAAACGCGCCATATTGCGTCCAGCGAGCTGGCTAACCGCCGCGAAAGAGAAATTCACGAATAAAGGGCGAATAGTTACACGCTGCATTTAAAATTAGAACCCTTTAGGGCGCCACGCCGCCAGACAAAGGGCCGAATGGCAAATTGTCGGCAGGTAGCGAATATGTCGGAATGAAGGCCCAGTAATTACTAAGGGCTCTATTTTAATAAATGGCTCTTTTTGTAAATTATGAAGGGCCGATCGCGCCATACGGCCGTACCTGCTGCGCACCCTCCGCGGACACAATGATACGCGCCATCGCTCTTATTTGCAGCCTTTCTCGAATGACGATTATCCTTAATTGAAATTCTATTATGGTCATTTAAATCACGCATTTACAACCATCCTAATTTTGAAACACACACCTACTTTATTTGACACTGCTTAGGAACCCGTTCGATGCTATTACAGTTTCAACTCGTTCGACAAAACTGTCATTGAGCCTTTAGAAATCAAATAAGACCAAAAAACTTTACTTAGATACAAACACAATAAAATTCCAATGAAATAGGCTTTGTGTATTCTTTAGGTTCGATCAAGGCGGGCATCAATGAAAGGGTAAGGGGTTTGACAACAACATCCTTTGCCCGGAGGCAGCGGAGTGAATGGTGATGACTTGTAATTCCGATGTTTTCGCTGTTAAAATCGCATTTCCTGATGGCGACATTGAGCGCGGCCAGCGGAGCGCGCACGAGAGCTGGGACAAAAAGCACCAAACAATAACCATAGTAGCTATTTAAAGCGAATCCCTCAACGACACCTACACACCGGAGCAATCCGTCCGTCCGGCTGAAACAAGCGCAGGGCGTAAACGAACAGCGTGCTCACTGAATATTCAAACGATTGTCATAATGTTTTTCGGAGTGGAAAGATTGATGCTTGGCAAATAATAACATTTCGTCAAGCAGAAATACTCCATATTAGGTCGTCGCAAACGGTTAAAATTAGAACGACTTGCCGTGATGGCGGAAACTGAAACATAACGTAGAGAGGCGAACGGTAAAAAATGCACAGAGATGTACCTCATCAACGAAGACTACGCGCCACTTAACGCATAGTCAGGCCGCAGAAAGACCAACCAACAAACACACTTCAGCATTCACAATTTCAGTAGGGGCATGAGGAGAGAATAGAGAAGAGAAAAGCCTTAAGCAAGAAGCTTAACTCCGCTAGTGTTGTAGCTATTCCAACTCAAGGGCCCTAGCAAAGATGCAAACGCTACTAACGTTTTTCTTTTCTATCACTCAAAATGTATGGGATGACCTTCTTGTGCGATACGATAAACCACGTGGTCAAATGATGTTTATGAAATGAATCATTTGTGAAACGTTGGTTATGAAATGATAGGATCCCGGTCAACTGTCACCCCATACATTTTGAGCGATAGAAAATAAAAACGTTATACGAGCGTTCGCATCGTAGTCAGGGTCTCAGGAATACTATAATACACTGGTTAGTGCAATGACAAAGGTGCAGGTGCTCAACGCAGTCGGGCTTGATGACTACTCAGTAATAACCAGATAAAGGTGAAGGAATCTGCTAAGTGCCGGCTGCATGGGACTGATCATTGAGGTGATCATTGCCAGGCCAATGTTCTCCTCGTTTAAGCTGCTATGATGATGACGATGGGCGTTAATACTCGACATTTTATTACAGTCAGATTTTTATATTGTTATCCTTCATCTTGATCAGGAAAAGGAAATGACGGGTAAAGGATTTTTTTTTATACGTGCTTAAAATAAAAAATGTACCGTTTATTACATTGCTAACACTATCGACAAAGCGTTTAGTGCTTGCTTACGGTGAAAGGAAAACACAGGGGGGTGATTCTCTCAACACAGCGCTGCGTCGATCTCAAAGATGAAGTTTTATCCGGCAAGTTTAAGAAGTCCCATCGGAGCGTACTAAACACATTTTAGTGCGTGCCTTCTTAATCAGGCAGCTTTATACGACACTGAACTCGACTCACTTGCCTGCTGCCTAATTGAGAAGGCGCGCGCTCAAATGTGTTTTGTACGCTCCGACGGGAATTCTTGAACTTGCCTAATAAAACTTAATCTTTGAGACCGACGCTGCGCTGTGTTAAGAGAATCACTCCTCTGCTCTCTCTCACAGGTCTGTCCGTAAACTCTGCCTCTAGCCGCTCGTGGCTTGCGCCCGCGCCGGAAGCAGCCGACGCAGCAGCGCGCTCCCGACCGTGAAAACGCGTAATCCTTTGCCGCAGCACCAAGCCTTTCGAGACCGATCGCCCGGAACACGCACTTTTTATTAAATATTGTCATGTACACAATAAAAAAACAATGTATTTTATTGAAATATTCAATACTAGATTTTCCTCACTCCTCTTTTACGCGAACCGACACCGTAAGCGTAGAAATCGTTTATCGCTATCTGTCCAAGTTTTCGAGATAAAAACTAGCCTATATCCTATTCCAGACTATAATTTATCTGTGTGCCAAATTTCAAGACCCATTCAACCGTTCTGGCGTGATTGAGTAACATAACAATCCGTTATGTATGTTAGATTTACATAATGGCGGACTCTTTACTTACTTACTCTCTTATTCTGAAACGCGCAATAGCTAAATTGTACTTAAACCATACTTTATCCCTATCTGTAATTATGACATTTTAATTTGACGGAAAATGACAAAGAATAGGTACTTTAGCTAAATTTTTTATATTATTGTGCGTTTATAAATACGAGGTTACTTCTTAAAACATTTGACAGTTCGGGGTTACGTCATAAAATAACTGGCTAAATTTTGAACTTAAGACTAAAACAGTACACACTTGTACTGTTTTAGTCTTAAGTTCAAAATTTAGTCCTTGTAAATTACATTATAGATAACGCTGTAAAAAAAAACAAATCACATTATACATTTGTAAAGGCACTAAACAAATGATTGTCGTTTTCTAACAAATAAAGTAGAGTTCATAAGGTAAGGCGGGGTAAGATAAGACTAACATAGTTTATTGTTGAAATCAAAAATGTGATTTTTACGCAAGGTTACTCAAAACAGATATATTTAGGGAAAACTAGCTGATTAAACAGCTAGTCTTGCCCCACTAACGGGGTAAGACTCACGCCCGTATTTATAGACAAGAGAAGTAATCACTTGAGTAATAGTAATGTCAAAATTCATACAAAACTCGTTTTGTAAGTCATTACTTCTTATGCTCAAGCAATTAATTTTCTTGTCTGTAAATACAGGTGTGCCTTTTATTATCTGAAGAAACACACGTTCTTAAGTTCGAACAGAAAAGCCGTTACATGTAATGTGACCGTTTATATTTTAAACTCTGTTTTAAGCAGAATAAGGTTAATTGTCGTTTTTAAGTGTGATTTTATTCAATCGGGGCAAGACTAACATATGATTAAAATCAGGGGTACATAACCAGGGCAGCTTAGTAAAAACTGTAAAAAAATCTGAATCTTTTTTATTAAAAGTAACATAAATTGACTTATTATTAACATAACTAATATATAACCAAACTATTTTACTTAAGGCAAAAAGTAATTAATACGTTCGCCGGTGGCAATATTAGAGCTCAAACATAAGGTTCAAAGTTAAATTTTGAAAAAACGAGTGTATGTGAAGGAAGATAGCAACCATCCAAACGTCAAACCAGTTTGTCTTCAAGGAAAAAAAAACTGTAGATAATAAAGTTGATTTAATATAGTATATACAAAAAAAAATACTTCTGATTCAGGGCAAGACTAACATAATATGTTAATCTAGCCCCAGATGGACTGATAGTCTTACCCCACCTCGTACTTTGGAGGTTATGTATTTGATTTAATCAGTAGTTAGTAAATGGATTGGTTTTACGTTGTACAGTCAAGGTCATAAATATGTATACACTTTAGTACCTTGTCATTTTAATCGCTGTGACAATTTCATATGGCAGTTTAAACATGACGTTAATTAGACAAGGTACTAAAGTGTATACATATTTATAACCTTGACTGTACCTACCGATATAATAAAACCATTATAACTAAAAGCTAATATTATTGAAATACTAAGTACTTACTAATATTTATCATTCATCACATTTCAAATTGACCACTTTATCCACTAAAATTTTATAAAAAATAACTCACCGGTGACCTCGTGTTTTGTTTCCTTATATGTCATTTCTGAATGTCGTCGTGTTCACCGTGTTTACGCAAAGTAGCGACATGTGTGTTTTGGGCCGGGAACTTTTTGGAGTGTCTGCTTTAGCGACATAGCAAACTAAGACGAAAGCTGTGCAAATCGAGTTATTAGACTGTGGTAGTCTTACCCCGGTGATAGTCTTACCCCATCTTACCGAATATTGTTATGAAGGCCTTATTATGTTTTGACATAATATTTAAAGGTGACTCTTTAACAAACAAACATTTTATAATAACATTTAGGGAAATCAATTCGAACTCCATTTGGTATGGACACCACGAGGACTCCGGCATAGAATACGATCAACATATACCATTTTTTCACTAGGTATGTTTGTTCCCGAATGGTCAATTATTTATGTTGACTGAGTATATTTTAAATATTGCAAAATTTATTACAGATACTGTTGGTGTGTGTATCATTAAGAATCGCATGCTGAGCTCAATATGCACCTAGTAGACACTAGGCGAGCGGACTTTTTGGTCAACCATTAGTTCCCGTCAAGCAGAGACTGTGAGAGACATTTGAACTAAGATCACATCATTAATATCGACGCACGTGGGCGGTGCTCGGACCAAAGGATACGTTTCAAGGAGAGCTGCTTTCACCCTTTATGACTTCTATCCATTGTCGCTGAAGGCTCCACTCAATGGACTGATGTCCCGGGATATTAATAGTTGCTCCAATGTTACACATTCGTTAATACGATCTCTCAGGATCATTACACCGATTTAACGCATGTCCCTTGCAAGTATTGCATTAAACTAGACGTCTATTTCGTGAATTCGCTTAGTATTATTGTATGCAATAGTAATGTTGACCGACAGACCGTAAATTTACTTTATACAAAAATAATTTTTCATTTTTAACTTACTAGATTGGTATTCCTTCTTTTGACCAACAAATAACATGATTTGTAGGTAGGTACTGAAATTTAATTCAAACTTATTCCCTTTGGTAATTAAAATATAAAATTAGGGTTATTCCGTTTATCAGCTAAAATTAAACTCTTCTGAAATTATGCTTTAGTTTAGAAACCTTGTAACCGATGCGATTTCGCTGAATATCAATTCTGTCAGAACCTACCTACTTGCTTGATCACAAGTTATACCATGTGAATAGGAAACATGCATGAAAAACAGAATTGAGTTTTTTTAATACGATATAGGAGAAAATGTAAAAAAAAAAACATAAAACGCAGTACACTAAGTTTTGACCCGTTAATTAAGATTTTATATAAAATCAAAATTTGTTAAAATTTTAAAACATCTTTTAAGGTTTAAGTTGTTTGTTTTTTTCGGCGTCCTCATTTTGTACACATAATATTTTAACAATCAAGCAATGATAATCAAGCAATGATATTGGCTTAACCATAGTTATTTCTGAAATAATCATTTTTTTATATGGTCCGTAGGTATACATATTTTGAACATGGAACAACAGCTGTGACGTCTTTCCTGTCGTCAATTTTGTATAAAGGCTTTTTGCAGGGGGTCTGAAATATGACTATTTAAAGCTTCATATGTTATAAGAAAAATAACACGACAAATGTTTCCCGTATACATTTAACCTTCTCTTTCATGGCACTTCGCAGAGAGCGTAAGTAAAAAAATACGCATGCTCTCCATTCAAAGAGTAACCTTCCTAATATTCTAAACACGGATAGATTACCCAAAAATATGACATTTGCCACGTAAATAATGTGTTAATTGTGACACTTACGCCAGTGTTACAATCTCATAAAAAACTGAATGTGGGAAGTGTAAGTACTAAATAACAATAAATTTCATGAGCTACCTACGTAAGTAGTAAAGCGAAATTATGTGGGCACTCTGCTCCGCCAGCGGTCCTTTTGAGTCCGCTCTACTTAATAACCAATTATTGATTAACTCTTACACATATAATAAGGTCTTGCGGGGCTATTCCGACAGGGCTAAATGCGTCGTTTATAGATTTTAAAGGTATCAAACGTTCTAAAACTAGTTTTGCTCCCTTGTAAAAAATAAACGTGTTTACCCCTCAGTCAGAATAGCCCGCTCCACGCGACCTTAACTAGTTGTGTTTTAGTTGTGTTAGTTAAATTATTTCCATGAATACTACAGGTATCGACATGTCCCCAAAGTAGCCAGGCAACGCCTATCCTATATATTTGCGAGTTATGTGTCTGAGCGGCAAGCCTACTTCTTATTTTCCCATTAGGTATTCTAAGATTTATTGCCTTCTATTGGATATCCAATGCGATGCCACAAATAACAGTCTCCGGACAATATAATTCGGTATATACTACTGTATCTACACGTGTACTATATTTACTTACCTCGTGATAGTCTGGATAAAGGTTACAAAGTAGTTATTGTACGTTTAGGTATTAAACGAAATAAATATTTTGCAGAAGATGTGGAGCACTCTTTTGAAAGGTGATAAGATTCTTTGAATCTGTGTTTTGCTGCATGTCGCCATTAGCTCTAAAAAATACTTAATAAATTAATAATTTATTAATGTAGCATCATCAAAAAAACCTTATTAAGGCTTGTTTAAGTTTACATTAATCGACAGGGGGACAAAAACGAAAGTCAAACGCCTGTCTGTAAACAATGTTGTTACCTAATTGAAATTTTTGATGCACATTTTTATAGGTTTTTTATTATGCAAGATTTTTTCGTGTGAGTTGTACACGACAGTTTAGGGCTGGGCACATGAGGCGGTCGAGCGGTGCGTGCTGTCCATGTCCAGCCAGCACCAGCGGGCGGCGCGCGGCGCGGGCGAGGCGGTCAACCCACTAGTGCGCCCGCGCAGCGGGGGCTCATGATCACTTTGCTCATGTTAATTTATGTCCTTTGTAGTATTGTCCGCGCACAATACACGCATTTTTATAACCCTCGCCTGCCGGACACCCAGATTAACATCTACTGTTTGGTTTTGGCTTTCTCTCGTTTTGTGCAAGGACACAATGCCCCGAACTGGGCACCTGGCATTAATGGCTCAAGAGTAATGGATTTTGCAGAAAAACCAATACGTTAAAGTCAAACTGAAAGGACACTGCTACCTTAAGCTCGTAATAAAAGAGTTAGGTAGGAACATTAAAATACTTTAATAGTATGGTCGGAAAACGGTTAGGGCAGTGTAAAGGTATAAATAATAATAAGTATGTACTCGTCTATACATATATGTATTACACGATAATTACCTTAACTAAACGAATGTAACAAAAATAACATTACTAATTAATGATGCATGTACAGCTATAGGTCACCACGTTTTCAAATAATTTTGGTTAGGCCACTTAATTGATTGGACACCCGATGTTGATTAGCTTGTTTTTTTACATAAGTAGGTATATTAGGCAAATGTACAATACACACACATTACTCCGGGTCTCTTCCAGTTGTCCGCATATCCACCAGGAGGGCTAGCACCCTTTCTATTTAGTCTGTAACGATAGAGACGCACTGAGCGACAAGCGAGAAAATACAACTTGTGCTACCCGTGCAGGCTGGCTGGTCTACTCGTTGTCGACGCTCAGCTCGTCGTCGCTCGTGCCGCGCGGCGCCTGGCCGGGCAGCAGCTCGCCGTGCACCCGCACGCGGTACACGCACGTGTACACGGGGTGCCCCCAGTTGGCCAGCACGCGCACGCGCACCAGGTTGAAACCCCGCGCCGTCGGGTGCTGCACCTCGAAGTACTGGATAGGAGACCCCTCCTTGTCGTACTCGAACGAGCCGAAATTGTGCGGCGCCGCGTCGGATCGCGTGCGCACCCCCTCCAGCTGAATGATGCGGGGGGCTGCTAGAATTTCCCTGCGGAATGTATCGTCGACTGTGCCCACTTTGTCTAGCCGTGGTAACTTCCCCGTTGCAATAAATCGCTTAGGCATTGTAGGAACCACAACAGTGGTATTAGAATAGAAAATCCATGCATTTGAATGACAAGTACTAATATCAATTGATTACCTATTTCGATGCATAAACCGACGAATTACCGCGACGGGAAATTTGCCTCAGCAAACTGTGCCACCTTTAGAGGTGAGATTAAATCAAACAAAAAAAAAATGCTCTGTTCTACAAAGTACCCTCAAAAAGGACAACAGAACCCTCATGGTGCGTTTCCATTATTCGGTTACTGAATACCGCTGCAGCCTGTTTTCGGTCACCGACTAGTGCAAGTAGCTTTTTTGTAATAAATAACGAATCCGGTTAAAACGAATGCGGCCGACGCATTCAGCATCGACGTAGTAAGTATAAACGCCACTCTATGTCAAAAGAGTTTCTGAAACTTAAACGGATCATGATCATGGCCTAACGCTTTTGATCTGAGCTAAAAATATATAATGGGACTCTGAGAATAGGACTGATGTACAGAAGCATCCCTGTCTAACAACAAAACCAGTGTATAAAACGTGCTCTTTCGTGTAAACGCTTTATTTTTTGTTTGCACACTTTAATTACCCCAAGTCTGACGCACAAAAAACCTCCTCTATTTTTGTTCTTATTTATTTTTATTATTTGTGATGTAATCGGCCATTATAACACATATTCTATAAAGTTAAGTAAAGTTAGGACGGACGGACGGACGGACAGACAACGATGGCGAAGTGATAGGCTCGCGTTTGATGCCCTTTGGGTACGGAACCCTAAAAATACGGTTTGGAAAATAATCTCAAAACAAGAACCCTGACCTGGTCGGATCAATATGTGCGGGTATGTGCTCGACGCTCATGCCGGTCACGTGTATGGTGCCGAGCAGCCTGATGACGGCCTCTCCGCTGGCTCCCTTGAAGGCCCAGCACTGGCCGGGCAGCGTGCCGGGCGTGATGATGGCGCGCGCGGCCTGGCACTCGCGGCACGCCCAGCTCGTCAGCACGTGCAGCACCCAGGACACCGGCGAATCGTACAGCACGTGCCCCACGGTGCTCCCGGTGTCTAAGATGCGCGCACCAGCTGATTCTAGCGCGTAATCGCCTATCTGTAAAACTTGTTGAATTTGGTAAAAAACTTAGCGCTTCCACAAGTTGCAGCTCACAGCATTGGACTTTGTTTAACTTAGAAAAGTAGATAAGTTTGAAGGCAGCAATCAAAGTCGCTTGTTATATTGGTGATTCTCGTACTGCTCAAAGAGGTTGGCGCAGGAGTGTTAGTTTTACCAGTTAGTTTGCTCTAGTAGTCATATCGGTCGCTACGAATTCTTACAACCGATATTCTAAAATTTACATACTTATAACTAGCATGGCCTGGCGGATAGTATGTGGAGACTTGAAATGTGTGGAGTTGAAATGAGCGGTCGACGCGATCTGTCATCAGCTTACGTCAAGCCTGTTACTTTTTGTAGATTTTCGAATATCACTTATTTAACGTTATGCATCTTGACTAGGCCCGCTGTTGTCGGTGCTAGCAAGACCTTGTATCCATCCTGGGCGGAGATTCTCTCAACACAGCGCTGCGTCGATCTCAAAGATGAAGTTTTATCCGGCAAGTTTTAGAAGTCCCGTCGGAGCGTACAAAACACATTTTAGCGCGTGCCTTCTCAATTAGGCAGCAGGCAGGTGAGTCGAGTTTAGTGTCGTATAAAGCTGCCTAATTAGGAAGGCACGCGCTAAAATGTGTTTTGTAATGTCATTAATCTGTCCCTGAAACGTTTTGTATTTTTGATTTTTTTCATACGACAATATTGTCAAACATAAGGCGATGTATGTACCTCGCCTTATGTTTAAATAACAAACACAATCGAAATAACGGAATGCCATGAAAACTAACAATTACCTTTTAATGTTGTTTTCACCCTTCACGTGAAATGCACTGCAATTACTTTAATTATTGGAAATAGCAAATTGTACGCAATGCATTTATAATACTGCTATTAAAGATTTTTGAAAAAACGTCTACAATAAAAGTTAGTCTCCATTGCGCATTGCATACCACCAATAATTACCTAAAGTAGTTGCGGTGCATTCCACGTGACGGGGGAAAACAAAATTAAAAGGTAATTGTTAGTTTTCTTCCGTCATTTTGATTGTTTCTTATTAAGAGAAAAGTAACACTTTCGATCTGCATCATAAAATACGGCAGTTTATTTTTTGTCACATTTGTCCGGTTCGAGTCCCGTCTTAGTTGGCGATTTTTCATAAATCCATAAATGCATAAAATAAAGGAATGTCTCCTTTTACACAGAATGTGCTATTTCAAATATTTAAGGTGCCTTCTATGTGTCATTAGATCTTGCGACCCTGTATATGTATATAATAAATATTGCTCGTTAAATAATATTTAGCATCCTATGATAGGATACCATAGTAAAGATCAGGATAAGGGTAGGTAAGGGCATTGATGGATGGTGTGTTGTGCGTCTCAAAAATCAAACACAAGGCGGTGTACCTATAAAAAAACCGGCCAAGTGCATGTCGGACCACGCACAGTGAAGAGTTCCGTAGCTGGGATGAACGTTCATGGTTGATTTTTTTTTTTTTTTTTTTTATTTTAATCTCAAAAACTACACAGCGTATCGTGTTCAAAACAATTTTGGTTGGAAGTATTTCGTATGTTCTACTACTGTAATTTTTATTAGAATGTTCTGTTTAACAGTTCAAAAGCTACCCACCCGGACAGAGTTTTTACGACTTTAGAAGCGTATATCTCGCCAACTGTTCACTTACGTAAAAAAGTCACTTAAAAACCTCTGTATCATTTTGGAAGCGCTATCTAAAAATACCCCACACGCTGATGTAATTAAAAAAATATTTTTTCGTCCCCTAGTTACATGTATGGAGTGCAACCCGTAATTGTTTTTTTTTTAATTTTACGACATCATTGTATAGCGTTTCATAGAATACATCTATCCTCCAAATTTCATTTATATAGTGCCAATAGGCTCTGAGTAAAATGGCTGTGACATACAGACGGACAGACGGACGGACGGACGGACGGACGGACAGACGGACAGACGGACATGACGAAATTATAAGGGTTCCGTTTTTGCCATTCGGCTCCGGAACGGCTAAGGGTGCGCAGCGTCAACGTCGGCCGGTACCTGTCTGTCGTAGTCGGCGAGCTGTGCGTGCTCGCTAGCGGTCAGCGAGGGCCCGAGCGCGTCCCGGGTGCGGCTGGCCGCCGCCGCCACCGCCGGCAGCGCCACAGACACCCGCTCCATCTCCGCTTGCAGCCTCTCGTGCTTGCGGTTCACCTACAGCAACCACCAGAATATCGATATCGGTACTGCGTCCAACTGTCAGTCTAAGGTCTAGCGTACCTATTGAATTAAATAGTACCTACTAACAAATCCGTTTATTACTGATTTCTAAAAGTTCATATTTTGAATCTAACCAGTGATAAAAATTCTAACGCCTTTGTAAACTGAGTTAGAAATTAGTTAGAACTTGATTCTGTGTTAAATAAATTTGATTTACATACCTATATCATAAGTTGATATTTAGAAAGTGAGATTCATGGTTAAATTAATGGGTTTTGGATTAAACGACGCGATTATTTGATTGTTTAGTAATCTGTAATAGGATTTATCATCGCGACATCCGACTACGGTACCTTGATAACCCTACCCTCAGGTGCAGTCATATTTTAAATGGCAAACCTTGAACTAGGACCATTAAGGTTCTAAGAAGGTTCAGAACAGTAGGTATACGATCCGGCTGATATGATAAGGGTTGTAACGTGTATTTGACCCTGATCCAAGAATGGCTTCTCTAACGCATGTATACATGCGTCCCTAAGAAACGACCTGACGTTCAGAGCACCCTCATTACTATAATGTCTTTTCTTATAAACTAAAGTATCGTCTTGAAATCGAAGAATGGTTAGCAGATTAATTTGACCAAAAAAAACTTCAATTTAAAGACAATACATTGGTTTATAAGAAAACAATAAATGAGGGCGCTACTGGACGCTCGGTGCAGCTTTAAGCATCAGATTTAGGGTAAAAATGGTGTTATATCGCCGATTTAATTCAGGACATTATAGTGAGTTGTGCCTTTATGGCCTGTAACCTAAGCTTCGTATAAAGTTGGTGATACCTCGGAAAGCCCCCTGGTGAGCTGCATCACGACGTACTTGATATCGCTGAAGTCCCCCGACAGCCCCTCGTGTCCCCACAGCGAGGTGTACACCTGCATGCCCAGCAGCACCGACAGAACCACGCACACGAATGAGCGGAACCACCCAGCCGACAACCCGGCCACCTCCGATGCCGCGTCATTCTCTTCGTAATCCATATTTTGCCAACGGGCGTTAAAACTAACTCTGATAAACTGGATTTAAATGATACTATAGCCAGTTTCTTTATTTATACCTATTTAAGTGTACTTAGTCAATAATAATTTGTTTATATCGCAATGAAGTTTAATGTCATTTGAAAAGATTGACAGGTAAATAGAGTATTATGAGCTGAAATTAACTGTAAATTAGGTTTTGTGCTGGACCTGTAAAATTAACTTTATTAATTTAAAAAAGGTCACCACAATAAAACGTAATTATATTCTATTTGGGTCACCAATGACAATACTCTAATCAATGTAGGTACTTTTCAAAACTACGATCTGAAATCCTGAGTAATGTTTTTACTAGCGACACCTATCCCCTGTATTTGGCCTGCCTAGCATATGTCTAGCTGTGTCGTATTTAGTGCTGCTAGTTTTCACTGTGTGGCGCTAATTGTTAATACTCTAAAATTCATGATTTACTGTCATATAGTATACATGTTATATATAAATAATATATACTTTCAATAACATGCTTATGCCTTTCAATGTACTAGTAAAATATTTTTATAAAATTGTAATTAACCAAATACAGTTTAGTTTGTACTAGTGACATCTACCCTATGTTTGAAATGTTACGCGGTGTCGAATTTAGTTCTATAATTTAACACTAGGTAGCGCTAGTCGTAGTAGAGTAAATTGCTATTTAGTTCTGCTTGACACTGCACGTGGCTAGGATTGTCTCTTTTAATTTATTTTTCCTTTTAATTCCCCTACTCATCAAAACTTACCCAAACGTAATGCCACCTTGCGGAAGTTCACCTTCATGACCGGCTCAAAGATACCACAATAGTTCCAAAAATCAACTTGATCCTATTACTGGGCCTCTATTCAGGTGCGTTAAAACAATATCGTGTTTGAGGTGTTTTAGTATCGTTTATGTCACAGTCGCCATTATTGTAAATGACATAAGGGTTATCAAAACGTTGACAATACAGAAACAGGTCAAAAACGATATCGTTATAACGCAGTTGAATAGAGGCCCTGGGCCTATATTCAGGTGCGTTAAAACGATATCGTGTTTGACTCGTTAAGAATCGTTTGTCACAGTCGCCATTATTGTAAATGACATAAGAGTTATCAAAACGTTGTCAATACGGAAACAGGTCAAATACGATATCGTTATAACGCAGTTGAATAGAGGCCCTGGAAGAGAGTTAATTTTATAAGCAGCTTGTAATAAACTGAACATTTAAAACTGCGTGAGAGACTGCCAGCAATGATTATGAAAGGGATTTTTAAGGAGATATTCGTGCCAATTTTGATAGTACAAACCTAATTGCTGCCGCCCTTATCTTGTTTACTTAGCTGTCCTCGCACTTTAGAAAAAATCTTTGTTTTTTTAATATAGTCTGGGACAAATTTTTGGTGAACCTGTATCTTGCTTGTTAATAGGTTTTATATTTTAAAAAATACATTTCGTCTGGAAAGAGGGGGTTCACCGCATAGATCAGGATCTGCTTCTATTATAAGGCTGTCTGTACATTACCACAACAGGTAACGTCAGTAGTGGTGGTGCGTGGATTAAAAACACTATATACGTTCCACTGGCTGGACACAGGTTATTTCCCTGTCACAAAAAATAAAAATAAATGGTTGTAGTTAAAGTTTATTAATAAGTTTGTGTAATGGTTTCACCCTTTTACTACTGAAGCCATAACCAGTCTTAATTGGGTACTGGGCGGTGCTCAGGAAAGTGAAATGGCTAACCTTTTTGATGTGGCTTGTACCCAGTTTCTAAAAACATTTTTTTTTTATTCTATGCATAAATATATCCATGAAGCGTTAGAGCGCATTGTCGTTTAGAAAATATCATGTTTTTTCAACTCAGAGCAAAATCAAATTGAAGTTCCTAAATCAATAAAAATACTTACAAAGGATAAGTAATTTTCAAGTCACTCCCATTGGTCTAGTAATTCACAGTTCTTAACATTTCACAGAAACAAGGCTTTGCATGTCCACTTTGGTTATAAATACACGGTACATTTGCGGCAGAAAAATAAACATTTCGTTTTGATTCTTGAAATAGAGCACCGGCGGCTGTAGTTGTCGCGTCAGTAGACAACAGTTATTTGAGGGGAAATTTAAATAAAACTGCACATCTATTATGAAACCCCAGTAAAATTATCGGTCTCGTCAAGCTGGCATGTCCTATCTGTTTTAGTTATTTCTCGTATGTAAGCGTACACAGCACCAGTACGTGGGTTATTTGAATTTAAATCGTAACATTTACATTCAATTTAGGTAAGGATATTCCAAAATAAATGTAAACAAGACGTATTTAAATTCGCATGCCGAAATAACTGGCGCGCATTCGCATGGAATCGAGAAGCTCGTGGTGTGTTTAGGCCTTCTGCTGCTGCGCAGCGTACTCGAGCTGCGCGGCGGCGACGCCGGCCATGGACTCGTGCGCGGCGTGCACGTTGACGCGCCAGGCGGCGAGCACGGCGCGCAGCTGCTGCCACTGCGCCGGGCCGAACGTGCGGTGCATCGTGGACGACACGCGCACCACGCGCGCCGCCTGGTCCATGCGCGCGCGCACCAGCCGCGTCTTCAGCACTGCGCGACACAACATCACTTTAAATACACTTTTGAATTAGATAGGTTTGTTTGATGTTAAAACTGAGTTAACATCTAAATAACTAACTCCTTTGAGTTAAAGTAAATTTATTTAAATGACACAATAAGTAATAATAATAATAACCTATCTTTGTAATTATAAAATTTCAGTCTTAAACAACACGCAAGTAAAAGTACCAATGATGTTTGATTATTATTTATAATGATCACCTTCAATTATGAAAGCTTCAACGTCTTTCTCCTCAATCTGGAGCTCACAGGTGATCTCGTCGAAAGTAATATCTGGGTTGCTTTCTGCCATTTGCATGAAGGACAATATCCGCATCTTTTTGATGTTCTGCTCGTGATTCAAACCTGGAACAGTCATTTAATTTTGCACTATAACTAATTAACTACCAACTAAACAATAAGAAATAAAAGGAAAAGTAACATGTGGAATTATAAATAGATGCATGACCATACATGTAACAAACTAACACAACACATCATAATCAATCAAACATTTTAATTGATCTAACCTTGTGACTGAACAAACTCCTTATGGTTGTCATAGAAAGCCTGATAGCTGGAGAGTTTCTCCGACACAAAGATGGTGAGCAAGTCGTGAATGAGCTCCTTCTCCAAGAACCTCACAGGTTTCAGTGCGAGTAGGGGGTCCAGAAGGAAGCTGTTGGGGTCAGCCAGCGCGGTCGCTATGCACTTGATCGCATCCTCCCGTGCGTGAGATGCATTTTCATCTGTGTATGTGCCCAGATTCTCAATCATTACTTTTGAGGCCAGCTCACTAGAAAATAGGTACACACAGATATTTTAGGATATAAGAAGTAGTTTGGATTGAGAATGCTACAAGTACTGCAACAGTTTTATTAATGAACCTGATTTTGTCATCTAAATTTCTGTTGGCGAAAAAGTGTTTTATTAATACATTTAGTGCCCATTTTTGTCATCTAAATGAAATTTTGATGCTCCATGTGCATACTGGATGATAAAAGTATTTAAGGGCCAAGCACACAAACCTGTTCTGGTCCTTTAGCACCAGATGCAGCAGCCGGTAGAGCTTTTGCATCTGCTCGTTGGAGGGCGGGCAGGCAGCGAACTCCTTTTTGAGCTGCTCTACGCCCGTGAACACCTCCTGCACAGAGCCCACGCGCGCCGCCAGCTCAATCACGTGGTAGAATACATGGTAGCGCAGCGGAGAGTTGGCTTCCAGGTTGTTATACAGCCGCCAGAGGCTGGAATTCGAATTGCATACATGTATTTATAAATATATTATTTATAGCCAGCATTTAGTTATACATAATATTTAATTTGGGCCTGAAATAAATGTTTCGTACATGACAGAAGGGATTCTAAAATGTCAATTGCATGATTTGAGTATTTCTCAAAATAAGTGCCCTTAGAGGCAATATTTAAGCATTACTGAATACTTTCACTGGCCAGCGCTCTCATTTCCATGCAAAATGAACAGCCTAACAAGTTGCTGGCCACAAGTGTTAGTGATGACTTTTGTTAAGAAACCGTTTGCATTCTACATTATCAATACTTGTGACGGTCACAAACTCTTCTCAAATTAGTCATTATTTTTAGTTATACATGTGTTACACGTCGGGGAACAGAACAGAACAGTTCATTTCAGTTAATTCTGTTAATTAAACACTCTGTACAGATACTTGTCTTTACAAAGGGTAAAACGACTATACAACTCCCCGTGAACGAAAGGCGCTGCGCATTCTGCGCCTGTCTGCGTTGCCACGTCAGCTGGTACACATCCAAGTACATGTGAACCAAGATATGAGTTGATGCAGCATAATGTGTCCCTATATAAGTGATGAAGTTCTAGAGGTGTTATGCAGACTGAGAAACAAGTTTCTAATGAAAAACATTTTTTTTATAAATATTTTGCAATTTTTTAGCTTAGCTCTCATTGCAAAACAAGCAACCCTTATAGTAAACTTGGGCTTCATTGATCCCCTCATATTAATAACAAGGTAATTCTATCGTAAAAAAAAAAAATTGTCAGCATGAATAAGGACTTGCTTAAAAATGCTTGGGCATAAGAAAACTCTTAATAAAAATAAATTAAACCAACTGTCAGGAACTCCCTTTAAATATTATTATATCAACAAGAGCTCGTCTTTTAAGATTCACATGCAAGAAGTAAAATCAAATTGTGAGGTACACTTACGACTGGAGAGCTACCATTCCCAGTTTAGGGCCAGGAGCCTTTGTTAGTCTTTGGCTAAATGCCAAGATAAGGTTTTCACCCCTCTCCAATGGAATCTATAAAACAATAAGAAGAACTTAGCATTAATTAAAGAAAGGGTGTATGTGTGTATACATATTATGTATGTGACATAAACTCCTATAAAACAAAAATCATAAATTATGATAATGATTGTATTACCTTTTCAGATTGTTATTGATGAAATTTAACCCGTGGAGCTCCATGGCATATATATGTGCATTACAATATCAATCTTAATTCAAATCACTCTGATTTCCAAATTCAAATATCTTTACGAACACATGGTATTCATAGGGCGCCCCACGGGTCAACTTCAAAAACAGAACTAATATCCAGAGACAGGGCAAGGACAGGATTTAGAGTTTATAGGCCTAATTATATTAATAAAAAGCAAATGAGATGATTAACAGATAGGGCAAACTAAGTGAATAAATAGTGACAACTGTAAAAAGACTTACTTCACGACATAGTATAAAACAAAGTCGCTTTTTCTGTCCCTATATCCCTATGTATGCTTAAATCTTTAAAACTACGCATTAAATTTTGATGCGGTTTTTTTTTAATAGATAGAGTGTTAAAGAGGAAGGTTTATATGTACAATACTTTAATCCGGAGCGAAGCGAGGGTGTCCCTAGTGTGAAATAAATAAATAAATATCACAGGACAATGTCACACAAATTGACATGGTCCCAAACTAAGCTCTAGGCTTGTACTATAGGTACTAGACAGTGATAAATTACTTATTTAGAGTAATATATCAATCAATCAATCAATAGCCTTTATTATTCTGAATTAAGAAAGCTTTACAGTAAGTTTTGATGAAATGTTTATATTAAATTATATCTCTTAATTCAGCGTGCTTCATGGCAAAGACCTCCTCTAACAATTTCCACTGAGAGTAATATATACTTGTGCTCGTCACACAAATATCTGCCCTTAACGTTATTTGAACCCAGCTTAAGACCACTAGCTTCGAAGGCAGGGTCACTATCAACTAGGCCAGCATGTCGTCAAAATGTGTGCGTGTGTGTGTGTGTGTGTTAAGGTGGGTACAAATTAGAGCAGCCTCAGGTTGAGGCATGCATGGCTCACCTATTTTGCTCAAATTCGTACGCGCTCACCCACGCGAGCGGCGCGCGGCGAGCCGTCGAGAGTCGGCCTTTTGACCGTGCTCAAAGGCGCCTCGGTAGATAGACGTGATTCAGATTGCATAGGTAGTTTAAATTTATTATTGATACTTACTGATACCATTATGGAGACAATACTATTAAGTATAGCCTCGATATCTGACTCATTTGTCTCTTTGAAGCAAGCATCACAAACACCGACGATTTTGTGTAAATCATCTTCAATACCCTTAGGAGATTTCTCTTCCGAAATCTCAGCCCCTAAGCTTTTGAAATATTTTCGAAGTTCTTGAGCCTATAATAACATTAAAGTTACACGTACACAACAGAACTCAAGTAAGCAAGTAAGTATAGCACACTAAGCGAGATCCACAATCGAGCTGATTTGGTTTAGGTTATGTTGCACTCTCTGACCTGATCTTCCAGTGATATTTCCATAAAAACTGCTGGGCCCTGCATATTGGATGATGCGAAGATTTGAGACTACTCAATTTTAAAAGATAAATCACAAATGTTAACAAAGTTTATGTGAAAATACATGTGCATCAATGAAATACAAACGGTACGTCAAAGATCGTACACCGAAGAAGCACAGATTAGAAATTTAGAAGGGCAGTAGGATGGGAAACGTCAACGTCATCTATTCAGTACATACAGGCTGCGTTCCGAATCACGCTCACGGTGCTCACAACGCTGACAGTGCTGATGGATGAGTGTACTACCAAACGCGGTAAGTCTACGTTAAGAAAAGCGAAAATCCTGTTACCACCTTCCGACTCCATCGTGAGATCAGCTCTTAAACATCTTATTTTTTAATTTTTGTCAAATTTACATATTTATTCCAAATTGTTACCCATTCCAATAACCGTAACGGTCTAAAATTGTCTCGTAAGATGTGAGACCCAATCATAGACGTAAAGTTAAAGTAAATAGCAGACAGCAGTCAGCACAAGACATACCCTTCTAATCTGTGTCAGCACGCACATACCTACCCTTCTAATCTGTGGTCAGCACTGCTATCAGTCAACGTACAAAATATAACCTATATAGAAAGTTTGTTTGTTTATTTTTGCTAGCTTTTAAATGGATTAAAACGATCAAATCAATCCTTTTTCGTTACATAGATGTTCTTACAATGTCTAGTTTTTATAAAGTGAATGATTCTCGTGCTAGTATTAATGGAACCAAATTGAAAAACAACTTGCCCTATGTTTCGTCGGGTATTCCTTCGCTAGATCATATTATTGGTAAGAAGTAATTTGTTTTATTTAAAATATTGTAATTTTTTAGATTTACTCAATTCTAAATCGTAAAGCTCTTGCTTGATATATTATGTCAATTATTGTACACCATAATTATGGTAGATTGTAGTGATGCACACACAAATGTACTTGACATGACACCTGTATAATATATTATATTTGTTACCTAGTCATGCAATAAATATATTTTGTTTTGATTTGATGTGGAAGTAGGTACTGTATAAAAAAACTTATTGAAAAACTACTAAACAAAATCAAACTAAGTAAGCCTTTCAATCAGGAGTTTTCCCAAATATCAAACTAACAATATATTGGTCTAGCCTTGCAATTGTATGCCGTGTGATGGGTCCGGGAGAAAATTTTGGATATCTTTTTGTATTTATTTTCCTATCCTTTTTCTGGTTAAATCAAAATCTGTAGAGACTACAATGTCAGTTTTTTTTTGTCCGGTCTATTAACGGTTACTAGGAAATCAGAGCTCATGCCACATTCGGTGTTTATGCTCAGATGATTTACTTTAATTTTATGTATTCTTTTTGTATTTTTAGGTGGTGGTTTGCCTACTGGAGCAATATTTTTTGTTGGTTTGTAATTTATTATTATGCTTTATTAATCTGGTGGTATTTCGTAATAGGTAATTTGCAGTATTTGTTTCTCTATGATCTATAATATAATTTTAAAGTTCAAATTCAAGTACTGTGTGGTTTTTATCCTGTAGCGAGTGTTACTGGGTTAAATAATATAGTGTAACTACATTAAATACTCTAACACTTAACATTTCAGAGGAAGATGTATTGGGTAATTACAGCAGAGTTCTGAGCAAATATTTCTTATCTGAAGGTATTGTGTGTAAACACAACCTGTTCATTGCTTCAGCTGATGAAGACCCACGTGATATGGTAAGATTGCTGCATCTATTTAGTAGACTAACAGAATATTAAGCAAAATTAGAATTTTTATAAAATTTTAGGTAAATGAGTTACCACAACCATGTACAGCTCCCCCAGAAGATGATATTCGCATGGCCTCTAATGATGTGGATAAGATGAAGATAGCCTGGAGATACCAAGGCCTTGATCAAGTGGAATCTTCCTTCGGCACCAGCAGCAACTTTGGCCATCACTTTGATCTGAGCAGGCCCCTGGATGCTGAGACTATTAAAAACAGTAGCATAACATACTGGAATCCTCAGGATGGGAAAGTGAATGTAACAGGTGATACTACACCTTTATTTTACTATACTGATAGTTTACAATAAGCTTTAAAGGTAGCTTATTGTAGGCTTTAGCCTAAACCTTAAACAACCCTGCTCAATTGAACAACAAGTCCTGCATTTATGAAGTACCAAGACCAATAGGGGAGTGCTCCTTTTCTAGCTTTACTTTTACTTATCTATTTTTATAAATAGTTTACTTCTTCATGGATTTTTAAAAACAAAACTTAAAATTATATTAGTTCAGACAAGCCATAATAAACTTTTATTTGAATTTGTTCTAAAATGAGGTAGACAATATTGGGTGAGTTTCAGGATTGTTGTTAGGGACTTCATTGAGACAACATGAACTTTTTTTCATTGTGTAATTAAAAGTAATCCTACAATCAAGTGGTTTATTTTCATCAAACAATGGAAATAAATAAGGACTCTAATTTTGAGTCCTTAACTACATACAATTTATTGCCTTTTAAATATGCTATGTATTTAAGGGTTTTGTGTTAACATTTAACCAATATGATATTCAAATAAAAGTAGATTGTTCAACAAGGGACTAAAACAAGCCATAATGACACGAGATGTTTAGCCACGCGAGCGAGCTTGCGAGCGAGGGTGGCTGTAGTTCGAGTGTCATTATGGTTGTTTAGTCTCGCGTTAAGCAATCTACTTTTCACTTTGAATGCGAGGGAAAAAACGACGTTCTAAACAATATTGTTTTTTAACAACGTACGCTCAATACAAGTTATGAACATCTATTCAAAATACAAATAGGAAAAAAAAGTTCCGCGGTTTTTTTGTAAAGTGATGTTTTAAATGCTTGCATATTTAGCCAACAGATTCAAACTTTGAAACCATTTTAAAAGTAATTGGACCACGCATAATAAAAGAGTTCGGCCTTAATATGATTAAATAGATTCATATTCGTAATAATTAATCGTGTTTCACGAAATTAAATCCTTTTTAAGCTATTGCATAGCTTCTATCGCGGGCCTTGAGCGCGGGGACCGAATCCAGAAATTCCGTAACGAAAAAACCTCACGCTCCCCACTCCGACGGGCAAGGAGGTGTGGCTTGAAGGCCGTGCATCGTCTAACGTCGTTTCAGTTCGGCAGTCTTCGACACGGCGTTGTGTGCGATTAGACGTATTGTACGACTCTACGAAACTCGCACGAATCGAGACGAGCTGCTCCGAAATCGGACGAATACATAAGCAGCTGTTTATGAGAAAGTATATGTGTATAGGTATTTATGTACAACAGTGAATAGCTGTACTTGTAAAATTTGTGTATAAAGAGTTTTGAATATGAATGAACAAAGTGCATTTATTATTAATGAAGAAAGAATGAATGATTTCTTATCGGTCACCACGCTCAAAAAGTGTAACTTGAATTAATACCAAAGAAAAAGAAATACTGCATGAATAAAATAAATAAATAAAATTATAATTGCATAAGTTGATACAAAATGCTATGCAATAGCTTTACCGCGGCAGTCCCCGAGTGCCACACGTCTTTTTTTTATATATATTTGCATAGTTGTCATTTTAAGGTTATTTTGACACCCAAATATATGGTCCATACACAATCACTGAAAATGGCGATAATCCTCCATTCACAAAAACCGTTATTGGTTGTTTAGGGGTATCCAAAAAAATAAAAAAATAAAATACTTTACTCCCTAGAGATTAATAAGGAGCTTAAGTCCCGATTCGCAGAGATTTAAGTAGCATTTTAAGAGCATGATAAGTGATAAAATATATATTTGTTTATCTATCTTTTTCTTTTCAGTGTTTAAAAATAGTATGTATTTTAGTCTTTTGACCAATATAAAAGAACTATTGTCAAAGGAATGCTATAATACTTCTGTTAAAGATAATAGTAATGTGTTAAGAATCAACATACAGTCACTTGGTTCCCCAATCTGGATGTCAATGGACTGTGAAGAGGAAGCTGATCAATGTTTCGGTCAAGATCTGCTGAAGTTTGTCTACAGCCTCCGGGTGCTGCTTAGGGGCACCACAGCTGTGGCCTTCATCACTGTCCCTGCACATCTGTTTGATGTGAGTGCATGATATTTTACTTTTACAATTACCATGTGCCGAGGTACTTATGTAAAAAACAAAATTTTATTTTCAGAGCGAAGCCCTAACCAAAAGACTTCACTATATAGTTGACAATGCAGTAAGAATAGAATCATTTGCTGGTTCATCAAAAGAGACCAATCCGGTGTACAAAGATTACCAAGGGCTGTTCCACTTGACAAAACTCACTTCAGTCCACTCCATAACACCATTTGTGCCTCCAAGTCTGGATTTGGCATTTAAATTAAGGAGAAAGAAGTTCGTAATTGAAAAGCTGCACTTACCACCAGGTATTTATTTACATTGAAGATAAAATATGCACAGTTAATCAGGAATATGTAAATGCACTCTCAATGTGCTAACAATGTGCATTTTGGCACATTTTGGCCTTTGATTGTTCCCAAACATCAGATGTCATAACAATCAACTTAAAAACCTGACAAGTTCCATGCAGCCAGTTGATTAGAACTTGGCATATTTTAAGAGTTCAGTGGTTGTGAGTTATGTGACACATGTTGGTGAATCGCCAACATGTGCCACACCACACCACCAACCTTCTTTTCACCACCACCACCACCAACGTTCACCACCATTCACCATTTTTACACCATTCTTTTGTTTTCCAGAATTGCAAGAAAGTAGTGAAAGGGAGCAGGATGATATCACTGCTATTCCTCAAGTGGCATGTGGAGGATTCAAGAAAAAAGATATTGAATTTTAAACTGTTTTTATAAATTTATTATAAATTTTATATTTCACTTGACGTTTTATTAGAAATCCAAGCTGTCAAACCGAATCAAACCTTGCGCGTTTGGCATACAGTTCATTCAGTAGTCAAGTTGGATTGTTTGTAAAAATGTATTTACAATAATTTTTTAACATTTCAAACGGAATGAAATGGAACTGGTATTCACACATTCGGAGGAACTCATGCATTAACTTTAAACAAAACTGCCTTAATTATTAGTCACCCCACCTGCCCAGCAGAGCGTATCTCCCTAAAACCGGCGAATCTATTCACTGTGTTATTATTTGTTCACATGCCGCCGGTTCGCCCGCGTCTTCCGCGTTCTGTTACAATAACGTAGTAAATACATTTTGAATGACCATTTCGTACTTATTTCGATAGTGAATACTAATCATGAAGGTTAAAAAAGTGGCCAGTGCCAAAGTTCTTTTTGGATGCTTCAACACTGTGTTTTTCGTAAGTATTAAAACAAACGCACTCATTGCCGAAATGCCAGAATTTTAAAGATTCTCAATATACAGGGAAACCCATAACCAAACATTCAAATTAGGCTATTGTTTATCTTAACCCAATATTTCGAATCTGGTGTTTTTTGAGTTTGGTTTGGTATTACGAGATTCTGGTACCTATTTTGGGGCTGAGCGAATACAACTTTACAAGCCTTTTAATTCTAAGTACGAATAATGTATTAATTATGTTTGCTGCGTTTACTTCCGTAACTATTATCCCTAAAATAAAGTTGAAGTTTACTATCAATCACGGGGTTTTACCACGGGTTTTACGAGTCGTACTTCGCCTGTTGAGCAATAATGAGATACCAACAGGCTATCTCTCCTGCTCTAATGTCATGTTTTAGAGCGAGACTGATCAAATAGGATAAGCGATCCTGTAGAAAGCATTGTCAACTGTGGAATGCTATTGTTCGATCCCTAATTACGAAACATTTCATTATAATTACAATAAAACCAACTACTAGGATACCTACTGTTGGATACATTAAATAGGTGAATATTTTAAAAATAAATAATTTGTAGGTGGGTTAAAGTTTCAATTGCGACAAGTCGATTTCTGGATATCACTGATGATTATTGTTAATTGTGAAAATCAAATCACGCGGTGATTCCGTTCACAAGTGGGTGCATCATTCATGGGCAAGGAAATTTAAAAATACGATCTTTTAGAAATCAAAAATATCTACCATTTTGGTGAGTTTTAGTCACCGGATGAGATTGAACAATCGACTTCCAGGGTACTTTTATAGGTTTATAGGTTTTCGGAAACGGCGCTTACGGTTTTAAAGGCCCAGAAACCAATCTGTCTTAATCTTTGAGAAATCTCTTTTTCGCCCTGAGCTCTGGATGCTCCCAGTAACTTAATTAGAGTATGCACGACAGGCGTGCGGCTGCCTGGAAGTAGTCTGCGGGTTCCTGCTCCTGTGCGACGGGCGGCGACAGCTGCTGTCGCGGCTGCTGGCGGCGCCCGACGCGCTGCCGGCGCCGCCGCTGCAGTACGCGGCGCTGGCGCTGCTCGCGGCCGGCCTGGCCGTCTGCGCCGCCGCCGCGCTCGGCTGCTGGGCCACCTACATGCCCTCTTATATCATACTCACCTTTGTACGTTTTCATTTTTATACCTAGTTAACAATGTGGGGTGTAATACGTTGGCGATTGTTGATAGCTCATAAATCACAGACACTATCATCAATAAACACTCTCTGAAACCAAATTTGGTCCTTCGAAAGCCTATGTTCAGCAGTGGACTTTCGTGCTGTTAAGATGACAATGAGCCAAGGTGCAAATCTTAACACGTCAAAGTTAACACGTTAACACGTTGAAACGTTAAGACGTAGAATACTATGTGACTATGACGCGTCTTGACACGGGTTTCTCGATTAGGTGCACTTTATTAAAACTCTTGACAAGAGTCATTATTTATTTATTTATTTATTTATTTAATAAGTACAATAATAAAAATAAAATTACATACATTGCCCCACAAAACTGGACTAACAGTTTGACTGTGGGAAGAAGGAAGAAGTGTGCACTAGTCGTTTTCAGGTATTTAGTTTGCATGTAAAGGTGGGTACGAATTAGAGCAGCCTCGGGTTGAGGCACGCACGGCTCACCTATTTTGATCAAATTCATACGCGCTCACAAGCTGTGTGCAAGTTCTAACTTGCCTGTGGGCGAGCCGCGTTCAAATTTGATAAAGTTGCTGAGCAGTTCTACCACCGAGGCGATTTCTTCGTTTTGTTAATAATTCGGTGAATTATGGTAAACGCAGCCGCGGCTGTTATCGTGCTGACGCTATTTTGAAATGTCGGCTCGCGGCGAGCACGCTGCCTCACCCGCGCATGTTTACGTGCAACAATTTAGCTCGCCGCGCGGGGCGAGCATGCCTTAAGCTGAGCCGGTCAGATTCGTACCTAGCTTAACGCCAGGAATGTACAACTCGTCAGTATTTCCTGATGGTGCTGGGGCTGCTGGCGTGCGCGTGCGCGGGCGGCGCGCTGGCGGCGGCGTGGCCGCGCTGCGCCGGGCTGCAGGCGGCGCGCGGCGGCGCGGTGGGCGCGCTGCAGGCCTACTACGCGCTGCCCGACTACGAGCCCTTCACCGCCGCGCTCGACCTGGCGCAGACCGAGGTGGACCCTTTACATCTCTCATACCAAATAAACATTCCAAAATGGTTAGTGCGAGTCAGACCCGCATACAGAGGGAAACTCACATTTGACCAGTTTTTATCAAACACCAAAAATTGTTGTATGTTATTTTTACTGCCTAGTATAGAAAACCAATAGATCGAATTTATGAGGCGATAATCGATAAAAGTATTGTCTCAACTCGAGTCGGAAATAATGTTTCTTTTGCTCTGGTCAGAGGTCTTCAGAATACACCATCGTCTTATGAAATGCTGTTTGCATTAAAAATATATGCTAGGCCTATTTCATACTTTAAAACGTTAATAATATCGCCCTCCTTACGCAAAGTTCCATAAGTCGAGTGTAGCTTGAACATAGTTATTACATCTTGCGTAAGGAGAGCGGAATTAATAATAATAAATTATTTTATTCCTCGCAGTAGTTGAGAAAAGCATTGTCTGCCTCGGCAGAAAGTGCAAATGATGATAGTTATATTGTTGTATACGTATGTAAGACTGAGGGCTCGCTTCCCAGCTGGAGTGCTGCGGCATGACGGACGCGCGCAACTTCGAGCAGTCGGCGTGGCGGCTGCGGCGGCTGGGCCCGCGCGCGCTGGCGGTGCCGCCCGCGTGCTGCGTGCAGCGCCCGCCGCGCTCGCACCTGTCGCCCGCGCCGCTCAACGCCTCGCGCTGCCAGGAGCTGCAGCCCGACCCGCAGTACCGCCATCTGCCGGTACCTAACCACAGCAATCCCGCCACCGACCTACCTACTTTTAAAATCGTAGTATGAAGTGACGCGTACTCCATCTCTTTCTTTCTATTTATTCAAAGTTTCGAACGAAGTGTTTTGTAAGTAGTAAAAATCCTGCTCCTTACCGGCTCTGAGTCTAAGGAAACGGTCACCTCAGGTACCTACTTACCCTTCAAATACATATATATCTGTTCTATTCTGTCTTTAAATTAACTCAAGGTGACCCGTCAAAACAACGAACCTTCAAATTAGCTGTTAACTTACACTTCCACAGCTTTTCCACTCAATGTCTTGTATCATATCAACTTTCAAATGTTGTTTCCAGAAAGCTCCAAACTGCTCAATTAACTGTTCTCTAATATTTTTGGTCAAAAGTCTGGTGTCTCCACCAGGAAAGAACATTCCCAGTAGCTTTGCAATAATATTTTGCTGATGCAGAGTGAAGGCGCGATTCCTACTGACTGGCTCATCATATCATACTGGCGATTTGCAAACACATTTCCAGTAACGCGATTAGTCAAGGTTCAAACCAGCGATAGAGTAAGAGAAATACCAAAATCTCCACATTTTGACTTTGCTTTTTTCCAGGGATGTTTAGGAAAACTTGAAGATTGGTATCAACAGCAGTTCATCGTGTTCATGCTGAGTCTGTTCGTGGTGGCGCTGTTGAAGCTCGCCATCTTGCTCGTGACCATATTCTCGTGCGTCCGGCTCCGCAAGCACAGGCAAGACATGCACTCCTTCATAATGAAGTCGATAGACAACAAGAGGAATGAGAACATCTATGAGACAAAGATGGGCTCGATGCACGAGGAACCCATCATGGCAAAGTACATCCAGCCCAATAACTTCTACAGCCCTCGCGTGCGGAACCCTAGAATTTTCCATAGCAAGCCCAATGAGATGGTATGAGAATTAGCAGCGGAGATAAACTCTTTGGAGAGAAAACTAGAGAAGTTTTCAGACTACTTGTACAAGCACGAAGCAGAATCTATAATGTGGTAAATTAAGTGAAAAAGTTCTGTTTACCTCTTCCATGAACCTAAACAGTAATTTTACGAAGTGATGATTGCATCATAGATAAATGCAACTACTTTGAATCTTTTTGAACTTTTTAAATGTTTTTAAGATGTGCCATAATGCCTATAATGTTCGTGTTACTACTCGTAAAAGCATCCACAGATATACCTGCATCCGTGCTCTAGAGTGTTGTCTCCGTGCGTATTTTTTATAACTAGGTAAGAGAAATATTGTAAGAACCTTAAGTAAGTCGCAATCTTAAAGGAGAAATAAAAGTCATGTGTCAATATGCAATATTATTTTCAAAAGAACATTCAAAAATTGGTCCTAAAGTTAAAACATTGTTAACAATGGCTCTGGAATGTTGTTTTCATTCACAATTGGTTCTATAGCTGTAAGTAGTTCATAAATGTTACAGAGAGCATTCCTGCCTTCCGTTTTAACGGAATCGATTACACTTTTCCTTAATTAATTATATGGATTGATTGGCGTTTCAAATAATCATAATTTCACGTGTAAAAACCTATATAGATAAAAAGTTATATGGAATAAGAATGTCATGAATTAATTAAATAATTATATAAAACCAACATTTTGTAAATTCCACATTTCCAAACCATCCTAAATAATACATGAGATCCTTAAGAATAACGATTCTAGATCTGACAATACTAAATGTCACAAATCTATAATAATTGATACTATAATGTTACCTATTGAACGTTGAGACCGACATCACAGTATAATCTACTAAATAATTATCTTAGGTTCAGGAATGATCTTACAATAACCGTAATAGGTAGGGTTAATTAACATTTGAACTATGATATATAAGACAGGTCGGGCGGGCCGGCGGCCCGCGGCTGGAGCCCGCGGCGCGATCTCATCGGCGCGGCCGGCGCGCGGGGCGGGCCCGGCGCCCTCTACTCCACGTAACGAGTTACCCAAGTTCATGTAAATAAAATTGATATATGTCTTTTGTGCTTCGTTTTCACGTATCTACAGTATTTGAATAAATATTATACCATTTAATTTATCTACTCCGAGCATAGTAAAAAACCTAATATTTTACAAGTAAATCCGAAAATTTCGGAGGAAACCGGATCGCGTCGCGACCTCGTTCGTATCATAATATGAAACGATCATCCTAGAAGTATGATAAAAATATTTACAAAAGAAGTATTAACAATCGTAAAAACTATAAAATACTATGAAATCGATATCTTTCACAATAAATAGTCTAAAAACAACGCGTCCGAAAGTTTATATAAAAAGACGTTGGAAGATCTCCTTCGACGCGCTCCGCTCGAGCTGATCTAAAATTCTGTTTAAAATTCCTGGTTGAAACTTTGGTCGGGATAGTTTATTGGTCACGGAGCACGCGGGCTTAGAGGATATCGTTGAGGAAGGTGTTGTCGAGCGAGCTGAGCAGCTCCTGCGCCGTGAGGCTGGTGGCGTCACTAGACGGCATGTTGTCCAGGAAGTCCAGGTTAAAGTCCGCGGGCTGCCCGGAGAAGCCGGCGGACGCGTGCAGCGACGGGAACGACTGCAGCATACCGCTGGGCGCCGCACTGCTCGCGTGCATGCCGCCGTGCGACGCGTGCGTCCCGTGCGCCGCGTGCGCTGCGTGCGAACCGTGACTCGCGTGCGATCCGTGCGACGCGTGCGACCCCATACCGCCCATGGCGCCCTGCATCGACATGCTTTGGTTTTGGCTCATGTGGATGTTTGACATCTGAAATATTACACATCAAATCATTAATTAGCGATAACAAACTAACTGTGTTAATCAAACGGTTTCGAGTTGATTAACGTTTGGCAATATCCGTAACATTCCAATGAGTACAATAAATGCGATGATGAGTTATCTAGTTTTAAACTTACCTGTCCTTGCGCATTCATCATTTGAGTCTGTTGCATAATCAGATGCGACATCGGTTGCTGCTGATTGGTTGCCCTGCGAACAGTCGTTAAAGGTGAGTAATTACGTCTGTTAGTAGTTGGCCTGATCTAATGAGCACGAGACTTCGTTTTGTACCTGTATAAGGTATGTATAGTACGTGTGGATTTTCTGTAACGCAGCATCAAATGTAAATGAATGGTCTATATTGTCTGCCTTCATTATTTTTAGTCATAATGTGTTTATAATTAACGCAAAATTATAAATAAAACGTAACCTAACCTAGCTTATCTACATGTTAGATATTATAGAAATTATAAAAAGTTTACGGTACCAGCGACACAAAAACAAAAAAAAACTTGGAATTCAACGAGCTACTTAATAAATATCATATTTCTAAATTTTAATTGTTTATTTTATTGATTTTTCTGGGGATGATCAGCTTTTGTCGTACTGTAACATCATGAACTTGTAAGTGGCGTAATAATAAGGTTGTAACTTATAGTGTAGGTAGTCTCTGACTATAGTTGTCCCCCGGAGGCAAAGGAGGGGTAAAACTATATAACCTTACACTTAATTAGGATGGTATATTTAGGGTCTAGCAAGTCCATACGCGACCATCACGCAAACGTCGTCTAGGGCGGGCTGTGTAGCAGGGAGGGATAATCTCGTATCCTCAACGTCTTAAGTCTATCACGTCGCTTGACAATGGTGCCAAAGTTGTTCGTCGATATTTCTGCCCTCATAAGGCAAATAAGCGATATCTCAAATTCAATAGCCAAAGCAGATTTCCTCACCCGTTAATGAAGTTGCACTTGCTAGAGGGGTTTTGTCTGAGATAGTTATCCATATCTACTTCTTTACTTTACGTGGTATTGCAAAGCATGCTGGATACAGCTAGTTTTAAATAAATCAAGCTAAAACAATACTATAATGGCCACATTGTCACTGATCGGACTGCCAGTTCGTTACCTCTGCTGCTGCTGCTGCTGGTGTTGGTGCTGGTGCTGCATCAGCTGGTGCTGCTGCAGGCGCGACTGCTGCAGTTGCTGCGCGCTCATCCCTCCCATGTTGAATCCGCCAGCTGCATAACATAATACCTTTATTTCTCATGCTCATATATTTTCTATGAAGTGGTTACTGACGTTTTACTGTGCTTTATGTGAAAAATAAAAAGTAAATATTTTTAATGGAAAAAAAGAGTAAGTGTAGCAGTATTGTCAGTAGATGCATTGTTTCAACTAACAACTTGAAATTGGAGTTTTGCTCCTAACATACTCCTAAATATTCACTGAACAAGTAAACAAAAAATCAAGCCCAAAATGGCTTTGTATTTAGCATTAGTTGCAAATTTTTTTGAAGTGTTTCTATTGAAATAAACGGACAGGGTTTTAATAACATTGAACTGCACATGTATTGGTACTGTCAAAATGTAAGTATTTTTTTAATCGCCTGTTCATGTAAAGGTTGACGGTGAATTCAGGCACATAAGCTGTCATAAATTGCAATGGTATCAAGAACGGAACGTTGTGTGGAACGTACGTAAAGACTGTGTCTGGTGGTGGTGCGGGAACTGGTGGCGCGCCTGCACCTGCTGCTGCATGAAGACGTGGCGCCACTCGGGCGCGTACTGGCGCGGCAGCGGCTGCGCGAAGGGCCGCGGCGCGGGGCGGCGCGCGGGGGGCGCGCCCCCGGCGAACCGCGCCTTGTACTCGGGCGGCGGCGGCCGCATCTGCTGCTGCTGCGCGCGCAGCATCTGCTGCTGCTGCTGCTGCAGCATCTTCGCTTGCTGCTCGCGAGTTATACCGGCTGCTGCCACGCCTGCAAAACATACAACTTGCCATTTATACATTTGCTGACATCTTTTTCATACCTGATGACTGGTCTGATGAGAGCATATATTTTGATGGCTAGTATACAAGCCTAAAGTTACATATGGGACCAAGTAGATGGTTCACCAATACTCCTACATACATACATAACATCACGCCTTAATTCCTAGAGTGAGGTAGGGAGAGCTATAGAAATACCAACAAATCTAAAAAGCCTGGTGGATAAATCTGTAACCACATTTTGCACAATTAGGCCAAGAAGTTTACTGGTGTAATAGCAGAGGGATTGGACTGGGCTTGTCGCGTCGCCGTAGTAACCTTCCCGCTCGTCAATTCTGAGAATGGATATCAGGCCGGGGCCGGAACCGAGCGACCTGCCGCCGTTTTGAACGATCGATCTCGGAGCGTGCCGTAATTACGTAGTGAATTAGTTTTGTGAATAACCTTAAACTTTTTATTATTTACTTATTATGTGGTGTGTTGTTGGAATAAACAAAAGGACTGACAGAAAGTGACAAAGCATGGCATAAACTATTCCAAGCTTATTTCACGTTCATAAGTAAGGGGGTTAGTGTTTAAAATCACTACGACTATCGTCTTCTTCGTCATAGTCGCTTAACTCTCGGGCAGTTGAGATATCTTATAGCCACCCTAGAAATAAGTATCATTAAGGAGTTCCGATGGCCATCTATGGTCTTCATCATCAGTTCTACTTTACCAAATTATACTTTCTGAATGCAAGTGCAACATTTGCATTCAGAAAGTATAATTTGGTATAATTCTCACTGAAAAAACCAAAATCACTATGTGTATGCCTATAGTATTTGAAGAGTTCTCTTGATTTCTCTAGGGTCCCATTATCAGATCCGTATGTGTTGACGATGGGACTAACTGGTAAGTGTACTCTCTCAAACGCAAAAAGATTTTTCGCGTTTGTGATCGGTCCAGTCGCCTTTAAGTAATTGGGGAACACACATAAAGAAATAATCAGACGAACGGAGAACCTCCTTTTTTAAGTCGGTTAAAACACGTCGTTACGACCGCCGCAAGTGAGCGAGCGACGTCTGGTGAGCTAAATATTTTTTTGCTGATTGAAGTATCCTAGGCGTGTGACAACCCTAGCACTACACGTGCCGCGTGCGAATGAACACAAGTTATACGATAATAAGAGAGGCATGGAGTAGGCATTTCGTTTCTTCTGCCTAAATAGCGTTTTTGTACGGAAGTGCAACTTCTGTAATTGTAATATTACTTATTCTGTGGTATTAGTGACAGATTGCAAGCCCATCTCCTAACAGCGACTTGTGGTAAGCCCTATTCCCTTAGTCGCCTTTTACGACATCCACGAGAAGACATGGAGTGGCACTATTCTACCCCGGCAACCACAAGGGGCACCCGGGACCAATATTCCTACATGTATTTATTTTTTTGCTCACATGTCAGCCAAATGTGTGTGTTTATTGAGCGAACTGTGTTAGAGGCCGTAAAATGAACTGTAAGAACTTGCCAAGTTATTAGCAGTGAAAAGAACAGAGCAATAGCAATCATATATGTCTATTCCTTTCACTGCTTGGCGTGCCCTGGCTCTAGCGTGTGGTAATCATATGCGCCGCGCGTGTGTACTGACCGAGTGGCGACTGCGCCTGCGAGGGCTGCGCGGGCGGCGCGGGGCGCGCGCGCATCGCCTGCGAGAAATTGATGCTCTGCGACTGCGACACTGAGTAAGAGTCGCACGCGCCACCTGGAAATAAGACATTTGTGTTTATTTACTGGTGAAATAAGTCGATTCGTCGTTGATATTTCGATAATTGGTGAGCTTGTTAGGAAAATCGTTCGAGATAGTATAAGGTATGCATACCGAAATGATTACGACATTGATTGGGTTTTTGAAGGCGGTTTTATATTTTTCAAAACATTCATTTTATTTTATACTTTTTATTTATTTATTTACTTAGTGATCATAATACGCTGTCCCGTAGTCCCACTTACTAGTTGATATGAAAGTTTAAGTTTCAACCGCTTCGCAAGCAACGCCGCCGGAAAGTCATAGTCATATTTCAACTAGTAAATATTCTTCGTTGTAGTCGCTCAACTATCTTAATCGAGATATCTAATCGCCACCCTTGAAATAGATACCGTTGAGAAGTTCCGATGGCCATCCGTGGTCTTCATCATCAGTTCCACTTCCCCAAATGATACTTTCTAAATGCAAATGCTAGATTTGTTACTAAAAATACTAAAATCGCTATATGTTTGCCTACATTTTTTGAGGAGTTCCCTCAATTCCACACTGTTCCCCTGATCAGATTCAGATTTGGTGACACTGGGACCACCTCGGAAGTATAAACTATCAAACCAAAAAAAAAAACAAAGTCGGTGCACAATTGGCGGAGTAATCGGTGAACATATAGAAAAAAAATATACAATGGAACGCATTTATACGGTCTGATTTCTGTTTACACTTTTGTCAGACTCTAACAGCCACTTTATATTAGAATAATGCACACTTAAGCGAATCTCGAGTCATGACTCATCGCTCAGCCGGCTCAGCGATCTGTCCGATGTATCGGGTCTGATGAATGCTCTCCGCGTGAAACAATAATATTTAATTTGAGGCTGTTGTTAACTCGTCTCATCATCGGCGATAGAATTCGTTCTTAATATTTTCACAAAAACACATTTCGCCATTGTACGATCCTGGGTGGCCCGATTAAGACCGCATTATTAAAAAAAATATGCTTGGAACAAAGGTTTTCATAGATAAATGGACGTTTTATACGGCATTCAAAGCGCACGCCTAAAGCAAATGATTACTTCGTGTTACGGTCGGCAACTAATTCAACAGCGATTAACATGTTTTTTAATCGTTTTTAAAGCGCGCACGTGGACATATTCGAATCCGTATCGTGGCAAGGGTTCATTAGACAACCAAAGGAATGTTAGTACCTACCGCAAATAATTTGGATATACTAATAGCTTAAATAACTATGACTACATTTCTAATGTGCTGGTGAAATTATTCATATTGTGAGAATATTAATATTTTTACCAAAAGAGAGTTCGTACAATGTGAAAGAATGTAAATTAGATGAAAAACCTGCAGGTCAACCAATGCAAGGTGTGTTGGACAATTAGTATTAAAATGTCACAAGCTAAGGGGGAGATTTGTATAATTACTCTTGGGTAAAATGCAACGTAGACGTCGCCTCAAGCAACTTTGTTTCTGCGACCGTCACTGACGAGTAGACAAGGCTATTAAACGATTTGAAAAAATTTGTAACTCTATATTATCATAAGTACCCACCTTGTTGATTAAAAACACTCAGGCGGATACTATGTTTCATTATATTGATTTACGTAATTGTTACGAATCATAAAATCAATATAATAAGTGGTTTTGAGCACTGAGGATAAATCTGCCAAACGGCTTAAAACCTTAAAATGATAAATAAATTACCACTAGTTGTGATAGAGGTCAAACGCTGGTCGGTATTTTATTTATTAAAACAATACGCTTGATAACGCTATTATAATCCGCAGCTGTCTTCCGGTTTACATAATGCCACACATGAGAACACATTCCTTCTTCTATCGAGCGTTGAACGTTGACAAATATAAAATCTAATAAGGGTGACTTATTATTCTGTCGACCAAATATTTTTTTATAAATTTATACTGAGTTACAACATATACCAGGTACGATTTCAAGAATATTTTTCATAACGTTGTAAACTATCAAATTATCTCGCCTAGATTAAAAAAAAATCTAGGCGAGGGCATATCGTATGCAGTGCATGTGTCTGTCAATCTATGTCATCCCCGAGTTCGTGATTGCGATGTGCGCGAGCAGGCGCATTCTCGCAGATCGTCAACCTCGCCCTCCCCCGCTCCGAACTACGAGGCACGAGGACCTTCGCTCGCTCTAGCCCTTAACCTCACAGACTAAGAACTTTTTTTGAATACCCCACCAGCTAGCGCTGGCTCTCGGTCCGTACGGACAGTACTGACAAAGTGTGTGTTATGAAAAATAAACCTAACACAAGACGTTTCTTTGTTCCATATTTTAATACAAGAAAGTAATCGCCCGAGTTGACGATGCATACAAGAGCGCCAATTGTAACTCTTTACTAGGATACAGTAAGCTATTTCCTATAACGTATCCAACTACTTATGATAGGTAGACAGGTATGCGCGCATTCCTCGTCCCAGTCCGGAATTGAATCATCGGTTAAGTATTTCATTGAAATGAATATTACTTTTATTATTATCCTACCAGCTTAACAATATGATAGATAGAGAAAGAGAGAGAGATAGCGAGATGCTGAGTCGCTTGCTAATATGGATGTTTGTTTACTTTCAAGTGAATCGTGTGGCATAGTTATTCTAGGACGAATTCAAATATCAGGTAATTCGTCTTAAAATTGTAATAATAAAGCTTAGGCAACGAATATTACAAATCGTGTAACTAGGCAGAGCTTAATCTAATTTCTTAAAGTCAAGCCGCTGTTTGTGAATAGGTGTAAAGATGCAAAACTCGTATGATCCGGTATTATTACAACTGTTAGTAATTGTTGTTAAGGTGTGTTCAAAATATGAATCCACTCGTCTTAATGCCCTTGATAATTAAGAGTTGTTATTCAGACCCAGCCAACTTGCCTTTGCTCGTAAATGCGCAGATAGACCTGAGTATTCGCTTGTAATGTAATTTGTTATAATAATGATCATCATCATGACAGCCGAAAGACGTCCATTGCGTGACAGCGGCCTAACGAGCATTACTTATAGATTATTTACTATAAAAATCTACTAAAACAAAAAAAATGCTTCGACGAGCTTGATTTGACGAGCCGTAAGCGTAATTATTCAATGATGAGCATTTACTCGCACAATACTCACTAACAGAACCCTTAACAAAATGTGCGCATTTTCGACATTTGGCCTATTAGATATTTACAGTTTGAAAACATTCAACAAGTCTTACAAAAAGAAAGCTTCAAAACTCTACTGTTTGTGTTTTCATATTTCGTGTGAATATGCACGTTTATAGAATAAAGTTGCCTATGCTATTCTTGGGGACACAGATTTTTAAATAATACACTCTCACTTTAAAATATGTAAAGCCATTTACCGTCCAGGTATTGAAACAGGCATTCATACACCATACATGCGAAAATGCATCTTTTTTCTTCTTATGCGGGGAAGTAAGGTGAATGCTCGGTGTGCAACATGATGTAGTCATGTACCCAGTAAGGCTGGTAGGTTGATGGTTACCTTGGTGGTGCTGTGGCGATGGAGTGCCCTGGTGCTGGAAGTTGGCGTACATGCCCTGCTGCGCCGCCACGGAGACGTGGCCAGCGCCCGCACCGCTCACTTGCATATGCTGCGCCGCTGATACCTGCCGCACACAATGGAAAGGGATTTAGCAACACTTTAAATATAACAAGTCCATTTAACTGTACAGAAAAATTGCAATTATAACTGTAAGTACAGTCGATGAAGTTCTAAGCTTTCATCAGCAGGACAAAGGGCGCACATGTATTTTTTTTTAATTGCATTTACAAAATAACAAATATATGTGTACCTACACACAAAATTGATGTCATCTAATCTTTTTATAATAAACTGGCAAATTTCTTGTCTCCAAGTACATACATACATACATAACATCACGCCTTCATTCCCAGAGTGGGGTAGGCAGAGCTACAGAAACACCAACAACTCTAAAAAGATATGTTTATAATTCTGTAACCACATTTTGCACAAGTAGGCTGAGATGTCTCCAAGTGTTGTCATATAATATTTTATGAAGCACTGTCAGCACCTTTAATCAGCAAGTGAGCTCATGATTGGCTCGACTTGTTACTTCACATCTGCGCAACAAGTATTAGATGGTAATAATAGCCTAGTTGGATTTGTGTCCCGTCAACTTGTAGCTCTAAACTCTAACACGAAGTTCGAAGTTACGTTTAACCTATCTCTGGCTCTCGGTTATACAATTGAAGAGCAAGAGAGTTATTTATTTTATTAAGTATGAAGTTTTCAATTTAGTGCTTGGCAGTACGAGTAGGTACCGTCCCAGATTGTCGCCGCCATGAATGAGGCAAAAAAACGTTAATTATCGTTTCGAAACCTTATTCATTCAGGCGAAATATTAAAAACCGGCCAAGTGCGCGTCAGACTCGCGCACAAAGGGTTCTGTACCATTATCTATACAACATACGGACACTATACCTTTACTGAAATCCCGTTTGTTGTATGGGAGCCCCCCTTAAATATTGAATTTATTTTATTTAAATAACTTTTTTTTTAAAGTTAATATATGTACATACAACTAAATATTCTGAGAATATTTCAAGTGTCTCCCTGTTGCCGTCATAAATGTCGAGCAAAAACGACAAAAAAATCACCCACCCATCTACGTAAATATTGATTTTATCTTGTGTTTAGTATTTGTTGTAGAAATACATCATCTGTGAAAATTTCAACAGACAGACAGACATACAGAGAGACAGACAGAAATACAGAGAGACAGACAGACAGACAGACAGACTGACGGATGGATGGATGGATGGACGGACGAACGGACGGACCGACGGACGGACGGACCGACGGACGGACGGACCGACGGACGGACGGACCGACGGACGGACGAACCGACGGACGGACGCACGGACAGACAGACAGACAGACATTATTTATTATTTAAATAGCTCTTAGCTCGATCTTATTTAACACTAACAGAATAATCAACATCAGAGACCTTAAGATTTTGTTAGATTCAAATAAGCGACCAACTAGAAATAGTTATCATAATTAGCACATTTCATAGGAACTAACACCCACTTGCGACTAGTGCCTATTGTCATGACATGACGCGCCCTTGAAATTTTTATAAAACCAATGGGATACGTTTTTGATGAATTAGTTCAGGTGCTAAAGTGAAACGTCCTATTTTTGATTACACACGGGTCATACACAGATTTAGGTTACCGTCTTTCCTGTGGACACACCGAAATCAAAGTTAACGTTTTTAAGGCCTAATTTTCTGGCTAAACCCATTCCCGCAAAAACGCCGTCAGGACTGCTTTAAACCTATCACATAAAACCATAACTTATATAATATGCACACAAGCTTTTAACTATTGACTACAATGACTACAGGAGAGACCACTTTTGTTTTTATTTAAAAGTGTTTATGACCCACACATACATGGACAGTTAAGTTAATCTCATTGTCATTAGTTCATTACCCTTGTTTTGGTTTCACGCAGTAAGGTAAAACTTGTGAAAACTTCTTAATACCTATGTTGATAAATAAATCTCACAAAAACATTTCAATACCGCTTCTTTTCTATTTGCCATAACAACGGCCAAGAATGTAAAATTCCTCCATAATCTCTAGCCGATTGATAACACCAATAAACGATAACGGTAAAGTGGCAATAATATTCTCTCCTATGGAAATGACGTTTGAAATGTTGTGATGTAAATGAATCGGTTTGGTCAATGTTGTAACTATTATTGGGCATGAAAATGTAAGTTGAGTATTAAGACAGTGGTCGGTTACGGATTTGTCACTGTATCGCTCTGTGACAGCTGGTAGGTGATCCATCAGTCTGGCAGGGTAGGCGATGAAGCGAGCGCATCGAGGCGGACGCGACAAACCTGTTCCGACCCCCCTTCCCCGCGACCCCCTCGATTTTTGTTACTCTCGCTCAATGTTACACCGCCCGAGGTAGGCGCGAAGCCGTATTGTGGAGCCAGACTACCTAACGGCACCTTATCTGATCACACATCGCTTCAAATGACCCGAGGATTGCAATCACTCGGCGGCAGGTAAGGATCGCTCCCGTGTGAAAGGAACTCGAACCGGTCCGTATCTAAATACGTACCATTTGTTATATTCTCTAACAAGTTTTAAATTCTATAAAATTAACAAAGTCTCGCGTTTATTTAAATTAACATACGTTTTAAAATACGAAGCGAAAGTAAAAAAATGTTTAATTGTTGCAGATTATGGGTTTGCTTTTGGATAGACGACCTACCACCATTCTCTTTTGAGGGCCTGTTGTTTGATCAGTAGTTAACTCAACTAATTGTTAAAATTCGAAAAAGGAATCGATAATTTGAAACATTTTGTGGAGATTTAACCAATAGTTACCATTTTTAGCAATTTGTTAGTTTAACTCCTGATCAAACATCTCGCCGTAAGTCACAAAATCTTTTATCGATCTATCAGCAAGAAATGTTGAAATGTGGAGCTTCTTTTACCTCCGATATCTTAAAGAATGTTATAGAAACTTAATAGATTTAATAAAAATAAACCGTCTAGTACGAAAAATTTTATATGTAAAAACAATATGAAATAACACAAGAACCCGATTATCATCGCATCACAAAAGCAGACGGAAGAAGGAAGTTGTATGTGGCTCTCTTGACTCGCAATTAACACGACGGAATACGGGAAGCTAAGAAGTCTCAGAACATACTTACTTGTAAGCCGTAAACGAAGATCGCTACGATATATAAAGCTCTAAACTAAATACCTACGCACAACCTTGGAGTAAGAAGTTTAAGATCATTAGCGTGCTATTTTTTTGTAACGGTAAGAACATAATAATATTTTCTGGCAAAAAAATAATATTCTAGCGGCGTGCTTAATTATCAAATAAATAAAGTATTCCCCAACAGCCACTTTGGTATTAAAGAATAAACTGACCTTTGACCTTTAAAAGCGGGTCGATATGGTGTTGAACTAAAATAGATATAGTAAGGGGATAAGATTGGCGCAGCATGGGGTCCTGCAGGGAAATCGACCGTGCCTCCCGCCGGCTACCGCGCCCGCCCGCCCATGACATTCGAACACGAACACCCACTGCAAATCTCATTAACTACGTATCCATTTACCAGTTATATTTATAAACCAGTTATTTTTAGAACAGTGAAGGGTAAAAGGACAGAAAAACCAAAACCGAACTGGAACCACTAGGTCCACCACTCGCCTAGAGCATACATGTAAAAACTTTGAAAGTGTTGAAAAGTAGCACGTAATGATATACGTTCAAATTTTTCAAAAGTAAGTGATGTTTATACAAAAGATTGGAGAGACATATACTATACCCAACAGTGGGCATGTTGATGAAATGCTGCAGAAGAAGAAGAAGTGACGTTCTTCTCCGTAGGCCAGTCAAGACGAGTCACCTTTCGATCTGTCTTAAATTGACACCAGTACCTTGGTTCTGCTGATGCTACGCTGCATTAGCGTCGTAGAGACCAATAGTCGGTTGAACAAAGGTTCCATGACACGAACCAGGGCCTCTATACTACTGCGTTAAAACGATATTGCCTTTGACGTGTTTTGGTATCGTTTTTAACACGGCCGCCATTCACTGTCCAGTTTATAAGAGTCATCAAAACGTTAACAATATGGAAACAAGTCAAAGGTATTTTCATTTTAACCCAGTAGAATAGAGGCGCAGGGCCGTATTACGGTTGCCTTAATCGCTGTGGATAAAGCATCCGTCCTCTCGCACTTACGTACAGGAGGTCTAGCACAAGTTTTCCGCGACTTATTTGTCGCTTGGATTTCCCTTTCTATCTAGTCTAAAACGATAAAGATGCAGGGACAAGCGAGAAAATACAACTTGTGCCACCCGTACTGATCAGAAAGTGACAGACGTTTTATCATCCTCTATCCACATCGATAAACAGGGCCATAATAGGCCCGAAACCAGATGTTTTACGCAATGCTTATTCCCTCCCTCCCCTCCCTCTCACGTTTAAAAAGTAATATTTATAACTACATAAGACTCCTGATGAAAAGCATCACAAAGAGTAATATCGACGTATTTTACCCAAAGTCGGTTGGCATTTGACCTTTCCAGAGCTCACGTGTAGGTACATCAAGCGGGCTTCCTACGCGCAACGTCAACGCAACCCCTATATTTAACCTCTTACCCTATCGCTACTCGTAATTAAAGAATAAATATAAGGTTATTTGAAATGACAATTATTAAAAAAAATACTGGCAAAATTCAAAACCTAATTTTGATATAACTATATTAAGTATACCTTGTTGCTTTTACTTCTATGTCTCTAGACTCTAGAAGCAGGGAAGTATAAAACAAATATATGTATAGCTAAGTGTAGCAGAAGCATGAGACGGCAAATATAAAAACACTACGGTTTGGTTGTGGTGTGGCGTGAAAGCGCAGTCGATGACATCCCAAGTGTCGCTATACAAAAAGCGCGTACTCCCGACCCGATTACTTCCTGCACCGACAACACGTGTCCCTCCCTCTTGAAACGGCGCGAGATCGCTCCGAACAAAATATAATTGAACAATATAACCAACTTATGGACGCGACTTCATTAAATAATCCTTAAGACTTGTGTTGTAACTACAGTGGTTTAATCTATACTTAACTATTGTATTATAAAAACTGGTTAGGGAATAATTAATTAAAATGTCGGACGATAGGACTAGCTTCTAGCAAAAATCTCTACCTGTTGGAAGAATGCAATACGACCTAAACCTGTCTCAGTTATATTGTTAAGAACTAAACTACAATAGACCTTTTAACGTTTAAAGTAGCAAACGTAGCAAGTAGTGGAACTCATACAGACATTGCACTTGAAAAACAAACTTTTATACTGGTAATAAATAGGGCAGTCTGCATAATGAGTGGAACTTGAACTTAGTTTCAAGGGGCGCGGGCAGAAGACAAACATGTGGCTTCCACACATCTGCGTGATCGCAAACAGCGCATCGCACGCAACCATACAATAACTATTACAACACCTGCTAGTGTTTTGTTGTGCTCAATACATGCGAGGCTAATTTTAGCATGTAAATGTGTGATTTTAATGAGCTAGTACTTAACAGATAAATTATTGATCGCACTTCATAAATAATAAAATTAATAACTTTCTTTACAAATATGTCACTATAATATTGAAGAAACAAATTTCAGAAGCCATTTGCGACGTGTGGGTGGTTTCTGCGAGAAATCGTGGTGTAGAGACGTAAAGGGACGTGGGGCGGCCGGCAGAAGCCCTCCTCCGTCGGAGGCGCGCGCACGCTGCCGCGCGGTCGATATCACACCAGTCTACCATGTTTTTTATGTCCTTTCCCGTCACGAATTACCCAATAAAGAAGAGTTCCAATTACTTCACACACCTAGGGACCTAAGCTTATTAACAAAATGCATTTCGATACTTTTTTATGGCAATATCAAAAACCTTATTGAAAAACTCTTACTTTGGATGAGTTAACGAATTTTGGCGCGTAAGCGGTAATATTTTGAAACGTGTACTGATTCTTTATTTATAAACAATGGGCGTAATTCCAGCGGCTCGCACGCAGTATAATGAGATTAATGAGCGCATAACAATCGGACTGTCGTTCTGTAATATTATCACTGAAGAGCGTCGGTGGCCTCTAGGCTTAGGTTTTCTATTCGACTCGTGATCGTAAGGCACTGAGTTCGAACTCCAGCGGTGCTCTTACGCTTCAGAAAAAAGCATCGTGCGGGAACCTCGCACATTTTAACCGCTGAGTGTGTAAGAGGGTAATTGGACAAAATATACTACAGGATCGAAGTCAATACGAAAAGGCACATCTTTTCAATTACAATATAAAAGATAATTTTATCTTATCACCGAAAGTGAGTTTAGCTTCGACATATCGCTCCAGCATTTTCCGCACCGCTTCACCATTTCAGCATTTCATTTGGCTTACCGTTTCAGCAATATTTTTTTTTATGTTTCGGTTGCATACGTCTGAAGTAGGATTTAAAAACCCCTATCCGATGACTTATGAAATAATACTACAACTGGTTTTAATTCTGAAATCGTATGACGCATTCTAGTGCCTGTTTGGTTCAATATGAAATTTGCATAGTATAAGAAAATTAATCTGCTGTGCAAAATAAGACTGACCTGCACATTGTGGTGGGGCTGAGAGAGATGCATCTGCTGGTGCTGCGACATGTGCAGGTGGTCGAGTGCGGGGCGCGGCCGGTAGGCGCCAGCGCCGGGTCCGGCCGCGCTGCCATAGCCGCGGTAGCGCGCCCAATCGCCGCCCGCCGCCTGCTGGTGCTGCTCCGCCATGTGCTTTAGGGTCTGCGCCGCCGGAGACATTTCCCCGCCCGCGCCCCCGTAACGCGGCGCTGGCTCGCCCTCCGTGGGCTCCATGTTCCCCAGGCCATTAAACTTGCTGCCGTCCAAGTCGAAATCTTTCATAAACTCGGGGTACTCAGAAATTTCGGTAATGAGATCTTCGAACGTGTCGTCGCATTCGTCCTCGCCGATGAGGTCCGCCAAGCCGGGGAAGGCGGAGGCAGCGTCGCGCTCTAGAGCGGCGGCGCACTCATCGAGGCCAACGAATTCGTCGTCGGCGATCTCCGATTTGCATTCGGCCTTGCACTCGCGCTCGAAGTCGAGCGGTGTGGGGACGCGCGGGGGCGGCTGCGGCGGCGGCGAGTTGGACGTCTTCACGGCGTTGGCGAGCGCCTTGACGGTGACGTTGGTGGAGATCTGCTGCGGCTGGGAGTCAGCGGCCGACGTGGTGAACTCCAGCTGCTGCACGATTTCCACAGAGAACTTAGTGAGCGCCTCGCCGCCCCCGATGCCGCCGCATTGCAACTTAGCCGGTGGCTCATAGTCGCCGCATCCAAATTTTTGTTGCTGTAACAATAAAAATTGAATAAATAAAACATTATTACTACTCATATACCAGTCTCCCAAAAATCCTCACCAAGTTGAGAAAATATAAAGAAACTAACAGTCTACACATTTTTTTATTTTCCAAAGCACATGTTGCAATGATATCGGTATAGGTACCTAGTCGCATGATTTTCTGTCGTTATGATCAAACTTTACGCTTTCGAACTACGAATGTCGGATTTCACAAGTCGGTGTTGTTGCCTTACATTGATGCATGCGTAACGTGAAGTAGGTAGGCACTTGTTCATCAGAGAAGACTGTATATTTTTTGTATAACGCGTTGTACAAAAATAAACAAACAATGAAATACGATGTAAATGTGAGACTGTCTGTCATAACATAACTTGCATTCCGTCTATTTGTATGGAGGTTGCATAATTTCAATTAATTATAATATAATATAATAGCTAAACCTAATTATACCTATAAAGTCCAAGCGGATAGACCCTAGTACAGACAAGGGCATTAATATCTATACAGCCGTCGGGTCAAATATTATGTATACATGGACCTTATTGTATTAAATATATTTACGTCTGTAACAATTTATGGTCTAGCTAGACAACTTATCCTATTTTTCAACTCAAGTCGAGCTACCGAGACCCACGGGCGAAGTGGATTGGATTAGGTGTAGGTAGGTACAAAGTGCGGCGAGAGGCGAGGTACGTACCTAATCTGTTCACGTAAAAATTCAATATGCAACGGAATATAAACACTCACTTGTGAGCCGATAACGAACTTGGTCGTGTGATGTGATGTACGACGCTATGTCGATCTTGTACGATGGAAATTCAAATTAAACCTCTATTATTCTTAGAAAGAGTTTTGAGAGTCAGATGATTATTGGGTCAAAAAAACTCAAGCCAGTAAATTTATAAAATAAAAATAGAATTAAAAGAGAGCCAGATGTGCTGAAATCAACCTCCATACAGAGCTACATGTGGGCCTGAGTAACCACAAACAAGACTGTAGGTAGGTACATATAACTGGGCCTTGGTTGGAGGAATAATCGCGTTTGCAGTGTTTGCACACTTCACGTGAACTGGATGAGCAAATACCTATCTCGTTAATAAACCTATTCCTGTAACCTGTTTGTATACTTAACAGAAATTGTTCAATGAAATTTTAATGAGTCGATAGGTACCTAAAGTGTAGTCGCTTCACTTCCGGTCGAAGCTCTGCACTGCCCTTAGAGCACGCATTTGGGTTATGTAGATACGCGTCGATAACAAACAATACATTACACGTTTTAATGGCGTGTTTATGTAAACTTGACGGACACAGATATGATAAAGTACCTAAGTGATGTGATGTTGCGGTTTAAGTAATCAAGCAAGTGCAAGTGGATATAAGTTGCTGTTGTTACAATAATCCAACCGTCTTGCAATTTAATAAGTTGCATCGCTAGTGAAAGATATTGGTATTACAGATCAGAAAACCGAATACCAAGGCCAGCTACGCCTAGGCTACCTAGTTTAGTAAAACCCTTATTCGATTTTGGGGGGGAAATAATCCTATTATCTTTATTGATAGAAGTCTTATGGAAGAATGGGTATCATGTCGAAAGCCAATAGCTTTTAGAGAGTAGAATTGAGTAGAAAATAATGCTTTAAATACTAAAAACAATCTTGGCTCCTAAAGAATAGGTTCTCCTGTAAAAGGCCAAATTTTATTTCAAATAACGTAATGCAGATCTATAATATTTAGTTTTATTTAGCTTAGATTTATAAATCCGTGGCGGAGAACAGATTCAGAAAACAACGCGGAGGTCGTCTCAGTGAGCGGCGCGAGACAATGCGAGGCGTTCGGTTGTGAAACTCGCGCAGTTTGCACAACGCTGGAGCCGGCCCTAAGTACCGCACCACGCCACACGACTCTTAGATACCTCGCTTTTACCATTATGTCATCCGTGTTTCAACTACTCCACATTTAAGACTATGCCACTATGCTATTTAAGTATGCTATACCAAGGCATTGAAGAAAATGCGTCACAGTATGTAGCAAAATTTTGCAATACTCTCAATAAACAATTATTAAGAGAGCGATTGTTAACAATGAATGCCATCTAATGGTATAAGAGTTTAACTACGTTCTTGATAGTGTCTAACAGTTAATAAAAGATGAGACGAGATACTTACCTATTACTTGAACTTTTGAAAGGGCAACATAATCAATCGCAGCTGTGTCAACTCAAAACAAAACTGATGAAACGTTTTGTTCACGAGTCTCGGGTTTTTTTAGGGTTCCGTAGCCAAATGGCAAAAAACGGAACCCTTATAGATTCGTCATGTCTGTCCGTCTGTCCGTCCGTATGTCACAGCCACTTTTTTCCGTAACTATAAGAGCTATACTGTGGAAACTTGGTAAGTAGATGTATTCGGTGAACCGCATTAAGATTTTCATACAAAAATAGAAAAAAAACAATAAATTTTTGGGGTTCCCCATACTTAGAACTGAAACTCAAAATTTTTTTTTTCATCAAACTCATACGTGTGGGGTATCTATGGATAGGTATTCAAAAATGATATTGAGGTTTCTATTATAATTTTTTTCTAAACTGAATAGTTTGCGCGAGAGACGCTTCCAAAGTGGAAAAATGTGTGTCCCCCCCCCCGTAACTTCTAAAATAAGGGAATGATAAATGTAAAAATAATATATGATGTACATTACCATGCAAACTTCCACCGAAAATTGGTTTGAACGAGATCTAATAATTAGTTTTTTTTTAATACGTTATAAATCGTAAACCGCATTTTACCTTTCATTCAATCAACTCAAATATAATAAAGAATTAAGAAAAACATTTAATTTTATGAACATAAACCTTATGCATAAACCGTGAACCATTATTTTCTAATACGAGTAAGAAATCGGTAATAGTTTCCCAAGTAAACAACAATTCGCTTGGGGCGTGACTTTATCGGTAGCGGGAGCGCGCGCGGGGAGGTTCCCGACTACGCTTACCCGAACGGGCAGCCACGTGAGGGCAGCCGTCATTGACACTCGTGTGCGCGGAGTTATTGTCAAACTGGAATATATATTAGCTTGTTTAGCTATCACAAGCCTATATGGGCTCGCATATAGTACCTAATTATAATGTTTACTTATCAATATCTTATTTAAAAAAAAAACACTATTATTAAAACATCGATCAAAGTTACAACGAGGTACAAGAACTTTTATATTATGTATTTTTAATATCTACGTTACAAATCCTAAACCGCATTTTACCTTTCATTCAATCAACTCCAATATAATAAAGAATAAAGAAAAACATTTATTTAGATGTATAGTTGTACGGAACCCTACGTGCGCGAGTCCGACTCGCACTTGGCCGGTTTTTTTTACTACCGTACTATGTCTCAACATTTATTCTTATTAGCCAACTGTAATAGCAAAAGTAACTTTAAAAATCCACGTAGGCCGTAGGCAGCCAGAAGAGATACTACTTTATTACCATTGGCAGGCACTTTAGTATCTAATAGTAGTTATCTGTAGCTAGCGTAGGTGATCAACTTAAAGAACGTTAAAGAAGTTAGTTCATGTAGGATGATAATTAGTTGTTATGCTGGTTTAAAATAACTATCGAGGTGATAAGGTCCACTAAACGTGATGTGATTACGAGGTAGGAAAAACCTTACTGTTCTGACCTTAGCTTAGCAGGTAAAGTTGCAATAAGTTCAAGATATAACACGAGACCTAATTGAGTTTTACGGGAGGTTATTTAGTTACAACGAACAACGTAGGTAGGTAAGTACCGATGCTCGTCTGAAAGGAAGGCGTGCGCTAGTCCTTGGCCCTACCCTGTAGTTGCAATCGATACGAAACCTAGCCTAGGTAACCTACGTAAAGGTATACAGTTTTCCCCCGTTACTTTATCGGTAAAGAATTGGTTTGTCCGTTTAGTGACGTTGTAAAAGTTGTTATGTACCTACTTACCTACGTGTGCGCGTGTGTAGTAGAAACACTGTTCGCTTTTACTCTCATAAAACAAATCTAAATCTTAATAAATATTATGTAAATATTTCAAATTTTTGTGGAGTTATAATGAATATTTCAGTGATTCAAAAGCAGTAGTGTCGCTTAAGGGGGCACCGAGCTTTTTGCGCTCATTAACTTTAGGTATTTTATGCACTCTGTGTATGTGTGCGTATAGCACACCAGCAAGGAGCGAGCTGGAGCCATGCGCCGGCCGCGCGCCGCGCCTGACGAGCCGTGCGCCGGTCCACTAGGCGCGGAGGTTGCTACCAATGTTTACAAAATAAAAAAACATAATCGACTCCGAATACTTTTATTCAAATATTGACTATAAGAAGTTAAAAACTTTTTTCAGTCTACATTTTTTTTTAAATTTGTTGTTTACTGTCGGTAGGTAAGGTAGGATTGAATTACTTGTATTGTTGAGGTACAGTCACATCACGAGATTGTTGAGCCACTCTAGAACCCACTCACAGATAGATAGATAATTTTTAATTAATGTCGTTTGTACATCTATGGTGTATTTAGCTAGTGTTAAGTTATTTATAATATTTATTGGGCAAATTGTTCGGCTAAAGAGAATAAATCATAAGTAAAAGCCGTACATCTTCCAATCGGCCATCTTCCCTCTCCGAAGGTTACCGGGAGAACCCTTTCATAGAAAGTTGACGGTAAATTTTGACGTAAATAATTTCTTTTGCGTGACTTGACGCTGTCATTAGGACAGAGTTCTATGGTGGCTCAACAACCCCGTGATTTAATGTGACTGTATATTGAAATGAAATAAAACCTAATTACCTTTATTGACAATATTCTAAGCACAAAATAAAGTGAACTCAATACCTAATGTAAAGTAATAAGAACGGCTGAGTAGGGCAAAAATCCCAGTCATGGACCCTTTCTTCAAGATATTATTTTTAACTGACTTCAAAGAAAAGGAAGTTCTCAGTTTGACCTGTATGTATGTATGTATGTTTGTCCGCGATTATCTCACGTTTGGCTGAACCGTTTTTAATGCGGTTTTCAGAAAAGTATTTGTTTCACATAGGAGAAGGTTTTGGTATTTTAACCGTCTTTAAAAAAAAAGGATCTTAGTTTGTACGAATGTTTATCCATGATTATTTCCGCAAAAACTTCAATGTCTGATTCTGATCACTATAAAGTATAAAATTAAATTGATGTTTTAAAAAACTAAAAACTTAAAGCCGCTGTATCAATCACATACATATTTAGAAGTTCCTACTTAATGTTTGTATGTATATAATGTAATGAATAATGTACGCAGGTATCTTTAGAAAAAAATATTAGGACATAAGAAACAACAATAATCAATATCGGATTTTACTTCACGGCATTATTTTGTCTGTGTGAGTAAGCAATGTCATTGTCTATTTCTCCATCCACTGAAAGACAAGAAATTTGGTCCATTGGCATCCTGTAATAAAACAGAACGTTTTGATTTAACTATAATTTATTTATTAACAGAATTAGTTTTTGGATGAAATTTTGTAATCCTCATTCTATAAAAATAATTCGTATTTGGGACTTATAATTCCATTGTGTGGTAAATTTTATAATCGATGTCAACCAATTCATTTACTCTGTAAATTGAAAAAATATAAAGATAATGTGAAAATTCATACTAAATTTATTAAAATGTTTTCCTATACACCTCTTACTATTTTTACGCATACCTCACCGGTTCATTAGGCACCTAACTCTTCGCTTTGTAGCGAAGTGCCAACAACTGGAACATTAACCCTATAAATAAAAAAATATGAATAATTTTGCAATTTTACTCATTTGTTGAAATATAGTTGTTAGTACTGAGTATACTTACGGAGTATTCTCTTTGTATTCAGATTTCTGGAGATGTCTTGCTCTAGAAATATTGAAACCATCCCAAGATGTAACAATATTATATAATTAATTATAGTAAAAAAAACCTCGGGTCGTTCTAAGAAGCTTGTTTTGCCTGTAAATGTGTTTTTTTAGCTAAACTACTTTTATATCTTGGTAAATATTCACCATAGAAGTGTATTTTTTATATACTTACCTACTAATTGAAAGAACTTCGCGTGTTGTTTAAAATTACTTGTGTAAATAAACCAATTTTGGCCCAAAACATCAAGACTACAACTAAACGATTACAAAGTCTTAGTAATACAAATCGATACATCTCGAAAATCAGTCTATGTTGCTACCGATTTATTTTCTCCTCCCTTAGCGTGGCATTTTGACAACTGTCAAATCAGGTTTCTTAGAACTACTCCACTATCAGTAGGTTTACGATTTTAACTAACTTCATTTCTTCACGCAAGCGTTTAGCATTGTGCTTTTGCCAACCCCTTCTCTTCCTTTCTTGGTTGTGTTTGTTCCCCATTTAAAATAAAGTGAATAATCACAAAAATCGCGATAAACGCAACCAACCACCAAGCGACACAGCCTCCACGTCCGACGGCCGAAGCCTGACTAATGCGGAATGCGGACATGGGGGAAACGTGACGGCTCTGGCTAAAATGGACGAAACGCGTGCGAATTTAGGTATTTCCTTCATATTAGTAAAATAAAAACACATTTTCAAATCTAAAGTGTAGAATATATAGAAGACGTGTAGTTTTGTTGTAAATCCAAAACTGATGATCTTCCGTGAAGTAATTACGCCGTACTAAGTGTTTATTTTGTTATGTAGAGGTATCTTTGGATGTGTTTTCTATCGAGGGAAGTACAAGTAATCGTGTTTCTAAAGTATATGATAAATAGAGTGATTCCTTAAATATCTTACATATGAATTGCATAACTAAAGCTTCAGTAAAAACAATGCAGCAGGCGATCAAACGAACGCATTTTTTTCGTAATTACGTATCGTTGCCTCGGCGCACTCTTAAAAACTACTTGTTTCGATAGATAAATAATATTTCATTATAAGTAAGGGAAAGTAAAAAGTATATACCTACATTTATAGCAGTTATAGCTAACAAATAGGTAATAAGTCGGTCCTTTTGCGTCATACGATAAGTCATGTCATGTCATGTCTCATGTGATGTTTTAGGAGGTTTTATTTTTTTTAAACATTTTTTTTTACTTTTTAGTGATCATAATACGCTGTTACGTAGTCCCACTTCTTAGTTGATACGAAACTTTTAGTTAAGTATTTCAAACGCACCGCAAGGAACGCCGCGGGAAAGTCATAGTCATATTTTAACAAGTAAATATTCTTCGTTGTAGTCGCTCAACTATTTTATTCGAGATATCTTATCTCCACCTTTGAAATAGGTACCGTTGAGGAGTTCCGGTGGCCATCTGCGGTCTTCATCATAAGTTCCTCTGGACTAGTTATACTTTTTGAATGCAAATGCTAGACTTGTTACTAAAAATACTAAAATCGCTATAATGTTTGCCTACAACATTTGAGGAGTTCCCTCAATTCCTCACTGATCCCCTCATCAGAAGTATACTCTATCAAGCAAAAAAGAATTTCCAAAATCGGTCCACAATAGACGGAGTAATCGAAGAACATACATAAAAAAAATTACATACAGTGGAACGTAACCTTTTTTTAAGTCGGTTAAAAAGTGGCTAGGTATTTGCACAATATTATCTGACAATAAGCGATGGCTAGATATCACTCAACATTTAATATAAAACTGAACAACAGCATCTCTACATCATTCATTAGAGGTGGTCACCATTAATGAAACTAACGTATAATTAATTGCATTTGCAGTAAAGTGTGTAGAATGTAGGTACGACACCGGGACGCAATGGCGGGTGCCCCAGAGGGTCAAGTCAATTGATGTCGGGCGACATCCGGCGGTGACGCGGCGAGGAAGCCGGGCGGGCTCCGCACGTGCTGCCCTGACATTGTTAATTGCTAAGGTAACACGGGCACGTGCCGCACCAGACTGCCTACGAACTTGTTTACTCGAGAAAAATCTAAGACTATAATAAGGATGTTAGATTATCACCAGGTCAACAGATACACAACCCTATTTTTTTTTTCGGAAATAGTTTTATCGAATTTCACTTCATTGATTGTATGATTTTATCAATTTTTATACTATCGGACGCTTTTTCAGCTGAACCGACACTTTTAGGATATCTTAAACATTATTTACGAAAAATATAATCTTGCGGCGAGAAATTCCTTTCAATTAAATGAAAATTCCGTTTAATGATAGGTACGTTCGTTGAAAGGTGTTTCGATAAAAGAATATAGGTATCCAACTGCTTCTAAGCTCTAGCTAGTGCAGCAATTCTCAAAGTACGTTCCGTGGCTTCGCAGGACCTCTGCAAGGGCTCCACCGAAAACTTTTCGTAATATAACATTACTTTATAATTTTCAATGAATAACCAGGTTTTGCCCAATTTCATGCTCCGAAAAATTGTTACCGGTTCAAAAGGAATCCAACACTAAAAAAAGGTTGAAAACCGCTGCTTGAGTACATAGCGTTTTCTTTTTCTAAGACCAAAACCACACAGCCACAAGGACGGCACAATACTCCGGAATAACTTTTTGTTTTTAGGGTTCCGTAGCCAAAACGGCAAAAACGGAACCCAGCCATCGGAAATTTTACTCAAAAACTACAAGTTGCGTATTGATGAAATTTGGAGTATAAGCCGCTACTAAGTTCGGTAGTAAAATAACAATAACCCTTCCTTTTGGCTTGGCTTAGTCGAATAAAAATAAATAATGCTAGAGCGGAGACTCCATACATGTAAAAGAACCTGAAAATAATATTCCAGCAAACATCAACGTGTGGAACGTATTTCGACAGTTCTTTTAAGAACACTCTGTTTCTAAGCAATTTTAAAAAATAATCGGAAATAATCGCTCTGATAATTACATAAGTTGTCTTTCCCCCACCCTTTATCTTTAATCCGTGCTTAATAAAAACTTTTATGTCGGGCAAGAGCATGTCGGACCATGCTCAGTGTAGGGTTCCGTAGACGTTACAACACTAAAAACTAAGTACCTACCTATACATTAATTTTCTACTTAAAGTTATTCAGTGCTGTCTTAGAGTTTTGGTACCTAGTTAGCAGCCTGTTTCTCAGGAACCAATCCAGTCTAGGTAGGTAGTCGTGATAGTTTTCCTTTTAAGTTAGTAGGTATTACTATATACCTTTGCTTTACGTAAATCTTAGACGTACTTTTCAGAAAAAAAACTGCCATGATTTTATTTTAAAATTTTATTTGACAGCGTTATTTAATTGTATAAATATGCCAAAGTACAGCTTTGTAGTACTAATAGTCTCGGAGTTAAACCTTAACCGCGGAAAGGCGGACAGACGGACAGACGGCCATGGCGAAACTATAAGGGTTCCTTGTTTGACTTCGGAACCCTAAAAACAAGGTAGGGGTGAGTGTGTTATGAAAAAAAATTATTACAAAACGAATACTACTTATTACTTAAGTAATAACAAACTGGTTTTGTTATTGCTTTCAAAAATTTAATTTTAACTAATTCTAAAATGTTTCGTAAAACATTAAGAAAATTAAGTAAGACGCGTTAGCTTTTTGGTTTAGTTACTCATTACTCTGATATAGTTAAACATTTGCAAATAAAAAAAAGCTACACCAACATCGCAAGTTAGTTATTATTTGATAAAGTATATAAAACTAAATTAGATAAGTGATTTGTTTAAATGCTACTTAACGTATTGTTTTAATAACAAGCGCATGAGTTTGTCTACCAGTAATCAAATATTGATATTAGTAAATATTAGCTGAAAAAAATAGTAACTATAAAATAACTTTCAAATAACATAACTAGTTAGTAATGTCTTCCAAAATCAGTTTTGCAATATTAACATTATTTTGGTTCCTAAGTATTAAATTTTGGCTAAACGTCAAGTAGCACAACTAGTTCAGCTATATTTTTTTTCAGTGTTCATACGTAGGTAGCCAGTCATAACCTCATAACTTTTTTATTGAAGATGTTTTGCCTCAAAACACCTTTTTTCTTCCCTTCCACTTAAAAAGTTACATACACTTATGTATTTTATCAGTTATTACCATTTAATTTCCTCCCAATCGAGAGCGTATTTCGGTTATAAAACCCATTTTATCCTTTCTTTGAGCATTCGCCCTAGCTAGGAGGCTCGGAGGCTCGGAGGCTCTTCCAAGTGCCTACCTGTTGCAATTATTGATATTGAGCAAAAAAGGGCATAAAATCACGTTTGTTGTATGGGAGCCCCCTTAAATATTTATTTTATTTTGCTTTTAGTGTTTGTTGTTAGCGGCAAAAAATACATAATTTGTGAAAATTTCAGCTGTCAGCAGACGGACAGACAGCGAAGTCTTAGTAATAGGGTCCCGGTTTTACCCTTAGGGTGCGGAACCCTCAAAATAGAGCTCAAACAATACCTACGCCATATACCACAGTTCAAATAAACATAAAAAAACCCGGTTAAGCGCGATTCAGACTAGCGCACAGAAGGTTCCGTACAAACTTATAAGAATGTTAAATTGTATTGAGGGACCAACTTTGCCGTTGAAAAACTGTTGTCTCCATACATCGATATAGGTCGCGATTACCTACCAACTGCAAATAAGTTTGCAATCCCATTTTTATGGTTACGTAGTCAAACTAGGAAACCTTATAGTTTCGCCATGTCTATAATAACCAACTTCAAAAAAAGGAGGAGGTTATACGTTCCATTGTATGTATATATTTTTTATGTATGTTCACCTCTTAACCCTTTTCTTGGCAAAATAAAAAAAATGAAATATTGTTTATTTTTTTATATGTATTGGTAAATAATGGTAATTTTAAGTAGAAAAAAATAGAAAAAAAAATATGACATTTGGTTTTATGGAAATATGACATGTATCTTATAGGATACTTTGCTAGGAACAAGGTAACTTTTGCGCGAGAATCACTGTATATCAAAAAGTACTTTGCCCTTAATGTGGAAATAGAAAGATATGTATTTTAATAAAAAATATTGGTCCCCATCATCAAAGAGATAGTTGTTGAAGAATGAAACGACGGATCGCCTAAAAGGTTCTTTAAATTTGGCTTTTTATCACCTACTTGGTGTGAAACATAACGAAACAATTACGCTTTGGCGTAAAGCATAAGTTTAGCGTACATTTGGAGCAGTGTACAGTTGTTTGCCCATTCTTACATAACTTACATCTCCCTTTTGTACTAAAGATTGGGAAATGTCCATACTGGTCGAGCCTCACATCTACAGAGGGCCTGGGAACCACCGGCGCTTTTATTACTTTTGAAGGGATGGGACCCGCGGCCTCGTTGGAGGATGTCGACACTTGTCGATCGCATTTTAAAAGGCCTTGCACAATGCTGTATCGAAACTGTTTTAATGATAATGTCCGGATAATTTTATCAACACACTGCCTGCGATATAAAACCCAGCTTTTGATTAAACACATGTCCAGTATTTGAGATACTAAAGGCAAGTACCAGCGATGTCCTTTGATTTCTGTCCTGTTGAGTGCGATGAACATGTCGGCGAGGTCAACACCACCCATATGCGCATTATACTGCTTAATAATTTCCGGACAAGGCACTGCAGTTTTCTGCTTCGCATCCTTGTTATATCGCAGTATCGTACCTAATGGGTGTGCGTCGACAAAGCTACTGGCAGTAGTCACACATTTATTGTCAAGCCACTTTACAACGCACACCTTGTTTGAGTTGCAGACCACTTGTGAGTGTAAACCTCTTGTCTTTTTTTTCAACGCCTTATCTGTTGCAATTTTTTTTTCTGCACCACGCAATCTATTTGACCGAATGGTCCCTAGAGAAAATATTCCCATTTCCTCCCGCAAATGACATATAAGTTCGAGACTTGTGAAAAAGTTGTCAAAATAAACAACTGAGCACGCCGGGTCTGGAATACTTTTGCAGAGAGCAATTACGACCTTGGCACCTAATCCCAAACATGACTCTTTTGGTGACAACTCATTGTAAAGAAATGTATCATCACCAGCGTATACGATAAAGTCATAAACAAATCCATTTATGCCAGCACGAACAAATATCTTGAATCCCCACTTTTTCAGTTTGTTTTTCACGTATTGTTTGCGATTGCCTGCTTTCTTTCCTTTATATGGGACCATCATTTCGTCTATGCTAAACCGTGTCTCATGGGGAATTTTGAGAAAATTATGTCGTACCATCTCAATCAATGGTCTTATTTTAAAGAATCGGTCCCCATCATCGAGGAGGTTGTTGTTGAAGTGAATGAAACGGCGGATCCTCTGATTTTTTTTTAGTGGCATGACGTCTGCGATAGCTGGGTATCGGTATTCGTGCGACCAATAGTCGGTAAATGCTGGTAAATTTGCTATGCCCATGAGTAGATTGATAGCGATGAAATCGTTTATATCATCTGTACCAACATTTAGGGACTTGCCGGTCACCTGAGTGGAATATAAATTTGTTTCATTCACTATCATATTTACGATATCATCGGACCAAAACATTCTAAAATATTGTAACGGAGTTTGAATGGAGTCAACGGCAGGTAATATTTTATCTTTAATTTTGGCACGGTGCAAAAACTTTTTAGCCCATTTGTAATTTAACATTTTTCTCTGAATAGCTATAGGTTTTCGTTGTAATCTTTTAGGAAGCACTCTAGTCCGTCTGGATCGTGTAGAGGGATGCTGTGGGGATGGTATACCCGCTGGAGACGAAATTAATCGTACTACAGGTGAAGGTACAGGCAGGTCAAAACTATGGACGATTGTCGAATGCAGTCTTGATGATGGTTGAACATTTTCTCTGGGAGTAAGCGGTGGATTAGTGCAAGTGGAGTAAGCGGAGAATACTGTGGTGCAAGCGGAGATGGCTGTGGTGCAACGGGGGAAGCAGTAGCAATGTCTTGAAATTCAGGCACCTCATCGTCTGATAAAATGTGCAAATTTTCGAATGAAGATGGCAATGAAGGTGCTGGAGAACTGTCATCGTTATTATCAATGTCGTGCTCGTCTAAGTCTTATCGCGACAACGGTATTATTTCTGGCTCAGAATCAGTTGACTCTTCAATGTCTGATTTAGTGCCAGATTTTGGTATTAAAGTATCAGCAGTATTTTCTTGGCTCTATAAAAAGTTGGCCGTGCGCCTCCCTATAAAAATAATAAAAAACACACATAACATGCAAAGCAGCGAGCAAATCCATGTATAAAATGAGATAATTTTGAAGTCCCGTTTAGGCAATGTGCACCATAAGATACATAAATCTGATTCGCCATATACTCCATGAACCGTGTAGTGTAAACTGCAAGATACGCTACAAGAAAACCAGAAATCACCATGAAGCAGGCAATGTATACCACAGGATACACAGTACAAAAACGACAATGCGACACGAACTAGGCAATGTGCATTTTGAGATACATACATTTTGAAGGTTGGTTAGTCAAATAAGATATAAATTATCTTCTATATAAGTAACTCACATATAACAACCATATATTATACTAATGGAAACATTTAAATTTCGATAAGATTTTCCCGGAAACAACATGAAAATTCAATTTTCTTACCTTCTTGCGCGTGATCATGTTGGAGCCGGTGAATATATCTGTTTTGACGCTTCAACAGTGTTGCCAACCTCACGCAAATTACAGTCTACACGTTCAGAAATATGTGCAAAATAGAAATTTATGGAAGCGTTCTGTTTTAATAAAAACTATTAATGTAAAATATTTTATTAAGTTAACTGTATCTTACAAGATACGTTGTCAAGAAAAGGGTTAAACCTGCTCTGTGCCTCAAGTCCACCGTTTCTGACGAGTGCAATATCAAACAACGCATTCCACCTAATTTATAATTTTTCTCAAACATACTCGGAAAGAACCGTTTTCCGATTGAAACACAAGAACGGAAAATGCCTCATTTTACTCCTAGGAGCATAAACATAATATGAAAACACTATCCGCCCATGTCCATATTTTATTTAAAAATGATCTCTATTGCCTGTAAAATCAAATTGACCATAAAAATAATCCCATACACTCCATTAAAAAAGGTAGCGGCGCTGGGGCGGCGGTGCGGCGGCGGCGGGCGGCGAGTCCTTGTGAATTCGTAAAAGTGTGCAGTCTGGTAGTTTTCAAAAGGAGATTCTCTCTCAATTCTTCGTTTTTTTTTTTTTACTTATATTTCTAACTATGTATTTGTATCATTTCCTCGCATTTATTGAGAAAAGCATTATAGATGCCGCGGCGGAAATGGGATTGCTTGACTCGTATTTTAACCAGCTCGTCAGGCAATACCTCACTTTCCGCGCCTAGGCAATAATGTACTATTCTCCTCTCTGAGCACATTACATTCGCGATTGAGCAGAATTTCTAAATTACTGAAAGGTTTTTTTTTTTAAATATACCGTCAACTTCATCTGTAAGATTCAAATTCAAATTCAATAATTCAGATAATGAACAATAAAACTATCAAGTTTTTCTTTTACCTTATCGGGTTTCTTTTCCGTCCAGAATAAATATAAATTCTCAAAAGAGATGTTTGAGATTGTTACTAATTAATTTTATGTACTCAATAATGTATGAAGCAATTATTTTTAAAACGGAGAAGGCTAACGTGCTCACAGCCCACCTGGTGGTACCTATGTGGGATCTGAGACCCATCATAGGCAATGTATTCTCAAGCAAGACTAAAATCCTAATCCTGAGATGGCAAATGCGTTGCCATCCTAATTAATTATGTTGTCGTAGTCCGCTAAACGGTTACCTACATGCGATGCTCGTTGTACTCTTTGGGCCGGTCGTAGCTGAATCAATTTATAGTACCTATAAAAACGTAGTATGTTCTAACACTATAGCAGTCAATTGACTACGTTGTTATAGGTACCTTGAACAACTTCGTCGATCGACTACTCCATCTTAGTCAATATTAACATTAGTAGGTATATAAGGACCGTATCGTTAATTATGGAAACAAATAAAATGGTGTATAAATACTTTTTATTACAAAAAAAAAAACTTAAACTACGCGATTCTTAGATCTTCAAAGTGAACCATAAAAACTACTTTTAGTTATTTATTGATCCCCTTTGCCAGTTTTCTCACTTTGCTTTTGATGCTCTTCATTAGCCCTTGGACATCGATTGTTTTGAAAGTTTTGTGGGTACGGATCCAGTCTTTTTTTAATTGGTCCATGTTATCTGTTGGTTTAGCTTGTTTTCGTAGCTTTGCCTTCATCAGAGCCCAAAATTTCTCGATGGGCCTGATCTCAGGGCAATTCGGAGGATTTAATGATTTCGCGACAAATTCGACATTATTCTCTCGATACCAGTTCAACACATGGCGAGCATAGTGACACGCAGCTAAATTAGGCCAGAATAATGTACGACTCCTGTGCTTTCGAATGAGTGGTAGTACCCGTTTTTGAAGGCATTCCTTCTTGTACACATCTGTATTTAAGTTTCCCGTTACGAAAAACGGAGACGTTTTCATGCCGCATTAACAAATAGCTTGCCAAACCATCACTTTTTTCCCAAATTTCTCGCAAAAAATGGATTTGTCGTCTTTAGAGACCTTCGTACCTTTTATTACGGTGTAAAACTGCGGTCCGGGTAGGGTTTTATAGTCAAGTTTGACATAGGTTTCATCGTCCATTATAATACATTGTTCATTTTTAGTTTAAATTTGGTCGTACAATTTCTGAGCCCGAGTTTTGACAGAAGACTCCTGGGTTTTGCTGCGTTTAGGCTGTTTTTGCTTTTTATACGTTACAAGCAAGTTACGTTCCTTGGCACGCTGAACCATTGGAATAGAAGTACGACATTTTTTCGCAAAATCCCGAATCGATATCTCTTTTTTTGAGAAAAATATTCGCATATCTTTTTGTCCAAATTAGGACATAAAGGGCCTCGTTTTCTACCTCGACCAGGTAAATCTTTTAAAGTATTATTCATACTAAACCTTTTTATCGTATTAAAAACAGCTTTCAGGCTAACCCCTTCTTCTGAAGCAATCTTTCTCATAGTTATACCTGATTCTTTACAGTATTTGGTCACAATTGAATGTCGTTTTTTCTCTGAGAGACCCTTCATCTTGCAATGTATACGAATTATATAATTTTTTATAGTAAGTTTTAACACTTGACTGTATGCTTAACAGATTGACATATGACAGGAAAGACAAAATGTTGTAACTTTTTTTTTAGAGCAATTCAAACTTGTTTCCACAATTAACGATACGGTCCTTAGGTAGTGGTGGTACTCACCACATGGACGCTGCTGTGCAGGTTTCCGCTAATAGAAGGCAGATCAGGCTTTCGGTCACTTTTCTTGGCCTGCCGCTTGGCTTTGCCTTCGAGGAAACGCTTTTGCAAAGCGCTAGTTTCAAGATTCTGCTGCTCGCAGGATCCAGTAAATGATTGGTCGAACCTCGGCACGCATTCATTCCGCCGTCGCCGATAAGTTTCAATTCTCCGCCTGTAACAATTTATTTGTTTTAGTTTGTTTTAAAATCTACATAGACATACAGATTTATTTTACACAGAGCTCCCGCCGCTAGTCAAATTCAGACCCAGACATGCCCAAGCATATGAAATACAAGTACATGGGTACATGGCATATAAATTAAATACCTATCTAATATCCAGCCGATGCTCAGTCAGCCGCAACAACCGAGCGCGGTCACCTTGAGCGAATGTTAATGCGAACACTCCGCCCGCTACGTAAAAAATAATTACCTATGAAGCATTTATTCGTATTTCGCAGTATTTCCAGGAAAAACCGTAAAGAACATCGCTTCAACTCTCCTCACATGACCTGGGCCTCTATTCTAGTGGGTAAAACCACTCGGCCGCCATTACTGTCAAGTAAATAAGAGCTATCAAAACGTCGACAATACGATAACACGTCAAAAGAAATAAGGTTTCACCGTGTAGAAACACATAGTCAAGGTGTACTGAAAGCAACCCGAAATCAATGAGCAAGAATTTACTCTTGCAGAATAAGCCCCGACCCCCGGAGACTATTGTTGTACGAAGTTGGACTGCATGGGTAAGAATAAAACAATACTGAAGCCAGATAAACAAGCATCTTTGTAATATTTGTAACTTAATATTCGCGGACCATAATGTTCAAAAAAAAATTCGTCAGGTATTGTTCTGAATTTCACTTAAAAAAAAATGAAATTTGTATAGGCTTCCTGAATAACTTCACATTTTATTACGGTTTAAATTGTTTTAGTTAGGTAAGTACGTAATTTTCATTCATACAAATCTAAATATAATTACTTAAATTGTATTTTAATGCATTGATAAATAGAGTTGGGATATGATTATTCGATAACAATTTGGAGGAGTAAACCCGAAACAGCGATATGCGCTAGCGGGTCCATTTTAAAGAACAAGTTCTTGTCGAACGTCACGACACTACAATACAACCGACCCCGATCTTCAAAAATTACGAATTTACTGTTTCACTCTCATCGAAAAACGACCCAATGCTTATCTTTACATTTAATTATCAACCCATAAGGTGCTTTTCAAACGATTGAAAAAAATAAAAAAATCAATTGCCTCCTCGCGCTTCTTCGGTTAAATTGTTGGTTTACTACAAATGAAAATTCTCGCGCCGTCTCGTCTCAACTCGCCGCGGAAAAAAGGCACCTTTAATTTTACAATAATTACATACATACATAAATAACATCACGCCTTCATTCCCAGAGTGGGGTAGGCAGAGCTACAGAAATACCATGCAACAACTCTAAAAAGACTTATTGATAATTCTGTAACCACATTTTGCACAAGTAGGCTAAGAAGTTTACAAGTGTATTAGTGACAAGTTGCAAGCCCATCGCCTAACAGTACTACAAGCCCTTATTCCCTTAAGTCGCCTCTTACGACATCCACGGGAAGACATGGAGTGGCACTATTCTAACCCGGCAACCAAACAGGCAAAATTTAAAAAAAAAATCGTTTTATTTTAAAACGTCATATTTGCTACCTATCTTTCCAATGGAACCCTGACCCACCATAGAACGGTCAAACGATGTCACTGTGACATTATCTAATAAATAATAATTTGTTTGACACTTCTTACAACTTCAATCATAACGTCACTATAACACAGTTCTATGGTGGATCAGGATTCCGGTAACCTTCGGGGAGGGAAGATGGCCGATTGAAAAATGCCCGGCTTTTACTTTTGATTTATTCTGTTTACTGATTTACTCTATTCACTTGACATTGGCGAAATCACTGTATGGACCGCCATTTAATAAAAAAGAAGAAGAAGAAGAAGAATGGTGGATCAGGGTTCCATTGGGCTGATAGTACATTCTGTTTAATTTAATTCAGTGGTGTGTTTAGACTTGTGCTAATCAAGGACAATAATGACGATGAGTAGGTCTGACGGACTGCGGCGGGCGGTCGATCGGCGGATGTAGAGTGATCGATAGTCAGTGACTACACAAGGCTAGCGTTCCACGAGCTGTGCAAGGAAACTCTAGTGTTATTCACTAAAGCAGAGGAGAGTTCGCTCGACCAAACTATGCTTACTCGACTTCTGCACGTGTCACGATCACGAGCTACTGATGTTTTTCATCCGCAGCTAGAACCTTGCATGAATAGGGTAAAGAGGGATCTGAGCAGAAGATTATGGGTACAATTAATAAATTTCCAGAATCTGTTAAATCGAAGTCATCGGGAAGGGTCGAAAGGGCAACAGCAGAGACCCGCAATAAACAGGAGTAGGGGATGAGATTTGATAGAGCAGTATAAATAACGGTTAGGTAACTAGGTAACAATTTCAGTACCTACATCTGCATACGGATTACACAACGATTAGAATGTGTGGCGCGCCTCGTGCGACGTTATACACCTAGAATAGGATATAATGATAGGTACATACATGTATCGGTGTGTGTTTGTGCGAATGACTTGGGTTTGATTGAATCTAATTTTACTTTGTTTGTCCTTACCTACCTACGGAATATTCATTAGCCACCTCATTTATAACTAAGCCCTACAGCCCTATGCGGCATGGAAATTAATTACTTACGTGAAACCACTACTACTAGGTAGGTACTGTAGGTAGAATAGATTAGAATAGAATAGTTTATTCGTCAATTCTTAAACAATTTATTTAAAAACATAAAGTAAGTAGGTACACTAGAAAACATGTCTACTTACACATTATATTTATTTAACATTTTATTATTATTTATTATGTAATAGTGCTACTCATAAAATTATTTATTATGTTTTCAATTAAATGGTTTTTAAGTCGGGACCGGAATCCGGACACGTCTTTAACGCGCTGAGGGAGCTTGTTGTAAAGGGTTAGCCCCAGCCCCATCACCTGCGGGTCTTTGTTCGACTTGAGTCATGTCATGACATGACCAACCTTCTACGAAAGTTTAGTAGGCGATTCGCGTTTCTTGTGTTAAAATTATTTAATTCAGTACCTACGCCACGCTTGTAGGAATTCTAGAATTTAAGGTGTTCTTGACATGGTAGTTGAGATTTTTTTGGCTAACATAAATTGGGGTACCTACACGATAATTTACATATTTTACACCATAAAAAGAAACCATTTCGAGTATTATTTTAGACTGTCGTGTCAAATTCAATTAAAAATTAAAATTCAGATTATAAATTATGTTATTTATGGGTTTTGAAAAAAGAAGACATCAACGGGCGTAATGAAGCACAAAATTTATTATGAAGGCAAAAAAAATATTATTGCAATCGATTACAAATAAACAATGGGTCATAGGACTTTCTTAAAATGATCTATTATTAAATAATTTATTTACATATCCTTTAGTTGTATGACTTGCATCCCATCCCAATACAACATTCCAACCCCCAACTTTGTAATTTCTATTACTCGATAAGACTTTTTTTCAATCGGCGGACGTCTCTTACCTCATAATGTAAAGAAAAGTACAGCTGGGGTTTTTTAAACCTAAACAGGTTGAGATACAACTTCCAAAAAATAAAATGACCAGCCTAAACCGTTTGCCGCTGGCGCCGTCCCTCCGATACGGCTACGCTCATTTTAAGGTTTAAATGAGCGTAGGTATCGAAAGTGAAACTATTATTCGGTACCTATACATAAAGTTACTCAATACAGCGGCAGCCTCGAGAGTTAGGTCGGTGTGTGTTCTCGCCACTTTTTCAGTCAAGAGTATAAACACGACCTACGATATACGAATATAAACACGATTTAAACGGAAAGGAATCGGTATGTAGTTTTTTTTTTTAAATACGAAATGGGTTTTCTCGTCACCCTAGTCGAGACCAGAAAGTCAGGACAGGGTCGACGATGAAGCGAACTTACCCAGAAGGTACCTATTAATCCTTATTTTTGAAGGACATCGCGTCAAACGCACACGGAGATACGGACGCCGATAGGATGTTCCAAATCCTGGCTTTGCGCATTATGAAAGTAGATTCGAAGCGCTTGATTCTGATCTTAGGTATAGCAACCAAGTATGGGTGGGACCCCGCAGTCCGTCTAGAGTTCCGGTGGTATAAGGGAGAAGACGGATTCATATCATGCAGCTTCTGTGCTCACTCTCCGGAATACAGCCCGTAAAACACGCACAGGCACGCAACCCTACGCCTATGATCAAGGCTTTGTAGCTTAATTTTAATCAGCCTCATATCACCCACAAGCCTCCTAGCTCTACGCCCAACCGAATTCAGCATGGCAAGATGAAAGGGTACCGAACGGGACGTCGTTGCCCGTCCTAACTAGCTGTAACTTTTGAACCGATTACGGTGGTCCCTGGCTGATTACGCTGAGCCTGTAATTTTTTTAACAAATTATTCTCCTAACTGATAATAATAACAATTAAGAATAATAACTAATTGTATAGAGATTTCTCTATACAAGAAACTATTTTTTTAATTTTTTTACTAGTAACTTCATAGTTCATAGTTTTTAGTTTTTCTTTTATCCCCTAATGTATTCTATACCTTCACGCGGCAAATTTAACATAACTGCCCTTGAGAAAAACCACAAATAATAAAAACGGCCAAGCGTTAGTCGGGCGTTACGGAAACTGGTGCGCGAGTTGCTGCTATAACACCAAATAATAATAATAAAACATGGCGGACCCTCATACATGAATGGTATGACACACTTCTTCAAGTAATTCTTGGCTAAGAGTCATCATGAAAATCAGTTAGACCAAATACCTACGTCTTTTTTTTATATTTTAAATTAATAGATATGCTTGAGTATAGGCGAGACATAATCTCCAGAACTACGAACCGCATACTGTCTAGAGTACACACGACAACTAGCTTATCCCGAGGGAAGGTGATGTCGTTACGAGGCTCTTAGTCTGCGATGCGGCATGGCGTTATATGTGGTTATATGTATACAAAAAAAAAACAGCTCATCTAAGAGAATTGAATAGCTGGTCCTGTAACAACTGGACATGTGCTAATACCTCTCTTGACAGCAAAATGTTAGCCTTATGAATGGGTCATTCTCAGTTTAGAGGTAATAGCTTACTGATAAAACTTGGCATGACAAAAAAAATTGAAATTTGATTTAATTTTTTTACAGATTTATCAAAACAACTTGTTTTTTAATATGTGCTAGGTGACCAGTCAATTTTTCATTTTTTTATCATTTTACAGAAGACCAGGGGAGAGACTTTTATGAAAAAAATTCATAAAATATAAATAAATGCATATATTAAATGTTTGTCAGATTTTTATAAATCTATTAGATGATGTATATGCATTTTCTAATGTTTTTTTATTATTATTCTTTTTTACCTCAGAAAATAGTGTTTGTTGAGCACAGTCTAGTCCCTCCCCTGGCCTTTTGAAAAACAAGGAAAAAATGAAAAATTGACGGATTATTTTGCAGATCTGAATAATGGAAAGTGTAATTAAGTGTAATAGTTAATTTAAATCAATATTTATACGTTTGCTGAACATTTTTGCAAATGTTGTGCCAGGGGAGAGACTTTTCAGTAAGAAAATCGATAATATCTCAAAAGTATTTAATATTAGTTAATAAAATGAAGTATGTTTGTTATCTATAAGTAAATTAAAGTCAATATAAATATATAATTAAGTATTTAGAAAAATTAATCCAGAAATAAAGCTGACCAGGGGAGAGACTATTTCACCAGATACCATCAAAATTGATGAACAAAGGGATCAATACGAGTGACAAAATGTGGAAAAAAGATCATTATTACAACGTTGGCTTATATTTGTGGATCAAATGAATTATGATTAGCATTAATATTACAATAATTAAGATCGCAAATACAATATTTTTTAGATTATAAGAATGCCAGGGGAAGAGACGCAAATTCCGGCGACAAAATGTATCGTGAATATATTCTATTAAAATAAAAATAAATAGTTACTTCGGTTACATCATTACAATCATTCTTTATATTATTTTCTAATAAAGACTAACTTAAAATGTTTCCATGGCTTTAAGATCACGTAAACTTACTGATTTACTGTAAATACTACACTGAGAGAAATTTTCGGTTGGACCAACCGAAAACCTACCGAAGTTACATGTAGAAATAGCGCCAACAGGGAATTTTGTTCATGCAACTAATTTGAATTCGTTACTGTTACAAATAAAAATCGTAACCTTAACCAATAAATTGTTTAATTTAACAGTTTTTTTGTTACCGTAACAAATATTATCGGTAATGACAACTAATCCACATTTGTTGCGACAACCAACTTTAATTTAGTTAAATTTATCTACCAATTACAATTGGTTGGTATAACAAAACACACATTGGTTGTATTAACCGAGGCTTTTTTACAATTTTTTTACGTCGTATTTAACAATATTACTGATTATAATTATTATGCAAATTTGTATTTTGTATAGTTATGTTAACAAGAAAGTCAATTAAAGTAACGATTGTTAGGGTTAAGTTAAACCGAAACTATTTGTAATCTATAGCGAATTGTTTGTTCCAACTACTACATTAGTCTGTTGCAGTAACAAATATTGCTTGTTGAATTGACAAAATGTATTTGTCGGGTGTACCAAAACATTAGTTTGATTTATTTTGGGGTTTTAGTAACAGCAACCAAATATAACTGTTGGTAATGCTAGTGTAGGTGTTTAGCATAACCAATACTGTCTGTTGAAGTCATAATATCAGTTGGTAGGGTATACTAAATAATTTGTTGAATTTATCAAGGCGTTTTAGTAAATACAACCAAATGTTGCTGTTGGTTATACTATTAAAGGTGTTTAAAATAATCGATACGGTCTGTTGCAGTAGTAATAGCTATTGTAGGGTATACCAATACATTTATTGGTTTTATCAAGGTACTTTAGTAGAACCATCGAAATGTAACTGTTGGTTATACGAGTGTAGGTGTTTAGAATAACCAATATGGTCTGTTGCAGTAATAATAGCTATTTGTAGGGTATACCAATATATTTGTTGGATATATCAAGATGTTTTAGTAAATGCAATCATAATGTTACTGTCGGTAATACTAGTATAGGCGTTCAGAATAACCAATATTTTCTGTTGCGGAAACAATAGCTGTTGGTAGGATATACAAAAACATTTGTTGGATTTATTAAGGGGTTTTAGTAAAAGCAACCAAATGTAATTGTCGGTAATACTAGTATACGCGTTCAGAATAACCGATATTGTCTGTTGCAGTAATAATAGCTGTTGGTAGGGTATACTAAAGCATTTGTTGGATTTATCAAAGAGTTTTAGTCAATGCAACTAAAAATAACTGTCAGTAATACTAGTATAGGCGTTCAGAATAACTAATATTGTCTATTGCAGTAACAATAGCTGTTAGTAGGGTATACAAAAACATTTGTTGGATTTATTAAGGGGTTTTAGTAAAATCAACCAAATGTAATTGTCGGTAATACTAGTATACGCGTTCAGAATAACCGAAATTGTTTGTTGCAGTAATAATAGCTGTTGGTAGGGTATACTAAAGCATTTGTTGGATTTATCAAAGAGTTTTAGTAAATGCAACTAAAAATAACTGTCAGTAATACTAGTATAGGCGTTCAGAATAACTAATATTGTCTATTGCAGGAACAATAGCTGTTAGTAGGGTATACAAAAACATTTGTTGGATTTATTAAGGGGTTTTAGTAAAATCAACCAAATGTAATTGTCGGTAATACTAGTATACGCGTTCAGAATAACCGATATTGTTTGTTGCAGTAATAATAGCTGTTGGTAGGGTATACTAAAGCATTTGTTGGATTTATCAAAGAGTTTTAGTAAATGCAACTAAAAATAACTGTTGGTAATACTAGTATAGGCATTTAGAAAAACCAATATTTTCTGTTGCAGAAACAATAGCTGTTGGTAGGGTATACGAAAACATTTGTTGGATTTATTAAGGGGTTTTAGTAAAATCAACCAAATATAATTGTCGGTAATACTAGTACACGCGTTCAGAATAACCGGTATTGTCTGTTGCAGTAATAATAGCTGTTGGTAGGGTATACTGAAGCATTTGTTGGATTTATCAAAGAGTTTTAGTTAATGCAACTAAAAATAACTGTTGGTAATACTAGTATAGGCGTTCAGAATGACTAATATTGTCTGTTGCAGTAATAATAGCTGTCGTAAGGGTATACCAATGCATTTGTTGGATTTATCGAGGTGCTCGAGTAGAAGCAACCATATTTCGCTGTTGGTTATAGCTAGATAATACTAGTGTAGGTGTTTAGAGTAACCAATAGTCTGTTGAAGTAATATTAGCTATTGGTTCTAAACACCCTCAATAGTAACCATCAGCAACATTTGGTTCACATTTACTAAAACACCTTGATAAAACCAACAAATGCTAGTATACCCTACCAATAGTTATTATTACATTAGGTAACTTCAACAGACAATATTGGTTATTCTATACACCTATGCGAGTATTATTAAATTATAACCAATACAACCAATATAAACCAATATAAATACGATTGCTTCTATCAAACAAAACACAATGTTAAATCCAACGAATGTTGTGTTATACCACCTACCAACATCTATTATTAATATTATTATGTACTTAACCAGACAATATTGGCTACTATTATTATTTTTGGTTAACCAATATTGTATGTTTAAGTAAATCATTTAGTGTAAGTGTACCTGGCTGAACAGAAAAAAATGCAATAGTGTTTACATAAACAAGTGTTTTTTGGTTAAATAGATAAGTAGATACTTATCTACAGTGTCAATCGAATATTCTAACCATAATCCAAACGTAAGACTATATTTAATTTATACATTGGCTTATTTGTATATACATACTATTGCATGAAACTTTAGTAACCAACCTTGCCACAGCCCCTAAGTTAACAATATCGTTTATGCTAAGTTAAATAAGAAAATATTGTTGGGTAGTCAGAGAAGTTTAAATTATAAAAAATAAGTTTTTTATGTTTTTTATTTCTTTTTAAATTAAATACAAAACAATTGAAAATAATCAACGTCAGCACAGCCTCCCATACAAAATTTGGCATTGGTATTGAATATACAATTTAATTGCTAACGCTAACCCTACGTCATTTAATGACATGCCCGTGAAACAATTTTTCGCACGGAAATAACAGAACGGAATTCTTAGGCTTCACTATAGTTATTATTTCAGTTAATGTCTAAAGCTCTTAAAAATAAACTTGTTTTACTGGGTTCCGAACTACTGGGATTTTCGATCTGTTCGCACTGCGAACTGCGGAGAATGTTTCTCAGTAGTTCACACTTTTTTATTTGACACCTTTATTACTTCGAATTCGTGGTATATTTTGCGTTACTTAAAAAATAATTATTTTAATATTTCCATAATATCTTGATTTTTAAACTGAGTATGAGCAACAAGATATGCTTTTATTATTATTTTTACGGTTTAAGTTACATAGTCTTAAATGACTTTAGCATTAGTATGTAAAAACGAATACATCAATCTACAGTAATTATAGTGTACCACAGTTGTGTCAAATAAAAGGGCGTAAACCCAATAAAAGTAATTTATACACAATCAATGTACATCGTCAGATGTCGTGTGAAGTATGTAGGTATTTCTAAATATAAAACTAGCAACCGTTTGGTTGGTGAATTAAAGATAACTAAAGTGTGTCCCTGGATAAGGTGCACCAAAGAATAGGGATGAAACGAGATGCACAACAGCCCATCACAGACAATGATGGGTTGGCATGCGAGTCCTTTTCTGTTGTAGGACTTGCACCTTATTCTGATTCTCCTAAAACAAAAAAAAATAGTTCAAACATTGCATGCTTCACATCTTGTTAGCGTAACGTTACGTGCCTTTTATTTAGGTTCATGCTTACTTTAACATTCATTACAAAGGCTTGACTGGATTCCGCAATTGACACTTTATAAAATTGTTTCTTTTCGCTTTTCACTATTTTTAAAGTTGGTTTCATTTTAAATGCCAACAAACTGCACAGCGCAAAATCACGAGTATCTGAAACAAAATAAAAACAATTTATTATTAAAGGTTCAGCATTATTAGCGTATAATATTAATCAATGTTATTAGCCTAGTATTGTGCTGCCAATCAGAGATATCCCACCTAAAATCTTTCACAAGTAAGTTCCCTTAATGAATGACAAGACATTGAAATTGGCTAAAGTGACAAACAGCTAAATTGGTAAGGGAATATAAAGTTACACCTCAAAAAAACAATAATAAAACACTAAAATCTAAAAATAATCCGTTCCATGTACCAATTGAATCTTAAAAGCAAATGTATTCATACAATTTCATTATTTATACAAAGTTTAACACACAAACATACAATTTCTTAAATGATATCACTTGGAATTTGTTGCCTAAACTTACGTAAACTTTTTTTATTTTATTCTATTCTATAAGTACCTGAACAGTTTTAATTGTTATGCACCAACTTCTAAAGTTGATTATAATTTAAGAAATTGTATGTTCAATTTCATATACATACTGCTATTGTATTAATACATTGGATTTTATGATTTAATTGGTACATACCTAAAACGGATTGTTTTTATTGGTGGATTTTCTTTATTCTTTTTACATCCCTACATTATTTTTAGTGATATAAATTAATGAACGCCATATGTGGCCTCATCAGGTGGTCTCCATCATCACCTGATGGTGCTCTCCAAGAGCAAACGCACGAATTACTATAAAAAAATCCCGAATCGCGATATGCGCGGTGTGCCCATAATATTCGAAGAGTTCCTTCGATTTCTCTAGGATCCCATATAATTAATTACACGTGATAACATATTTGTTTTACAATTAAAACTGCAATTATTAAAATGAAAAATACTCATGTATGCCAGACAGCTTGACAGCTGATTGACTTTACCGGATTAGAAATCCGGCTTTAGGTAACATTACATCCATCCATAATACCATTATAAAATGGATAATTATGTTTATTTAAAAATAACGAAAACACTTACGAGTTGATGTCCATTGATTGTTGATGGCCATTCATTCATTATTGTTACTAGTGTAGCAGCGTCACTATTATAAGTTTTCTTTTTGCGGTACGCACATGAGTTTGTCCATTTTTCTTCAATCAACATCCAGGGGTCGCGGTTGACTTTTAACCACTGTTGATGAGTGCCTGTAAATTAACCATATTATTCATATATGCTCTTTTTAACCAAATATATATTCCCGTGCGGGTGCCGGGTTAAAATAGTTCCACTCCATGACTTCCCGTGGATGTCGACAGAAGCAACTAAGGGAATAAAGGCTTGTAGTACTGTTAGGCGATGGGCTTGCAACCTGTCACTAATACACTAGTAAATTCTTGGCCTGATTATGCAAAATGTGGTAAAGAAGTCTTTTTAGAGTTGTTGGTATTTCTGTAGCTCTGCCTACTCCAGTCTGGGAATGAAGGTGTGATGTTAGGTATGTGTATATATTATTATATCATAATAGTACCTGGGCCCCTATTCAGGTGCGTTAAAACGATATCGTGTTTGACACGTTTAAGAATCGTTTATGTTACAGTCGTCATTATTGTAAATGACATAAGAGTTATCAAAACGTTGACAATACGGAAACAGGTCAAAAACGATATCGTTATAACGCAGTTGAATAGAGGCCCTGTCCGCGGTTCGAATAAAGGGTTCGGCCGTTAGTGTTACAAATGTTACAATGTCAGCGACGGCGCGCCGTCAGGCCGGGGCAGCAGGCCGCGGGCTTTAGGGCCTCGTAGGTATCATCAAATAGTTACTTACAGAATGTACTGTATCGATTTCATCCTTGTACTTTTTTAGGCCTTGCTTGAATTTGATTCGGTCCCTTAGTCTGTTGTCTGGTATCAGGAGCCTTAATTCCTCATCTCCAAAAGCCCGTCTCCATCAAGACATGTTATGTCTAATTTGTTTTCTGAAAAAGAAACTGATAATTATTATAAATTCATGGTCCCAGCCAAGGTCAAAGTAACATGCGATATAATTATGTGTGATAATAAAGTCAGGAACTGCTATAGGTATATTAACATTTGAAAGAAAATTGTGTAAATTGCATTACATCGCGTGGCCGTGAAGCGACCGAGATGGCGCATCGGCGTCGCAAGTCGAGACGCGGGCGCTGCGGCTAAGGCGGCGCTGCGGCGCTTGCATGTATAGAAGTGAGATAAGAGTACAGCTCACTCACTCACACTCCTATACATGCAAGCGCCGCCGCAGCGCCCGCCCGCGCCTTGACTCTTGCTTGGTGGTAGCGACGCGCCTGAAGTGGTTGATGCCGCAATGTTATATACCTAACAGTATTTTGAAAGTCTAAACTTGGTTTTACGTTAAATTACGAGCACAGACCGCGAAAAAAATAGGTTTGGTAATTGTAACCAAATCGAATAGTAAAATCAACAAAATATTCAAATGTGAATACCTATAGGTACTTATCGTACCGTCGAGTGTTCGCCGTCGCATTTAAAATAATAGTACCAGGCATCATAACAGAATTCTGTGCCTTTTTACCCGATCGAGCTACAACATAGTAAAAAAACCATAGGTAGTAAGTAGGTACTTACCAAGAAATACTTTCATTGTGGCTTGAGACACGACCCACGATTCTGACAATTCATCCATTTACACCACTATTGCACAAACCAAACACTTCACTAAAATCGGAGTAATTAAGCCGCAACCAATAATACGAAACGTTCTTGAACAAATCGCTCCTTCGAGTTCGATGGCTCCGACGGAAATGAAATGATGAGCGCTGCGTGTACTAAGTGCGCGGACGCCGAGCGGGCGGGGCGGGTGGCGTCAAAGTGTTGCCACGTGGCGAATAAATTCGGATGCAGTGTTTAAAAAACGCGCATTCTATTCCTGAAAAAAGTCTTTATAATAAACTTTCATACTTTAAAATTCCAATTGTTGATTCATATTTAGGAAATTGCACAGATTATGGAATTTTAAACAAAATGGGTACCTGATATAAGTACTGAAGTTAGTGAATCACGAAAAAAAGTATTTAACGTTGTCCGTAGGTACCAATTGAAAGCTACTTAGACAAAATAAATCTGGTATACAATAACTCGTGAGACCTACTATAATTAAAAATAAAACACAATGTTTTTCTCAGGAAAACGGCGTTTTTGGTGGGGTATGCTAAAAAAAATAGTTAAAAAAAAACTGGATATATCAAAACATTTTGTCAATTGTGTTTGGCAGTAGTAATAAATCTATTGACAACAGAGAATTAATACTAAAATATTGATGATAACATACTAAGCGGTAGTTTTGTTTTGAATTTAATTAATAATTTCGTGTTCGTTTTTAGTCTATATATTTCTCAAATATTCGAAAATTCGGGAACTCTTACGGCTGAACCCTATATTCAAACCGCGGATAGATAAGGCTTACTTCGGGTTGAAATTTGACATTTGTTCATACAAAATGTGACAAATTTTAATCCGAAGTAAGGCTATCTGTCCGCGGTTTGAATATAGGGTTTGCCCGTTAGTCGAGAATTCTCGAGCTTCAGGAAAAATAAAGTCTAGAAATCAGAAACCCTATCTTTAATAACCCCAGAAACGAAATCATCAACAGCTGGCAACACTGTAGCCGTTCGCTAGTTCGCCTCAAGATGGCCGTTACCTCCCGGCTCTAGTACCTAGTTTGTACCTCATTCGATTAATTGTACCTACCACTGACGTCATTACATTATGTAATGGTCGGCGGTCGCCCAACGGGAATGGCTAACCAAATATTTCTGTTCTTCTAACAGAAATATTTGGTTCGTTTCGAATCTGATATTTAGCTACTTGGATTTGAAAAAAAATCGTTATCTATTTCTAAGGAATTGTTCAAAAATTATCTAATACCTAAGCACAAATGGTCGCGACGTCGCTAGTTAGGTATTTAAGGGGCTGTTCTTTATGTACGTAAGACAATTTTAACCACTTTAATATGCCCTCCTCACCTCCCTACGTTTTCTCTAGCAATGTTTGTATGTAGATATGTACTTATAAAAAGTTCAGGAAATAGTATGAATTGGCCGTCTATGTTCTTGAAGATCTTTTGTTAAGATCAAACTAAAACCAACCGTTAAACTGCCCTCGTTCTTCAAACAGTATAACAGGTTCAAAGGTTTTGATACTTGAGTCACATTGTGGATATTATACCTATTAACGCAGAACAAAGGAATGAAAAGTAGATAACACGACGGCTTAATCATATTTACTAGTGGGTAGGTATACATAATATGTTCGGGTAAAATCTTGCAGGCCATTTTTCGACCACTTGTTGGTATCCAATTGAGCTGGAATTTGGCGTAGGAACCTATTAAGTCCGGTGAAAATACAATAATCTGGTAGGTAGCGAAATTCTGGTGGTCCAACCAGCATCGTCTCCGCAAGGGAGAACTCTTCAACGGTTAATACCATCGACTTGAAATTTGGTACATGTATGGATGTCCTTGACAAAAAGGAGTACAATCAGCAAAAAAAACTTATTAAAAATGAAATTCATAGTCAAATAAACGGATCACTCGTTTCTTAAGTTAACTACTAAATTGTGTCTACCAAAAAGATTCGGTTATTTTTATAAAAACTACATTATTGCGTTAATTAAAAACCGGCCAAGAGAGAGAGAGTTGAGAGTTGAGAGTTGGACTCGCGTACGAAGGGTTCCGTACCATTATCTATACAACATTACACACTATACCTATTTGTTATAGCGGCAACAGAAATACATCATCTGTGAAAATTTCAACAGTCTACCTATCTATCACGGTTCATGTGATACAGCCTGGTGACAGACAAACAGACCGACAGCGGGGTCTTAGTAATAGGGTCCCGTTTTTACCCTTTGGGTACGGAACTCTAAAAATGTACTAGTAAAATTGTTAGGTAATTATAAATAAAAAACAATGTTGATAATACTAAATCGATACCTATCGTTTAGTCTTAATTACTTTATAGTTGTTCATTCGTATCGATGTAGGTATGTTTGTAATATTAATCAGTAGATCAGATAAATTAAACGTAAGAGTTTTGTTTACATGTAGTTTAAGTCAACTCTCCTAAAAAATCGGTTATTTTTGTCAAAAGTGCATTGCTTAACTGGTAAGCTGTAAAGTTTCTATTTCATAATTATATCGCATGATAAAACAATTGTACAAGGCCAGCTAGGTACCATTTGTACCTTCTCATACATTTATGTAGGTGTGGACTTAAGATGATAGGTAGATAGAGTAAGAAATAGGGCGATCTATCATAATGAGGGCACTCTAAGTAGGTAACCATAAATAAAAATAAATAAAGGGATTTACTAGGAATGTAACATATCTATACTCTGTAATAATATAATTGATTTTATGATCATCATTGATTGCCTGATTTCCTGATTGTGTAAAATAAACTTTGCTTTGTAAAGATTAAAGTCCTTCCTATCGGCTACATTTGTACTTTACAAAGTTCATAACGATCCAGTAATATAGAGCTTTAATTAATGTAATTATAACTTTATTTCTTAGATGCATGGTAGGCACGAGAAATGGACTACTAATCGTAGTAGTCCATTTATAAAGATCGCTTTATATGAATTAAAATATAAAGTCCACTAAAATAACAATGAACAACAACAACGCCACTAAACTTTAGGTAAATATCCATCCGATATTTGGTCCATTGAGTAGGTAATATAAATAATGTAAGAATAAGGATAAATTCATTGGGGCCATTGGGGGTGTGGGTGTGGGTGTGTGTGTGTGTGTGTGTGTGTGTGTGTGTGTGTGTGTGTGTGTGTGTGTGTGTGTGTTTCAAGTAATAGAAATAAATTCATTGACCTACAACTGATTAATATATTTTAGGAACACAAAAACGACACGAAAATACGATTTCGGTGAAATGAGTTTCGATATTTCAAGGGGATCCCATTGTTTATTTTTATCGACGTATGATTGTAATATTAACCAGTATATCTCATAAAATTAACAAAGACAAATTAAATTTCATAATTGTTACTTCAACATATAATTTCAAAGTCAATTCTACCAAAAATAATCATTTATTTTTATCAAACATAAATTGATTTGATTAAAAAAACATTTACTGAGTAAGATTTAAACAAAATTAAAGTGTTGATAATATCAAATTGCTACGGTTTAGCTAAGTTTGAAGTATTGTTTATTTTTATCGATGTGTTTGTCATATTATACTGTATATGTAATATATTTAACAAAGATAGATTTGACTTATTTATTGTTACTTCAACATCTTATTTCTAAGTCAATTCTACCAAAAAGATTCGGTTATTTTATCAAAAGTGCATTGTTGTGTTTAGCAAAACATTAACTAAATAATGTTGATAAAACTAAATTGCTAAGATTTAGTCCAAAATTAAAGTATTATTTCTTTTTATCGATGTATGATTGTAATAAAAATCAGTATATCTCATAAATTAAACAAAGACAAATTTAATTTATTAATTGTTACTTCAACATATAATTTGTAAGTCAATTCTATCAAAAAGATTCGGATATTTTTATCAATAGTAAATTGATCTGATTAACAAAACATTTATTGATTAAAATTGTTAATTTAAACAAAATTAAAGTGTTGATAATACTAAATTGCTACGGTTTAGCTAACTTTGAAGTATTGTTTATTTGTATCAATGTGTCTTGTCATATTAAACAGTAAATCTAATATATTTAACAAAGACCGATTTAACTTATTTATTGTTACTTCAACATATAATTTCTAAGTCAATTCTACCAAAAAGATTCGGTTATTTTTATCAATAGTAAATTGATCTCATTAACAAAACATTTATTGATTAAAATTGATAATTTAAACAAAATTAAAGTGTTGATAATACTAAATTGCTACGGTTTAGCTAACTTTGAAGTATTGTTTATTTTTATCAATGTGTCTTGTCATATTAAACAGTAAATGTAATATATTTAACAAAGACAGATTTAACTTATTTATTGTTACTTCAACATCTAATTTCTAAGTCAATTCTACCAAAAAGATTCGGTTATTTTTTCAAAAGTGCATTGTTGTGTTTAGCAAAACATTACTGAATCAAATCGTGAATTTAAACAAAATTTAATGTTGATAAAACTAAATTGCTAAGATTTAGTCCAACATTAAAGTATTGTTTATTTTTATCGATGTATGATTGTAATATTAATCAGTATATCTTATAAACTTAACAAAGACACATTTATTTTATCGATTGTTACTTCAACATATAATTTCTAAGTCTATTTTACCAAAAAGATTCGGTTATTTTTATCAAACATAAATTAATCTAATTAACAAAACATTTATTGATTAAAATTGTTAATTTAAACAAAATTAAAGTGTTGATAATACTAAATTGCTACGGTTTAGCTAACTTTGAAGTATTGTTTATTTGTATCAATGTGTCTTGTCATATTAAACAGTAAATGTAATATATTTAACAAAGACAGATTTAACTTATTTATTGTTACTTCAACATATAATTTCTAAGTCAATTCTACCAAAAAGATTCAGTTATTTTTATCAATAGTAAATTGATCTCATTAACAAAACATTTATTGATTAAAATTGATAATTTAAACAAAATTAAAGTGTTGATAATACTAAATTGCTACGGTTTAGCTAACTTTGAAGTATTGTTTATTTTTATCAATGTGTCTTGTCATATTAAACAGTAAATCTAATATATTTAACAAAGACAGATTTAACTTATTTATTGTTACTTCAACATATATTTTCTAAGTCAATTCTATCAAAAAGATTCAGTTATTTTTATTAATAGTAAATTGATCTGATTAACAAAACATTTATAGATTAAAATTGTTAATTTAAACAAAATTAAAGTGTTGATAATACTAAATTGCTACGGTTTAGCTAACTTTGAAGTATTGTTTATTTTTATCAATGTGTCTTGTCATATTAAACAGTAAATCTAATATATTTAACAAAGACAGATTTCACTTATTTATTGTTACTTCAACATCTAATTTCTAAGTCAATTCTACCAAAAAGATTCGGTTATTTTATCAAAAGTGCATTGTTGTGTTTAAGAAAAAAAATCTGAAATAATTGTTAATTTAAACAAAATTTAATGTTGATAAAACTAAATTGCTAAGATTTAGTCCAACATTAAAGTATTGTTTATTATTACAGAAGCTTGTTTGTAAATTTAATCAGCAGATTTACTAAATTGAACAAAAAAAGAGTTGTTGTTGCAACATGTAATTTAAATTAAATATTTCTTAGCTTCTACTGTACGACATGATTAGTTAAAACCACTTTATTGATTATTCTAAGAAAAAATGTGGTATAATTTTAATACAGCAAATTTGTTACTTTAAACACCACAGTTTTGTATTAATTACCACAACTGACATTAACGACAACCGATCTATGAATAACTGATTTATTTTGTTGAAAACACTGAGCCGTAACCATGTTAGTAAGTAATTTTGATGGAATTTTCGGTTAAAATTAATAACTGCTCTCTACAAAACAAAATTTGTAATTTTAACCGAGTTACAATATACTGCTTTGTATCTAACAACCAAACTAACGGTTAAATGAATTAAACATAAATTTATCAAGACAGTCTTGTTATTTGAACAAGGTTTTTTATTTATTCGTACTTAATAGTTTTGGTTGGCATAACAAAGTTGCATTTGTTACTTGAAACAAAATGGTTTTGTAGTGGTTTTGTAAAATTAACCAATTTCTAGTATATTTAACCGAACAAAAACCAACCGAGATCACTTTCGTTAAATTAACATGTAGTGTTCTCTCAGTGTAGCTGGGGACAGGCCAGGGGAGAGAAGTTTTGCACGTTTGAGGTGAAATTGTGACAAAACTAAGTTAATTAATTATTTGAAATTGATTGTCCATAAAGTTGAGCACTTATATTAAGAGATTGTGATATAATATTCTTTTAATTTTCAATAGAAGTATGATTATTTATCCGGGACATCGTTTTTGCCTCTTAACTGAGAATGACCCGAATAAATAAATTATTCAAAATCTTTTTTGACGAGGCGTCCCCGGTACCCTATAGATAGATAGATATCTTTACTGTGTTAAACCATGACCCCGAGTAGGACTAACATTATTCAGGTAATCACAACACACGACCCCTTTCGTAAACAGAAAGAAAACAATTTCTGTCTGAAATTAAACTTAAAAACTGATATTGACTAATCGAAAAACAGTAATAAGAACCCTCTCCGGGCAAGCTTTAAAATAGAACTGTACCTATTGAAATCGGCGTTCATCCGTACGGGCCCGGGTTTTTTGTTGGGGCCCTGAGCCAACCTAGGCCATACCAGCCATGCGGACAAAGTGTTCAAACACGTATCACACCTCCTAATTGTGGTAAGTATAATACACTTAAATATATAGGACAGGTGATATATTAAAATATGAAGGGGTTCAAGTTGGAGTTTGAGTGAGGAGGAACGACACCAGTCACGCTGCTTGCGTGACGTCGGGACGCGCGGGTAGAGTAGTGCACTAAAACTCGTACTCGTAGGTGCGTTTTTGTTTGGTTCATTGACCAGCCGGCCTACGCTTGTCGCGCTAAGCAAACAACGCATTCGATAACACCCGACCGTCACGCTATGTCACTGACACCAAACACTTCTTTTAAAATAAGCTGGACACCAAACAAGTGAAATTATTAAACCTTTATTTCAACCGTTCTTTTTTGTATTATCAACCCTCGAGCAAAAAAAGGAATGTGACATGGCTGTCTGTTATCTCGCAACGCCGCAACAAAATGGACGCGTTTTAATGCATTTCTTTTATTTGTTTGTTAGCACAACCTTATGATCGTCGGTAAGTTATTGGTAAATCTGGACATAATGTTGCCCAAATGTCTCTACCACTAAAGGAAGTCTATATTGATTAGATGGAACCCAGCCCTGGCTACATTATATAGGGTGCAGACCCACCGTACCCCTAAACCGTACCACTGACCCAAAAATTGTATCATAAATATGAGGTAGGTTTAGGTTATGTTAGTTTTTCAGCAGGCCCAAACTACCCAGAAATAGGAGCTCTGCGATAGCAGAGCTCCGTCGACAACGTTAAATTCGATTTTAATAGTAATAATTGGTCAAAGTACCACCAGTGGTACGGCCGAGGGGTACGGTGGGTCTGGAAGGCATTATATACATAAGCATTTGTAAAACTTCTCCAAGCGCTCCAGATTGTTCATTACTTGTTGCCGTAGCGGACATGATATTTATAGCTATGCAATTAATTGACATCGAAATCCTATGAGTAAACTAGAAGCATAGATAACGAGGTTCTCGCACGTAGTATAAAAGTAGCGTTTCTGCTACGAGCTGCGCATCGCTACATTCGTACATAATTGCATGAGAATAGAATCGAATCAGAATGCATTCCCGTAAGTGAAACCGCGGAATAATGGGGAAAATTTATTCATTCGTAGTGGTGATTCGCCCTCGATTTAACTAGGGACGCTCGTATACGATTGAGTACTAAACCTAAAGCCTGATAAAGGTGCATTCATAACTATTACGCGGTGCACGCTTATGTAGCTTTATTTAACTGAGCTGTGACTGTTGCTCATTAAGTCGATCATTGAGATACCATTAAGCAACAGGCAGATGCAAGCAGTGAAGATAAAAAACCGGGCAGGAGCATGTCGGATCATGCTTAGTGTAGGGTTCCGAAGTCGTTAAGTACCTACTACAAACATAATAGTCAACAGGTAATAACTAATTTTCTACTTAAAGTCAATTGGTGGCGTCTTAGATGCTTTAAGTAAGTATGAACACTTTAATCGCCTGTATCGTTATGTTAGTCGTGATAGTTTTCCTTTAAAATTCGTTATTTGTGCTTTCATTTAAGTTTATTTTTCAGATTTTTAGTATTTGTAGTTTTGGCTGTAGGGGGGACACTTGACTCTAACAAAAATTTGCGCTTTAAAGCTTAATATTTCATAAACGGATCACTTAATCGAAAAACTATTATTACAAGCCCGTAATATTGAAAGACCTATCCAACGATACCCCACAATATGGGGTAGACGAGAAAAAAAATATATACCTACTTCCCCCACGTTACGTTTAGGGGAAGGTACCCTAAAAACATTTTTTTTCAACATTATATTTAACCACTTTGTATACCACATATTCACGCCAATTTACAGCTTTCTAGTGCTAAGAGTCTCTGAGCAAGACTGCGGACGGACGGACATGGCGAAACTATAAATTCCGTAGTCAAACTAGGAACCCTAATAAAAAAAGAACTTGAAACTGTTGAGTTAAACTAAAATTTCGTACCTAATTGTCATAAAATTTCCAAGTAGCAGTAGCAGCAGCACCAGCTTTATATAAAATAAAGTAAAGTCAATTTACATTATAACGATTGGTCAATTCTGAAAAGGTACATCCTTTAATATTTCCTTGATTTGACAAATAACTCTTGTAGGTATACAAGATAGAGGACGCCCGCGACTTCGTAACCGTAGAATTAGTTTCCCGTTACTCCCCCTACTTTAACCCTTTAGAAGATGAATTTCTAAAAAACCCTTCTTAGTGCACCCCTAGGATAGGTATACCAGAAATATTCCCTCCAGATTTCAAGCCACCGAATAAATACAGCTAAGTTTTTACTCATTTACCAGTGTATCATCACATTCATTACTTGTTACATAAATGGAATTAAAGGTTCCGTAACTTGGATTATGGAACCGGACTTTATCAAGATTCTTATCACGACGTAGTGACGCGACAAGTGTGTACAGCTATAGATAGCCCACCGAGCAGTTGCGTAATATGTGTGGTAGGCAAATAGGCTTGAACCGCCTTTAATAGGAAGGTACACTTAAAAAAAAAACTCATTAATTTAACGCATTAGCCCTTGATGGAAGAGAAATAATGTGTTTTATGCGTTAGACAGGGTATTAACTGAAAATTTAATATAGTAGGCCGGTAGCTAATAATAACAGTGCACTTATAAGCCCGCCATTTTGTTCGTCAAAGTAGAAAAATCTATATATTTTAGTAGGTTTTTTTCTATACAAGTATGTATGTGTATCGTTGCCTCGTACGGTATATATCTAGTGCAAGCCTAGAGCTAAAAATATACGACTCAAAATTATGAGAGTATACAGATCATATTAAATTGTATGTATACAGTAGGTAGTAGGTACATATTTATAAATCTTTAGTCTAAAGTAAACCGATCTAAAAGTGAAGCAAACCGACATGTAATTAAAACGTGTCCGTTTGTGTCGCGTAGAAAACCAAATTAGATAACTAACATACAACTTGACATCTTGGACAATGGTACTTATCTAATAGGGTTTTGTAATCGTCATACATTTTAAAAAAATGTGTCCTCGCGTTTTTTTAATAATTACAGCTAAACCTCAGCTGTTTACTAAGACTGACTAAAACGGCTAATAAAGTTAATGCATGAACGGCAGAATGTTATTGAAGAGAAAAGTACAGAAACAGCACCCTTTATCTTCATAAGGAATAGCAATTCTAGCAGCGCATCGCAATGCAAAAAGGAAATGTAGAGCCAAAGCCGAACGTAAATGCCGCGCCTACGACCGCTTAGCCAGTACCGTTAGGGGATCCGAGACTCAACATCATTTCACTCGGTGCAAAAACACTATGCACTTACCGCACACTGATTCACTGCATAATACCGTAACCTAACATAATTTACAGTGAAATGTTATTTTGCTGTTATATGTATTTACACTTACACCATTATTTTATAAACAAATACGTACGTACCCATAACAAGGGACGGTAACTAAGTAGTGTTAGCTTTGTTTTACTAGTGGTCATTGAGTTAAAGCATACCTAATTAACGAGTTCCTACTTATGTCAGTTTCGAGCTTACGCTGTTTCATTAAACAATTGAATACCTACATGTAAGTTTAAAAAATTGGGGCTCAGAATAAACTTCAGAATTATTCAAGCAGGATTTTACGCCAATAAATGGTACAACATATTTACCAATCGAGCCTCTCACGCTCTCCACTCATGATCGATTTATTCTCATCTCCTCTTCCCTGCTAGGCTTCGCTTTAGTAAAATAGCATCTCAAGAGAAAGGAGGTGGCTATGGGTAACCCTAGCTCAGGGAACACCCCGTACTCCGTACATTGTTAGTTTCGTCACAGAATATAGATAATCCTAGTACAAGTTTCGTTCAATTCGGTGTAGGTACCGCTTCGTTCGACCAAACTGCAGATTCTGCAATGTCCTAGTCTGCGCTGTCAGTAAAATTAACTAATGAAATAATTATAAGATATTGGTATATTTGACTGGAAACCTTTTTGGATTAAAAGCGATTGGAAAATGTTTATCGAAAAGCGAGAGTTACCCCGATCAGGCTATGGCAAGCAGGTAGAATATTTCTATTCTAATCTTAGACTGTCAACGGGTGCGATTTTATGCTCTCGACGCTTTGACAAACATCATTGGCGCCGTGGTATGTTCGAGCTGTTCTTATCTGTTATTGATTCGTATGATACGTGCATGTATACACCTATGACGCGACGCATGTTTCTAAAGTGACTCACGCGATTCAAATAAGACATCAGGTTAATTCGCATGTACCTATGTTAGATCTCCTGCCAGTCAGGCATGCCCTATGTCAAGTACACATACGCATACTGCACATTTCTTCAGCATGAATGTAATTGAATGGATACGAATCTGCATCCTACTTTTCCATCGTCAGATTCGTAAAGAATGTCAGATTGCCAAGGAGGTATTTGTGCAGCATCCCTTTCTTATGGTACCTACGTTAAATGCAAGAGCTGCATGCATGATAATGCCTTCGCAACATTGAGGTAACAATTAAAGACCAGTAAATAATTGTAGGTAATGGCAGTCGGTAGCATTACGCAATAGGCACATAACAATGGGTCCCATTTCAATAGTTAGGTTACATAACTACCGGTACGAAGCCATACTGTTGGAAACGGGAAAAGTGATAGCACTGATGGCTCTAGCGCGGCGTTCAATGTCGTGAAAATACAATACGAGTGCGCAGGCGGCCCAGACGACCCTCGTCTTCCTCTTAACAGACTACTCAAGGAGGGTGTTTTTGAAATACTTATGTCCAATTACTTATCCGGTAAAAAAGGTTTAACTGTGAGAGGGAAACAAACAACCTTCGCATTTACACCCAACTAGCTGTTGCCCGCGACTCTGTCAGCGTAGAATTCTTCTGTCGCTACTCGCTGGTAGGAAGTATCCCATGTCCTTCCTCGGGATACAAGCTATCTTCATACCAAATTTCATCGAAATCGGTTTATCGGTTATCCAGACAGATAGACGGTAAATTAAGTATATGTATAGTAAGTATAAATAGGTATTAGTATATGTATGCAAGCATGTTTATGTGTATACGTAAACACACATGTATGTACCTACTAATACCTATATTAAACAACTTTGGATAACTGTCATAATATCTGGAATTTATATATGTAAGTCCTATAGGAACCTAGGTAAATTCTCGATAGTGTTAACGTTCAACAAATGCACTTGTCTAGAGCCACTGTTTCGTTAATGACTGACTGCCTGACTGACAACCCACGGCCACGGTCTATAGTCAATTAAAGAATGTAGAAACTTGAAATTTGAAATAGGTATTCATGCAGTAATGTAGAGGTGCATTAAGAATGGATTTTTCCAAGTTGAATTTCGAACGGAAAAGAAATGGAGAGTGAAGCGGGTAACGACTTTTACGCATACAAATTCTCAGACATCCCCGTTGAATATAAAACTGAAAACTATCTAGATCCTATGCAGTATTTAATTATAGTTAGGGCGCAAAGGTCCCGTTCGCATAATGACCCTTTGTCCTTCTCACAAACGTCCCTTCTGCAACTTATTTTCAATTACCTAAATAAACTAGGTACCTATCACAACAAAGTCATGTGAATTATTTTTGAGCTCTTGTCTATGTGGATACATTTGCCGAGTTTTTTCATTGTTTAATGGACAGATGGATAGAGTGACGGACAGACGGGTAGACTGTCGGACAGACGGATAGACCGACGGACAGACGGATAGATAGATTCACGGACAGATGGATAGACTGATGGAAAGAGGCTTAGTAATTACAGTTTAGGCCACTAATTATGTTAAAAATTAAAAATAACATAAGCAAAATCCTCAACTACTAAGAAACTAGGTATACTCCTCCTTTATTCTGTGTGGTTTAGTTTAGATAATGTTACTTTGAATTCTTAGTCGGTCTTTAAGTAGTAGTATAGTCTGTCTTATAATAGGCTTAATCAACATTCAATACACCTGGTAATAGATCCACAATTGTGCTGATGTTGAATTTTGAATGGAGCATACCCCGCACTTCTGTAGTTGCACATTTACAGTGCAAGGTTCCTTTGAAACCATCTATCAATGTATAAGTTTTTCCATTAATAAAACTGAAGATTCACTATTTATCTGGTTTTTAATAATATGATAGTATATACAGATGTATAATAATCAGTGATCAGAATAGGTAGTGCAATTTCCAGTGAATAACCTTAAACATTATACTTAATATGGATAAGACTCCAGATTCCGGGACTCATATTATTTCACAGAATATTTTCTTGATGACCTTAATTGAAGTTAAATGGGAACATGCGAAAAATAAAAAATAAAATGTTATTGTAAATATTTTTTTCTTTTTGTCATTGCAAGTGTCTACATATTTCGTCAATGCGATATTCTATGCTACAAAAATAATTGTTAAAATCGTATTTTAATAACATTTCTGAATTAAACACAAACTTTAACACTGCAAATGTAATCCCGGGGTTACAAGCTATATCCATACTAAACTTACGCACCGAAGTCTCGCGAAATTGCACTACCTATTCCGATCACTGATAATAATGCAAGGGTTGAGTGGTCAAACCCGATAAATCGAAATGTCATGTCTTGATGATTATGTTATTTTTGACACAAGTTATAATGACTTATCGGGTTTGACTTATCGTGTTTATCAGACCCACCAGGCTTAACATGTATTTGTATCCAAGCATGGGGATGTTCAAGTAGTTACCTCAGTCGGTCAACAACAGCTTGGCGCTTGGGTGGAAGTGAGATCATCTCCTCCATGGGCTGCAGCATGTTGGGCGGGTGCTGGGCGTGCTGGGCGGGCGAGGCACCGGGCAGCAGCCCGCCCGCGCCACCGCCTCCCACCAGGTGCTCCACGGTGACCGCGGGGAGCTCAACACCTCCGCTCCCGCATCTTCACCACCCGACCTCTCTTCAACCCCTTAAAACGTCTAGTGCTCAAGTACTACAACGCAAACGAGATAACACTATCAAAAAGTAACTACAGTTCGTCCTTACATCCCTGAACACGGATTTCATGGTGGCAGACGCAGTCCTGAAACACTTCCACTTTTCTCAAGTCACGACACACGAAAAAGATCACTTGGCTTGGAACACTCACTCGCGACAGTGTTGCACACAATACGCTGTACGACTACAATCGTACAAATAGAGAAACTTGTCTAATTTATAAAATGTTTTGAAACTGTTTCAGTTTATAAAGTCATTGAATCTTGATATTTCGCATTTCAACGGGCGAATAAATATTATCACTCAAAAATACTAAGTGAACCGTCCTATTTCTTTAATTTAAGGCCCAAATTACATCAAAAACATCATTTTTTCAAAAATTACTAGTAATCTACGGTGTTTGAGTCCGCTTCGATAATCCTTTTCCCAAACATCAACTGAAGTGACTGATGAAATTGAACTGACGCTTGGAGAAGCCATTTTTTAAACACTCAAACAGTTCGTTCATTACATTTGTGCTACTCATAAAAACGCTGATTTTCTACTCTCTAAAGTTGCTTTATGGGTCTGGGCGAATGCAGTGCCGTCGAATACCATCTACCAATGACGGAATTGAAGGATTTATGTAAAAGCTATAATATTACAAGTACAAAAAGGCGTTCTTCCTAACAAAACTGCCATTGGGTAGGTCGAACGTGCCTATTCTAGTGTGCTGTACTACTACGCTACAGTTGCCATCACACAAACGCCACAAATGTTCGCAAGTTTGAAAACATTAGCAAGCAAGCAAGCCCATACAAAAAATATACCTAGGAATCCAAGCTGATATACCAATACCTATCTTCCGCGCCTATGGTATATAAAACAGAGCCACCTGTAAACCTGTAGTCCTATCCCATCCGAACTCAATTATTGCCCGATCGTCAAGGGTGATAAACTTAATGCGATATGGCCAGTGTAAGTGTAACGCTTGTATGCTGGCTGGGATCACAATCGCGAGATTCGGCTAATATTAGTGATAGTATCTCTTCATTCTTTATTGTAAATGATGAGACACCAAAACTCTTGGATTCGAGTCACTTTACCGCTCCGGGGGCCATAGCCAAGATGCATAAAGCAAATGTTAACGATTTTCAAAACTGACAAACTGTATGGAATTGATATCAAAATTAAAATCTCAGATACATTTGTTGTGTGTTAATACAATTATCTTTTATTACGGGTGGAATAACAAATATAAGCGCTTCACGCTACCTCCAGGCAGTATACTTCAATCCTAGAGATTTTTGAATACGGTAACGTTTCGACCAATGCATCTTATCTAGGGCACGGTAGCGATCTTTAACCCACTAGATTGTTGGATTTGGTATCTCATCATCGCGTCGTGCCAGAAATCGAGCAATTCGAGATACAATTACACCGCGTAAAGAAAAATCGCTTCCATATGAAGGCTTTAGGCAAAATCATAATATATTTATTCGATTTAAAGGTGGTAAATAATTCGTTTGGCCTACTTGTTGATATTAAGTACGTCTGTGTCAATATAAGCTTACCACCTATCAATGGCTGAATGATTCGTGGGGATTTGACGATGGTGTAACGCTAGCATAATATCAATACATAATCAATAATTATTACAATTATATCAAAATCGATTCGTAATTAAAACTATAAAAAAGCAACCATAATACTCTAATTTATTTTTTATTAATGAAATCCGTGTTCTTCTTTTGTGTATTTCTAATTTTTTCCCTTACCTCAAATATTCATCCTATAATTGTCATTTTGACATTAGGCTCTTCAATTCAAATCAAATCATTCAATTATTTCAATTGTTCATTTCATTTTAAAATTGTGTAGGTCGCTCATGATTTAGGTTATTAGTGTTAAATAAATTGTATTTTTCATTATCATGTCGGCATTACGAGCAAGATTCTGCTCCTCAACATTATGTGCAAGAAAAATCATTCTTCAGTCGGCAAATTATTCAAATCAATTTGGTGCAAGGCACTTGATATCCGCAAAAAATCACAGTGGTATGTTTGCTCATAATTTTATTTATTATTACGCCGAATTTACAATTAAAATATTATTTAACTACAAGCTGGGCTGATAATGGGCTATCAATGGGCTGTCACTGCTTTTATGGTCACTGAAATTGCTTTATAAATTGTCTAAAAATTCGTTTCGGTGATTTCTGCGTACTAAGTTGTCCCTGTTAATAGCATACAATTTGTATTATAGCCGAGCGCTAGTATTTGTTCCTGAGTTTCTGATGTTTACTGTCTTTAAAGTATGTATTTTTCTATTTAAGTATGTTTATCATTGCCTAGTACCCATAGCACAATCGTACCTTACCTTAGTTTAGGAACAGGTCAATTTGTGTAAGATTGTCTTGTTTTTAATATTATTTATTTAGGCATCTTACCTATGGAATTGGTTACTTGTAAAAATTTTATTTGTTGGAAATAGTTGTAGTAAATAACTTAGAAAAACTTTGGAAAAACTTAATCTTACTGTATCATAATTGCCTAAATTAAACCTTCTTCTAAACAGCTATGTAATTATCTGTATGAAAATTGCTTTTCTAGACTCCCTTCTTTTCCGACCATACACCAGACACTACAGCGATACAGCTGCTGCTACAGAAACAAAAAAAGAAGGGGAAAATTTGAAAGGGTCTGTTGAAAAGCGAGAGTTTCAAGCTGAAACGCGTATGCTACTAGATATTGTCGCTAGATCTTTGTATTCTGATAAAGAGGTATGTGTAAATAGGACTATGTTTTAATGCCAACCTTTACTGTGAGTGGAGGGGAGCCAGTATAGACTCAGATATAGGATGGTTAAGTCACCATTGTAAGCTAGACTGTATCCTTACAGGGCCTGCTCTACTCGCAGTGGGAGGCGGGCATTATAGTTTGTATATCTAACAGGTTACAAAGTAATGTTAGTTTAAGAAGTCAGCACTCCTTATGTAATTTTTTATCCCTCAAATTTGGCAGGTTTTCATCAGAGAGCTGATATCAAATGCAAGTGATGCATTGGAGAAGTTCCGCTACTTAAGTGTTAGTGCTGCTGGGGCAGAAGGAAAGGAACTAGAAGAAACCGACAGACCGCTTGAGATTAAGCTTACAACTGACAAACTAAACAAAATTCTAATTTTCCAGGTAATATTAGCTTACTTAAAGCTGGGTACGAATCTGAGCGGCTCAGCCTGAGGCATGCTCGCCTCGCGCGGCGAGCTGCTCCCGAGCTAAATTCTTGCACGTTAACATGCTCGGGTAAGACAGCGTGCTCGCCGCGAGCCGACATTTCAAAATGGCGTTGGACACGCCACCAAATTATTAACAAAAAAGAAGAAATCGCATAGCGCGTGAGCGCGTATGTATTTGAGCAAAATAGCCGTGCGTGCCTCAACCCGACGCTGCTCTAATTCGTACCCACCTTAAAAACTTAACAGAAATAGTTGTATGACTCCATAAAAAATCTTGTTTCACATAATTTGTAGAGTAAGAAAAAATTATAGCTTCTTGTATACAGTAATTGTTAATTGTTAAATTATAATGGTACCTTACAAACAAGAAATTGGCAAAATCACTGTAGTATGACAGACAAGATGGATGGACAATATTGCAGAGGTGGCTGGCAGGGACTGGATGAGTGGTGCTCAGGACAGCCAGAAAGATGGAGGAGGTTTACATATAGTGGCCATATAAATTAACACATAAATTAATCTTTTGTAAATGTATATAGAAATATGGAAAAAAACTTAATATAACTAAATAATAATGGTTCAGGTGCCAACTTTCTTTTCCAGAACCTATTAGTAGAACTAATCTCCACTATTATTCCAAACATAATTATTTCAGGATTCTGGCATTGGCATGACCAAGGAGGAGCTCACAGAAAACTTAGGCACAATTGCCCGGTCAGGCTCTAAATCTTTCATAGAAGAAATCAAGAAGCAAGGAGCTGACCAAGCCAGTTCTATAATTGGGCAGTTTGGAGTGGGCTTCTACTCGGCATTCATGGTTGCTGACAAGATTGAGGTATTCACCAGAAGCAGTATTAAAGGTTCTCCTGGATATAAGTGGAGTTCTGATGGGTATGAAATTAAATAGCTATTAAATAAAATATACACTATGTAATTCACTTTATAAATAAATAAAGTTTAGAATCTGTATCAACTAAATTAGTAATAATTATGATTATTGTTTTAGATCTGGAGTGTATCAGATTCAGGAAGCTGATGGTGTACCAATTGGAACTAAGATAGTTGTTTATCTTAAGACAGAATGCAGAGAATTTTCTGATGATGATACTGTCAAAAGTGTGTATTATATTTTTAGTAATTGAACGGTTTTAATAATAATTAGTGTTTCTATGGTTTTTACTTTTACAAATTAAAATTTAAAAACATTTGTTTAAATAAGTTGTGTGATTTCAGGCATCATAAAAAAATACAGCAACTTCATTGGCAGCCCTATTCTATTAAATAATGAGCAAGTGAACTCTATTAAGGTATGGCAATCACCATAAAACATTGAGCTTTTAACTGTATCAAGTTAATATATATTATATAGAAGGGTTCTCTAGGTAGTGAGAAAGATGAACACTGTTTAATACAACTACTATTTATTTACCACAACGTAAACTAACGATACACGGGTGCTATCTGGCGGGCGGAGGACACGAAATAATAGGGAAACCACTGCGCGTGGTGGTTGGGTACGGACTAACTCCGCTAACTCGTCGATGCCTCGGCGGGTATCGAGTAGGGGTGTCGCCACAAGCTTTAGCGTAAAATTGTGATCAAAGTTAATTCAATTCTTGCAGTCAGGGCTTGGAAACCGGTTTCGTTCATTGACCCTAAACTGGAATCCATTACACTTTGGGTTGGGGTAACCAGTTAATGAACCGGTTAATTAAAAAACCAGTTTATCAAATATTTCGTACTTTTGAGCGAAATAATCCGGTTAATTTGAACTTAACTAGCTTTGTAAAAGTTAGTTTGTTTTTTCCAAACTATTCGTATTTTTCGGATTTTTATAGATAGAGACAGTGACATTTTCTGCTCGTATTTTTAATCTATATTCGTTCTTATATGCACCTACAAAGGGGGACATCGACGACAGGGAGGCAGAAATAATTGAAATAGGTGGCGCTCAGTGACATGATTGACTATGAATAAATTGACATTATTCATGTGTTATTTTTCGTAAAAAAATCTGAAATACCCCGAAAAAAACTAAAATTTCAAAAACTCAAACAAAAAACATTACATTTTTTCCGGAATTTTCAACACATTTGACACTGCAGTATACAGAGTGTCTCATTTAAATCGGTCAGTATGGGAAATTCTGAAACTATAAGACATATGAAGATCTGTTCTTAGGAACCATGTCATCGATTTTAATAAGAATAAAAACTGCATTCAAACATTTAAAAAAAACCTGTACTCAGCTCGGGAATCAAACCCGGTTGTTTTGAAAAGATAAACTTACATTATTTTTATTCAGATATCGATTGTGCAGGTCTTAAGCAGTAAATGGCTCTATCAAACATGATGTCTAAAATGAATAAAATGCATTGTTTTCACATATTACGCTATTTCTTTTACACACTAGCTCCGTTGATTTTACGTTACGTCACTCTAAGGTCAAGGTCGGTGAGACGTGACGGGGTGAGTATAACCCGCTAATACAGATTTATAGTAGTTCTTCCATTTCGTTCTTCCTATTTACCGGTAACCTAAATAATACCGTTTTTCCTAATCATTTTTTTCATTAACCGGTTAAGCTACTAACGAAATCATACAAGTTTTAGGAACGATAATAACCGCTCTCGAAAATCGTAATCTTGAAACCGGTTCTGAGCCTTGTGCACAGTAGTACAAATACAGATATCATTCACAACAAAAAATAACAGTGTATCACGGATATGGTAGTATCCAAAAGAAATTGTTTGAATAATCGTAGTTTTGTAGTTCATTTCTATCTTAGTATTTCAAAAATAAGCGTTTAGTGAAATGTAAATAAAAATATAATTGCAGCCTCTCTGGTTGATGGAGCCTAAAGAAGTGACACATGAACAGCACGTCGAATTCTACAGATTCATTGGCAATTCTTATGATAAGCCGCGTTACACCCTTCACTACAAAACCGATGCGCCGATCAGCATACGGTCCATACTTTACGTGCCGGAAGGGAAACCAGGCCTATTCGAATTGTCCCGGGAGGCTGATGTCGGCGTAGCTTTGTACTCTAGAAAAATATTAATTAAAAGCAAAGCAGAAAATATACTACCCAAATGGCTGAGATTTGTTAAAGGCAAGTAGTATTATTGATGCACAAGTATGATTGATGGTCCTAAGTTTCTAAATTGGTTCTTATTAGTAAAGTTTTTCATTTATTTTAGGTGTTGTTGATTCAGAAGACATTCCACTTAATTTAAGCAGAGAGTTGTTACAAAACAGCAACCTTATTGTGTAAGTATCATTGAAAAAAATAATTGTATGTGTTAAGAGAATATCTTTTTATATATTGTGTTCTTGTTTGCAGCAAACTCAGGACAGTCTTAACGAATCGGTTCCTAAAGTTTATGAATGACAGTTCAAGCAAAGACCCTGTGGGATATGATAAGTTTTATGTGGATTATGCAATATTCTTAAAAGAAGGCATTGTCATGAGTCAAAATCCGATAGAAAAGGTATGAAAAAATTGCTCTACTTTTCTGGTCAGGTGTTAGAATTTGTAAGCACTTACGTTTTATTGTTTTGCAGGAAGACATAGCAAAGTTGCTGCGATTTGAATCGTCCTTGCTCGGTAAAGGCGTAAAGACTTCAATGACCGAGTACAGTGGCCGTCAGAAGGATGATCAGAAAAAGATTTATTATTTAGCTGCGCCTAGGTAAAATCACGCAACCAATCATTATTTTGTAAATTTAAAGAACACAATGATTTTTTCTGAGACTCAACCAATGCTAACATAAGTCAAAGTCAATACAGAAATCACATATGCAACAAACAAACAAGTACAAATTTAGACTGAAATAAAAATAAATGATACAAAAAACTGAACTGAACTTAGTGATACTTTTTGTGTCCAGGGGACTAAAGTATTACTTTATTCCGCCTAAGATCTTTATAATTTTCCATGTTGTCGGAGAGGGCGGTGGAGGCGTTTTAGGTTGATCGTGTAACTCGTGTCTGGCCAACCCGCCAAATATGATATGAGCGTATTCGGCTGTTTTAGGCACACCGCCGTCTCGGTCTCCATTTTGTAAAAGTATTCTATCAACTTCAAAAAAAGGGAGTCAAAAATTCACCTCCTTACTAGACACCTTAATATTGTTTTAGCCGTGAACTGGCGGAGACGTCTCCATACTTCGAGGCACTGAAGAAGCGCGAGGTGGAAGTGTTGTTCTGCTACGACATGTACGACGAGCTCGTGTTACTCGAGCTCAAGGAGTTCGGCGGCCGCCAGCTTGTATCTGTCGAGAGCGACATGCAGAAAGAGACCGACGACAAGCAGGAACCAATCATAGGTTTGATTTAATAGAACATTATCGTCATCGTCCGTGGCATAGTAGCTTTAAATGTCGACTCGAGAATGTACCGCGTTCGAACTCTAGCGATGGCCATTACAGTTAACAGATTAGATTCATAGGCCACAATGGAACCATGTCAAAATAATATTAAAATGAAATCTTTAAGCCTTACAATTCGATTGATCACATTTCTATACTTAAAATAAATAAAAATAAAATAAATATCAGGGGACAACCTCACACAAATTGACCTAAACCCTAAGCTAAGCTCTAGGCTTGTACTATGGGTACTAGACAACGATAAACATACTTACATAGAGAAATACCTACATAAATACAAAGAAAACATCCAATTCTCAGAAACAATTATTCACTCTCATCACACAAATATCTGCCCTTACCGGGATTTGAACCCAGGACCGCTAGCTTCGGAGGCAGGGTCCCTCCCAACTAGGCTACCGTATCACTTAGTTTCATAGTGGCTTAAGAATTAAATTGGTTGACTGTACCAATAAAAGAAAACATCGTGAGGAAACCTGCATGTTCCCGCGGCTAAGTGTGTGGTGTGAATGGGGGTACATGGTTAAGGTGTATCTAGATATGGTTATTTTTATAAGATAAGGAGTAAGATTAAACAAAGACAGTTGTGCACAAGCCTGGCTTTTGCAATTAAAATCTAAAGCTCAATTCCATCTCGAAAGTGATGTCGCTGCTTCTAGGATCCTAGCTTTTGCCCGCGACTTCGTCCGCGTAGGTCGATTATCGCCTTTCCGTGATAAAACGTATCCAATGTATCAATATAGAAATGGAATAAGACAATCGGTAGGAATGCCAAAATGATCGAATTGGGGTCAGTAATTCAGGACAAACACACACGATGTTTTTCATTCACCTTTGTTTAATTTGAAGTTGTGCCAGTATCGAACATGACATGATGATATATTGTGTTATTTATTATTCTAACTAATAAATAACTGACGACGCTGTTTCGCTTCGCTCCGGGTTAAAGTATTATACATAGCGACCCGCCAGCGGCTTCGCCCGCTGCAATTTTTTTAGACGTGCACGCCCCTCCACCCCGCCCGCCGCGATGCCCGGCGCGCTTTTCAGAATGCATTGCAAACAACGACCACGGCGCTATGGCGGTTTTGTTTACTGTTTGAATTTTTTAATTCGTAATATCTTTTGAATGGAAAGTCCAATTTAAATAATTTAAAAACTATTTTATAGGTAGTTAAATGTTCTTGACCATAAAATAATTTATTTGGATAAGGATTAATATAAACACATAAATAGCATGGTTTGAATTTGGTTAGCATTTTCATTAATGTTTAAAATGAAAAAAGTTGTTGTAGTGACATAAGTACAATAGTTGGACATATGCTACCGCGGAGTTTTTTGTAGACATTATGATGTTCTTCAATATTGTTGTACATTATTTTGTTCTATCGCTAATAGTTTCGGCATCGCATTCGACGAAAGACATTTTAAGACTCATTTTTCTACACCTTCGGTTACATTGTTCAAATTTTACCAAGGATCCCTAATTTTTTTCAAAATGAAATGTAGCCTATGTCAAATTGGAAGAATGTAGCATTCTATTGGTGAAAGAATTTTTTAAATCGGCCCAGTACTTTTTGAGCCTATTCATTACAAACATACAAACATACAAAAATAGGTACAAATCTTTCCTCTTTATAATATTAGTGTAGATTCCTCTTGAATCACTTAAAAAACCGCACCAAAATCCGTTGCGTAGTTTTAGAGATCTAAGCATACATAGGGACAGACAGACAGCGGGAAGCGACTTTATGCTATGTAGGGATTAGTGATTTAATTTTTATTGCACATTGAAATTGAGTATAAAAGGTGAACTAAATGCCTAATCGCATTCACTAACATTTGACATTTGCGCAAATCAGAAAATTGTAGTAGCATCCCGCTGATATGGTATCGTTTTTTACAGGAGCTCAAGGTCTTCAGCAGTCTCAAGTGGAAGAATTAATAAAGTACTTAAAGACCAATTTGGAGGGGAAAGTATTTGATGTGCGAACAACCCAGAGACTGGACTCTCACCCGTGCGTGATCATAGTACCAGAAATGGCAGCCGCCCGCCATTTTGTTAGGACGCAAGCGCAAGCTTTAAGTGATGAGAACAGATTTTCATTGCTGAGGCCGCAGCTTGAGATAAACGCTAAGTAAGTACACGTCTTCCAGTTAAATACATCCAGTTTCATTCCGTAATACCAAAGAAGGAGGCTAACTACAAAATAGTACCTAGTCGAAGCATTCTATACTGTATTTAAAATGCTTATACTGTTACTATGCAGCTAACCGCCTTCTTATGGCAGCATAGGAACTGACACACATTTAAGAATTTAAAGGTGTATGCATAATGACGAACACCCCGAGTGGTTGCTGGGTTAGAATAGTGCCAACCATTACATCCCATGGATGTCGTAAGAGGCGACTAAGGGAATAAGGGCTTGTAGCATTGTTAGGCTTTGGGCTTGCAAACAGTCACTAATACACTAGTAAACTTCTTGGTCTGATTGTGCACAATGTGGTTACAGAATTATCAACAAGTATTTTTAGAGTTTTTGGTTTTTTGTAGCCCTGCCTACCCCTCTCTAGGAATAAAGGCGTGATGTTATGTATGTATGTATGCATACTGACTATAATAAGCCAGTAGGTTTCGCCAAGATGTAGACGCTGCTAACGTTTCTGTTTTATATCCAATCGAAATGTACGGAGTTGACATAAGCGGTCGACGCAATCTGTCATCAGCTTACGTTAATCCTGATTCAATCGATTTTACTAAGCGTTATGCATCTTGACCCCGGATTTTGAGTGTGAACGTGCATTTTGTCTAAAAGGAAGGCACTTGCACAATCACAGGTGACATATTAACTAGTCCTACAATTTCCTGTGCTACGGCCGGCGGTCTCGCTGGGTGTCGTGTGACAGATTTATGGGGAAGCGAGGTAATTGCTAGCGCGGCGCGCAGCTTTTGAGCGCAGTTTTCGTCCTAGGTACAGTAATTAAGCGGTTTAAAAAAAAAAACTGTACCTAGTTAAGGACGAAAACTATTCGCGGTAATATTCTGTCACGAAAATTAGTTATACATTAGTATGCTGCCCTCATACGCCAAGTGGTATCTTAAAATCAATAACTAAAGCAGATTCAACCCTCCCCGTTTACTAACGGGGAGGGTTGAATCTGCTTTAGTGCTATATTACTATATAGTTGCATTTGCTACAGGAGTTTTGTCTGAGATTACAATTTTTCGTCTTATAGCAGTATAGTAAATATCGTGACAAAATAGAAAAGTTACCGATTATTATTAATAAATTTGTCCTTAAATAGATTCACTTCTTTTTTGAAAACTGAGAGTAGCAGTTCAAACATGACATTAAAGTGACATAGCACTTATGTACTTAGCTGATGACCGGAATCAACGAAACTATAGTTCGTTACATTGGTGCGATCATAATGCCTTTATTATGCCAAATCCAAAATGGGGGGGGGGGGGGGAAGGCAAGCTCGTAGATTAAATCGCTGCACAAATTGATTTTAAAGTTAATAATTTTTCATTGGTGAGATTTAAAAATCGCACCCCTGGTCTGTCACTGCGGGAGATAATCGCGCACCAATTTAACGGACTATAGTGTCGGTAGTTCCTGTCATCCTTTCTCCCGTAAACCTTTAGATTAAATGTATAAGTTTGGTAGGGAATAAATGAATAAATACTGTTTTTTTTGTTACAGGCACCCAATAATCGAGAAATTGCACAAGCTAATTTCCTCCGACAAGGAACTAGCTGACATGATCGCCCAACAATTATTCCGCAATGCGATGGTCACTGCTGGCCTACTAATGGATCCCAGGATCTTAATAAAACCCCTCAATAAGCTTCTCATTAAAACTTTAGAGAAATATTAATTATTTAGATTTACATTTGTAGTCGAGATTATAATAATTATATTTAAAAAATCTTTTATTTCTGATTGATGACAAGGATGATTTCTTAGAAAAAAGTCCTCCTCAAAGTCCTCCTTTCTCCAAAGTCCATCCTCTTGAAGATGGGACGTTTACATTATTCGCTTTGGCCCTGACCGGCTGCAGGCCAGCTGCCCTTATTCGGTCACCGACTAGTGTAAACTGTGTTCATAGTTATCCTTTTCGCCGCCGGTTTTGGCTATTTACCACAACTAAGTTCAACCTTCATCAAAGGCAGTTTAGTATTTTACGCTGTCAACCATGACTGCTACAGCACTACGGCTAGCACGTCATGACGGCACCCAAGTTACGACACGCGCGAGATAGACTACTCGTCATGGTCTGATTAGAAAGACGGGTAGTTTATCTCGCGGGCGACATACTCGCGTTCCGTCATGTGCTAGCCGTGCCGCACTAATGGGCGGCGAAATGCTAATAAATAATAAAGGTTAATATAAGGTTTATACAAAAGTATTATTTCGTTCTTAATGTAGGTTTTATTGCGTAATTATTTTCAGATGAAGTTTTATTCAAATAGTAAGACGATTAACTAGTTTGGCCCCTGGTACAAATGGCAAATTTTACTCATTTTCCCTGAACAACTTTTTTGAAGTGGGTTTAATACGAAGACGATTCAGGTAGCTTTTTTATTGTTTAATTGAGCACTTAAATAGTCGTTTTTGGTGGCACAATAATTTACCTCGTAAATGTTATCTCCGGGAACGTAAAAACTGGGCCTCTATTCAGGTGCGTTAAAACGATATCGTGTTTGACACGTTTAAGAATCGTTTATGTCACAATCGCCATTATTGTAAATGACATAAGAGTTATAAAAACGTTGACAATACGGAAACAGGTCAAAAACGATATCGTTATAACGCAGTTGAATAGAGGCCCTGGGCGTTCCGGAGATTCGCCCGCCTAATTTATATTATGCGGCATTATGCACGCCAATTTTATTGGGGCTCTATTCTTATCAGTAAAACAATATTGCTTTTGACATGTTATCGAATGGTCTGTCAACGTTAAGATAGTGTTCTTATTTAATTGACAGAAAAAGCGGCCCAGTGAAACAGTATTAAATTATTTTTTTATTAAAAACATCGAAAAATATTCAGAATAAGTCCCCATGCATGTAGGAGCGGCATGGTTTAATTAAATCGACACGTATGTGTTGACCCTTAAGAATATTACAATTGAAAACGAGGTTGCCATATCATAAAAAATGCACTTTTTTGAATGACGTTCGTGCGCACTGCGCGCCCCTCCCTGGATTTTTTTTTACCCAGCGGCCGGCCGGCGGCACATCAGCAACCAACACAAAGCGAAAGCGCAAACTAAACGGCGCAACACGAAATCCAAAGACTACTATTGTATACTTGGGTATAGACTGGTAACTCTGCTCTTTTTTCTGTTCTTGCGATACCTACGTGCTGCCATCTAGTTCGTCTAGTTAAAAGCTCAGCTATGCATATGTGTGTGTAGGCACGTGCTTACACATAACCACATACGTAAGTTATTCGCTGACCCCTTTATTCATACAATATCACAACAGTATTTAAAGACCACTAATAGTTAAGATGCGTTGTTGGCACACATTAACTATTATAATTTAAACACTGTTCAAATATTATATGAAAAAGGGGTTAAAGGTTGATTTAGTGTAAGTAATACAAAAAAGAACATATCAGGCGTGATGGCAATATTAATTACCTTGAAAACTGATAAACTCCAAAGAAAATAGTCAACATTGATCTAAGTAGTCAACGCGATACGTTTTGGTTAATTGAATAAGTTGGCGCAGTTACAATATAATTATACTTAAAACACATCGTTCATTCGCGAAATGATGAACTTTTTAATTACCTACTTATTAAAACGGTTTGCCGTAAGTATAAGTAGTGGCTTTACCCATTTCGCAAATGAGCGACGGGCATTTAATTAATACGCTGCGCCGCGCCTGATCAGTTCTTATTTGAATAAACCAGTGAGAAGTTGACATCTTTTCTGCCATCCACTGAATACAGGATCCCTTAAGAACGACAAAATTATAAGTCCCGTGACATCCCTGGCGAATTTCACCAGGTTGTAAAAAAAACCATTGTACAGACCATTATTTTCCCAATGGTTTTTAATAGCTTATATAACTAATTCTCTCTGTAAGGATCATATATTTAATGGGTCTTCCTTATGCTGCGGCCGTATCTACTGGCATCTCATTTTTAACAAAGAAAGAAAGATACTTTACAACAACGTCTTAACTACTTTTAACACGAATATTTTTTAAATCCCCAGATGAGGTCGCAGCGTACTTATTTCGAGATTTCGAGGAATGCAACTAATTACACGTCATGTAAACATATGAAAATGTAAATAAATCATTTATTACATTGAAGTTTATTGTGTTTAAACCTAGTAGGTACAAAAGTATTTGTATTCGCATTAAAAGTATTTGCAAAATCCATAACAATAACATAATTTGAGTAACAATTTAATGAAGATACGTTTTCAATACAAATTAGCATAATTGTGATGATGACCCATATTGAACATGTAAACCTACTCTAGTAATAGAGATTGTAAATCTAGAAATTAACATAAAGTGAAAAAATAGTTACGGACGTCAGACCTTAAGGTTCCGAAAATTGAGCTTTGTTATTAAGCCTATTTTTAGATGGGTCACTTTTTTACGACTATGATTATAAATTACTTCAATTTTTCCATTCATTTAGCACAATATTTACTTAAGGTTGGCGTCATGGTTGGGTATCAATTTGTAAGGGGCATTTTCAATGCTTACTAAGAATGTTGCCTGCCGTAGACTCAATTCACCTGGGTTAATTCACCTGGATGAACTAAGTGCACTGATTAGTAGACGTAATTCACCAGTATTGTTTTTAAAAGTACAATGTTTTATTATCAGTATACATAATTCACCTTGGTGAATCCAGTATACTAAAAGTGTACTTGATGCTCCAATTCCAGCGATAGGTGCATTAGGTATACTCTTCGTCTATTCTATACACCCAACAGGTGAATCCAGTATAGGTATTAAAAGTGTACTTGATGCTCCAATTCCAGCGATAGTGCATTAGTGCAATGATTCGATATGCGATCTTTTCGCATTTTCGTTCCTGGCCACTTAAACAACCAAGATAAAGTGAAGTAGGTACATTATAATTAATAAATGTCATTTATTGTCTTTCATTACTGTCTGCTTGTGGATTGTCGTCAAGAATCAGTTATGAATGAATTTACATTTATAAAAAGAGGGCGAGGTGTAGTCCTATTAAACGAAGGCCGACAATTTTACAAAAAAAAAAAAATACGCCAGTGGTGCAATTTGGTGGCGATGTTGCAACAGGAAGTGTAGTGGTTCTATTACTATACAGGTATTGTATTTGTGTTATGTAATGTCAGGGGGTTTTATCCGTGTAACTATTTTATTGATTGTAGCTATTGCCCGAAGTTATTGACGACGACGCGGGTAGCCTAGTTGGTAATGAGTGTAATGACCCTGCCTACAAAACTAGCGGTCCCGGATTCGAATCCCGGTATGGGAAAATACTTGTATGATGAGTGCGAGTATTTCTTCCTGAGTCATGGATGTTTTCTATTTATGTATTTAAGTATGTATTTCTCTATATAAGTAGGTATGTTTATCGTTACCGAGTTTGTATGCTATGCGGCTATAAGTAGTTTAAACCTAGCTTAGTTGTTCTCTATTATGTTTTTCTTACTTTTAGAATGAAGAAATAATCAAGAATGTTTTGCACGAAACGTGTTGTGTGCCCGATCCAGCCAAAAATGTGTGGGCTGAGCAATTGCAACTTTGTAAGGACAAAATCTGCACGACAGACGAACCAATACCTAAGTTGTATGAAGCAGCCCAAGAATCTTTAAAAGATAATGGATACGATCTCGTATGCGACGTACCACCTCTAGATGATGTTAAAGCTGGGTTATACAGAAAACGAAATAAATGTCTAGGTGTCCGTAAGGTCGCATATTTTAAAGATGTTGGCAAAATTGTGATTCCAAAAAAATTTGAAGATTTTATGCTAGCTGATTATTATGATACTGACGAAATAATAATTATATTCTGTTCAAAAAAAGCTATGACTCTAATGGAGGGTTTGAAACATTTTTTTGGAGATGGGACTTTTACGGCATGCGTACCACCGTTTACCCAAATTTATACTATCTACGGAGATTGTGGCAGTGGCTCTAAAACTACTAATATATCGCCACTTGTTTATGCTCTGATGAATAGAAGAAGCACCTTATCGTATCAAATTTTGTTCCAAATGATTAAATCAAGAATACCCGGGTGGAATCCACAGAAATATACGTGTGATTTTGAAAAAAGTGCCATGAAAGGCATTGCTACCGTTTTTCCGACAGTCTCTGTAAAAGGCTGTTATTACCATTTCCAGGAGAGCTTGAAGAGAAAAGCGAAACAGTTACAATTGTTTAAAGACAAAAATAACCGCCGCTGCGTATTTCTGTGCCGAAGTTTAGCACTTTTGCCTAAATATAAAATTATTGATGGCTGGCAATATGTCCAGAGCCAGTTTGCAAAATTTGAACACCTGCAACCTTTTTTAAAGTACTTTAAAAATCAATGGATGAAGTCAAACCTCATTGAAGAATGGTGCGTGTTCGGTGAGAGGCACCCCGTACAAATAATTTTGTTGAAGGCTGGCATGGAAAGTTAAACAAAAGCATCAAAAGATATAATAAAAATATTCTAGACGTAATAGCAGCTTTTAAAAAAGACTCTTGTACAAAACGGCAACCAAATCTACGTAAATTCAGTAGTCAAATCAACGATAAAATAATCCAAGACGCTCAAATGGAATTGTTATATGGGGACATTAGTGTGGGTCATTTTTTAGAGATGTTACGATAAGATATGTCCATAAATTGAAATTTACTAAATGTCATTTAATAATTATATGTACTTTAATTTATCTTGGTTGTTTAAGTGGCCAGAGGCTATTATACTCGCATTTATCGACGTGATAAAATGTGGACAAAACAATCATCTTTTTCTAACAAGTTGGTAAGTGCGAGAGTGACGGTTGTTTTATCCACACTTTATTGCGTCGATAAACCCGACCATATTAGGCCTGCAGAAACCTGTGTGAAAAGATCGCATATAGAATCATTAGATGTATTAAGTAGACAAAGGGTATACCTAATGCACCTATCGCTGGGAAGTGGAGCATAAAGTACACTTTAAGTATACTTGATTCACCTGTTGGGTGTATAAAGTAGAAAAAGAGTACTATTTACAAGCGTCAGGGTATTTAAGTCTACAAATTAGTGTACTTAATTAACATCAAATCACCTATGGGTATTCAAATCTACTAATTAGTGCACTTAGTTCATCCAGGTGAATTAACCCAGGTGAATTGAGTCTACGGCAGGGAATGTTGGACGTTGACTTTTATATCCGACTTTTGCAGTGCAAGCTTGTCCCAAATAATAAAAAAACACATCTATCCTATTTGCATGATAACTTTTACACCTCAGCAATTGTCTAAGCTAAACATTATGATAATTACAAATACAAAACTGAAAATAGAGAATTGTGACAATCAGAAATCAGCACATCGACGAAAAATGACTAATTTTTAAATCAATTTATGGAGCGATTTAATCTACGAGCGGGCCCACATTTCGGATTTGATTAATTTATCATAACGCCTTTATCATATAAAATCCAAAAGGTGGGCCCCCCGCCGATTAAATCGTTGTGCAAAAAAGGTGACCTGTCGCTTCGCCTAGTTTAATTACGCAGATTTTCGTTTCGCAGACAACTATTGGCAGACCTTTCTTTTGGCCGAGTAACGTTTGGTATAATTTCGTTACGCCTATTATTTGCTTCGCCGAATAGTCGGTAGACAGTAAAGCGATACGCAGAGTTACGTTTAGTCGATTGTTTATTTCGTAATTGTTTCATTTTACCGAACAACTGTTCGTCGATACATGATATAAGCAGAGATGTGACATGGCATCATTATTGTTTAGTAGATTTAAGGTTCAGTCGATTTTGGTTTCGGCATTTTTCAGTTAAGTAACTGTAAAACTGTTGCATTTTTATGGAAGACTAATCAGGGCAGATCCGACTCGGATAGGTTAGGTTAGAAGGTCAAGGCGGGAGCCAAGCTCCGAGGTTATTTTTTTTTTATCTCAGTAAATAACAAACACAACAAAGTCAATTTAAAAATAGATAAATTATTAATAAACCGAGCAGTTACTTAGGGCAAATGATACTAAGGTTCATCGTAACTTGACTAAATGACAACAATAATAACATCAAAACTTATGCGGGTACATAAGGAAATCACGAAGAATTTATACCGCCACTAATCAGTGTTTATTACACGGCATACACGGCCACCAATGATGTCATAGCGTAATCCAGACACATTCGCAGTATTTGATGCCATTCCCAGTGCAAAACGAAAATGTGGCAAACAGTTAATATGATGATGAATAATAGTTGAACCGTTTAAAAGCGAACAGTTGTTCGAGCAAACATTCAAAACGACGGTCCCTACCAACAAAGTCGGATCTGCATTTTTGCCATTTTTGTTTTATTACAGTAAAGTCATTTTAAAAGTGTCTTTTTTCATATCACATTTAAATTTTTATATTTTTCTATTTACTTTCTATGATATTCAAGGTAAAAATGTCGGATGTTAGTAAAGCTTCCATTTTATATAGTCGGTTGTGACGTTGCGACATTGTTAACGGGGAACGGAGGGGGAGCGACGCCGCGGAACTGCCAGTTACCACTATGTTACACGGAGGAGACGACGATTTGCACGCAACATCAAAAAAAATGTTTAACTGCGGTTTATACTCTACAATGGCAAGCAATAGGTCAAAAAGGATCTTGCGAACGGCTTAAGTTGCAAACCTGAATTCCACGCCGTGGAAAAAGGAAAATCTCAACATTTAAATTCCAATCGCAACGATCGTTCAAGGAGTTACTTGGTAAAATAATTGTTCTACGTACCGAGTTCGTATTTTTTTTTAATAGTTACTGATTGACTTAAAACAAATTTTATAATTTTGTTTAAAAAAGGGGCTTTCTTTACTTTGGTTTCATTATTGGGTATCTCCAAATAACACTGTCAGATGTGGAAGTTACGACATTTTTGATTATACATTTATTGGTGTTTTATGTCAGATGTGGCACATCCGACATTTTTGCTTGGAAACTATGTTCCTAATGTTGGTAGTGGTAGTTATGACTATATTAATTGCACGATAATACGTTTAATACGTCGTAAGTAGTATATCCAACTTTTTTAATTGGACGCTTCGTTGCTGCGTCAATGTCGTAAGAGTAACATACCACAGTTTTGATTGTATGTTGGATTTTTTTTTGGTTGTAAGTGACACAACCAACAGTTTTATTAGTAGGTACGTTGTTTTATAAATGTAGTAAGTGCATTAACCGATGCAGTTTGATTGTTAAGAAGAAAAGTAAATGATTCTTGTATGTATATCACAATAAAATGTTTGTTTGTTTGACAAGTGTAGGCTAAACATAAATTTTAAATTAAATTTACAGAAAATTAACTAACTAATTAGGAGTATTTTTTGATTCGATTCAGAACATGCTTTAATAATAATTTTAAAAATATTATTTGTTACTTGTTTAAAGTAACCGTGAAAAAGCTATTCTGAAACACAAGGAGGAAGAGTTAATTCAATTACAAGATTTATTGGGCGATGTTTTTAATAACGAAAATTAAGTTTCCGTGCCAGATGAAGATGAATTGGATATTTTATAACACGGACTTTTTTTCTAAATGCGACACACCAGGAAATCGTCCACGTCTAGAGCCAGAAGACTAACTATGATTTCCGGGTTAATTTCACCAAGTGATGGTAACCAGACCGCAGTGGCGTGATAAAATTTGGAATTGTTGATAGAAAAATCACCCCAAATGTCTTCAGATAATAATATAAGCACCATTATTCAATCACATCTTAACAAAAGTTCTTAACAGTCGTTTGTCGGATGGCAACAAGGTCTTCGCCTTCAATGGGTGGGTGATGCCACTGCTCACTTACTCCTTTGGCACACTAAGGTGGACTCAGACTCAGCTGAACGCCCTGGATAGAAGGGTCCGTCTACTGTTTAAATCACAACGCATGTAGCACCTACGTTCAGTTCGTCTTTTATGCGATTATACAACCCGCGGAAGTGTTGAGGTATTTTTAATGCTAAGAATCTCTATAACTGTGAGCTGTGGAATCTCAGGGACTATTTGGGCAATGAGTATGGGACGCATCGTCATGTGGTTTCAGTAGACAGAAGCCTTTCGCCTCTCTCGTTGGCAAACGAGAACTGGCGCAAGTCAACGGTGCTTAGCACTGAAAACCGCAAGAACGTATAGAAGAGGAAGGATTTGCATAAGGGCTTCTACAGGGCCTGACGTAGACTTTTTAGCGTCCGCGAACTGGCTACGATTTGGTGACCCCTTTGGAGAAACTGAAGATTTTGTCTGTGCAATTGCTGACGAGGTCATAATGAAGCTGAAGGTCAGTACCGTCGAAATTTGTCGAGCGTGCCGTCGTCCTGGTGAGTCCCTCAAACATTATCATCTCCGGTTGTTCTCATTTTGCCAACGGCGAATACTTGCACAGACATAACCTCGTAGCGAGGATAACTTGCTCTTCAATATGGTCATGTTGAGTCCGAAGTACCGTAATATAAGTATTTGTTCTGGAATATGGTCGTGCTACGTTCTATTGGGATCGATCTGTCATCACGGACAGGACTATTGTCGCCAATTTTATTTTTGTTTATGTTATTCCTTGTCTTAAGTTTTTAAGCTCTTAAGTTATCTTGCTGGGCGCCTTGGCTGACGCTGTAAGTCCGCAAGAAATTGTTTACATAAATAAACCAAAAACGTATTGACAGAGCAATGTCAACATCGGGCAGTGCTCGTCGAGGTCTCGATCTGGCTGACAAGGACAAGCTCAGCAAGAACCTTGATTTGGCTCACGAGGTGACTGCTATGTGGGATGTTGACTCGACGATCATTGTCCCGATAGTTGTTTCGGTGAAAGGTCTTATAGCGAAGAGACCAACACCTTAAGAGACTCTCACTAAATGGTTGGATCAAGGGCCACAGAAAGCAGTACTCCTCGACACGGCACGTTTAGTGAAGAGGTTCCTCTCTCTGCAGCCCTAACCACCGGTAGCTTGAGCCCGGCCCCGCTGCCGGCGGTTTCGTAGGTAAGGTTTTTTTTTCATTACTATTGTTACTTTTATATTTTTATATCTTAATATTATTTGTAAAAAACGTAACCTACTGATTTAAAATAAATATCCAGAATTATTATAATAAGTCAGAAATCGTTTAGTGTAATAAATTAATAAAACAATGCTTATTTCACCTGGAAGTTAAATTTAAATCGTAATGGCTAATAGGTATTTATTATAGTACAGTCAAGGGTAAAAATAAATATACCCGCACAAAGTCCCAGAAGTATGCGCACGTTAACTTTATTGCTGAAATAATAAGGACTGTGTACATATTTTTGAGACAAATATCGGTGCCCTTGACTGTACTGTCAGATCTGTCATGGTAGTTGTTTTAAATTTGATTTTACAAAGTAGAATTTAAGTGATCACACATAGTTACCACAAAAAATATTCACTATGCCCGTGTAAAAATGTCGCTTGTGACACAACCGACAAGTTATACGGTCACTATGTCCATTTCAAAATGTCATTTGTGACACAACCGACAGTTTATACATTTTGAAACCCCAACAAAACTGTCGTATGAGTCACTTCTGTCAAATTTTGCTCATGATGTTCCGGTTAAGAATGCAACATATCACGTTTCAACAGCTTCCAAAAAGAAAAACATGTATATTTTTATGCATAATTCACAGTAACCTATCAATATATATTCTCGCCAAATTTCATGTCAATATTACATAAAATGTCCATAATATAGACAAAAACGTCTTAGATTGATCGTACTGAAAAGTAACAGTTTTGCAGATCCGACTTTGTTGGTAGGGACCGTCGAAAATGTGTAGTGATTAATAGGCTTAACGAATTTCTGCCAATAGTGGTTCAGGTTACTGACTCATAAGCCAACTAAAACAGCTGCTAAAGGTTGAGTTACGAAACGTTAGTCTGCGAAACAATACATCTACGAACAAATCCATCGGCGTACCGTTACTCGGCGAAACGTTGTCTGCCAATCAATAATCTGCCAAATAATTGTCGGCGAATCATTAGGTAACCCGTTGCGCAAAATGATTTCAAAGTTAGTCCTTTTTGGTCGGTGAGCTTTAAAAATTGCCCCCCAGAGAGTCGATTTTTGAATGCCACTTGTGATTATTTGACTTTTGTAAAAAATAATGGGTGCCAAAAGATTTTAAAGTAAATTTGTCAAAGGAGCTAAACTCTTGAAAATGGGAAGAACATGAACACTCAGTCTGATCTCATAAGCATCGAAAATCTTGCTGAAAATTATACAAAACCGATTGCGAAATAAAGCAGAAGAATTAATTGGCGAAGACCAATATGGATTCGGTAGAAACAAGGGCACAAGAGAAGCTATATTGGCTTTACGAACGATAGCTGACAAAAGGATGGATTTGGGCACATAAGTATATAGCTTCTTGATTTGGAAAAAGCCTTTGATAGAGTTGATTGAAGAAAGATGATGGGAACACTAGGCAAGCTAGAATAGATTATAGTGATAGGTGGATTATCATGGCATTGTACAAATATCAGGAAACGGTTATGAATATCGGGGAAAAACCAGGAAAAGCAAGGATGAGCTAAGGAGTGAGACAGGGTTGCACGATTTCAGCATTTTAATTTTTATATCACTACATAGTATAAAACAAATTCGCTTTTTCTGTCCCTATATCCCTATGTATGCTTAAATCTTTAAAACTACGCAACGGATTTTGATGCGGTTTTTTTTAATAGATACAGTAATTGAAGAGGAAGGTTTATATGTATAATACTTTAATCCGGAGCGAAGCGAGGGCGGGTCACTAGTATTTATATAAAGTCCCATTAATAAAGTCAAAAATGATAATGTACAGGCAGTAAAATTTAATGGACATAATGTCATGCAGATGGAGTATTGCACTATATGCAACCGAGGCGTGGACTGGACTCTAATACAGGGGGATAGAGAGAGGCGGGAGGCGATTGAGCTGTGGTGCTGGAGAAGGATGGAAGGCATTGGTAGAACGGAGATGGTATCCAATCAAGAGGTATTGGCGAGAGTAAAAGAGAAGAGAAGGATATTGGAGTGTGTGGAGATCCAGAAGAATTGGGATGATTGGCCATTTATTGCAGCACGACATGCTTATTAAAAGGGATCGTATCATAATATATAGAGTTCAAAATACCTAATGGGTCATAATACATAATGTTCATAATATACTGGGTGGAAAAAATGTATGGGCCCTGGAGGGGATCTACCTTAAATTATTAAGTTAGCTCACTTTACTAAAAGGAAACATTCCTTTATTTTTTAAAAGAAACATAACTACATTCAAAGATCTTTTAAAATTCACCTGCCTCAACCGGGAATCGAACCAACTAAAATTTAAAAAACAAACTCGCGCTATTTTTTTAGACGAATTGGGAGCATTATTGTACAGGATAAAATTTATCCAATAAACATTTCACCTTACACTCATCTGTTGTACGAGATACCCATCAAATTGAATATTTATTACAAGTTCTTTATTAATAATACCTAGTACTGTTCATTTCCAAGAAGTAAGGGTTGCGGTAGAAAATGTTATTGGGAGCAAACACCACAACACTTTGCAGAGGGCTGGCTACACGAAATGAATTTCAATTTAAATAGTAAGTTTGTGTATCCGGAACGAGGGGATCATTTCGAGCAACTTATCAGTTAAATTATTAAGATTCTTTTCTCTTCTTAATATCCGTCTACGTTATAAAAACGTTTCATGTTTATGTGTTCTTCGTATTGATGATAAAATAAAATTAATATTAGTTTTCACTTTTTTAACAATAATCCCACCGATTCGAATAATAAAATGGAGATATTACGAAAATAGTTTATTTTTTATTTTTAGTTGGTTCGATTCCCGGGTGAGACAAGCTAATTTCAGAAGACCGTTGATTACAGATATATTTCTTTAAAAAATAAAGGTATGTTTGCTTTCAGTAAAATGACCTAACTAAAGGATTTAGTTAGGACATTTTAGGCAGTAGTTAGGTAGTTCCCCTCCAGGGCCCATAGATTTTTTCTACCCTGTATAATGGTTTTATTTCTGAAACCGAATACTTTTAGGAATTTTTAAAAGGCCATTACGTAGAGCCCGTTTGGTTAGGTTAGGTTTGTTTCATAACAATTCTGAAAAAATTACGGTTTCAAAAATAAAACCATTATACATTATAACCAAACCAAAAACATTAAAGAGGTAAAGATTGAAGGAAAGAGTGATAGAGCAAGACGAAGGAGAAACTACGTGTCGTTTGTAAAGAGAGGTGAAGGAGCTGTCAGAGAAAAGAGAAGATTGAATGGAAATTACTCCACCGACAAGAGCAGCAGGGCTCTTAAATTAAAAGAAGAAGAAACAATAACTGATGGGGCGGCGACCCCCTTTACGAGTGGGTTGGATGGACTCGTTATTAGGACAGGCGTGACCTTCAAAAATATATACATAAACAAATCAGTAATTCTCGGCCATTTTGGTGTGCTTAGGCAATAAATTCATGTGATTCAAAAATCGACCCCTTCTGGCTGTTTCGAATGTATTTAACAAAAGTTCCACTTCCCCTATGTTACAAATCTTAGTCCACTGTTATTTCATACTTGTAAGTAACTTATAACTGCACCGTAGCTTTTATTTTCATTTACTCGAAATTCCGTTCCTTTCTTCAGGATTAATTTCGTGAGTAGGTAGATAGGTATGTAAGTAATACCGCTGATATTTTCATGCCTCCCTTTTCTTTGAAATGAGTCGAATTTATATAATTGTCCACAATATTGTACGAGTGCACCATGTAAAGAATATAATATGGTTTCTTATTTATTAGTATTATTAGCATTTTCCACTTTTCGTGTTAATTTTCCTCTTTCCCATTTAAATTGCTTCTATCTTTTAAACAGGACCTGCTTGTTTTGTCTGTGTTATCCATAGTTTTATTTAATTATTTTTTCATTTTGATTATTGGTTGCAATCCTATGAACCCTTTCTCAAACGGTCAATTATTTTTCAGCTTGACATTCCCGGAACAAGACCATTGATTTTCACGACGTTGGCCAATACATTCCGCTAATTGATGCTTGGAAGGCGGCGTCAAGGCCAAGTCTATAAAATAATGACAATAAACTCTTTTTAAACAAAGACTCACTAATCTTAGAAATATTGTTTTTTATGATGATCAGCCATGGTGTTCTTTGAGTTGGATATTTCGCTTCATCTTCATCATAAGGGAGGCGCCACTCACTGTTTTGCTCTAACACCCGTTACATAACGGAAGTACCTACAGCAGGTCTTCACTGCAGGTCATAATGTCAATATTTTCTTTTTCACGGATTATACCAGACAGGATCATTGTCTAAATAAGTGTTCTAGTTATAACTGGGTCATCCTTCCTTGCTCTGGACACAACACCTCCTCCAAGAATCTCTTGTAACCTAGAAATAATAAAACCAAATTATAATTACTACTATTATTATTATCAGTCCTTTAGTTATTTTATATTAGATTGCGCAAAGTCATTAGATGGTAACGAGTTTACGGTCGATTCTAAAAATTTATGTGACAATCCAGATATCGGAGTCTTCCTATAATGATTCCTTTTTAGGTACAATTTTGTAACGTTACCCTTATGATAGTGGTACGAGTAGGTATCATAGTGTGTCATTAAAGCGTTTAATCTAGAAAATTTATTTTTCCCTTTCAATGCAATAAAATAAGTCGAGAAAATTTAAAATTACATCCACACATTTACTACCCGTCACTCAAATGTAGAATGAGGCAACTACACAAACAGTTATCTTTGTGGTCATATTATACACTAAGTAATAGCCGTTGCCCGCGACTTCGTCCGCATAGAAGTCGTTTCTCGCTATTCCCTCAGAAACTGTTAAATCCCGGGATAAAAGTACCCCTATGTTCTTCCCTGGAACTCAAACTATCCCCAATTTTCATCTAAATCGGTTCAGCGGTTTAAAACTTAACCAACAGACAGACTGACAAAGTTTATTTTTACATTAAAATGTATCATCTAAATACGGATAGACACCTTTCCAAAACGAAGACCAAGCCACCGCGCTCTACGACGACATGACAAACATTTAGTTTGCTGTATGTAGTTTTCCAAGGAAATTAAAAGAATTACGTACCTACTTAAGTCCCTAGAGACAAAACATAGAACTTTATGCTGCCTATACGTGGCTTGTACGTTGGCCATGCACCGCTACTGATAGGGAGGATGGCCCTATACTTACTTGGACACGGGACTAAACTACATAATAGGTTCGTGTCGAGTGTCTAAGTAGTGGCAAATTTAAAATTTAATTTAATTTAATTGGTTCTTTTCGTATTTTTTGCTAATTTATTATAACTATACTCTTACTAACATAATCATAAGGACAAATCACAATTGTTACCACAACATATGGAGAAATCTGAAATAAATGTATTTGAATTGAATTTTAGGGTTTTTTACCGTGAGCTTGAGATGTTTGATATGAGCTTAAACTTTACCTGTATTTTAAAGCCAGCGACGCAAATTTACGGCACTAGCGTTGAATACCCGCAGCCAATATATGCAGCATCCACTACAACAACTTTCTTGTTCACCGCCATCGACGCCTTCGAGAAAAACTAAATCGCATGCCGTTGAGAAGCCTAAAATAAAATTCTGTGTTTTCAAATAGCTTCCGGACGAATGTTAACAATTCTAAACTAATATTATTAAATTTTCGAGTGCTTTTACACCACTTTATCTATAACTAGCGACCGGGCAGGGGCTTTGCCCGCTGCATTTTTTTTTACATGACTTAGGGGTATGAAAAATAGATGTTGGCCGATTCTCAGTCCTACCCGATATACATTATTTAACTTGGTGTCAGAAGTGAGATTTTGATCATGTTACTTCTTCACCAACCAGATTCAAAAGGCAGGCTAATCCAGAACCAGGAAACAGGTCAAGATCCATAGTATAGCTTGCCCCATTAACGCAATATACCAATTTAAATAGATAACACGAGTCCGGCAATTCATATCATAAAAGACCAAAACCACTCCTGCCGTCTGTTAAAACATTTAAAGCCACAGGTCAGGCCAAATGTTTCAAGTCATTATTATCAAAGAAAGAAAGAAAAGGTAAGATAAAGCTTTGTTAAAAGGAGTTTCTGCCAGACTTTTTCAACTAGCAGAAAATAGTCACTCGGCTGCCACCTGCGAAATGAAGTTACCGTTTTTTGTGAAATAAATTAAGCAAAGGGACGTTGCTATAGTGAGTAGGTAATAAAAAGTAGGTACACAAGATTTAGATATGTCTCATTAAACGTTTTTTTTTACCATTCTGTTAAAAAAAGAATAGAAATCAATCAGTTGATCGGGCACAAAGGTCTACTCCCTACTAAAAAAAATAGTTTACTAAACATACTTGGCTGGTTTAACGTAATCGGCCCTCAGGCCATTCCTATTACCTATGTTTGATAGTGCTATTCATTTCTGTTTCATTTCTGTTTCCAATCTCAAAACGAGCAAATTACTTTCCCTTACACTGAGCTAAGTAAACACAAAACCGATTGCAAGCGTGTTATGTAGGTATCCTAAAATTCATGTAACAGTAAATAGTTAAACAATAAGAGATGAACATTACCTATGTTTGGAAAGCCACCTGTATGCAAATAGTATACAGAGGCACTAGGAATACCGGAAACCAAGGTCAGCAGCAACCACCACCACGAGTCTCTCGATCTGCACCCGTTGCTGTCGCTACCGAGACAAACTTAAGCCAGAAATAAACCTAAAATTAAAATGGGTGTTTTTTGAGTTACTCCTGTGTGGAACACATGCAATGATTATTTATAAGGTACTTAGCCAAATTTTACAAATAATAATGTTTTAAGCGTTAAATATAATGGAAGCGCTCTTGCTTGGAATAAACACAACGTATACTAACCACCCTCTAAGACATGCCAAGTCCATCCCACGCAAGAAAACACATAAAATTTATAAAAAAATAAAAACATTTGGACATAACATGGTAAGTATTATGTAAGTAAAGAATTGTCTTACAAAATAGAATAAGGAAATTTTAGTTCAACATCATAGGAGCACTATTCCATTGAATGAAGTGTTTAGTAAAATACAGAGGCACTAGAGTTTAATACTCGCAGGTAACCAATGTGAGCAGCAACCACCACAACGTGGTTACGTGGGAACGTATCTTAATTACAGTTCCAAGAATCTATTTCAGTAAGTAAACTTATATAATGCCCCACTTACCATCAGGCCTTTTGCATCCGTGGTAAGATATTCTAGACTCGAAAACAAATAGTCGCGCTCGTCACACACATAATTATAACCTTATATAGGGAATCGAACCCGGGATCGCAAGCTTTGTAAGCTTCTGCCTATTGCCTGCCTGTCCAGTTACTGGACTACCTACTGTAGGTAGGTAGTGTCGCTCAACTACCAACTGGACTAAGCGTGTCGTCTAATTTTCTTATTCGGCTTGTCCAAGGCAAAATCAAAATACAATCGTGCACCGGTCCTTGTTGTAACCCTGTGACAATCCTATCCGTTCAAATTATCTCCATACAATTTGGAGCACGCTCACTGTAGGGTTCCGACGCCGTTACTACAAACACAACAAAACTACCGGTCTTTTCTATTTGAAGCTCTTTGATGATCTCTTAGGTGTTGTTTAGTTGGTATAAACACTTTAGTTGCCTGTATCTCAAGAACCGATTCAATCTACTTAAATTAGGTAACAACACCAATGTTCGACACTTTTAGCTGACATGCACCAATAATCGACAGAAGCTTTTAATTCTAAGATCATAGGGAAATTGATTGTTGCAAAACAAATGAATAACTCTTATCTTCTTTGAGTAAGAATCAATGTCGAACATTGGTCCTTTGTCGACTACTGGTGTCTTTACCTTTCGTTACGTGCTTTCTTAAGACTTTTTTCATAATTTTAGTACTTACAGTTTTGGCTGTACGGAGTGGAGACAATAACTCTAGCGAAAATGGCACTTTTAGAGTTCAATTCATCCAAAACGGTGCCCCAAATGATAGTGTTTTATCTACCTACCTACACGTAATGTTTTTTTCATAGCTATATATAATACAGGGTGTTTTTTTTGGTCAGCAACTTCCACAATAGGGGTTATATTCATGTTTCTGAGCTCAAAAAAAATATAATTTTTATATATCACCTCTCGTTTCTGTAGCTACGAAGGGGGTAGGCCGCTTATCGTCACGATGTTATTGTTTGTTACTACCCTCACAAAACTGCGCAAGCGACGTCAGTTCTGTGTTTGTGTCGAAGCGAGTGCTTGTTAAGTAACGTGTTACAACAATTTTTTTATTATACTAATTGATAAAAATGGCTCGGCGAGAAAAAAATACTTCTGGACAATCGTGAAATGTTTGATGTTGTGAACATTTACTTTGTGAGTAGTCAAAACATTGCTAACACCGTTAGGATTTGGACTGAACGATTTCCTAATCGGCAGGCCATTACGCGCTACACTGTAAGGTCTATCGTTAGCAACCTTTACGAGTGGGGTACTTTTGAAACGCCACGCCATGCTCAAGGAAGAGGCCAAAGTGGGCTTGCAGTGGGTTTTAAGCAGGCTATTCTCCAATTCAGGCAAAACGCCAAAGAAAACTCTTGCGGTTTTGTAATCCATACCGTTATCTGTAGTTAAATGCCATTTCAGAACGATTTTTAACAACAATAATCTACAATTTTTTAACCTAAACCGTGTTTGTAATCTTTGACGGTCCTAAGCCCGTAACAAGTATGAAGGGAAAGATGAATCATAACATTGTGCACGGGGATTACGTCATTAAAATCTCGGTAAACACGACGCATGGTAACCACAATTAAGAAAAATAATGGGAATAATTGAAAATGCTATTTCTCTGACTTCCTTAGGTTTTTTAATTTTTTAATAAGATATTCGGATTCAGCATTAATTGTACTATCTCTCCTGCTTTGGAAGTTGTCGACCAAACAAACACCCTGTGCATCACACGGTGTTGTGAAGAAAATAATATATGTATGTATGTATGTATGTAAACACTTTATTGTACAAAAGAAAAATCAAAACAATACAAAAAATAAAAATAAAAAGATGTACAAAGGCGAACTTATCCCTTTAAGGGATCTCTTCCAGCTAACCCTTGAGAGATTGAGAAAAGTGAAAGGTTGTGCATCGAGTAAACAGGTGTACAAATAACCCTTCTTTTGTCACTAATGCCATCATTAGTCTTGACATCAGATAGATAGACAGACAGACAGACAGACAGACAGACAGACAGACAGACGAACGGACGGACGGACGGACGGACGGATGGACGGACGGACGGACAGACGGAAGGACGGACAGACGGACAGACGGACAGACGGACAGACGGACAGACGGACGGACGGACAGACACACAGACAGACAGACAGACAGACAGACAGATAGGCAGACGAATTTATAATATATCAATGACCCGCCCTCGCTTCGCTCCGGGTTATATTATACCTACATTAAGTACTACAAACATAAAAATCAACAAGTGTAATAATTAATTTTCTTTTTAAAGTTACTAAAAGTAACAAAAATTTGCGCTTTAAAGCTTAATATTTCCTAAATGAATCCCTTAATCAAAAAATTGTGTCCACAAACCCGGAATGTTTTTGAAAGACCTACCTATCCAACGATACCCCACACTATGGGGTAGACAAGAAAAAAAATACATCCCTACGTTACGTTTAGGGGAGGTACCTTAAAAATTTAATTTAACATTTTAGTGAACCACTTTGTTGGCGTGACTAATTTGCATATTCATGCCAAATTTCAGCTTTCAAGTACTTAGAGTCTCTGCGCTAGGCAGCGGACGGACGGACGGACGGACGGTCATGGCGAAACTATAAGAGTTCCTAGTTTGACTACGGAACCCTAAAAATTTAGACACTTACGCCGTAAACGTCGTTTGTAAAGGTCTATGACATTTTAAAACTATAATTAACTCGAGAGAACGTTTTCTTGTACGAGCGTTTGGCTTTTGGATGTTCGGAGTTAGTTTTCTAGGTCCAATCGTGGTTTCAAAAAGTAAAGTAACTGTGAATTAATGGAGTTTAGTATTTTTTTCCGGTCTCACCAGATGCATAGTTTCCAACGGCCTGTCGGCCTGGTTGAACGCAGCCTAATCTGTTTAAAAACGGACTGTAGGACCGCAGCTTAAGGTGAACATTTCCGAGCATTTCGGAGAACACTCGTTTATATCGCAATTCCCGAAGAAGGTATAAAATATATTTATATATATTCTGGAATAAAGTATGCTATGTATGTTAAATATTATTCAATTAAAATGTATCTGCGGTTAAGTAATAACTAGATTTAGCCTGCGACTACGAGTAGGTAGATCAGCGTAGAACATCGCTACTCGCTATGGTCTATCTCGCTAGGGCTGTATGTCATGGCCAGAGGTGAAGCACGCAGCCTAAATTAGAGCTCGATGCTCTCTGCCCCGACTATGGGAGTGATTTAACACGTTCCCTGTCCGGGTGCCCCCAATGTGGGGTCATGCACCTTTTTTTGCAGGAGTCCGTGCTTCCACTATGGGTTCACATCCCCATACTGAATGGACATTGGTCTTGTGACATTGTTTTGTAGGGGGACAGTGAACGTATTAAGTAAATTCTATGCTAGAAAGCTGGTTCAGCCATGAAAACATATCAGACGAACGAACACAATCAAAATTTAATGTAGATTAGATATCGTATATCGATCGCTATTCCCTCGAGAACTACAAAACAAATCGGAAATGAAAAGTAAGTATTACTTTGTACTCATCAAAATCAGTTCAGCGAATCCTAACAGGCGGAGAGACAGACACATTTTCACATTTATCATATGAATAGTACGCCCATTCTTAGTGAATTGCCCGTTGAATTTTGTCCGAATTCTTTTGGAATCTGTGTTTGACCCATCCATTTGAATTACCGTCTACAGTCCGGTTGTAGCAGCCAGGCACGCAGCACACCTTAAAAGACATCTTTTTTATTCTTATTCTTTTTCTTTGTAATTATCCTGTAGGTGAAATTAAAAATTTGTTGGACAATGACAAAAAATGTCAAGGCAGACAGGTAACTTATTGTGTTGTCATTATTTTCAATGTAAAATAATTTCTGCCATTTTTAAACAGCATATGTATTTTTATAAATAACAATAGTAAATAAATTTTCTTTTTTGTGTTATTATTCAGTATTTAATGGTTCCTAAAGAATGTTTTTTTTTTTAATTCATCAGCAACACTAAAGTTTTAGGCAAGTCCATGCAATAATGAAATATTATTCGCCTAGTAGGGTAGATGGCGCCACCGGCGGGTGGCGATTGTGGCGAACCACCACTAATGTACTAAGTTGCCATAGCATGACGAAATCGACCGGTGAGGCAAAAGTGACATGGCGTTACTTTGGCGCAATTAATTCCGAATTTAGTCCATTTACACCTCTTTAGTGCATTGTTTAAATCTTAATCGAGAAAAGGTGAGTTAAAATGCGTAGAAACTTGTTGAGGCATCAGTTGTAATTCACATACAAAATAATGTTTCATACATAAGTGGCTTGAGATGTAAAAGCTTCCTATCGTAACGAAAGTAAAACTATGTTAAGTTAGGTTTTTATTACGAAGTACAATACAATATTTAAACTATTATAATTTGGTAAAGACAGATGTAAAGTACGTTTTTGTGTAAATTTTAAACCCAATTTCATTCTTAAATATATAAAATGACTTTAGACCGCCCGCTTGTTTCCAAGAACTCGTTGAAAATAAAAATTATTTTTCACTGCTTTTTGCTTTACTTGTGTGTAAACGGTACACAAACTCTTTCAGTCATGAGCACAATGGACATAAACAAAATGGAGATTGAGGAAGAGAATAAGACTCCAGATAAAAAACAAATTGAAGCTGAGGAAAAAGAAGTGATGCTGAAGTCAGAAAGTGAGAATAATGAGATAAATGCTGAGTCTAAGGAGGGAGAGGGAGTAGTGAAGGCAGCTCTGTCGGGGGATGTGATGGAGCAGGGTAGAGAGGTGAAGCCCAAGTTCATTCCTATAGGAGCCATTAAAATGCCTGGATTTTTTACAAGAAATTCAGACAAGCCTAAGGTGTGTATTTATTTGATAACAAATATTTGTTCAACTTTTCAATACAACAACCAATTTTTAACTTCTTGTGTGTAATAAATGTAATGAAGATAAATATGTTTCTCAATTACCATTTTAATCGTTCAAATTGTGTTGTATTCATTATATGTGTGGGTTAGGGTGTAACAAAAGGGAACCTGGAATTTAGGTTAGGTTAAATTGGTTACCCTTTGGTACACCTGGACCTCCATTTCTTTTGACTTCTCTTATGAAAAATCATCTTTAAATGGAAAATTGGGTCCCTGATACTGTATTTAAATGTATAATTTATGCTAAAAAAATAAACATTCAATAGTAATGAGGTTTGCCATCAATTTCATCATATTATTCAAGATTATATCTTTATTACTGAAAGAAAAGAGTTAAGTCATAATTGTCATAAATGAACAAAGCTAATCCCTTCAGGCAGCTTCATTTTCAGCTTGTTATCATGTATTTTAACTAGAGTGTATATCAGCAGGAAGATGAAGTCATTGAAAAAGATACAGAAAATGAAAAGGCTGAGGAGAATGCCAAACCTAAACAGAAACATTTCCAGTTTCTGCACACTTGCCCCTTCACTAAGTTTCTTCACCACCCAACAAGTCATGATAAAGGTTAGTGGGATTTATGGCTTGGTTTTCTTTAATTAATTATTTATTCAATATCACCTAAGACAAACACAATCAACTATATTATCAGTAGAGATCGGCGATCGGAAGCATTTTATGTCAAATTGTTGACGAAATTATAACATGGACATGACTATTTATATTCTCGTTAAAAAAAATTACCTACTAAAAACGTTTCTTTTTTATTGAGTTATTACTATCAAGGTTTTAACATTTCTATTACCTATAAATATGATTATGAAGCATAGGCCACTTATAATTATCTATCGAACGAATGAGTTTACGTCATCTTATGTCTTGTACTTGTCTCATTGACATTCCTGTCATTATTTTGTACCTACATTAAAATCTATTGATATAGTGTTAGCGGAACCAGTTTTACCAGTGAAAATATGGCTAGTGAATTTACCTTTCGTAAATGGTTAAAGGATCAACCGGATCTGATATACGACAAATCAAAAGGTTCAGTCCTATGTAAAAAATGTGGAATACAATTGTTAGCTTTACGTAAAAGCAATATTCTAAATCATCTTAAGTCACAGACTCATCGTGGTAGTAGTAAGCAAAATCAAGAACAATTTAATTTTGATTTATTACATTTTTTAATATTATGTAATATTCCGTGGGATCGACTGAAAAGTGATGCATTCCAGCAGTTTTTTGCGAAATATATGTGCTGCCAGTGTGCACCTTTTTCCTTGCCCAGTGAGAGTGTTTTACGCAGAAATTATTTGGAAAAATCTTTCAAAACAACTAAAGGATATTGAAGAAAAAATTACCGATGGTAAGTTGTGGGTGACATTGGACGAAAGTACTGACTTTTTAGGAAGATTCGTCATAAATTTACTAGTGAAACCTCTACACCAAAGTATTAACTTTCCAATTTACCTTTTATGAGGCAAAGTAATTGAAGTTACAAACTCCAAAACTGTGTCAAACTTTGTTATTAATACTTTTAAAGAATTATGGGGTGATTCTTTCGATGAAAAAGTGGATAATATATTGATGCTGTGCACTGATAGTGCATCATACATGTTAAATGCTGGACGAACCTTGAAAAAGATATTTCCTCAGCTGAAACACTTCACATGTCTTGCTCATGCGTTGCACCGTGTTGCAGAGCATATACGCTCAGAATATCCTGACGTTGACAACTTAATATCTAACGTTAAAAAAGTATTTTTAAAGTGCCCCAGAAGAGAAAAGCTGCTAAGAGAATTGCACCCCGATGTACCCTTACCGCCAAAACCCGTAATTACAAGATTTTTTTTGACCAAATTAAGTCAGTGATTAATAGGTTAAATAGTAAAGAGGCGTTATCAATACGCAAAGCCAAACATCTGATGGAAGATGATAACTTGAAAAAAAATCTCACACACATCAAGGAAAATTTTGAAATAATAACCCGAAATATAAAATTGTTAGAGAAGCGTGGTTTATCTATTAGAGAATCATTACATTTACTAGATGAGGTACGGCTGTGTGTAATAATGACGTCCTCAAATTCATTAAGTAACAAAATGGAGTCAGTAATCGATAGAATCCCTGATTACGATTTTGTTAGAAACTTAAGTGATACTCGTAATAATAATAAATGTTTTTATTCAGATAACTAGATCCATGTGTTAGTACTGTTAGTAATGATTACAACGAAATATCAGTTTACGAATATGCACCTCTCACATCTTTTGACGTCGAACGGTCGTTCTCTTTATACAAATGGATCCTCAATGTTAAACGAAATCGATTGACAATATCAAACATAGAAAAAATAATGATTATTTACTATAACAAATTAAATTCAGTTACTTCTTAATAAAAGTGGTTTTATTTTAAACAATACCGACTTATCCATATTAGTCATTACTGTTCATGCTGTTAAACGTCAAAGTGACATAAAATGCTTCCGATCGCCGATCACTAATTATCAGATATAGGTACAGGTAGGGGCTCTGGCCAAAAAGTTGTTACTACAGAGCTGAGATTGAAAAAGTTGTTACACAGTAAAAAAACATATCGCCTTTGACGTGTTTCCGTATTGTCAATGATTTGATAACTGTTATTTACTTGACAGTAATGGCGAGTCAAAATGATACTTACACATCAAATGCAATATCGTTTTAACCCTGTAGAATAGAGGCCCTGTTGTGTTATTTTTTTTTAATGCAAAAGGAATAGTTAACTGTATTTTGAAGCCACAAAGTACCTCTGTAATAATGATACAATGGTGGCTTGATGTGGCGATCTGGCACTGTAGATTGATGCTGAATTAATTATAAAAATTAAAGTTCTCCTTTGTCATACAACCCTTCATCTTAATATATATAAATCTCGTGCCACAATTTTTGTCCTCAATGGACTCCTAAACCACTTAACCGATTATAATAAAATTCGCACACCATGTGCAGTTCGATCCAACTTGAGAGATAGGATGGTTTAAATCTCAAATTATAGTCGCAATTTTAATTTATTGCTAATTATTTGTCTGTTATTATTTGACAGTCGCAATTATCTGTTAACTCCAAATGATTCTAACAGATGTCGATACCTTTCGACTGGGTTGAGTAAGTAATCAATAGATGGCGCTGCTATGGTAAATCTACGAACGTGTCATATAAGCTACATATAATTATATGTAATTGTCTCAGTGAATGAAAGTGGCGTGGTACTAAAGTGTAATCATATTTATGACTTCGACTGTACCACGTTCCATACATTTTAGCCCATTGCTCTTTGTACAGATTTTTTTCGTTAATTAGCACAGGTTTTGCTGAAGTGAACTTTGTTCAATAATGACCTCAAAAGTTGGAGCTTAAGTTGAATTTACAAAGATTTGTCATGATTTCTTTCTTCACTACATAGTATAAATCTTCAAAACTACGCAACGGATTTTGATGCGGTTTTTTTTAATAGATAGAGTGATTGAAGAGGAAGGTTTATATGTATAATACTTTAATCCAGAGCGAAGCGAGGGCGGGTCGCTAGTCACTTTATAAAAACTTCTAGTGGTATAAATGCACTATGTAAGTTTTGTTATTTGTCATTTCAGGTTTTTTTGTTACTAAAATTCATATATAAATGCAGTTATATCTTTAATTTCTTGAAGAATATTTTCCTAATTGATTGTGGAAGGTGTCAAGATATATTTCTATTTGGAGTCAAAAACAACAGCACTGAGTTGCTTATGTCAGTCTAAACATTAAATGTAATTACAGGTTTAAACTATGGTTGTTTAACCTGTTTTACGCCTAGAGACAGATGAGGGCAGTCTTTTCATTACTCTTTTGCATTTATTTTTCATACATAAAGTTTTTTTATTATTCAGTATTATTAAGTGTTATGGTATGGCGCGTTTACATTAGAACGGTAACCGTATGCGTAGGTCGCATTCGGTTTAACCGGATTCGTTATTTACTATAAACATCTGTTTGCACTAGTCTGTGCCCAAAAACGGGCTGCAGGGCCCTTTTTATGGTCGCGTTTATCGCGGTGGATAAAGCATCCGTCACTCTCGCACTGTACTTGTCAGAGAGTGACAGACGTTTTATCCACGTTTAGTCCCGCGATAAACACGGCCATAATAAGCCCCAGTAATGTAAACGCGCCATTAGTGTGACCATTGGTTTTTTTTTCTTGTTGTGTTACCTGAAACCCCTGAGTCATAGACGTATTGGCGCACTGCACTCAGGGGCTTGTTTAAATAAAATCTTCATCTATACTCACCACATTGCAGACGAAAGCAACACCGACGAGAAAAAAGGTATTCGCTTATTCAATCTTAAATACCCTAAACTATTCCAAAAGGGGTCTAACAAAGATGCAGAAGCTACTTTAGCATCTATGGAGACATTGGAAGATAAGTTAGACACTTCCAATGATGGAATGGAAAATGTTAAACTTGATCCAGAAGTAAGTAAAAAGTTTCAATCGTTTCAATCGTTAAAGTGCTACAGCACCTGGTTATTGAAAACATTTTCCATTTTAGGAGGCTGTTGATGGTAAAGTTGCTACGAAACTGCCGCTGAAAGAAAGAATTCGTCAAAGAAAATTTATAATTGGCAAGTATTTCGTACAAAATTAATTTGTCGGTTTATATTGCATGCAAGCCTTACTGGGCGCAGTTGGCCAGTCTGGCTCTTACAGTTAGTGTTACGGTACACTTCCGTTAATCGCATTCGATGCGAAAAACGCGCTGCAGTTGACGTTACAATTCTAAAACCGGCCACACGCGTTTATCGCAGAAATATGACGCGCAATATGTAGCAATTGTGTTAGTCGTATATATTCTATTTATTTTATCGTTAAATTTCAAAATTATTACATAAAATCTATTTTAAAAACACATGTCTGCATATTTATTTTAGTAATAACTCACTCTTGCTATTTAGAACCATCACTCATTCCCAATATGAGTACCTGAATTCCAAAATTCAACACTCCCAATCCCTTAACTAGATTGCCAAAACCATAGCTTTAGATAATCAGTGATATCTTCATTTAAACATTACGTTTTGGGATTGCAGTCTAATGAAAATCTAGTATTTTCAAATTCTGGTATTCCGACAATGAGCGGAACTAGGCCACTTTGTTTTTTAATTAATGTGCAACCAAAAATTCAGCAAAAAGTAAAGTATTTATCATTAATTTGAGTCCAGGTCACTTTTCAGTTCTCACATCTCTGAGGAAATAAATATCTGTGGATTATCAATTACAATATACACAAAAATCTGTAGAAGTTATTTGAAAAACTAGACATTTTTTAAACGTTACAGGGGGGTCGTGTCGGGATGCATAACGCGAAGTTAGCGTTAAGATGACGTCAGATAGCGTTGACCGCTTACGTCAACTCTCTATATTTCGAGTCGATAGAAAACTGAAATTATAGCTGCGGTTGCATCTTGGCTAGACCTACAGACTTGTCGTTCGCTCTATTGGTATCACTCACTGCCGTCTAAAATAAAACGGCACAGTATGAAGTGAAGTCCAAATGCTGCCTTTTTGGTTTGGTTGGTAGAACCGCAGTAGGCTGAAGCTGAAGCTAACCTGACGCGTGTGTGCAGACGACATCGTGGTGGGCTGCGTGGTGCTGCTAGTGCTAGTGGCGGTGGCGCTGGGCGTGGCGCTGGGCGCGTGCGCCGGCCCGCCCACCGAGCGCCCACTGCGCCTGGGCCGGTACATCACCACGCTCACCTCCTGCGGGCCCGTCGAGGGGTGAGTTACCCTTGCGACAACTCAGGGAAACTATATAGAACAGAACCGGACCTTTCATCTCTGACCGCACACATCTTCAACTCATTTCAAATCCTTTGTTTTCGCGCAGTCACTATTGTTAGATCATACAAACAGAGCTGTATTAATAAGTTGATCTTAACTCATAAACGTCAAGTTATTGAAAACCGTCATTTTAAGGCGCGACACGAAGCCTTTCGGTAACATTCGGGGAGGGAAGATGGCCGATAGAAAGATGTCCGGCTTTTGATTTTGATTTATTCTGTTTACTGTTTTACTCTACTAACTTGACATTGGCGAAATCACTGCGTATATCGCGGTGGACCGCCATTAATAAAAAAGAAGAAGAAGAAGGTGCGTCACATTTCGGATCTATAATATGTATAATATGTAGTTTGAGTTCTAAACGAATTAGTTTACACCCCCTGCCATGAATATGTGTCCTCAGTTATTTCTCTTACAAGGTTGTCTGGAAGAGATCGCTATTTAGCGGTAAGACCGCCTGTTGTATACCTATGATTTAAATGTACTGTTCCATGTTCTGTTTTTATTTTTTATTTTTGGTGTTCAATAAAGAGTATTTGTATTGTATTGTATTGTATTGTAGTAATAGTACAAAATATATGTATATTATATCAAATATTAGTAATGTGTCTTACGATATATTTTCCGTGCTAGTTGACACATTCCAGACATGCAGCTATAAGATCTATATATCTCTTTCCTTCGTCAGTATAATGAATGGGATGTATAATATATTTTCATATCTTAGTAATGTGTGATTCTTGGTTATAATATAATATTATATTCCGGTATATTAATATTATGTAGTAACTCCGTTTGTGACGGGATTAGCGAATCTTGAGACGGGCATCTTAGTAATGGCCCATTAACTATTTAACTCACAACCTCAACCCATTGTGTTGCAGTATCTTGGATGAGGGCGTGTATAAATTCTTCAGCATCCCCTACGCCGTGCCGCCGACGGAAGAGAAACGGTTTACCTACGCCGTGCCCCTTAATAACATATCGTTATGTTGGAACGACACCCTGCACACGCATAAGCCCGGCCCACTCTGCATGCAGTTTTTAGAAAATGGAACCATTATTGGCGAGGAGGACTGTTTAACTCTGGATGTGGTCACTCCCCACGTAAGGTATGATTCGCGATTGCCCGTAGTCATTCTTATAGGAGCGAATACGCTAGCCGGAGGAATAAGCCCCGCCCAGCCGTCAGCTTTGTATGCGCGTACCAAGGAAGTCGTTTTTGTGAGACCCAACTTCAGATTAGGGCCATTTGGTTTCTTAGCTCTCGACATTCTGTCCAATTCGAAGTATCCACCGACTTCCGGGAATTATGGTCTCAGCGATCTTCTGGTCGCTCTACAATGGGTACATTTAAATATTCATCACTTCGGTGGTGATCCTGATTCCGTAACTTTGCTCGGGCACCGCGCCGGGGCGACTTTGACCGCGGCCCTGACGACGATGAAGGCCGCTCGGAAATTGTACTCGAGAGCGTGGCTCTCGTCAGGCTCGGTCATATTCCCTGGCGAACCCCTAGAACTGTCGCAAAAGAATAATGAGCAATTCAAACAAACCAGCAAATGCAACGACGCCCAATGTTTGCGCCGTTTGCCCGCGCCAGCGATCCTGGATGCCATGCCGGATAAGTGGTTGGGCAACGGCACTAGCTCACTTCCGAGGGCCGACGAGATTAAACGTTCCTGGCTGGTACTGGACGGGGTGCTCCTGAGACTTCACGCCTACGAGAGCTGGGACGCCCAGAAGGAGGCCAAGGAGACCGGAAAAGAGAAGGCTTTCAAACCGATCGTTTTCGGGACCACCGCGCACTCCGGACACTCGGAGGTGCTGCGGATGAAACACCTGAACTGGACCGCGGAGGAAGTCGAGAAGTTCACCAACGACAGCGTTATCGGCGAAAAGAATTTGACGGCGGCGATGTTTAAGCATTTCAATAAGACGTACTCCGGTCTGGTGGAGTTGATCTCGGCGGTCCGCACGCTGTGTCCGCTGGTGAGCCTGGCGCGCCTGCGGCTGGCGGCGCCGCTGTACGTGGTGCAGGGCGCGGGCGCGGGCGGCGGCGCGGGGGGGCGCGCGGCCGCCCGCGCCGACGTGGAGGCCATCCTCGGGACCTTCGACTCCGAGGTGCCCGAGCAGCGCCGCTTCATGGCGGCCATGCAGCAGCTGTTCTACTACTTCGTGTGGCACGGCCACCTGCCCGGGCCCGAGACCGGCCTCATCGCTGTCGGCCAGGACCTGCTGCCGCTCCACGGCCTGCCCGCCTGCGACATGCTCATCCGCGAGGACGTGGTGCCCAGATACGCCCACGTCGATTAAAAGGTTTTTGCGAAGATACCATGCCCAGCTTACCTACATCCTTGATTAATTCTTAATCGTTTCTTTATGCACGCATAAAGATGAGCACATGACTAGGTAAAATTTTATAAATGTCCTTGATTTATTCTAATGTATGAAGTCGATATCAATGTCTGGGAACATATTTATTATTGGTTACCATTTCATTACAATCGCATTACTCATCAACTAGCGGCAGAATGCATCGGCATCGCTTAGCGGACCATTAGATACTGTGACTCGTTTGTAAATTGGTCTCTGTAATTAACCTGGAATAGGTATTTCTAATAAACAGATAACAATAAAATAACACCCAAAATTTAAGACTGATCATGATGCTCAATACCAAAGCAACATTGAATACTCTGAACAAAATTATTGATCTCTCTCTCTCTTATTCATCAAACTGACTAATATCGTGGTTGTCCTTTTGATTGTATTAATAAGCGTAATATTTTTATGTAATGATTATAAGATCATAACGGATCTACAAATTCAATTAGACTTAAGATTAGTCTGTAAGAGGTATTCGAGGGCACCCACTAAATGTGCAAACCGTTTTCTGGTAGTTTTATAGGGTAGCGTTTGCTGGCTTCTCACACTGCTGTGCCAATTATGCTATGATGCAGTCTTAAATATAGATTATGATCGTCTATAAACTTCCATCGGCCATCGACGACCAGCCGGCGGCCTTGGCGCAAGGGTGTGAGTAGCCCGCATAATTTACTCAATTTTTAAATAATTAAAGTAAATGACACTAGTCACATAATGATAGTAGATTAGCGCTGGTGTGTAAAATATGCAAAATGATTAATCAAGGGGTCCTTGAGTAAGTTACATGCATGATGTCCATATCTAAGTATTATAATAATTGTGATTTGTTTTTAAGTCTGATAATTCCAAAGAGTGAATTTTGTTTTAGGTTCCTGCTTAGATAGAATATTTTTAAGAGTGTTGTACTTTTTACTTGTGCCAAGGAGTAGGATGACTATAGGAATCCATTTTAACTCCTGTGCACGTTGTCTTGCCAAATAATTTATCTGATGCACTAGGTAGCTAACGCTAACAGCTTTCGTAATTTTGTAAAATAATAAATAAATGAAATGTAAGACTGATACGTTTTTTGTTCATCATGTACTTACCTAATGTACCTACCGCTTAAAATGTCATATTCAACACTAAGACCGGGTTCACACTTTGCGGTTCGCCAATATGTTTTCTAACGCTGTTTTCAGTGGCGTATACATACGTAAACGTGTATTCGTACCACGTATACACCTGTTTGTTTAATTAAAATCTATGGAGTCATGTCCACATTATTGCGAGTAATGACACCCATTTGTCCGATCTCTGCTTATCACTAAGACCCGTAAACCTCGTTTAAAAAAAACACGGCCATTTCAAACTTATCAGATAAATAACGTATAAGGCAATCATGTAAGAAAACTGCATCGAATAAACTGTAATACTGTGAACCGGCTTTATCAAGTACCAAAGTGCCCTTTCACGTGACGTTTCTCGGCGGAGCGGGAACGCTGCGAGCACGCGACGGAAACGCGGCGTGCCGCAGCGGATAAAAAACCGCGACGTGCATGACGCGTTGTGCAGTTCTTATAATAATTACGCCCCGCGTTTCGGTCGCGTGCTCGCAGCATTCCGGTCGCGTTCCCGCTCCGCCGAGAAACTCCCGGCAAAAACGCTAGTGTGAAAGGGCTCTAATGCTTGCATTCGCGCTGTTTCCGCAAATCTCTAATTGACAGAATGCGTCGTTCACTTTCGCTTTAATCGGACTCGTTTTTCATGAAAAAAACCGTTTACACTAGTCATTGACTTCAACCTGGCTGCAAACGAAATTCGGTCAAACCGAATAAGTAATGTGAACGCGCCATTATTCTGTTGTGCTGCTTTCAGTCATACAAAATCTTAAAGAAACGAAATATAGCGACTTCGTTTTTTTAAGATGAGAATAAGTGCCCTTATTTTGCACCCGTATTTCCCTTTAACGAAGTCAAAATTAGAAATTATAAACAACAGTCTCTACTATAAGTAATTAATTACAATATTTTCTGAAATAATTCTCAGTATTGACTATGTTATGAAAGGAAACATGTGCAAATTTGACCGTTATTATTATCTTGAAAAAAAAAATAAGTATAGTGTGAACTGTTATTCAGTTGAGCGTAGGTATACGATCTCGGCCCTTGACAAATCTGAAACCGAATGTGGCCTACGCACTCGTTCACCGAATTAAGTAATGTCAATAAAAATAATGAAATAAAATAAATGTTATAAAAATAAAAACAACGTATTCAAATAGCAAGAAATAACTTTAAAAATGTTAGGTACAGTCAAGGGCATTAATATCTATATAGCCATCGCGTGAAATATATGTATACACCTTATTATGCGTGGCATAAAGGTGTATAGATATTTTTAACGTCATGGGAACGTACATATATTTATTCCCTTGACTGTACCTAGTTGGTCAGTCCAACTGAAGGTGGCGTCCCACAATATTTTTAACCAAAAGCCGAATTAGGTTAAGTTATTTCTTGTATTTTGAAGACGGCTTTTTATTATATTAAGCAAAAAAACTATTGTATGGGGCCAACCGCGAGTGTGGCTTGGCCACGAATGGGTCAACATGATTGCTTAGCAATTGATGCTTAAATATGTCACAAATTCACAATGCATATGGTGACGAAGATCAGACGGACCAGTAGAACTCAACAACTACCGTTTCATCGGGACAAGCAATCATTTGTTAAAAGGCGACTAGCAGTTGACTAGGCTTTTCGAAGTTAGATACATTACTATTAATTAAAAAGCTAGAAAATAAAACACCCTTAATATAATATAATAATATAATAATAGGTTAGTCAATGTTTTTGTCCAAAAGCAGACTTCAGTTTGACTGACCTATTATTATTTGATAAAGAATTATTGGATGCAGCTGATAAGTGGCGGTTCATTGTTTTCTAATTATAGGTCCAGCTAAGCCTCGTGCACCGCACATTATAATGAACAGCTTGATTTAAAAGGTTCGTTAAGTTCTTGCCTATGTACCCTGTAATGAGGTTTATCCTTTTCATCGCCATTGACAGATATATCCGCCATGGTTGACAGCAAAAAATAGACCAGGCAAGGTTGGCATTAGCTCCACTATCTCAAAAATTGGAATTGGAATTGGACATTAGCTCGGGGCCGCTATTCAACTGCGTAATAACGATATCGTATTTGGCGTGTTTCCGTATTGTCAACGTTTTGATAACTCTTATGTCATTTATATTAATTTCGACTGTGACATAAACGATTCTTAAACGAGTCGAACACGATATCGTTTTAACGCACCTGAATATAGGCCCGGGTTTTAAGCTCTCATTGGCGTGTGAGCACCGTGTGAGTGACCTCTTTTGTATTTGAAAAAGCGTTGAAAAGGTTAATACTAATATACTGACGAACTAAAACGTGCATTAATTAACGAACAACTTTAGAAAACCAATTAATTGATGCAGTTTATTCCGTCAGTGTTAATAAAACAAATTTATTCTGAACACACAAATTTAATAAATTTAACTTACAATATTTTTAAATTTTGTAATAAATAAACGTACAAACGAATCCTAACTTAAATAAATAATATGGATAGTTTGATGGATATACTCACTGAATTGTTAACGATATTTATTTATTTCTAAGAACACTGTAGGCATTTGGCGAGTAAACAGCACGGCAGGGTGCGACTACTATTATAAAGACGGCAAGGAGCGTGGCGGCTGCAGTGTATAGCTATTGCAGCGTTTGCTCAAATTGGTGCGCCTAGCAAATATAGCGACCAACAATACAAGTCAGCTCTGTGTTGTCGCCGTAGTAAGAGCAAGCTTTATAAAAAACACTGCGATCTGTAGTAAGCACGCAACCCCACGCTTCGCACGTGGTACAGATTGGACCTTAGTGGCACCATTGGAAAGCGCTCTTATTTATTTAGATTGCTTGATTGATTTCGTATCATATAGTTAAATAACTTTCATTCCAAATATAACAAAACATGATTATTTCAATAGCTTTTTCTTACAAAATGTAATTTTTCAATAAGTCAACACGAAACGAATAGTAATAACAAAACGATGGATCATAATTATTAATTTACACAAGTCTATTCTAAGTTGACTCAGTGGTTACGTTCCCTGAGTGGAGAAATAACAGCGGGAACGTTTTCTTTACCTATTTTATGAGTTTTTCGGATAATGGATGGAGACTTGGGCTTGCTGTGTATTTGTTCGGAATCTTTCTTCAGCTTGTCGATGACCGAGGACTGCGTAGCTACGGTCATGGTCAACTCCTCGTTTTCCTGACGGAGCAATGACAGCTCCACAACGAGCGACTGTTGGTCTTGTATCTGAAAATATAGTAATACACCAGTTTTATCGCGTGGAACCCTGATTTAATTATTTTTATTTTAGCGAGTCTTCTTTCATGAAACTTTGTTTAGGTTAGTGCAACTCCAGCCTAGAGCCGCACCACATCGACGACTTGTTCCCTCGTTAAAATTCAATTTTTTGTGAAACAATACCAATGTTTTCAACCATAAAAAAGGAAAAGGTATTTATTTTATTTCAAATTTTGGTGAGTGAAAGAAACCTCGCAAGGCTGATGTCGCTGACTTCGACTTTCACGTTTGGTCTATCTAGCGGTCTGCCGCCCGCCTGCGGGCTGCGAGTCGTGCGACACGGCAGAGCGGTTTACCTGCTGCGTCAGCCGCTGGTTGTCGTCGTCGAGGCGCGCCAGCGCGGCGGCGGCGTGCGCCAGCAGCGCGCGCGCCTGCTCGGCCCCGCGCGCCGCCTGGCCCGCCTGCTCCGTGGCCAGCTCACACAACGCACGTTTATTCTCCACCTAAATAAAAACCGATACACATAAATACTTCTAATCTGGACCAGTTCATACTTGATACATGTGGAAAAATACTATTAAATTTTATGTTCTCACCTCTTCGCGTAACGCTTGAATTTGAGTTTTAGACTCAATTTTCAGCATTTCTACATCTTCGATGAGTTCGCTCTGGATTGTGCCGAATTCACGATATGCCTCTTTTTCGACGCTTTGAAGACTTTCGATTATGGTCACATTGTGTTCCATAATACGAGTATGTTCCTTTGCTAAAGCTGCCTTAGACTTGAGAATATTGACGAGAGCTTCTTTGTACTCGTTACACTCTAGGAGGGTGTTATTAAGAGAGTTTTTGCAAGTGGAAACTTCTTTTTCTAGGGCTTCTTTGGCATTGGTCAAGGTCAGTACTTTTTCTTCCAAATGCTCCAGTTCAGTGTCGGACTCTCTTAGGCGAATTGTTAGGACATTAACAATGTCTCTAGTTACTGATAAAGACAACTCAAATTGTGTCTTTTCTTTAACTGTTTTGTCCACTTCCACTGATAGCTTATTGATCATATTTTCAAAGTCAATAAATTTAGTCTTCGATTCATCTTTTAGTTCATTAGTTTCTTTTATGAGGTTCTGCCTTTCTTTCTTTAAGGCATCACACTCATTTTTTAATGTATCAAACTCTCTTTGGATACATTGGTTTTTATTTTCTGCCATGCTAATGCTATGTTTCAGTTCCTTAGTCTCCTGTTCAAGGGAAAACAATTTTTCTTGTTGCTGTGCATAATGCTCTTGAAAGGATCTGCTGCGCTCTTCAAACTGTATCTCGCACAATCTTAGCTTTTCATGAGTGGCCTCATCAATTTGTTCAATCTTTGCTTTCATTTCATTATCCTTGTTAGCCAATTGTTGTTGTAAATCGAGTAAGGTATCTTCCTTTTCTTTTATAAATTCATTTTTGATAGACTCTATAATGCCATGATAATGATCTTCAATGTTTTCCTGATCAGTTTTGGACCTATTTATAATTGCCTGCTTCTCTTCTTCAAATTTTGACTTCAGAATTTCGAGTTCTGCCTTGTACTCACGCCGAATACTTTCATTCGCTTCTAAAGCTAGAGCATGGTGACCCTTAACCATTTCAAGCCGGGATCTCGATTCATCCAGTACTGTTTCCATATTAGTGAGCTTTGCTTGTAAATCTTGACACAAACTATCACGAATAGTTATGACTTCCTCAAGAGAAGATAATTCAACTTGCTTACTGCTGACTTCTAGTTCCAACTTTGCACAGAGCAGCTCTATTTCTGCAATTTTATGCTCATATTTCTGGATTACTTCATTGTTTTCTTGAGGTGTCAAATGGTTTTTAGTTCCTGATCCTTCATTATCATTGAGTGAGATTTGGAAGAGCTGCTGGTTTAATATGTCAGCAGTGTTCACATTTTTAGTTGCTTCTTTCATCTGTTTTTGCAAGTTAGCCATTTCATTTTTTAGTTCTTCAATTTGTTTATTGTATTCACTAATTGTGTAATCTTTGTTTCTGAAATATACACAAAATATATTTTTAATAGTGTTGTTAAATGGAGCAAATAATTAACCATTGCCTATTTGCTAAATATGGAGAATGATTTCATTGATTAGGAAAGTTAGTACCTTATTTCGGCTCTCTGTGCTTTGATGATATCATCACTTAGAGCAGAAGAAATGTCACTCTTACTTCCACTTAGACTTTTACAGCCTAGTTGTGCAGCCTTTGTCTGACTGGAAGGTATCTTTACATTTTTTTTGTTTGTTACTGGTCTCGGCTGCAATTCAATAAATGAATAATTGTTTGTACAAAAGATAAAACATTGATGTTACACATCTTATTATAACCATAAATTTAAGTTTTATTTACAGGGGAGACACGTAACATCTATATATATAAATATGTAATAACATCTACAAAATGTAATACCAATATCCCAGAACAATGGAACCATGGTAGTTAAACACTTGCATTCACAACTGACAGCATATTTGCCAATAACTAAAGAGGAAACTGGTAGTATTTTATTGGTATTCAATTAGGTCTGAAGATGCGGCCTAAAGATTTTATAGTAAGTATTTTAGTGATTACTGCATGCAATTCAGCATATTAGCCACATCCAGGCTCTTAAGAACACAATGGTAATATGGGCTGAATCTACTAGCATGTCAGACATGATCAAAACTGCTGAGAAGAAACTGCAAGAAACTCTAGCAAAAGGTAATCTCTCCATAATAATACTTACTTGTTTAGTAACAAAATTACAGTAGTAAAAAAATTAATAACCATACCATTATACATTAATTAATATTTGTTGCAATATTTTTAATATAACTTATGTCTTTCTGTTTACTGGAGATTATGTATGATTATTTAGTTCATTACCTTATTTTAACAAACAAATAATCGGGCTTTTCTTACAATACCATTTTTTTACTTTAATACAATAAGGGTCATTTTCAACTTAGAAATCTCTTGTAAATTACTCATATACTTTTGGATTAGAGGCAAGGTTAGACTATGTATGTAGACTAAGGTTTAGAGAAAGCGATGAACTTATATAAAATTTGTCTTACTGTAACAAATGAAGCCACACTTGGAATGGAGCTGCATTGGGAGCGCACGTCACTGCTAGTCTTGAGCTTCTGCGGAGTTACTGTGGGCTTTGGTTTGCCCACGACTGATGGTGGATTAATGGCCAATTTGGGCTTTTCTATTTCTTGCTTCTTTGGTTCTTTTGACTGATTTTTAACATGACCTGTATAATAAATAATAAAAAATCCGATCAGTTTCTTAAAATTAAAAAGGATACAGCCAAGTCCATTACCGAGATAACACGGAGACGAAAAAATACCTGAAAATCATTTCACATTAAGATATTATAACTGGACATTCAATTAGATAAAGTAATATTGCTAAAGTCTGCATTCATCAATGTTTGCAATATTTTGGCTACCTACCTAAAGTATTATAATTTAATTTATAAACTAAAGTATTATACTTTAATTTATTATATATTTTTGTTGGATAAACAAGCAAAATGTTAATGAAACTTACCTAATGGTTCAAATCTTTTAGCTTTAGAGAACATTTTCTCGAATATTAAATCACTGAATTAACGTATAGTGGGATAGCAACGATATTTTTTTAAATAATACAGGGCTATTATAGGCCCCGTAGTAACACACAGTACTTAACGCTCCGTCCGTCCGTTGAGCCGAACCCCGACCCGATACTCCGAACGCGCGCCAAACTGAAGTATTATTATTGTTTTACAGAAACCGTTACTTTAACGTTCCGTTACAAGTCCATATCGTTCTTGTCTGCCGTAGGTTGAAATGTCATTTCATATTATTTTGCATAAGTTTTTTTTGTCGACATGTTATAATGTAATAAGCCTAGAGAAGTTTTTTAAATTTTCAGGAGAATAAGAGATACTCAACATTTTACGTGGAAATACCTTATTTTAATAACCTCATCTTGGCTGAGATTCCCGTCCATAGTTCTTATTCTATGTTCCCGTGACTTTGAAATCCGTAATTTGACCTTTTCCTATTGCTATCCTTTTAGCTCTCGATGCGTAACTAATTTGCAAAAATGTGACGGGGCGATCCGAAGTTCGAATTACGGATTTCAAAAGTAGAGCCTCAGGATACGTAACAGTAAACGTCAAACCATTAGCCACGAGATGGCGTAAAAAGTAAGTAAAAAAAAATTTATTTTGCCGCACTCGTGAGATGTATAAACTAGGTTTATCAATTTCTTTCTCCTAGGTTGTCCGAAGTTTCGTTTTGCCTTATAATGTGTGCGTATTGCTTCATAGTAACTAACCGTAGGTAACGTGTTAAGGCCGAACCACACCGGATGCGTTCACGTTGTACAGAATGAATCCTCATACAACATGATACCGCCAAGCACGCAAGCGTTGTGATATATTGTCATACAATTGGGGTGCGACAAATTGTATAAAGATTCATTCTATAGAACGCAGTGGAACGCGCGCGCGCACGCATCCGGTGTGGCTGCCCTTTAAAGATAAACCAGTCAACTGCTGCTGAGCTGTAACACTTGGTAATAAGGTGTGAAATAGCTCGGCTTTTATAATGATTGTACTAAGATTATGTGCGAACCACTTTTAGGACGAGTTGGCGCTGGTTTTATATTGAATAAAACACCATAATCATCATCATCAATACATTCACGACACTAAGCTTTAGCCCAAGGATCACACATGCTTCGTCTTTTATACGCATGATCGAGCGCTCTTCAGGTTCATAGTAAAAGGTCAGGGTAGGTCATTGTCATGCAAATCTCTTCAGTTCTAAATACATACATACATAACGTCACGCCTTTATTCCCAGAGTGGGATAGGCAGAGCAACAGAATACCAACAACTCTAAACTTGTTGATAATTCTGTAACCACATTTTGCATAGTCAGGCTAAGATGTTTACCAGTGTATTAGTGACAGGTTGCGAGCCCATCGCCTAACAGTATTACAAGCCTTTATTCCCTTAGTCGCCTCTCACGACATCCACGGGAAGACACGGAGTGGCACTATTCTAACCCAGCAACCACTCAGTTCTAAAATTAAATGTCACAGCCTAAACACGTTTGGAAGATCTCTTTCTGGTTTTGAGCTTACAATAACGAGAATTTAGGTATTTGATATACATGGTATGCAACACTGTAATAACCATAAAATCCAAGATTTGCAATGGTAGATTTACATAACTTCTAAACTGAACTGACTCGGTCGCTACATACCCTGACATTACTGTGCAAAGCGCAGGAAGACATGAACACATAGATGTGTGTAGCATCCCATTTGCGTCTTTTTCTTTGCAAGGTTTATGTTATAAAGACAAGTTTGTCATTTTAACCTTTTCACCTCCAGTGACTGCTGTAGCAGTCATAGTTGACAGCGTCCTAAACTCCTAAGTGTCTTTGAGGAAGGTTGACATTGGCTATGGTTTCTAGCCGGCACGGGCAGCGAAAAGGTAAAAAAAGTAAAAGAATCAAAATTAACACAAAAAAAATCTTTAATTTAAGACACTTATTTTACATAGGTGGTGGAGGAGGTACAGGTAAGAGTGGGGGTGGTGGGGGCACCCCCATCATTGGTGCTCCTGGTGGCGGAGGCAGCCGCATCCCATGGCTCTCCCACATCTTAGGTGGAGGTGGCATACGCAACACTTCTATTTTAAATGCAAACTGCAAAAAGAATTGCTTTGTGTCCTTATTCCAGTGAGTCCAGAACTTTGAGTCGTGTTTCTCCACCTCTCTACTTGGGACTTTAAAAGCAATGGTCTCATAGGGTTCTGCAGCAAACAACAGATACTGCCATCTGCGGTCTGGAGGCTCAATTTTCTGTTCATAAGCTGACATGAAGCGATGTCTAGGCTGAACACCTTCAGCAATTTCTAAAAATTATACAAAAAAATATGATTACTTGCAAACAGTAATTTGTTGAGAGGCTCAACCCGATTGAAATTATAATCTATGTTTTTATGGTAATGAGAATTATTTATTTTTACCAAAATAATACCATGTATCATAAAATTATTATTATTATTATTATTATCATAAAATTATAATATATTATAAATTTAACAACAAAGAGCCTAGACACAATGAATCTTATCAATATCACACTTGTTTTTACAACAACTGTTATTGTATTGTTTTTAACTCTGCCTTTATTGACAGAGCTAAGTAAATCTTTTATTTATCTTTTTTTACAACAAATATTAGGGGACCATCTCACAAAAATTGACCTATTCCGAAACTAAGCTCTAGGCTTGTACTATGGGTACTAGACAACGATAAACATACTAATATAGAGAAAAACATATGTAAATACATAGAAAACATCCAAGACTCGGAGCAAATATTTGCACTCATCACACAAATATCTGCCCTTACCCGGATTTGAACCCAGGACTGCAAGCTTCTGAGGCAGAGTCACTACCACATAGGCTAAATCTGTTTTTATTACTAGCACAGTGATCCTCATTGGTCTCAATAAATGATTTATTATAATGTTGCTAATATAAAAACAATAGGGGTTAAAGTTTTTGGGTGAAAGTAACAACAACGAAAAAGTTGTTAAAAGTAATAAACTACTTTCAGAAGACTTATTTATATCACTATAGCAAACGCCTACCAGGATAATCTACTTGGAACAGCAAGCTTTGTTGCCCATTTTCTGGATCCTTTTGTTTGGTAACTCTATAACCAGGTCTCCCAATCTTCACAAACTTTTTAGGCTCAATTCTTGGCTTTTCTGGGGCTAGCTGCTGAGGTGCTTCCTTGGCTTCTTTAGCAGCTCTGCGGGCCAGATTGGCCTGATGCTTTTTACCTTGCGTATGAGCCAAGTAACTTCCTTCATTGTTGTGAAGAGTCAAACACAGCTTGCACTCATATGACCCTGTAAAAAATATTTATTTCAATTATTATGATAATATATTATGGAAACGCACTCTATGCGTTCGGATTCGTAAGCGTTCTCAGTAAGCGATATACCTATTGCACGAGTTCAATCAAGGAAACTAGTATTAATGATTTATCGATCGTATTACAATTACGTACCCAGATGATTTTTCATAAAGTAAGGATCTTTGTTTAAATCGATAGTCTCCAGGGCAAGTTGCCGGAGCCTTTCGCGTCGGTCCCTGTTGCTTTCGGACCATGATGCTACGCCACCTCCTCCTGTTTTTCCGCCTGGTCTGTTTTGGAAATCCATATTGGTGAACTATCAGCAAACTCAATTATAAGTAATTGAGATTACTTATAAAATTACTAAATGAATAAAATAAGAACTTATTGTAGTGCGGATAAAGGCAAAAAAACGTCGGACGACTCCATTCAGCTCCCCTGACAGTGACAGTGACAGGAGACGGACGGGATTAACTGATTCACAGATAAAATATCACTTATTTACGAATATTGCTAATGGCCCAATGCCCAATACACTTTTGTAGTTTAACTTTTGTACTGTAACCAATGTGTTTTTACTATGCTATTATAATGCGGTATTAGACAAATATTAATGTTGAAATCTCTTTCTTTCTTTATGTTTCAGTAAGACATAGAGATAGCAATTGTAGTGTATTATAACGGGTCAATTTTAATGGAGGAAAAATAAATATGTAAAGCTAAACACACTCTTGTTATTTCATTTTCTTGTATAAAATGAAAAACCAAAATATTAACTTTGTAGTATTGGGATGTACAAAGGCGGACTTATCCCTTTAAGGGACCTATACTTCCGGCTACGATGTTATAACCAGTCCACAAAAAAGAAAGATTTGAAACTTCGAGAGAAAGAGATGGAACAAACGTTACATCAAACCTCGATTTTCAAAGTAGGGCCTCAGTTTGCGCGCCGACAATCGTTCAAGGTTTTATCTATTTGCGGCTTACCTACCTAGATATTGAAGCCATTGGACTGACATTTAGAGTTTGGTGTCCATCCATTTGATTATCTACATCTGTATATGTCTATGATTTATCATCTATATGTCTATGATTTAACTACGTTTGGACCTTAAACAGCATCATTGGTAAACGCACAGCTAATGTCATTTTCAATTGTATTTTTTCGATTATCTGTGAACTCTTTTCTGTTTGTCAAAGTTGGCGAAAGGTACAAACCCGGGACTTAAATCCGATTTTATTTATTTAATCAGCAAATTAATGTTGGTCCCTAAATATACAACGATATTTCTCTTAAGAATAAGTGATGCTACGCAGTGATTTTGTGATAATGTCTTCTTGTTCGTGTTATATGTTTATAACCTCTAAGCCCTATCTCACCCTTGTTTTACAGATAGGCCGTCAAGATGTTGATGCCAAAAACAAACCGTGTCGCTATCTACGAATACCTGTTTAAGGAGGGTGTTATGGTAGCCAAGAAAGACTACCATGCCCCTAAACATCCAGACCTGGAGAAGATTCCCAACCTGCAAGTGATCAAAGCTATGCAGTCTCTCAAGTCCAGAGGTTACGTGAAGGAACAGTTTGCCTGGAGGCACTTCTACTGGTTAGTGTTTAAGTTTCGTTTAGGGTTTTATATTATTGAAGTGACCAAGTGTTTGTTTGGAAATAGTTTAAAATGTGTTAACGTAGCAGGGTTTTCATTCCTAGTACCATTAGTACAGTGCCAATAGATGTGGAGAGGTGGAACGCACTTCAATAGTTTTATTTGTCCCTAAGCATATTTGGATAATATACATTTTTTTAAAGATTTTTAGAACCATTTTAGTTTTTTTTTTCAATTGAACTAAACAATTTTACTGAACAACCTTATTTTCTTAACTACTAACTAATTAAATAGTAAATAAAATATCTTTCATAAGCACTTGGTTACTATAAAATAGGAGATTTATATGCTTGAAAAAATATGTTTATAATATTTCAGGTACCTTACCAATGAAGGTATTGAATACCTGCGGATATTCCTGCACTTACCCCCCGAGATTGTGCCCTCTACCCTCAAGCGGTCTGTGCGCACCGAGACGGTCCGCCGCGGGACCGTGGGCCGCCCCGACGCACCAGCGCGTGCCGCAGAGGACCGCTCGGCGTACCGCCGCGCGCCCACCGCCCCCGGCGTTGGTCACGACAAGAAGGCTGATGTTGGTCCTGGCTCTGCTGATGTTGAATTCGTAAGTATAAGGACTGTTCTTATGGCTATTTTCACACTTCTTTCCTAAAGTTTACATTTAATTTGTATTTAATATTTACTTAAAGGACAACTTTAGAATGTATGATAAGTGTGTTATTTGTATAACGATAATAAATGATTGCTGCCATGTCCACTTTACTGCCTGAAATTCTTAACTGCCTATTTAAATTTGTTCACTTAGTGATTTGTCGCCCATCACACCTGCATACATCATTGCATTAAGGGTCTAAACCTGACAATAAATCAGATAATATGATGTTATTGGAACCTTTGGTATTTCAGTAGTGTTTTTGCTATTATTATTTTCAATATTTTGGGCATTTAACTAATACTTTTTCTTATTGTTACAGAGAGGAGGTTTCGGACGAGGCAGTAGGCCTTAGGTACATAAGTTTAAATAAAAAAATCTAAACTATTCTAGTCTTTTATTGAATTTGTATAATTCTTAACCTCTACAATGCCAATGCCAAATATGTCCTTAAGAAAATGGGTACCTACTTTCGATAATATTGAGTAGTTCCAATATAATGTCACCAGTCAGGAAATTTTAACAAATAATATTAACCTTTTCAAAGCCATTGACGGATATTTCCGTCATGGTTGACAGCGCAAAATAGACCCTATGACGCAAAATTAAAATTCGCTCTGGTTTTGTGTTTAACAAGCGTTGAATAGGTTAATTTTAATTTATTTAATTTTATTATTATTTGAGCACAAACAGTACAATAAACTTACAAATAGGACACTTTGAATAAACATAACCAATAAAGTTGCCACTAGTTACAAAATCATTCAACTAGAACAAAAACGATTTAGATTTATAGAGCATGGTAAAAATTGTTAAAAAAAATATTCAATTAAATAGAATTTATAAAAATACTTACGCAGTTACTAAATGAAGGATAAGTTTCTTGAACTGAAGGAAAGACAATTTAAATAAAGTTGTATAAATATGTCAGCTTCCGAGAAGAGATCATTGTAAAGTTTTACAGATCTGGTGGTGAATGTGTTAAAAACACTTTTTGTGAGTAAAAGGAACATTAAATAAATAATTTGTTCTTCGAGTGTTCGTGCTACGAGACACTCTTAGTCCTAATTTATTTACTAGGTAAGGTGAGTCGATCATATTAGACAGAAGTTTAAACAAGCAAGCTTGATCTTTAATCACACGCCTACTTCGAGTAAAACAAAGCGGCTGTCATCAAATGCTTGGTTTTGGAAGCTTTATAAGACTAATATTTCAATATTTTTTTTTGTATTTTCTCAATGCAATCGACATAAACAAAGTACTGTGGGCTTCAAACACTAGATGAGTACTCAAGAATTAGTCTAACCAACAAATTAAACAAAGTAAGTGTGGTTGTGGCATCTTTAAATTAATTGCTTATTCTTAATACAAAACCCAATCTGAAAAGCCCTATTCGCAATGTTGCTGATGTGATCAATAAAGGACAGTTTACAATCCAGATATATTCCCAAATTATGTTAATTAGGATTTGTAGCATAAAATTACATTTTTTTTATACTTTATGTAAACTACTCAAAATAACCCGCTTTCTTTGCAATGGGGTCTATCTGCACTGCAAATTCACAGCTGACCAACAGATAAATCGCGTTTCACTATTAAAAATAGAGATATATCATAGACTATGTCTAAGATGTTATATGCCTATATCTCTATTCTACAGTTGTAAAAGGGTTCTGTAGTCAAACTAGGAACACTTATAGTTTCGCCATGTCCGTCCGTCCGTCCGCAGCCTAGCGCAGAGACTCCTAGTACTAGAAAGCTGTAATTTGGCATGAATATGCATATTGGTCGTATTTTTTTTCGTCTACCCAATAGTGTGGGGTGTCGTTGGATAGGTCTTTCAAAAATATTACGGATTGTGAAAACAGTTTTTTGATTAAGTAATCCGTTTAAGAAATATTAAGCTTTAAAGCGCTAATTTTTGTTAGACTCAAACCCCACTACAGCCTAAACTACAAATACTAAAAATCTGAAAAAAAACAAATGAAAAAGCATATAACGAATTTTAAAGGAAAACTATCACGACTAAGTATAAGTAGGTGAAAAGCTAAAGTAAAGGACCTGGGCCTCTATTCAGGTGCGTTAAAACGATATCGTGTTTGACACGTTTAAGAATCGTTTATGTCACAGTCGCCATTATAGTAAATGACTCAATGACATAAGAGTTATCAAAACGTTGACAATACGGAAACAAGTCAAAAACGATATCGTTATAACGCAGTTGAATAGAGGCCCTGTTGTATGTAGTTGTAACACATCTGTATAGACCGTTTGACATTCTATATTTGAAATTTGACGTAAGTTCCATATTAATCCTATACACAACTACATACAGCAGTTCCTTTACTTAAGTTTTTCACCTGTAGATGAATCTTTGGATTTTGAGATACAGGCGATCAAAGTGTTCTAAACCTACTAAAATCATCTAAGACGGCACCGATCAGATTTTTATGTTTACGGTACTTAACGGCTTCGGAACCCTAAACTGAGCATGGTCCGACATGCTCTTGCCCGGTTTTTTGCAATTAAAGTTTAATTTCATAACATGTGGTGTGGAACGCCATAGCGTTATAATTGATTGTAGACCTCAGATGTGGAAACAGTTTAATTTTCTGACGCTTCGGTTCTGCTACGTGGTCACGTGACATCACATCAAACATCACAAAAATGGCGGCGGCTAGAATGTTTTTTAAGTAAAGAAAGTTATTTTTAATTTTCTTTACTTAGAACTGGCACAGATCCGTGTCCAAGCATACGAGGGGTTAGACGCCAACAAAAGCTAACACAACTTGGTCTTGCTTAATGCTCAGCGAGTCTCGTTACTGGAAATCAAGACATAGGCAAGATGTGCTTGTCGCCCCGTACATTAATATCACAGTATAACTATTAACTTTATAATTTTTTAACCCCCCTACAAAAAGAGGGGTGTCATAACACCGGCGACGGTCAGTCAGAAACCCCATTTTTAAATGCTATTTTTATAACCCTTAAACCTCCAATGCCGGCTAGTTACGCCGGGCGCTAGGTACGCTCCATACATTTAGTATCGGCGCAGTTGCGGCATATGACGTTGGCGTCAGGTGCACGAAAAGTTGCAGCCGGCCGTGGTGGTACCAAAAGGTTAAGTTTTGTAGGTGTTACTTATCGACGGTTAACCACCAATACCTCCTAACAACAAAGCAATTTGTGACAATTACCACCTAACGCACACAATAGAAATTTCTCCTATTTTAAATAAAGTATTTTTGTGGTGTTTTTTTATCCTGGCAATACCTGATCGAACCTAAAGCTAAGTTAAATTAGTTAAGCTTTTTGTGTCTACTGTAAAGTTTTAACCTATTGAGATAGGAGGGATTGGCGGTTAACCGTCGTTATCCCGCCCTCGTATTTAACCTCATCAACGCATGTCAAATAGAAAAGTAATCTAACGCATGACAACTTTACTAAACACCAAACCCAATGTCAACCTCACCTCGTAGACACCGGTCTATTTTACGCTGTCAACCATGACGGATATATTCGTTAACGTTAAATCAGTGTTGCAGTGTTGTGTGTTGTTGTTAAATCAGTGGTGATATATCCGGCAAAGGCGCTGGAAAGGTTAAATACGAGGGCGGGATAAGTAACACCTACAAAACTTAACTTTTTGGTACCACCACGGCCGGCTGCAACTTTTCGTGCACCTGACGCCAACGTCATATGCCGCAACTGCGCCGGTACAATTAATTTGAAAACTACCCATACACAAACTTGAAAAAAGCCAAATGGAGTCTAACTTCAACGCCAATGATAGATAAATAAATTCTTCGCAAAAAGACGGGCTCTTTGGAAATGGCCGTTCACGGTAGTTACTCTCAAATATTGTATCTCTCGACGTGTTATCGTATTTTCAACGTTCCAATGTGTAACGCAATATGGTTTTATCCATTAGGCCTCTGCCCAGTATTTGGCAAGTGAATGTCCGGCATCACAGGTGCAACGCCAACTGCGGATGAATCCGTTACAACGAACAACGCAAAATAGCTTAGCTTAGCTTATACGAAAATTTTACCGATTCCGCTGATTTACGTGAGTTTACAGTTGATAAAAAAGATAATTTCGATTTTCAACGAATGTATGAGCTCTTTTTTAGATTTTATTATTTTAATTTGATTAATCAATCTGAAACCGGCGACTGTTTTGTGAATTTTGCTGGAAGAGGTTTAGAATATCGCATATACAGGAATCGTTTTGACGTCTAAAAAGTATAAAAAAAATAAAATATTATTGCTGTAAAAGTCGTCTAAAAAATTGATGAATTACTTTTTGATATCTTTTTTTTCGTGTAAAATATTTTAAATTTTATAGAAAATGGTCAAAAATATGTTTTTGATTTCAGCTACTTAAAACTCACGTTCATAAAATTAAATCAACAGTAATAAACTTCAGTTCAAATTCAATCCATTAAATTAAAAAAAAATCCAAAATAAAATAAAAAATAGCAAAATACCTATAATTTTTTAACACAACAAATCTCGCATAAAAATAAAATAATCCTCGCATGAAAATAATCCGCGATAAAAATAAAAAAGTAGCTCATTCATTCGTAACATTTATTCGATCATGCATAACTGAAATGATATTTCATCATGTGCATTAAAACTTATAGAAAAGCGGTATTTTAACAGTAAAATCAAACGGAAGCAATACCTGCTAAAATTTCGTATAGCGTCCAGTGGCGCCCTCATTACTTTTACCGTGTTTTCTAATAAACTAAAGTATTATGTAAAATTCTAAGATCGCTTTACTGTTGTACAAATCAATACTTAACATGCTATAGCATACATGAAACACTTTAATAACCTTTAACCTTCGTGTAGTCAATTTAACGGAAAAAGGTGTCCACTTTTTCCGTTAAGATGGTCACTCAAAGTTCAATTGTTGTTATGTCATATTCTCTATAAATTGTGTATTCATTTGTACAACAGTAAAGCGCTCTTTGATTTTAAGATAATACTTTAGTTTATTAGATAACACAATAAACGCAAAGGGGCGGCACTGGACGCTCGGCGCCATCTGAAGATACTCGCTGGCCGTAAGGTTAAAAACCCTTTTCAGCTGCTATTGGCGTAGTCACCATTGAGCGACCTTCAATTAACGACATGTGGTACTTCACCGTCACAGTCCACTCAAGGGGCGCCTAGACGGTCAAGCCCCTTGCATATAAAATAACTGAAGATACAGTTAGAGATGGGATTATTCTAAATTTTACCTGTCTTACTCAATAACTGTTGCGCAGGTCAGTTTGTGAAGATTTTGAAATAATAATACAAGTAAAAACAAATATAATTTATATATCTACAAGCATCTCAAAGGATTTACGAATACCCTTAAAGAAAATTTGATTAACTTGATTCTAACGCCAAAGGAAAATTATAGTTGCACAACGGGTGGTTCAGGAGTAGGGAATTCGCCGATTTTGGCCATGTAATCCATGTTGGCGCGGAAGGGCTTGAGCTCCCACGGGGCTTGGTCCTCGATGCGGGTCAGGGTCACGCCCAGGTCCGTCAGCGACTTCAGCCGCGGGTCCAAGACGTCCGTCGTGGACTCCTGTTATAACAACATTTACGTGACCAACAATAGTTACTTTACACGACTAAGGAAGGAGGCATCTAGGCGGTTAGCGGCATCTAGACGTGCTGTGTGTTGGGAAAGGAAGTACGCGTGAAATGCTTTCGAACTCACTACGCCCCCCAACGCATTTAGCCCCGCGGAACTGTCGCACGAAAACTTGTCAGGCTATAGGTTCAAACCGTTAATGCATTTTTTTTTATGGCAATGGGAAGGCACACGAGCACTCAAGTCACCTAATGGTAAGTGGAATCTGAGACCCATAGACATTTGAATTCTTAAGAATACCCCAAATGCGATGCCAACGCAGGAGGACTAAGATGGTATGCCTCTATGCTAGTAATAACACCGGTATTACCGGTAATTAATGATTCTTCTAAATAAATCAATCAATATCAGAAGACCACCTGACATAAATTGACATAGTCCCAAACTAACCTTTTGTAATGAAACACATAATTTATATAGAGATATAAGTACATACTTAAAACATTTGAGACTCAGGAACAAGTACTCGCGCCTCTTCAAACGATCGCGCCTGCTTCGGAGGCAGGCACTACCAACAAGGCTAACCAAGTCGTTCAAACAAAGTAATTGCTATTTGCGCTTAAATATTGTTTTGATCATGAATGGTCGCAGAAAGCTCACCCGCTCAATAGATTCCCATGTGACGTTGCCCCAGGGGTACGCCAACGAGGCCATGTTGAGGAGGGCGACCTTGGGGGCCAGAACGAAGTCGTACTTCATGTCGAAGCGCCGGTAGCCCCACCGCTCGTCCTTGCGCATGAGCTTGTAGAACCAGTCCACCAGGTCTGAGAGCAGGTAGCGGCTCGGGCTGGGAACAAATAATAAACAAAATAACACTTGGGATGATACGGATTAAAAAACTGAAAATAATCATAAAGTGCAATCAGAGAATAGTAGATTGTACAACAAGGGCATAAAACAAACCATTTTATCCGAGACTTATGGTATCCATCCGAGCCCGTAAGCGGGGGTGGATAATTAAATCGAGGATAAAATGGGTTTTAAGACCGAGTTATAGGTACACTCTGCTTTTCACTTCGATTACGAGAAAAAACAACAATAATAATAATATAACAAAACTTTTTCTTGGATTTAGGCGGCAATATCTGTTCAATAAGTTCATTTACATTTTTAACCATTAGTGTGTTAGGTGTGAGCATTATTTCTTCTTCACTTGACGATATTTTAACAAAATTCCGTAACGTACAACAACTTTTGCAAAGAAAGCAACTAATTAAATAGTCCAAAACGAGACAACAAACTTTTTCCGGCCATCGCATTTTCTCTTTTTTTTAATTTTTCATGAAACTTTAAACTTAGGTCGAACGTAAAGTAAACAACTAAACTAATAGTCCAAAACGAGACAAAAACCTCTTTCCCGCCACTGTATTTCTATTTGTTTCTTTTTTAAATTTCTGCATGAAACTTTTAACTGAGGTCGAACGCAATACTGCCAAGTCACACGTTGATTTTGTATTTTTTTTGTTAATAATGCATGTTTTTAATAAATTAAAATTTCATTTTTGTTAGTTGCAACTTTGACGGCAATTAAATGAAAGTTAATGTATTCAAAAAAAAATTTATTTAGTGCAGTCGCCTCGTTTGTCTGGCTGCAGGGCTCAATTGTCTTAGCCTAGATGACGACAACACTTTATGCACTAGTGCATAAACTGCGATTTTATGCAGCCTATACCCAGCATAAAGAAGGACTTTACGAGCATGAGAAGTGAAAAATAAATTGATTTATGGACAAATCAATATCAGGGGACCATTTTACACAAATTAACCTATCCTCAAAACTAAGCTCTAGGCTTGTATTATGGGTACTAGGGCGTTTTCCAAAAAAAGTACCTATAGTTAAGGACAAAAGTTAACAACTTAATTTCATTTACATTTTTAACCATTAGTGTGTTAGGTGTGAGCATTATTTCTTCTTCACTTGACGATATTTTAACAAAATTCCGTAACGTACAACAACTTTTGCAAAGAAAGCAACTAATTAAATAGTCCAAAACGAGACAACAAACTTTTTCCGGCCATCGCATTTTCTCTTTTTTTTAATTTTTCATGAAACTTTAAACTTAGGTCGAACGTAAAGTAAACAACTAAACTAATAGTCCAAAACGAGACAAAAACCTCTTTCCCGCCACTGTATTTCTATTTGTTTCTTTTTTAAATTTCTGCATGAAACTTTTAACTGAGGTCGAACGCAATACTGCCAAGTCACACGTTGATTTTGTATTTTTTTTGTTAATAATGCATGTTTTTAATAAATTAAAATTTCATTTTTGTTAGTTGCAACTTTGACGGCAATTAAATGAAAGTTAATGTATTCAAAAAAAAAATTATTTAGTGCAGTCGCCTCGTTTGTCTGGCTGCAGGGCTCAATTGTCTTAGCCTAGATGACGACAACACTTTATGCACTAGTGCATAAACTGCGATTTTATGCAGCCTATACCCAGCATAAAGAAGGACTTTACGAGCATGAGAAGTGAAAAATAAATTGATTTATGGACAAATCAATATCAGGGGACCATTTTACACAAATTAACCTATCCTCAAAACTAAGCTCTAGGCTTGTATTATGGGTACTAGGGCGTTTTCCAAAAAAAGTACCTATAGTTAAGGACAAAAGTTAACAACTTAATTTTTTCCATTACGTCACGAAAATTAGTCTTATTTTTATATACTGCCCTTATAAGCCAATAGGCGGTATTTCAAATTAAATAAGCATAACAGATTCAAACCTCACCTGTTAGTAATACGGTTGACCTTGCTACAGGAGTTTTGTCTGAAATGCTCTATTTCTCTTAAAACAGTAATAGTTAATTTTCGTGACGTAATGGAAAAGTTACCGTAGTTAATTGTAGTCCTTAACTACAGGTTTTTTTTTTGGAAAACGCCCACTAATAGACAACGACAAACTTACTTACATAGAAAAATATCTTCGATGTTTTCTATGTAAATACATAGAAAACATCAAATAAATACGAAATAAGATACATATGTTTTTTTTTTTTTTGGTCGACTTGAGAATCTCCGGAATTTTATTAATTTAGAATTTAATTTATCAAAATATTCAAGTAGCCATCAAAAATAATAATATAACTTTCCTATCAACAGACATAATTTTACAAATTTTGAATTTCTTTTTATAATCACCATTACATTGGTCTGGGCGTTTTCCAAAAAAAGTACATAGTTAAGGACAAACATTAACAACGGTAATTTTTCCATTACGTCACCAAGTCGTCATTAGGCATATACTGCTCTCATAAGCCAATATTCGGTATTTGTCGATTTCCTAAGAAAATCCAAATAAATTCAAGTATTTAATTACATATATTTATTGTTTTGTTTATTTGAAAAAATCCTAACATTGGATATTTTTTTAACCGTGCCGTGAATTAAAACATATTATTATCTCTTACTTACTTAATGTGTGTTATGTTACAAATAATAAATAAAGATTCAAAATTCGTTGATATCGTCCTACAATTATCATAAAGCACGTGTTCAAAACGGAACTAACGATTTCGTATGGTAAAACCACAGTTTGCGTAGACAATGGCGCCTTTGAGAGCTTAATTTAAAATATTGTTGCACGTTTACTTCAAGCGCCGAATCTGGGTCTGACCTAGTCTTGGATTGTTGACAGGCCACGCGGGAGCGAGCGTGGTGGGGATGAAGTTACCCTTCTAATAGTATTTATTCTTATGCTCACGGATAGGTAGAGCCGGCCCTATTCTTGGCCGGCGCGATCCCTTACATTTTTGGCGGTCCATGTGGCGAACAGCCTGTATTAATTGTTTGTCAAACACTGACCCGACAGCGTTGTAGACCTGGCAGCGCGTGTCGGGGTCGCGCATGGCGTTGACGATGCCCTGCGCCACGTCCGACACGAACACCGGCTGCTTGACGGTGGCCAGCCCCTTGCCGTACAGCGACATGTAGCGCCCGTGGATGCGGCACGGAGATGCGAAGTATCTGCAGCAATAACACAAAAAGATTATACAGTAAATCCGCCAGGCCACATCACGGCGCGGCGTCGCTAACGTAAACGGCGCGACGCCGTAAAAGGCACATTGCCGCGTCGCGTCGTGCAGATCACATCAAATAGTTTAACTTTTTTTAAACAATATTGAACACCAAATTATTGGAATTAAATTTATTAGATATATGTATTTAAATTTGTGATTTTATTTAATGGTATATTTCAGTTTCATACTAAGTCGTACCGGTGATGATGCGAAAATGTTATTAAAAAAAAAATTGGGACTGTGTTCTAGACACGCGGGAGCGTGTCAAGCCAAGTTCAAGAAACAGAACTGGCGAGCCGCACACGAACCATTTGGAGCCACTTTTGACCCCCTCATAAATCAAAAACTATTTTACATAAACGTATCAAATTTGGCTCATATATTGAGACTTGCGAGATACATTTGTGTTCTAAATTTCATAAGCTTATCTCAAACGGTTATTTAGATATTAATGTCCAAAACTCCTCATTTTTATCATTAACTGACCTATAGACCAAAACTCTAACCCAGTTCCAGATGACCTAGAGAGTTAAAATTTGGTATGCAGATATGTAATTAGATGAATACAAAGGAATAAATAAAAAACTGGCATTTTTTAAATAATTAGATTCTATTATGAACGCTTAACATAAATACCTAATATTACTTAGGGTACCTACGTTATTAACTGGGATTAATTATTATTTTTATATTTAGCGCACATCAATAGTGTAAAATCATTACCTACTCATAAATAATGATAAAATAATAGGCATTTAGATTTTCGGTATATACACGACGCGCGCGCGCCGAGTGACGCCGGAGCGGCGCGGGCAGGGTGGATGGGGCGCTGTGACAACCGAATCGAACTGTTGACGCGAACGTGGCCGAGCGAGCGGCAGCCGCGCTCATAAGCGCGAGCGCCGTCTTGCTGTCCGGTTGTCTCTCGATATCTGACCTATAAGGTTGCGATTTATGCTGCGAAATTGCTAAGTTTTCTTAAGGAAAACTTATAATTTGTAGTAATATTATTATTACAAATTCTTTAATAAGTAGGTACGTACGTATAGTATTATAGTATAGGCAATAGTTTAAATAAATAATAATTTTATAGTTATAAGTAGGTAGGTGTATATACTTATTAATCTATTATCCCACCAAAAACATAAATGTAAAAAGGAGAGCCAAGTTCAATACAAAAATTATTCTCTGCTGTGGGCTTGGCAATGCAATTGTTTTATATTTATAAAGTCTACTTTTAGTTTTGAATTTGTCCTTTTAAAAGGACCCACGGCGTTACGAGGATATGTACTTACCTACAAAAAGTAATGATATCCCACCAAAAACATAAATGTAAAAAAGGAGAGCCAAGTTCAATACAAAAATTATTCTCTGCTGTGGGCTTCGCTGCAAAAAGAATGGAGATCTGAGATTGAGTGCCAAGTTCTATGCAAAATCCAAATATGTAGTCTAAGGGCTGACTTGGCTGGTTTTCCCATACGAATTATTATTAAGTACCTACTTTTACACAGTCATGGAAGAGCCTTATGTTCGATGGGTAGTTTCTACCAGCAAGCCAAATTTTCGGAATAATAAAATAAGAACCGAAAGGTAACAGGTTTAGAACATGCGAAGGCTATATAATTCGTATGGGAAAACCAGCCAAGTCAGCCCTTAGACTACATATTTGGATTTTGCATAGAACTTGGCACTAAATCTCAGATCTCCATTCTTTTTGCAGCAAAGCCCACAGCAGAGAATAATTTTTGTATTGAACTTGGCTCTCCTTTTTTACATTTATGTTTTTGGTGGGATTAATATTATCAATACACATCGCTAACTCGTGGCATTTAGGTAGCACTTGACAGTTTCTAACACAGTGAGGTGACAATGTAAGCATGATTTTATTTTAATAAGTTCTGAAGCTAAATGGTAAATTTAAAACTAAAAGGTGAGGTAGCAAATGATTCTGTGATGTGCTTTTTGGACTTCAAGTGCTTGTTCATATTAAATGTCTTGCAAACTACATAAATATCGCAAACGGGTGCATTTTGCCTTGTCACCCTTGTAGTACGAGTTCTGAATGCTCTCTAATGATATCCTCCATTATTTTGAAAAATTCTATGTTTTGCGACACGTCTTGTAATAATTATTACTAATAAATGAATCACAATATAGATTGTTTTAAGCCAGTTATCAAACCTACTTTGTCATTCGCAGCTTCAGAACAATAGTGACCCAATTCGAAATGTCAGGTTTCAAACTTCAAGTCTTAAATTTATTACAATAGAGACCTAGTTCTAAATTTTAAATTTCTGAATTACTTAGGTCACTGTTGTTCTGAAGATGCGATATGTTAAGAACATGTAGGTAATATTCATTTATTGTTTTATCTTATCTGAAAAGACATTTAGAAAACATGTCTCATCACTAATCTGTCAAGTGCGACCTAAATGCCACGAGTTAGTGATGTGTAATTATCAACAACTGTGATATGTTTTCTCGCATTGTTGGAGCAAAGTACTATACAAGCCTCAGCTGGGAAGGGCGGTTGCTAGAGTCGTACCTAGCACGCCCTTGAGTGCGTCTCGGCCGCACTAACTCATACTAGCCACGGCCTTTTTCTCGGTCTCTGCAGTAATTAATATATTATATAGTAACTAACTATAAGTATTAAGGAAGGATTATTACCTAAGGAACCTATCTTCAGAGCCGTAGATGTCCGAAGCGCGAAAGATGGTAGCCGTAGGGAACTCCTCCCGAACCGCCATCTCTCCGAGGTACTTGGTAATCTTGTACATGGATGGCTTCTTGAGCACCAAGGGCTTAGGGTTCTCTTCAGCATTTAGGTAGTTCAGGTGAATGAACCTCTCCACGCCCATCTCGCGGCAAATTCTGAAATCAATGGGTCAGCCCTGTACCAACACAATAACATGAAACGTCCTTACATAAAAACGATTAAAAATAGGAAATACTAATTGATTACGATTTGTGTTTGCATATCACATCATCAACTTCACTATCCAAAAATAAGATTTAAGATACCACATTTCGAGATTATTGGTTACTCAATGTATTCCTTTTAGGGTAGTAAAGTAGGGCTGAGCTTATTTGTGGTAAAAGAACCCAATAGTTTTGGACAGGCTACATATCCAAAAACCATTAGTAGCTATTATTACCATCATATAAATTATAATTATGTTTGTATAGTGGTGACTGATGAGTATGTTATTAAATTATCAGCTGTCCAGTGAGATATAAAAATATAGAAGAAGTCTGTGATGAAGCTGTTATAACAGGAGACATGCATTTAATTAGAAAAACCATGTATTTTGAAATAAAATAATTTGTAGTTAGTTGCTAATGTTGCTTTTTAAAAGTAGCCAGCAGTGTTTTTTTGCTTCAACTAACCTAGCAATGCGTCGCGGTCCATCAACATGCACGTCCTTGAACTTGAAGTTCTTGGTCTCGTAGTCGCGACCCACCAGGTTGATTACCACAGTAGAGTGGCGAACTGCTTTCGCTATGGACTCTTCGTCGCGAATATCGTAAGGGGTAAAAAGCACTTGACCCAAGTCACCACACACTTTTAAACGTATGGAGTCATAGAAATCGCTTCGGTACGGGATGATCATCTGAAATTGTACATATGGAAATTAAAATTTGACATATTGACCCTTTACATTATGATTTTCTACCCATTTTGTGCTACTTATCCATCCTGTATCTCAATAGCTATATTAGCAAAGAACTTGTCATGTTATAATAGGCTTTCTTGTGATGTTCAGCTTTAGTAAGAGAAAAGATTGTCATTTTATTGCACCTACCTACTTATTGATTACTGTTTTACATAAAGGTTAAATAAATAAAAATCAGGACACAATCGCACACAAATTGACCTAGTCCCAAACTAAGCTCTAGGCTTGTACTATGGGTACTTGACAACGATAAACGTACTTATATAGAGAAATACATGAAAACATCCAAGACTCAGGAACAAATATTCGCGCTCATCACACAAATATCTGCCCTTACCGGGATTTGAACCCAGGACCACTGGCTTCGGAGGCAAGGTCACTCCCAACTAAGCCACCGTGTCGTCGCGTCGGTTGACTAGTAGAACATACGTGTAGCATTAATTACATCTTTATACCATATTTTAAATATTTAAATTAAATAAATAAGTAATATAGGATCTCCAATAACACATAAGTGAATAAATGCTCAATATGATGCAATAAAATATATTCAACCTCAATCTCAATTTATACATATGTATTTTATTTATGTATAGTTTAAGTTAACTTTAGAGACACGTCTACTTCATGTACTTGTTTATTAAATGCCATTTCTGCTAATTTTTAACGTGTTAACCAAAACCATAACCTGTAACTTGCTGCCACATTTAATAAAATACTTGCAGGGAAACAAACTTTTGATTAACCTTGTGGGACCCGGTGTACCCTAAGCAGTACACATTCAAGGCAATTAAGATTAAACTATATTTTAATTCAAGTAAAGTTCATATTTATTTGCTTCATAATTAAAAATGGTTTTTCGAGCCAATGTTATTGAACTTTATTCCCTCGATGTTAGGTTCAAATTCCCACTCACTAAAATCTCCCTGTTTGTAGTATAGTGGGCTTCACGAGGATAATATCTTGTATCCTGCTGGTTTGCTTGTGATTTTTATTATAGTACTTTCTCTTTGCTTCTCATAAAAGTATCTCATTAAAACATTTCTGTGCAGTGAATTTGAAATATATACACCTATCCAGTTTGATATTTAGTCATCTCATTTGCAATAGTGTTAAGTGTGAATAAGCAAAAAACATCCAAGCCCCAACACAGACTTACATCCATAAAATAACAACTGTTTAAGTACATAATTACAACGCCCACCCAGATAAAAATATTCTTAAAACTTAAGTAAAAGAAGGCTCATTCAACCAAAGGCTTTTTCAAATAAATTTAATTGAAAATCAAACAAATATTGTTAAAAAAAAAACATTAGAAGTCAACAACTCAATTTGTCTTTCCACCCAAGCCTCAGATATCATCTCTGTCACTGCACATCGACAAGGTATTGCCCAGCGAGCAAGAACATTTTTGTTGCTCATCATCAGTGTTGTTCAAATGTCTACCATGAATACAGGGCTTAATGTCAATCATTGAGATTTTGTGTTAGTATCCTAACCCCTCAGATGTCAGTGGCAATGGTGTCATTGCATGTTTAATACTTTACATATGAAAGTCTAAAATCGCCAATGTTCCAGAAGTGTAACAAAATTGGTTATATAATTCCAAAAGAACTGGGAAGCACTTTATGTAGCTTAAAATAAATGTGTAAGGGGAATGAGTGGGGTAAAACAAATAGAGGGCTAATAACTACCAATATTGTTTAACTTTCATTGTTAACCCCTCGTATGCGGGAGGTCAAAAAAGTACCAAGTTCTAGTCTCTTCTGATTACAATATAGTCCATTATTATTAAGCTTAAAAAAATACAAAAAGATATCCAAATTTTGAGCACGGATCCGTGCCTAAAGCATACGAGGGGTTAAAAGCTGCCAGGTTCTATCCTAGTGTAGGTATGCTACATACAAGACACATTATTATGATGACATATAACTTGTCCTTATCTTGTAAAATATTAATGTTTGTGTCACAGTGCCTAAGCATAATAATATGCTGTAATCATACTTCATATAAGATGCCAAAATATCTCAAGGTGAAAGTGATAACTGTATACATGTACCCATGTGGAGATCTATACCATATACCATTGTGGTACTTTCTTGTACAAAATGACTTTTAAAAATTTAAGAAATACTTTCAATAAATGTTCTAACAAGTTTCATTATTCCTCCAAGTCTCTTAAATAAGGGGTTGGTGTTGGATTCTATCTGAACAGTTTATAGTATAAATCAGGCTGTTAAACAAGTACAATTACATTGCTGGCAATCAGATTGTTAACTACCTGTGTACCAATTTTTCCCAGTTTGTTGCAGACGTATCGGCCGACGAACCCGGAGGCCCCGAATACGGTGGCCACATGACCGTTGAAGCTGCTACGGCCGCCAGTGCCGCGTTTGTACGCAGCGATATTAGGCTTCGGCCCAGACAAATTCGGCTGAGAGCCATACGGCGCAGAATTAATGTAAACAAGGCTTAGCGACCCATTTTTGGCTGTAATTATAACAAAATAATGAAATCCATGAAAATATAGAACAAGAAATGTTTATTTATTTATTGTGCTGCATACAAATCCATCAGTTTAACCTGAAATTATGTAAGAGTTAAGTATATTTTTTTAAAGGTTAAAAACATCTGTAATAAACTTACGTATTAGCTTGGCTGTAAAATGGCCTGTTAAAGCTGCTGAAGCCATTCTAGGGCCAATATTTTTTAAACTTTGATCGGTTTCTATCGATTTTGCAGTCCCTTTTCAGAAATGTCAACTCTAGTGACAGACTGATTGACAGATCGTTATGATGTTTTCCCTTCAAATGTACAGTAGAACATTTTAGTCCATTGTTTCAGTCACCCTTTTTATCGCTCACTTTTCTTTTTTTTTTGCTCTAGATTATTTTATACACTGTAGGTAAAGTGTATAATTGCGATTGTGATATTGGGTACTTAAATGCGATTGGGTACTTAAGTAAAAAATTGTGAGAACCGTTGTTTTACCTAGTTTTAAAAGAAAAACAAAGCTTTATACCGTCACCATATCCCACAGACCAAGTGGAGAACTAAGTTCTCGCAACTGATACTGGCACAAGCCCTGTGGCTGCCATTAAAAGAGAAGAAGAACTAAAGTTCTACATTCCAAGAAACTTATTATAATGTAAGATATCATAACATAATATTTGAGTAAAAGTGAAAGGTCCTTGAGGCACAGACTCACAGATCATAAGGAAATGTGTACACAGACTTAAGGGGGGTCAAGGGTACTGTGGTGGCTGTCAACTGTCAGATCAGAAGTGTCAGCACAGAGACTGAATGGAGTGAAGAGGACGTGAGGTAGCTCAACCAATAATTTATTAAAGTAAAGTATAATCTAATATCTTATATCTGATAGCTTTGTGATCATATTTGCCGTTTAATATATCTAGGTCAGTTGTGTTTCTGTTTGAGTGTTTAATAATATAAAGAAGAAGATTACTTACATTTCTGTAAATGTTAACAATAATCCTCGTTCAGTTTTCAGGTATACAAGCGATCTTATCATGGAGGATGATGAGCTCGAATTAATTAGCGGCGGCAGTGATAAGCTGCAAGAGGTGGCTCAAGTGTTACAAAAATTTGTTAAAAAGGTAATATTATTGTATGTATGTATTCATATAAACACTTTATTGTACAAAACACAGAAATTAAAATATATATGTACTTTTAAGAATCAGCTAAGTCGATTCAGTCTTGAAGAAGAAACAAGTTGATTTTCACTGAAATGTTTCTGACTATTGTGGCTGGCAATATTTAATTTAAGAAAACAGGCAATTAAGAACGTATTTTCTTTTTAGCATGAGAGTACATTCAGTTTTCCTAGTCTGTCAGAAAACAACAAGAGAGTGATTCTATGGGCAGCGCTATTCCAACATCTCCAGAACAAGGCTTCTGAATCTATACACACATTATGTTTGGAAGCTATAAGAGTGTTGAGGTTTGTATAAAATTCAATACAAAATTAATGATCTTTAAGAACTTATTTTTAAGATATTCGACTTTTAAGTTTTATTTTTTTCTCAAGTATTTCTATAACTGCAATTTTTACAGCCGAGACAAGACAGAACTTGAAAATGTGATTTGTGAAAAATGGATATCAACTTTGATTGATCGAGCTGGGTTGTATAATTTTGTGGGCATTAATGAAGACAGTATGGCTCCATTGGAATTGCCTCAAAAAGACATAGCTATTGAGGCACTGAAGTGCCTGTGTAATGTGGCATATAACAGTGAAGTGGCGCGAGCCCTGTGTGCCCACACCAGCATCGCCCAAGGTCTGGTAGCTAGGCTCCGGATCTACAAAGACATCCCTTTTAAAGATGAATTCATGCTATTTGACATTAAGTTACTGTTCATATTGACTGCTCTGAGGCAAGATATTAAGATGAAGATAAAGGATGAACTGCATGGCATGGATTACTTGATTTGCTGTCTCAATGAGCAGTTGAAAGAGGCTTCACCTGATGCTCTGGGTGAAAATTGTGCTATGGATCAAGATCATCCGTTTTATTTCTCTGTAAGTTATAAATTAAATTTATTCATCATAAAAATACTTCTTTTAAACAAACAGTTAAAAAGTGCTTATAAATTACCTGCACAAAGTGTTACTGGGTTAAGCCTTAGCTTAGTCTCAAAATTAAATAAATAGATTCCACCCCAGAATAGATTAACATTAAGCAACTGATTTCTTAGAATGTGTTTTATATAGTCATTATTGTATAACATTTGTCTCTCCAGGATAACCTACAAGCTATTGCCTGTGAGGTCCTCAAAGCCATGTTTAACCTGATACTCCGACCTGGAACTGAAGAGACCATCAGTGAGGCAGATGAAGCTATGTACTTAAAGCTAATGCCTGTGTTGAGCTCTCTGTTGTGCACTGTCACTAGTGATGAGGAAAAAACAATGGAACTAAGGAGCAATGTGGCCAATCTATTAACAAGGTAATTTGGAATTTAATTAAAATTGGTTATATTATGTACCTAGAGTATCATGATTTTTAAAACCATTACTTGCACATAGGCTGTATATGTTTTGCTTCTTTTTTTTTCCTTTACAGGAGTGAAGTAGAGAATGTTGTGTTAACTTCTATTGAACTTCATTTATTGCAGTGTTCCACCATCATTTTACGTATATCTCACACCAGAGTTGAGCTCTGGAGAGACAGCCGAGTGTGTGTTTGAGGGACGAAATATGGTGGCGTTGCAGGCACTTTTGCAATTGTTGCAGTATAGGCTGAACAATACTACGGTAAGTACAATAATGTCTATTTTTTTATTAAAAATGTTTTTTTTTTATAAATTGTGAGCGTATTTTTGCTAGTTGTTTAGTTCATCTCTATAGCTTTCATAGCCTTATATTATTTAAGATTATTTTGGGGCATACAGACTGTAGATTTTATAGCCTCATATTAATATTATTTGAGACACTGGGCCATACAAAGGGTGTGCTGTAGTCGACCACATTCAAGTGTGTTTCATATTTTGGTTGGGGGTCCAACTACACCTTTACTGTAGAGGTGGCTGATACTAACTACCAAAAGCAGGAGGGTCCATTTTTCGTCGAGTGAAAACACTCGCGTAGTGACCGGAGTAATAAATGAATGGAACTGATTCAGAGCACCAAGAACCAGTACGAGAACCTGTCGCCGATCCTGACGGTGATGAACAAGGCGGCGCGCGGCGGCGGCGCGGCGCGGCGCTTCCTGCGGCGCGGCGTGCTGCCCCCGCTGCGGGACGTGGCGCGCGCGCCCGAGCGCGGCCCGCTCCTGCGCAACCAGCTGTGCCGCCTGCTCACCACGCCCGTCAGCTCCGTGCGCGACCTGGCCGCCGAGTTCCTCTTCGTGCTGTGCAAGGAGAAAGGTTCGTAACCAACATTTTTGAGCTAGGCCTCGACGTATTTAGTTGGGTATGAATTAGAGCAGCCTCGGATCGAGGCACGCCCGGCTCACCTATTTTGCTCAAATCTGTACGCGCTCACGCGCTGAGCGCGAGCAGCGGACGAGCGGCGAGCGGCTAATCGTTGAGAGTTTGTCTTTTAACCGTGGTTAAAGGCGCGTCGGTGTGCCTCGCGTAATTTGGATGTGTATCCGAGCGTGCCGCGGGCAGAACGACAAGTTCTAACTTGGCTTGAGCGACGCGCGTACAAATTTGATGAAGTTGCTGAGCAGTTCCACCTCAGAGGCGATTACTTCTTGTTTTTGTTAATAATTCGGTGAATTATGATAAACGCAACCGCGTCTGTCATCGTGTTAGACGCCATTTTAAAATATCGGCTCGCGGCAGGCATGCTGCCTCACCCGCGCATGTTTATGTGTAACTATTTGGCTCGCGAGCAGCTCGCCGCGCGGGGCGAGCATGCCTCAGGCTCAGGCATTTATTTCCACAACCACCAACAGATACGAACTTTACTTAAGTACTTGTCTTATCCGTATCAGTGGGTCGCCTGGTGAAGTACACGGGGTTCGGCAACGCCGCGGGCCACCTGGCGCAGAAGGGCCTGCTGGGGGGCGGGGGCGCCGCGGCCGGGTACTCGTCGAGCAGCGAGGACTCGGACACGGAGGAGTACCTGCGCGCGGCGCCGCACATCGACCCCGTGGTGGGCTGCACGCGCCCGCCGCGCCCCGACCCCTTCGAGGGCATGACTGATGAACAGGTGAGCCTTCTGACCGCGCCACCCCGTGGTGTACTAGTGTTCAAAAGTTCTGACCGCGTCAATTACCCCTAAGTAATCCAGAAACTGCTTTTATAATATTTAAAATAATTTAAATATTGCTTACTCTACCATTTATGTTTTTTTTGTGCAGTAAAGATTAAATAAATAAAAGTCATATTTGTAGGCAATTGTATGGGAAAAACGCAAGCGCTTCTAATTACGTGGCCACTTATTTATAATTTAGAACAATGAACAATAATGTGTAACCGACACCTACGCTCTATTTGTGGTCAAACTAAACCTCAGGTTGATGATGCAGTTTGTAACTTGATATAGTTTTTATCATCTTCTAACATTTATGATTTATGTAAGATAGTTTTTTTAATGTAAATCTTGGGCACGTGATGCTACCCGTATCTTTAGTGTAGGTGCGTTTTGCGACATTTTAACGTCTCGATCGCGCTAGGGGCGCTGTCACATTTCCAATAATCCCTTACTAATGGAGAGTTAACGTATACTGAGAGTAACATAATAGTGAATTGTTTAACAAGGTACTTAAGTAAGCCATTAATTATGACACGTAATATTTGTGTTCCGATTGCAGAAAGAGTACGAAGCCATGAAGCTGGTGAACCTGTTCGACAAGATGGTATCGTCGGGCGTGGTGCGGCCGGCGCGCGTGGGCGCGGACGGGCGGCCGCGGCCCGTGCAGCACGTGCTCGAGCTGCGCGACCCGCGCGCGCGGCCCCGCTCCTGAGCCCACGGCCGCAGCCGGGTGCCCACTCTACCACTGTACCACACTCTGTGCCAATCCAATCAAATATCATGTTAGCATACATACATACATAACATCACGCCTTCATTCCCAGAGTGGGGTAGGCAGAGCTACAGAAATACCAACAACTATAAAAAGATTTGTCAACAAATCGGTCATTAACTTGATTATAGGCTGTTTCATTTTTTCAAGTCCTAGAGTAAATACAAAATAATCAATTTATCTGTAATTCATAATTTTTTAGTGTCGTTAATTAAACAAATAACCTCTCTTTTCGATTTATGTTATCAAGCAATACATATAAATGTTATTTTAATTTTACTAAAGAGATTTGTCAGTATAAGAAGGTGGAAAGAAGTGGCCTCTTCCTACTCCTCTGCGAAACAGACGTGATTTAATTTATGTAATTTTATTTAGTGAAAGATTGTGTTGGAATCCTCATGGAATCGGTTTGTTTACATTATTATTGGATTGACATTAACTTCAGTATGACGAATCATTATTATTCTTATGTAGCCTATACCCTTGTACGTTCTTCGCGTATCTTATATTCGATAAGATAGTTAAGGAGCTTAACTACTCCCTGTTTTGATGTTACGTGGGTTATACTTAGGGCCGCGATTTTTGTGTGCGGCTTTTGACAAGTTGTAAGGAGCGACATTGGTGTATCTAGAGATATTTTCCAGGGGAGGGGGAGGGCAGTACTGTATAGAACAATAGATAATCGTGAATTATCGGTTGTAACCCAACATCCTGGGGTGGGCACCCTGTATACGCCTATGAGGAGAGAACACCACAGTTTAACGATGTTGTTGTGTTTCAAATTTGTGCTTTTATTATGAACCTGAAGATACTCTTTTCAATGAAAAAGTTCGAAATAGCGGTTCAGAGGGCTGAAACCACTTAACGTTTGGTGGCTGGAGTGCTTGTTTGCTTACCCTTTGATGTAATAAAAGATAAATAAGATTAGTTAACCGCATTGATAAAATAGTCTGATAATATCGATAATGTCTATAAAAAGCGGTGCCCTCTCCCTAAAATCTGTCAATGGCCGCAAGCATAAATCCGGGCCCTAGTTATAATTTTTGTTTTATTTTAATCAACCTGTAGATATATTATAGAAAACCCTAAGAGTCAGCAAGAGTGAGAGTAAGACCTACGCGATTTTGGAAACCGTCAAGGAGGGAAGATGGCCGATTGAAAAATTACTATTGTGATATATTTATTTACTGATTTCTCCACTTACTTGACATCGGTGAAATTCCTATTGGCCCCATAAAAAAAAGAAGACACACGACCCTGTGCTTTGGAGTTTACTGCGATATTAAGCGGCATACGCATTTTTCTTTGATGAATAAAGAAAGCAAAATAGAGCATAGGCCATTATATAAGGATAAACAGTTTTGTGTTCAACAACTACGTACAAGTGGGTAATTATTTTCAATTAAAAAACTGGAATCTACCCCTGTTGAGTCAACAGCAACAGACAAACCACTGGAACAGACAATTTCATATGTGTGTTTCATCCATTACAAACGTTCTGGCGGTAGATGTGACCGGATTTTTTTAGATGGCTGTAGGCATAAGAGTATATAGTTTGGTATGCCTGGGTATCTCCGGAAAAATATCACGTCTCGGTAATCTTCCGTATCTCGACGGAAATACCATTGTAATTGTGCCGTACATCTAGATCGCGGGCCCCACACTAGCTAGGGCTGCCAGGCTATTTAGTTAGAATCTTGACTTGCCAATTTCAAAGATGAGTGAATTTCACTTAAAAATAGTAATTTAAATGGTGTTATTAATATTGTCTGCGCTAGCATGCATTCTAGAGCCATGAGGGCCTAGCCTTCCGTCCTAAACCAATAAACAGCATTTCAGAAACAATTGCCAAAGTAGATTCAATTCCTCTTAGTAATTAATGAAGTTGTAATTGCTACGATGTGGATAAACTTTGATAAAACATCTGTCACTTTCTGAACAGTATGTAAGTGCGAGAGTGATGGGAGCTTTATCTACCGCGAGGAAGGCGATCAGAATACGGGTCATTATCTGGGAATACTGTCGAAGGCGGTACGATACGAGCAGTACGTCTTTTAGGTTATCGGTAACCAGTGGTGGGGATATATCCGTGAATGGCGTTGCACAGGTTAAAAGCAAAAACAGCATGATTCCTTGTACGTTCCTTGTTCGCCTTATCATAGACTAAGTAGAGGCAAACTAGACGAAGTAGAGGAAGTTAGAATTAGGACTAGACTAGGATCAGCAAAGTTGATATAACGCTTGCTACCTGTGATGGCTCGCCCCGCCAGTCAAATTGATTGCACGGTTGCATTAAAGTATTAACAATGAAGTAGTGGGGCGTGCGGTCGTAGACTGAAATCACTATGCTACTGTAAAACTAAAGAAGGCGGCTAACTGCATAGGAATAGTCAGAAGCCGGAATTTTCGTGGCAGTTTTGAGTTGTCATAGTGACTTTTCAAGTTTCGACATTCAATTAGGTACATAAAAGAAATATTTTTGTTTAAATACCCTAACTTAGACGCCTTCTTTAGTATTATGGCAGAATAACTAATTAATTCTTAGTAAAACTCATAAATAATATTTTTCTGCACCTAAGTACCTTAACTGTGCACTATTTTTATACTAATCAGAGGAGTAGGAGTAGGAGTACCCTAGTCATAAAGATGTAACTATTTATCCCTCAGCAATTTATAATGTACCACTAACTAACTTGTTTGTTTATCAAAAGATGTAATGATGAATAGATATCACTGGTTTTTTAGGTTTAATTACTTTAATATGTATTTAGATATAAATAGGTTATTAAATAGCAGTATTTCATCAATCTTTAATGTAGCTAGGTATCTTGTTAAGCCAACAGACCCCTGTCGATACAACGTACGTAACGTCAAGTACTAACCAAGATAATAAATAAATAAACAACGATAAACATAGGGTTATGGCACCAATGTTGGACACTTAGCGGAAGGCACAAAAATTGACACTTAATTGAAAGATCATACGGTTAAAAATTGTTTGTTGCAAAACAAGTGAATGACCATTATTTTGTGTAAATTAAGAATCAAGGTGTCCATTATTGGTCCTTGTCCATTACGTTCCATCACCCTACAACCTACTACTACTACCGTAAACTTAGGGTAACTTCCTTGCTTCTAAGAATAGTCCAATTTTATCATTAGAAGTACCTATATATAGTTGATTGAGATTAAAGGTATCTATTGCGTAACGTAGAGTAATAAAAACTAAAAAGAAAATATTTTTACTAGTGGGTACTTCGATAATTACTTAGTTCACTTAATTCTGCCGTAATGCCAGAGAAGGCATACGGCAAAGTGATAGTCTTCTAGAGATGGGTGGAATACAGACTTTGCCGAACACGAATATTCGGCCGAACATTCGGTTCAGCTCTTACCGAACCGAATATTCGGTTGCGCCGAATCGCTAGAAACAGATTTTGACAGGTCCGCTTCATACATACATACATACTATCACGCCTTCATTCCCAGAGTGGGGTAGGCAGAGCTACCAGAAATACCAACAACTACAAAAAGAGTTGTTGGTAATTCTGTAACCACATTTTGCACAAACAGGCTAAGATGTTTACCAGTGTGTTAGTGATAGGTTGCAAGCCCATCGCCTAACAGTACAAGAAGCCTTAATTCCCTTAGTCGCCTCTTACGACATCCACGGGAAGACATGGAGTGGCACTATTCTAACCCGGCAACCACACGGAATCAAACAATAAACCTTACCAACAATAAACCTTAATTAAATCCACTTTGCAAACTTGCCGAATATGCCGAATACCATGTATTTACTGAATATTCGGCCCATCTCTAGTCTTACCAAACTAAATTTAATGGCGTTATTAATAAAGTTTAGAATGCTTCGACAATACATTGCAGTTAGCCGACTTCTTTGGTATTTCGGCAGATTTATTACCAGAGTTTACGGTACCGTCAGCTGCAGAAGTAGGTAGACAGTTGAAGAGATCAAAATTATCTATACATGATTAAATTGACAAGCGAATAAGAGCGAGTGTAGATAATTTTGAGTCCCACTGTACTGTACACCTAATTCTGGTGCAAACTGTACGTCAAAATAAACCATTGGTTTAGTGTGACAAGGTTCTGATATTTCTGGATAATTATAGTTCGATACTGTACGTCTGTAGTTGTAGATGCGTTAATTATCATGTACTTTACGGTCAAATTAAAGATAATTCAATAATGACCACTATGGTCAGCATCATCTATAACATCTAACAGAGAAATAATTAGAACGGACAGGTGGTGTTTACTTAAAAATGCATAAACAATATTTGAAGTCCCTTTGATGATTTCATAATTATTGACTGTATTCTATGTCTGTCGACTGTACGCGATGAAACAAAATACCTATTATATCAATTTAGATTAATTAAACTTTAGATTAAATAAATCCATTTTACGACTAACTTACGATTTATGAATTTATTTATACGTTATATTGGAACTTTATTTTTAAATAAAACCAAAATTATTTTGAATTGAGCTTTATTTATTTCCATTACCAATGCTCCTCTGCTTTCGATAACCCGACATAAGTAGGTATCATTAGCGCCGTGGCAGTTTGATTGTTCGCGATTTTGTAGGCTATAGCTTGGAAAAGGGGTAGAAAAAAGGAGGGTGCTGTTCCGCAAAATTCCCTAATAGCCATGAGGAGTTTCCCTCGTGGCTGCTACTTAAAAATATTGTATTTTACTAAATTAAACTTGTCTGGCCTCTGCGTTTTGTGTTCGGCTCCATGTACGCCTTCCAAAGGTCCGGGACTCCCATAGTCCCGTGATTAGTAAAGACGTACAAATCACTACATATACCGGGTGTTGCCTGTAATAGGAGCAATAAATTTAGGGATCGTTTCCACACCACTAACGTAACAAAATTTATTCCACAACTTTTGAAAATAACTTGTTGTTTACTAAATATGAATGAATATAGATTTTCCAAGCCAGCAATGTATTGCGAAAACTACGAAGTTTGTAGGCTGACAGTAGATGTCAACTAGACTATTGGATGGAGTACATTGAAAATGCTATTTAGTTTGTTCGAAAAAAACCCAAATAATAAATTACATATTTTGTAAAAGTTGTAGAACAAATGTTGCTACGTTCATACAGTAGAAACGATCCCCCAATTTATTCCTCCTATTACAAGCAACACCCAGTATAGGTAGAGTGATTCAAAAGGAAGGTTTATATGTATAATACTTTAACCCGGAGCGAAGCGAGGGCGGGTCGCTAGTAACAGTTAAATAAAAATCCCCCCAGAAAGTCAGGTATATAAAAGAGATCGACAATTTATATTTGCCTACTCTCCTAATCCACCACAGATTTTTCTATTTCATATTAACAATCAACTGATATTATACTCGTATGTACCTACACCTGCACATCACCAACAAATATAATTATCTTCTTTAAACGAAATTTCGGCTAATTTTGTTTTTTATTTATTTTTATTGTTGCAGGTGATTATGCAGGTAGTTTAATGCACGTGTAAAAGTTCTAATTTCGAATACCTAATACTTGATAAGTCGAACTGTTTCAGATATTATGTAATCCCGTAATGCCTTCGTCCCAATAGGTAACATTCATTTGACACTGGTGGCGTGTTGAAATGGCGATATTGATTTATAGTGCATTGAACTCGTACATTGAAGCATAGCTCAAATATAATTTACATGAATGCACTACTAAAGAACGAATCTATTTTGAACAAACAGTTGCGCTCCATATTTCATCGAAGTAATCCATCACAGATTCAGTAATTATATTCAGTAAGACACCTTACTCGGCCGCCATGTCATTAAAGTTCTGATGCAAATTCAATAAAAATGGGTGGACAGTGCACGGGCGCCGTGTATCCGACGGCTTACCGGAGCTTAGGTACACGTCCGCGAAAAGAGCTTTTTATACCACACGATGTCGACAGGTATTTACAAAAAAATACATTTAAAGTTTTTATTTTAGCACTGTATGCGTAACTAATAAATATGTATATTAATGCCAAATAACAGCTTTCTAGAAGGTACTAAGAGTCTCTGAGCTGAGCTGCAGACGGATGCACGGACAGATGGACAGACATGGCGATCATCACTTCATCGAATTTGAATTGAATTGATGAATTGATACATCTGATGAAAGGTGTTTCGACGAAATGATAGACACCCCATTGTGAAACTATAAGGCTAGTTTGACTACGGATCCCTAAAAAGGGTAAAAATAATACCCTTTTCACTTGATCTTCTGAAGATCCCTTTTTTACAAGCCCCTCTTTTAATTTTTATGAAGCCCTAGCACAGCCCAGCCAAGCTCGTCATAACGATTGTCAAATTTCACGTGTCCGGTTTGTTTAATAAAATAAGGGACTGGAATCGTGAGGTGCAAACATCTGTAAAGCTTCAGGCCGCCCATGGCGCCAGTTCCCGGCGGACGCGAGCACGGGCGGCCGCGTCGCTCTCAATACCGCCGTCACCCGTGCAACACATAAATTAATTAACAGTAAATTTATACAAGCCCATTAACCCCGTGTATTGACCATTCCAAACTATTAACGCTTGAATATTGCGTTTTAAGTTACACAGTAAATTTTCGATATCTATCGGGTGTTAATGATTTTCCTTTGTTTACCAATGACAAACGAGAGCGAGTGAATGAGACTGTGGGCATGAGCGATTGTGTTGGAAGTGGGAGGGAGCTATTTGATAATTGGATTTATTAATAACACCCGTAAAAATATTTGGGCTTGAGCTTACATTAGGTTGATTGGTGTGCCCCTTATATTTATTTAAGTATTACTCATAAAAGTAAAAATTAATTGTAGGTACTTGTGTAAAAATATTACCATTTACCTATTTTGAAATTTCATTAAAAGAGCCGTTAAAATCTCTGAAGGTACCTACATACCTACCAACGACCGAACGAATATTAATGAATATTATTACGTTTAAGAAAACGAAAAAGTTGAAAATTTGTAGTTGACGAGCAATACTATAAAAAACCGGGCAAGAGCATGTCGGACCATGCTCAAATGTAGGGTTTCCTTTTAAATTCGTTATATGCGCTTTCTTTTAAGTTCTTTAACTGATTTTTTAGTATTTGTAGTTTTGGCTGTTGGGGAAGGACGGGAAACTTGACTCTAATAAAACGCACCCCTTAATCCAATAATTGTTTTCATAAAGCCGCAATATTTTTAAAAGACCTATCCAACGACACCGACACTATGGGGTAAACGAGAAATAAAAAATACATCCCTACGTTTGGTGTAGGGGAGGTACACTAAAAATATTTTTTTTCTACATTTTATTTTACCACTTTCTTGACGTGACTAATATGTAGGTATATTCATGCCAAATTATAGCTTTCTAGTAATAATAGTCTCTCCGAGCTAGGCTGCGGACGGTCGGACGGACGGACGGACATGGTGAAACTATAAGTATCTATTTCGATGATTCGTTTTTTCTTGCTGCCTAAATAAATAATATAAAATTTACATATTTTATTGAAGAGATTTTAACGGACAACTAACTTATCCCAAATTTCAGCCGTTTTAGAGGTCTTGACTGATAGAAAGTCAATCAAGCGAAAAGGTCATACTTTTAGAATTTTAACAGTACTTTGTAAACGGAACTCTAAAAAGCAAGGTTTTATCCGGCACCGGGGCGTAGTGCCCCCAACCCAAAACGAGGGTATTAACTAAAATAGCTAAAGGAATTGTTTTCTTTCTCGTTAGTACCTAGTAAAGATGCTGCTGATACTACAAATGTTTCGTGGGAGATGCCGCTATTTATTGTAGCTGGGCAGTAGTCATAGTTATTTTTGCCCTAAGTTTATACTTCCGATTTATTTGGAGATAAAACCCAGTGCAGTGTAGTGCTAAGCGGCAAAAAAGTATCGTAAAGATATGACATGACTTACACGCGCGCCATGCTTTGCCCCTTGTTGCACTTGTGGCTAGTGGCGGCCGCGCACGGCAGCTCGCCGGCGCCCGCGCCGCCGTCTCCGTGCGAGCGCGCACCGCCGCACGCGCCGTCGGCTGACGGGCGCTACTCGCTCGGCGTAGCTGGGGAGCCCGACCTGTTCCTGCCGGGGGAGCTCTATACTGGTAACAATGCAACTATGCTACATGATTTATATAGCTTTTTACATTTCGTAATGTAGAAAAACTATGTTATTTTGCAGGTCATAAATAAATTACTGTACTTTATTTAACAATTGTTTTCAGTGTCCCTTCAAGGCGTAGACAGCGGTAAAGGCCTGACCCCATTCATAGGGTTCATGATATGGGTAGAAGTCGACGAAGGCCTGGACGGTGCCAACGCCAACACTACTGAATCGCCTCAAGCCCATAACCAGGCGTTGGGGGTCTTTCAGGCTTACGACGCTCAAACCAAAGCGCATGAATTCTGCACCCCAGCAGTGGACAACGCCACTGCGCATTCCAAAACAGAGATACAGGTAGGCGAACTATCTATTAACTAGAAGGTTTAAGTTGTCCCGTCAAAGCGTACTGGGCTGTCCCAGAAGTAAATTTTAAAAAGTAAAAGGTTTATTTATGTATTATAAATCCTGTATAAATAACATGAAATAAACTATACTGAATAGGCGTCAACTACAACTATATAACAAAACCAATTTCAACACGAGAAGATTTACTCATAAGGATTCGGGAAGTAGCTGATGACATGCGTACTACTGAAGTTAATTTAAATCGTCAGATACGCACACGATTACACCTTTGTTTAGAGCATGAAGGTGGTCATTTTGAAAATCATTCACATTTGTTTAAATAAATTTAATTTGGTTGTTTAGGTTGAATAGCTTAGGCTTCTTGATGGTTCAAACATTCACATTAGGTACTTAGCTATCATAAAAGGTTCTTTGGTTAACGTATTAATAATGTAGCTATCCAATGTGCGTGTACGTTTGTAATGAATAAATTGAAAAACTACTGTGCCTATTTTAAAAAATTCTTTCACCAATAGTTAGAAGGGACTTTCAGGATAAACATATTATTATAAAGAGGAGAGGTTTGTATTTTTGTATGTGTGTATGTTTGTAATGGATAAACTCAAAAACTACTGTGCTGATTTCACACATTGTGTCACCAATAGTTAGAACGGACTTTCAGGATGAATAAAGGCTACACTGATCCCTCGGGAACAGTTTAAACGAGGTCCACACGGACGAAGATGTTCTGACCAAATTTCGTGCTCTTTTAGAAAAAAAAATGTTCGAGACACGTACATAATTGACTATTCAAAGCTCTTGTTTTTTCTGCCTCGGTCACCCACAGTATCGTTCTTTGCTTGGCTAATCCTGTGTTAAAAGTGCCCGTATGTTTATTTGTACACCTAGAATTAAATACTTGAAAAGTTGTTACTCAACAGAAGGTGATTCCGTTCTTTGTGATAACTTATGATCTGCAGACCATGCCGCTTGAAGGATTTCTAAACAGTTTTGTGAAATCCGTTGTAAATACGCACGATATTTGTTTTTATACTCATTGTTTGATACCGTTGATATGTTTTTTTACAGTTTTAAGTAATGCTAGGTTTTTCATTGTAATAAATCATAAGGTGCCTAATAAATAAAATGACTGTTGATGTTTGTGCGGCCATTTACTCTAAATTTTAAATAAAATTATTTTAAACAACGCAACGAATTTTTTTCATTTTATAAACTAACTAATAATGAGAATATTAAAAATTAGAGCAATCTGCTAAATCCATTTATGAAATAAAGAAATTTTCACTTTGTTTTGTTATTTTAGGGTGCTTGTTTGCACTCAACCGACGATAAAAATGTAACTATCCTAAAATGTAATTATGATACGCACGTTATTGTTACATACTGGGTAATTAAAATATCAATTTATAAAAAAAACTCTAATAAATAAAAGAGACCCACCTGGGAATCGAACCGGTGACCTCTTACACAGTAAGGTCAGTAAGCAAGATACTTCCCGCCAAGTCAAGCGATCGTGCACCTGTCAAGTGTTATCTTTACTTGTGTGTGTGTATGTCACGCTGACTTGACGTATTTGACACTAACTATGAGTTAACTCTAAAGACCCTTTTAGAATGATTGAATACACAACATTTAATTACTTTGTTCTAAACAATTTTTTTATTTTTTTTTGCAATATTTTAAAATCTAATGTACCACGTAGTTTCTATACGTGTACCTAACAATATGCCAAAGTTATCGTAAATCAAAAAAAACACGGTGTATATTTCTGTTAATCCTTGTTTTTTTAGATTCCTCTTCAATGAAATGATACATCGTATACGTTTTGCCGTGACGTTCATAGTATAGAACAAGTCCGTTCCCAACTAGTACTTGTTCCACTTGGTTTATTGTTGAAAACAACCGAAATAGTACGTGACTCCCGGCTTATTTAAAAGATTTGACATTGACTGTTGTTATGAGAGTTGGTTTAACCTTTTTTAGATGTTTTCTCTTTGACCGAGTTTGTGTATGAAAATTGTCTCTTTACTTCTGGGACAGCCTTTATCAACAACATTTTAAAGCGCGCATTCGTAATTAGGTTGCTTAAAACTCGCTCGTATGACTTCGATTGTTTGATCGAATGTTCGACAAGAAGCCGTTTTTAAGAGAATAACGCCTCGCTAGCATATGCATCTCACATAAATGTAGTAAGTTTAGTAATCTTGTACAATTTTGAGCAGTCCTAATTCAAACATTTCAAACACAACATTTTCGACTCTAAAATCTGGACCCGAGTTAGCCCAAGTATCCAGAAGTGGTTGGCGGTTATGAGAACCATCTTTCAAAATCTTCAAAATCTGTGCTGGCAACATTACACATTTTCGTTTTTCTTGACATTAGAGTCTATTTCTCTCCAATCCTCCACTTTAAAATCTTATCTGTACTCGTACCTAGCTCCGTGCATCGGGTGTATTGTGTAATGTAATATATTGAAGTTCTTTTGATTTGTTAGACGGCTTCCGCTCAATCGTTTTCCGTGCATTAAGAATTTTACTCGATTTCATTTCATTAATCAAGAAAAACTAAAATATGCGATGTTGCCAGCATAGCAAAGAGGCTCATGATTTCATGATTGTCTGCCGAAGTTAATTCTTAGGTATAATATTACTGCAGTAAAGTATATCTATGTCATACGATAACAAACATCTAAGTGGTGTTAGGAATTGCTAAAATGAGCAAGAAGGAAGCAGCCTTGCGCGGTGGCGAGCAGAGAAAAGTAACACCCTGTGCATAGCTTACCTAGCGGGAGTAGCGGGGCGTTAATTACCTCTGCAATTGAATGTACGAAATCCTCCTTCTTTGTAATAAAAGTTCATTTCCGTTACAACAAAAAGAGCGTCGTTTGTCACCATTTGGAGATCTAATGGAGGGAGTAGGTACTTTTAAAAACGAAAAGTAAAGTTATCGGCCTTCTTTACACTAGTTCATACCATACCACTTACAATAGGCACGTCATCTGGTCATTCCGTTTTACGCATCTAACATTTATGCGCGAGGTACTGGTAATTTATAATCATTATATAAACAACTCTGCGACCGTTAACCTTCGAGGAGGGAAGATGGCCGGTTGAAAGATGTCCTTGGCTTTTACTAAAGAAAAGAATAAGAAGAAGAACACACTTTGCTTGTAAGCCTTCACTAAAACTAGAGTAGGTAGTTAACCCCAAACACAGACCTCACAACCTCGCTCTTAACTCCGTTAGCCCCCTGACCGATCCTGCTTATGTTCAATAAGATATATTGCCTGAATTACTTTTGTACCGAATTTCATAAAGATCGGATCAATACCTTCAAGTTATCGTCGAGCGAAAATACGAATGCCGCGCCATCCCAATTGTATTCAAGACCTCACTTAACCTGCAGGTAATTTGGAACGCGCCACTGACGACGTCGGAACTATGCTTGAAGCTATGCGCACGCGTCGGCTTGGCGGACGGCACGACGTCTTCTGTGCTCATGCGCAAGCTGTGCGCGGCGCCCGGCGCGCCCGCAAGTGCCACGCGCCAACCGCCCATCGTGGAGCCCTGCTGCGCCTGCGACGAGGCCAAGTACGAGGTCAGAAGTTTGTGCATTCATATTCATCATCATCATCATCATCCGATGATGAGGATGATGAGGCCGATGCCTGCGGCAGTCCACTGCTGGACATAGGCCTCTCCCAAGGCACGCCATTTTACTTATCATAAACTTTACTTGTTGAGCTGCTGTACTGCCCTCCTAAGCCAATAGGCAGTATCTCAGATAAAACGCCTGTTAGCATTATCAACTTTATTACCAAAAAAAGCGGCGTCTGGTGTCAAACTCTGTAGGCAGCTGACAAAGTGAATTGGGGGTTAAAGTTGGTGTAAGTAATAAACTCCGTGTCAGGTGACCTTCGAAGGGCTATGGTCGCGCAACATGCACCCGCGCTCGTTCCCGCCGGAGTCGGTGCGTGCGTACTTCGGCGACCTGATCGGCGCGTCGCATACGGCGCAGTATCGCGTGTGGCAGGAGGGCCGCGTTGCCAGTGCAGGCCTACGGCGGTTGGCTGACGACGGCGCAACCACGGCGCTCGAGAAGGAGTTGAAAGCCGAGGTAAATGCGATGGCTCATCATTTTGCGTCCCATTGGGATACATCATATTTAAATAATTTCTTCGGTCGTTCGTGGCACATTTTTTTATTTGTAATATATGGAGCTTGGAAACAAATCAATTACATCACTAACTTTCCTAAAAGACAGAGGATTATTGTTCAGTTTTTAGTGGGGGTTCCGGACGCTCTCGGCCGGCGGATCTAACATGATATGGGCCACATGATCAGTCCGGGTCCACTCGGTACATGGGTGGCAAATACAATTTGACAATGACCAAAATGGGGTTAAAATTGTAGGTATCAGCTGAGTTATGTTGTTTTATGTGAATTATGTTATGTGTAACCTCCTACTAACTCTTTCCACGTTTGCAGTCTATTTTATATGTATCACTAGCTATTTCCCGCGACTCCGTTCGCATAAAAGTCGTTTATCGTAATTCCCTAAGTACCCTATATCCATCCTCGGGACTCAAACTATCTCCATACCAAACTTCATCGAAATCGGTTCATTAGATCCAAGACTTACCCCCTACTACTTTACAAAACCCACAAACTTTACCTCTTTAAAGTATTAGTATACATAGATTAACTCCACTGGTTGGTATAATACAAATATGCGGGTTTCTTACGAATTTACTCGATAAAACCTTGATCAAACTTTTGCAGAGCGACCACATCCGCACAATAATCAAAGCCCGCGGCATATCATGGCAGCAGGTCGCGGGCGCCGGTTTGCCCACCACGTTCGCCGTATTCCGCGTAGACGCCAAGAAGCACTTAGTCTCCCTAGCTGCCAAGCTGGCTCCGTCTCCTGACTGGATCGTGGGCGTCTCCGCGCTGGAGCTCTGCAACGCCAACTGCACTTGGAGAATGTCTGCTACTCTGCCGCTGTACCCGTACGATGCTGGGACTGACAGCGGCATTGGTTATACGGCTAGTATTTAGGCATTGATTATCGTCTTTGATTAGTGGTAGCTGTGTAACTTTTCGATCGAATCCTTTGGAGTGACTGCTATGTCTTGTTTAATTGCCAAGTGATACAAAATAGTAGAATACTGTATAAATTGTGCCATATGGTTTGCGACTAGAGTTTACTACATATGAACTATTTAATAACGCCATCACTACTCTCAGATATACTGTCTTGTAGTTGCCCTCTTTCGTAAATCATTATTTAACTTCAATTTTCATTTCCAGTCCCGGCGGCAGCCGACAGTGCCGCCGGCGCCGGTGCGCGCGCTGCGACCCGACTGGCCACGCGACGCGCGCTCGCCCTTTTTCAATACGGAAGGGGAGATGCGTCCGTACGCTTCGCTGCGACTCACGCGCCTGAGACTCTATGAAAAGAGCTGCGACGGAGCAGGTAATGGCGAGCGTAAAACTTGAACCTTCCTTTTTCGAAAGTAAAGTCACCATGAAATATATTGAGGCATACAAGGTGGTCAACAGTATATAGTCAAAAGCAATGAAAACGGGTAACTTAGTACAGAATTTCCATAGAAAGTGACCCATTTTTATTGCTTCTGAGTATATATATAAAACCGCTCCTTTGCCTAGTTGTAGGTATGTTCCGGCGTTGAAAATGGTATAGTGACCGTTGATTCTTGCCGGTAACTTTATTTTAAAAACATTTAGGAGTTGGCGGTCCTTAGTTAGCTGTATTTACTCGTACGAGTACCAAGTTTTTATTACTGTTCGGTACAAATTAAGAAGTGAATTTTAAACTAACTTCCCAATGAGGTAGAGACTTGAAACTTTTGGGATAACTAGACGACAAAGCAATAATACGGTACTATTAATAATATTTTACTTATTTGATTCAAGAACTTGTTAAAAAAGTCTAGTACCCGTAGAAAAATATAGCGTTTGTCCACGATTTCATTAGGGTTGATTGAAGATTTGGGATAAGAAGACATGTTATATCACTTGCCAGACCTCCAAATATCTATATTATTGTTTCGATGTGCCTGACGGATAAACAAAACTTTCATAATCCGGCTCTAAGGACCAATAACCACTAGACAATGCGTAGCGTCGTTTGATGTTCATGTCAAGAGAACAGTAAAGGTAAACGGTAAACGTTAATGTGTGTTGTAGAGTCTGATATGTCGGAGTCGGTAGCGGGCTTGGGCGCATGCGCGACGCATGCGTGGGGCGTGTGGGGCCCGTGCAGCGTGACGTGCGGTGCGGGCCGCGCCGCGCGCCAGCGGTACTACATATGGCCGGCGCGCGCCCACGCTGAGGCCTGCCGCGCCGTGCTCACCGACCACCGCAAGTGCCGCGGGCCCAGGATGCACTGCCGGTAAGCGAACGGTTGGCTAGTTGAACTTTAGGACTGCCAACGTGCGTACGACGAAGCGAGTATTTTTTTACTCATTAATAAGCGCCATTCTAAATGAGTAAAGATGGTCGATGTGCGAGATAAAATTTACGTTACGGGGTTACGCACGTAAAACCGTGCACTAGGCATCATCATGCCGCAGTACTTAAAGCAGTAAAACAATTCCGAAGCAACAGTTTCAGTTTATTTGAAGTGGTTTTACCCGGGAGTCGGACGATTATAGAGCTTTTAAAAATGCCTTGTGTTATTCTCCGGAATTCTGTAGCTTTGCTAAAATGTCAAATAGTTTCTCAGCTTTGCATTAAGTACCTACTGCAATTCTGTTGGACGTTACTTCTAGAGCAATATCCGAGTATGAGCCGGACCCAGCGGAGCAGTCAGGCCCGTGCGCTGTGTCGCCGTGGTCGGACTGGTCCCCGTGCGAGGGTTGCGGCGTGCGCGCGCGCACCCGGCACTACGTGGCGCCGCGCGCGCACAAGCACTGCCACGTCGGCTTCCGCGCCAGGACCATACTCAGCCAGGCTCTGCCATGCGATGCTGGACCCTGCGACAGGTAGGGAGGTTACGGCTTTACAGGCCGCTTAAAACAACATTTGAGTTGGATCCTTTCCTTCAGGCCTGCGGTATTTGGGTTAGGTGGTAAAGCCAGGTTATGATTCACCTCAAGGTGCTTGAGTAAGATCGTTGTGATTTTCATTTATTTGTATATGCTTACAAACATTCTTTCTTATACTATCTTACTTTCGAAATTGATTTGAATATTTTGCTTTTACAGACCGGCTCCATCCAATAGTACCAATACGACAGCAATTTCCAACTTCGAGTGGTTTTTCAAGGTTTGTACATATCGCAAAATTGGAAACGTGTATTCAAAAAATACTGCTACTTTCTATAAATAATGGTTCTTCTTGCAGACAGTTTTTTTAAAAATAAAGAACCTAGTAGGTACAATCTTTAAAGACATAATTAATAAAACCTTTTTCAGAAATTGGCAATCCAAACATACATGTAACTCTTTACTGACTGTACTTACCTAATAATGTAACCTGTGTAAGTACCTATGATGCTAGTACATAGAACGAAGGTGGTCTGGGCCAAAGAGTGTTCTAATGGCTTCCACATATCGGACGACGTAGCGTGGGTGGGCCCCGGGAAACAATCCATTTGTTGATTCTTTCAGTATGCCCAGCTCTGAAAGCTTTTCTAGATAGTAAACAAAATAAATAAATATGGGACATACTTAAATAGACACAAAAAAGAATAGATTCAGGAACCAAAACTCGCGCTCATTACATATATATTTGCTCATACCGGGAATCGAACCCGAGACCGCCAGCTTCGTAGGCAGAGTCTCTACCAACACCTAGACTAAACATGTAGTCGTCGTCGTCGATGATTCTAAGTGGTGGTGTGTTATCCCAGGACGTGGGGACTCCGGATTGCAAGGTGACGACGTGGAGCGACTGGTCGCCGTGCTCGGCGCGCTGCGGGCGCGGGCGCCGGCTGCGCACGCGGCTGTACCTGGCGCGGGAGGCGCGCGTTCAGAACCCGCTCTCGCGCCGCCTGTTGGCCGCCTGGAACCACCGGTTCGCGGAGCTACAGCATTTGGTTAGTCTTCTTTATAAGTTCTTAAGTTGACGACACGGTGGCCTAGTTGGGAGTGACCCTGCCTCCGAAGCCAGGGGTCCTGGGTTCAAATCCCGGTAAGGGCAGATATTCGTGTGATGAGCGCGAATATTTGTTCCTGAGTCTTGGATGGTTTCTATGTATTTAAGTATTTATTTCTCTATACAGTGTGTTACCGGCATGAGGGCTTTAAATGTAGGTATCGATTCTACTCCTCAAATGGAACTCCTTTTGTTCTACAACTTTAAAAAATGAGGTAATTTTTATTTTTTATTTTTCATACAAAATAAATTAATTCACTGATTTTACTAGTAAAGTTTAAAAGTTTGATCACCTATAACTTACTGTAAATTAAGTTATTTTCTAAGTCGTAGAACAAAAGATGTAGCATTTGAGGAGTAGAATCGATACCTATCTACATTTAAAGCCCTCATGCCGGTAACACACTGTATAAGTATGTTATCGTTGTCTAGTACCTACCCATAGTACAAGCCTAGAGCTTAGTTTGGGACTAGGTCAATTTGTGTGAGATTGTCCCCTGATATTTAATATTATATTATTATTATTATTATTTATGGTGATTAAAAACTACACCTTCATGGATTATCTTGCGTGTTACAAATTCGTTCAGTTTTTGAATCATATAAAACGGTAAATGAGATAACAAGACGACTATTATATGCACTACATCTGTACTGAAATGTAATTAGTTTCTTACACACTACTCTGTGTAATCAAATTACACATAAAGTATCCAAGACAAGGTACGATCGAACTCATAAATATCTGCAGATTTTAGTATGTTGTTGCAGCAATAAATTTATATGACTATTGATGTACAAAATTCAAACCACTTCACTTTAATACGTTTATGCGACAAGGTACTAAAATGTACAGTTAACTATGAGTTCGACTGTACACACTTCAAAATACCTTTTAACTTGTTTTAAATTTCTTGATTAAAATTAACTGCAAAATCTAACGAAGCTAATATTTGGTGTAATTATTTGTGCGTGAAAGACCAGCTCTAATGATGGGGTCAAAATAACTATTATTAAATGGAGTCAATATAGCTTAATTGAAACATTATCCACCCCCACAATTTTATAAAGCCGCATATTTTTCTCCGATCTAATAAAACTGAATACCAATGGAGTTTCTTTGTTTCATGTTCTTTTACATAGAATTACCCAGTTGAAAACACAACGGCAGAAACTTCTGAGTTGGAGCAGCTGGTGCAGGAGCAGATGGACCGCTGCCAGTTCACTATGACGCAGCAGGAGGCTCTGTGCGACGGCGAGGAGACCAGTTGCCTCGACGCCGTCACTGCGGGTACTAGACTTTATATTTTTTTACTAGCGGTTTTAGAGCAGCTAGAGTAAGAGCAATGGACCGCTGCCTGTTCACCATGACGAAGCAAGAGGCGTATGCGACGGCAAGGAGACCGGCTGCCTCGACGCCGTCACTACGGGTACTAGATTCATAATTATGTACTAGCGTTGTTAGAGCAGCTAGTGTAAGAGCAATGGACCGCTGCCTGCTCACCATGACGAAGCAAGAGGCGTGTGCGACGGCAAGGAGACCGGCTGCCTCGACGCCGTCACTACGGGTACTAGACTTCATAATTATGTACTAGCGTTGTTAGAGCAGCTAGTGTAAGAGCAATGGACCGCTGCCTGTTCACCATGACGCAGCAGGCGGCGCTGTGCGACAGCGAGGAGAGAGTTGCTTTTTAATTTGAATATACAAGTCGTTCCTTAGTGACATCTTAGTGTTTTTTTTAATCCTTACCGGATAATGAGGGGTATTATAAGTTTGACGTGTGTAGGTATCTGTGTTTCGGTCTGTGACATCGTAGCTCTTAAACGGATGGACCGATTTTGAGAAAGGTGACTTAATCAAAAGTATTAAGTTTTGACGAAAATTCGTTTAGTCATTTAAAGTTACGAATATGAGCTCTGAGTTTTATGTAACACTTGATATCAGTGATGATGTCCCTCCAGTGAAACTGTAATGTAACGTGCTCCGAGCCCGTTGAAGTATTGGTCATTGCTCAGGGGATTTTTAGGCGCTGAACAAAAAAACTATTCAATTTCAAATTCAATTGTTTTGAAGCTAAAGAACACTAGTTTGATCGAGATGGTTCTTAGCTAACTCTAATAGGGAACTTGCATCGCTATTCCCTGGGGAACTGTTCAATTATCCGGGATATAAAGCACAGATATCCTATGTCCTTCTCCGGGATTTTAGTTATCTCCATACCAAATTACATCTAAATCGATTCAGTATAGATCCAGAGATGACCCCTACAATCTCACAAACTCAACAAGTTTACCCCTTAATAATATTAGTATAGATTACCATGTTTAAGCTAATATCATTGACTTAAAATATTACGTAAATAAAATAAGAATGCCGAAAGAAAAAATCAAAACCTTAAAAGAAGTTTTTAGGGTTCCGTAGCCAAATGGCAAAAAACGGAACCCTTATAGATTCGTCATGTCTGTCTGTCTGTCCGTCCGTATGTCACAGTCACTTTTTTCCGAAACTATAAGAACTACACTATTGAAACTTGGTAAGTAGATGTATTCTGTAAACCGCATTAAGATTTTCACACAAAAATAGAAAAAAAACATAAATTTTGGGGGTTCCCCATACTTAGAACTGAAACTCAAATAATTTTTTTTCATCAAACCCATACGTGTGGGGTATCTATGGAAAGGTATTCAAAAATGATATTGAGGTTACTAACATCATTTTTTTCTAAACTGAACAGTTTGCGCGAGAGACACTTCCAAAGTGTTGAAATGTGTGTCCTCCCCTGTAACTTCTAAAATAAGAGAATGATAGAACTAAAAAAAATATATGATGTACATACCATGCAAACTTCCACCGAATATTGGTTTGAACGAGATCTAGTAAGTAGTTTTTTTTTAATACGTCATAAAAACATTGATCAAAGCTACAACGAACTTTTATATTATGTTACTTGCTGCTACGGAACCCTTCATGGGCGAGTCCGACTCGCACTTGGCCGCTTTTTTTTTTAACAACTTAGTGTATTGCGATTAATGTGCTTTTTGAAATTTTCTCTTAATCTTATAAATTAAACTTAATATTTTTTTCATGTTGCCTTTTAAAAATGGGCTGGAAAGCATTATCTTACCATTGCAATCATTGATGCAAAACTAAAGACTTGACTAGTTAAATTCTAGCCTCTATTACAAAAATATATCTTTATTTTTACACTTCACATAGTATTAAAACAAACTTCGTTTTCCGCGTCTTTCTGTCTGGCTGTATATTCGCCAACTCTTCCTAAACGACGCAACGAATTTTAATGCTGTTTTCGCCATTAGATGGATATTTTTTCAAGGAATGGTCTTATGTGTAATTTTGGTCGCAATGTTTAATCTAGTAGGTATAGAAAATTATCATACAACACATATATAAAAAAATATCTGATACAATTTCCAACATGTGTTCGTCAAATGTCTTTGGATAACGTCTTACTTTAGTTCGTTCGTCCATTACTCTACGATGTTTGTTCTGCAGAAACCTGCAGGTTGCCAGCGTCGGTGGGGTACTGCCGCAGCTACAACGAGCGCTGGTTCTTCGAGGCGGCGGGCGGTCGCTGCGAGCCCTTCGGCTACAGCGGCTGCGGCGGCAATGCCAACAACTTCCCCTCGCACGACGAGTGCCAGCGCCGCTGCGGCCACGCCCTCACCACTGGTCAGTGCTGATCTTTCAGTACCTCGCTCTCAGATATTCCGGTAGTGGCGCGATAGGCGAGAACTAACCACCAGCCAGTGGTGGATCCAGGGGGCCGTAAGGGTCTCAATACCAAAAGCAAAAATACTTATAGTGTAAGAGGCGAAGGTTGAGACGGGGTACTTTTCAACGCCATGTCAAATACAAAAGACGTCACTCACACGCCGATGACAGCTTAAAACCAAAGCGAATGTCAAGCTTGCGCTATAGACACTCAGGTCTATTTTGCGCTGGCCACCATGACGGAAATATCCGTCAATGGCGTTGAAAAGGTTAAATGTCTGGAAAGTATAGTGGCGTCGAGTAAAGTAGCTTCGACCGCTGCAATGTTGAGTGCATTGTTAGTGTTTACATTGATACAAATCTATTCTGAATTTAACAGATTACGGTGAAAAAGCTCAATAACATTTCTATTATTTCAGCTGCGCTGTCGTCTACGACTGAAATTATCATAAAGAAACTAAAATCTACGCCGTCTAGTGAAGACAATGAAGTTATCCAAAACGATTCACCAAAGGAAGGTAAAGTTTACTTTATTCGTCATCTCCTGTATATGTAAACATATTTTAATCGTTATATCGATTAAAGCAGAAAATAAGCTTCTGTCAAAAAAAGTTTATGTCGACATGTTTTTTGCTGACGGTACTTTTTGTCCTGTCACCATCTGCTTGTCGAGACTAGATTAGTGAACTCCAATTCGGTGTATCTAAATTAAGGAAATCCGTTGCCTCGTTTCGACTCCATATTTAGATAATTACATAGTTTTGTAGATGCAGTCGAATACAAGTAACTGTACATTTTAGTACCATGTCGCAATAACGTATTCAACTAAGAGTGATTTGAATTAGGTATATCAATAGCAGCGACAAGGTACAAAAATGTTCAGCTATTTATGAGTTCGACCGTACCTTATCGACGGGTACTGAAATACTGGGCTGAGGAAGACGAAATACAATGTCGTTCGTATAATAATTAACTCCATCTGGGGCTCTTCTATACTCGCTAAAACCTTATTGCTTTTGACATGTTATCACATTGTCAACGTTATGATGGCTCTAACTTACTTGTCAGTAATGGCGGACGACTACAAAACTATACGATAACCTGTCAAAAGCAATATGGTTTTACCGAGTAGAATACCCGACGCTGTTGACGGTGAACTCTCGCTAGAGGACGTGAACTGCGAGGTGGGCGCGTGGCTGGGATGGGGCAGCTGCTTCGGTCACTGTGACGCCGCTCTCAAGCTCAACTATAGGCTTGTTCTGGTAAGTCGTAAGTAAAAAATATTTAACAAAAGCCATAATGCTTACGAATCTTATATTACCCCAAAAGGAAGGACAATAAATTCCAGAGCCGCAGATTCATCCCGTGGAACGGTCTCGTACCACAAGCAGGTTTCTAACTTAATTCTTAATTTCTGCTTCGTGTTTTATAAAAGATTGATTTATAATTGATATTACGCCACGTCAATCGTGTGTATAAATAGCGTGAATCAGCCTTTATCTATGACTCCAGTGGCCCTAGCCAATATGCGTTCGCTAACTAGCGTTTCTATTCGTTTTGTTTTTAAACCAATCGCGTCACTGGCAGATTACGTCATACGAAAAGTCACGTGATCTACCAGTGACGCGATTGGTTTAAAAACCTAACGAATAGAAACGCAGGTTAGCGAACGCATCTTGGCTAGGGCCTCTGTAGATTGTTTGTCGCTCGGGTATATTGTATTGTTTTTTCATCCAGCGGGCCGCCTCGGGCTCGGGCAAGCCTTGCCCAAACCTGTTGAAAAGCCGCCCCTGCAAGCCGACCCACTGCCGCAAGCCGACCGCGCTGGCTGTCACTGAGTTCGTTAACGAGGATGACATTTCACAATTCTAAAGTACTGCTTTCTATTTTACTTTACTTAGGCTACTTAGCAACTACGGCAGATGGTCGCGTATACACAATTAATTATTGAATATTACCGCCATTTAGAAATACGCTGATTTTAGTTTGGCACTATATCTGCAGCGTTCTGTATCAAGGTAGAGTCAAAGTCATAAATACGTGTTGACTAACTACCATACGGAATTGTCTAACAAGTGAAAGCTACAAGATATAAAAGTGATTACTCGATTTTAAGGTTGACTGCATTTGAATTACATTTATCAATGCTGGCTATGTAGGAAAGCTGCCCGAAGCTTTCCTACAAAACATTTATTGGTACTCTTAGCACTATTTGAATCTAGTTCATTATAATAAGGTTAACACTAGGGGTGAGGTTTTTTCACTATTGTTGTAGCTAGTTTCGAAATGAATCATATACACGAACCTAATGATTTATAATTATAAGATCAGATCGTATTGAATTTTACATTATAAAAAATGTAGGAATAGGAAATAAATTAAAATGTAGTTAAGTACAATTTGTACGTTGTGCATCAAACTGAAATAATATTTTCCGTAAAGTCCAATATAATACTGGATTTGTTTTATCTTCTACAGAAACCTACATAAAATTACTGTAATTCTCTTTCGCTTCATAGTTAAAAGGAGAAATACTCACTCCTAAAATTGACGTTAGAAGTTATGATCGCCTAATCTCTTACCTAACATTGATTGCCCTAGAACCGATGTGTGAAGGAGTCAGTGCTTTAGAAGTTTCCTATTTAGTGCATCGGCCAGAGTTTTCAACTATAGTAAGGCATTTAGAAAATATTAATTTAATCAAACTCTTATTTTAAATGACTGTGTTTTGAAATAAACAACCAAGTAAATTATTAATCGTGAATTTTATTATCTATTCTTATTTATCCTGTGCTTATTATCAAATCTATTGAAGGACTATGCTGACTAGAGACGGGTTATCAAAATAAATCAAAGTCCAGTTATAATTAATTTATTATCTGTTAATTTACAATAAAACTTTGTACACGAAATCTTACAAACTATACTTACAAGTAAATTCTTAGGACATACTTACCTAATTATACTAACTGCCGCACTAAGGACGAGTTGTTTGATCAGTAGTTAATTGAACTACTGGTTAAAATTCGAAAAAAGAATCTAAAGTTTAATACATTCCCTTGAGATTTAACAATTAGTTACGATTTTTAACAATTACTTAGTTTAACTACTGATCAAACAACAGGCCCAAAAAGTCTGTTATAGTATTTTAATCATTAAAATACCTTGTAAGTAGTACTTTACGTCCATACTTATTAAACGGCGTTATGATGAGTGTAAACTAGCCCTTACAATAATATTATTTATGTAATGAGCTATATGAGCGGCAGAGAGTACAAGGACTTAGATTAACTTATCTGCCCTAATACTGTAGAGAACATCACAGGTCATTTTGTAAATATGTCTCCCACAATCTTATCTTGTTATATTAGCTTACTTATTAGAAAAGGCAGTCGTTGTTGTGGTGGAGATGTTGAAGTATCTTTTGTGTTAAGAGTACTTTAGAGAACGTAAGGGCGGCGATTCTATCAGAGCTGTGCGTGGCTACTAATCGATGCGCTTGGAAACAATCTACAATTATAAACACTATAGAAAAACCGCTGGGAGAATGAACTTTAATCTTTGGTTGTAGCGCGCTGCTGCTCGCCATGCGGTGCGGCTAGGTAGGTGGCCTAATGTGAAAGCGCTCTTGAGGCTTCTATAGGGACGTAAAAGCCAACAGCCGGTACCTAGAAAGGCTTTTAGTCTTTTACTTTTAATTTGTTCTATCGTAACGCATTGTTTTGAACGTTAATGTCTCCGCAGGTGCTTGATGAGGACAACAAGAATACATTCGGTAAACGTCTTTTGTTTGAGTAATGTACAAACAGTTCATTGTTACATATGAATATTTTAACATAATGTCCTTAGCTGTATTCAGTTTGAAGGCTATTTTAATTTTAAAGCAATAAACAATTCACGTACGTATTAATTAGGAGTCGATTTAAATGTATGATACAATCTGCCAGTTGTCACGGAGGCGTTTTGAATGATATTTATTTTGCTGTCATTAATAGTGGTTAGTGTGGTTACACAGCAAACCGTAAAGGTAAACTAATGACAATGTTATAATGCCGAGTCGAGAACTTTGTTTTCATTCTTACACTTTCACTCGCTCTCGACAAAATTCAAGCTATACCCAGCCTCGTCTAGAAACTTTGTTTCCGACGGCAGTTCAATGGACTTTCTTTGGTTGCGTTTATTCTATCGATTTGATGTTTTTTTTGTACAATATCATGTCATCTAACCTATTTATAGAAAAATATTTTGTATACTAAGTATATACAGTTATCTCAACGTTTCACGGGTAAACTGTACACAGTAGTCGTTGTCTATGGCAAGATGCTCCGCTTGGAGGAGGCTCAGACGCGCGCGATCTCGGGCCGCGGGGGGGGCTCGCAGCACCGCGGCGCCACGCACTCTTTGGCACAGGGGGTGGCGCAGGCCTCATTCGCTAATTCTATTAATGCCTTCTTTTCTTCGTCGGTCCCTGCAAAAGGAGCAAAAATAAATTTGATTAACGTTTTCTCGTCACATATAAGTCAGATGTATCAGGCATGACTTACCGACAAGTGACGCTAGCATGAACTCTGGCTGCAGCGTGACCAATCCTATTCCGTGGCGCTTGAACACGTCACACACGAGCTCAGAACTGCGCAAATAGTCCTGAAAAGCATAATTGTCTTATTGGACAGCTTTCATTTGTCATGCTTGATTATCGCAGGAATATGGCTAATGATATACCAAGATTGCGTACGTACCCGTGTCAAAGTGCATTCGACTATCCTGTTGTTATTAGATATTAATTAGATATATTATTAAATGATCTATTGACATGGAGCTTATTGTCGGCTTACTGATGAAGGTTGCGTTGGTAAATAATATAACAGCACACAGACATAGACATCCAACTCCTTAAGAAGTGCCTAAATAAGTGGACATAAACTATGAGGAACAGGTATGTTAGACCACGCAGATGAAGAAAATAGAAGACTCTATGTGTATAAATAACAAAGCAATATAAACCGGAAAATATAACGACCATATTTTATATCAGACTTCTGATCGATTTATGGTTAATCACCATAAATCGATTATTCACAGAATATATATTTCGATACAATACTTGTTCCCTGTACATACAGAGTATATTGGTAACATGTTCATTATTTTATGCCATGAGGAAGGCAAACCACCACAAGATTGCAAATGCGTTGCAAACGTCTGTCCTCAGGGACAGAATGCCTCACTGCCAGTTATTAGAACCGTTGGTTTAATTGGCCGTGGATAGTAGGTAACTTGCGAGCAATCAGTCGCTACTAGTTAATATTATAGTTTATTTGATTTCTTACCTCATGCGAAGAGTACGCGACGTGTGCGGTGGCGACGACGCGGTCGCGGTGCAGCTGCCACACGTGCAGCTCGTGGATGGCGAGCACGCCCGGCACGCGCAGCGCCGCCGCCTTCAGCTCGCACGCGCCAAGACCCTCAGGGACCGTCTGCAGCAGGATCAGACCCGCTGACCGCACTGTTCGACACAACTCGAAATATAATATTTGCTTTACATTGGGCCAATCCTGAGCGTGCCAAATAATGCTAGGTTACGGATTAGTGACCCAACTAGCAAAAAATTAGGTACATAATTATGATGGTCGCGGTGACGTAACTTGTTATGCATATTAAAACGTTTATATAACGCAATTTGAACCCATTTTATTCAGCAATTCAGTCACATAAATGTCGTTTATAGATAATCAGCTAAATATGGTCTCGTAATTATCGACGGAGTGAAGTATTTACAAGCCTAATTTATACTAGGTATATCTGTAACTTATTTTTATTTTAGAGTAATGACATGTTTGTATTATAAAAGCGACTTAAGTTAGAAAACAGCAGAACAACTTTAAAGTGAAAGTAATGTCCGATTGTGCATCTAATTAATAAATCCATTAATACCTATCGGTAAGTACAATATTACACATTTATTTAGCACCTAAGTTAATTTATAAGTTTCATAAAATAGGGGTTCGTAAATTCTAGCATAGGTTTGCAAAGTATTGCGAAGGTCAGTTTTCTGATGAAATATACTAGATTTTAACATAATATTCAACGCTGCCCTATTCTTAGTTATATGAATATGATCAAGAATATTTTTAGATCAATATCCATATCTTTATTATTTTTAATTCTTATAAAATTAAATAATAGCTACGTGTTACAAAATAATCCGTAAAAAAGAAATTACGAAAGTAGTGTCAACGCAAGTATACTGTATACCTAAGATACTGAACTGACGTTATTTAATAAGGGTTGACACTACTTTTGTAATTTCTTTTTTACGGATTATTTTGTAACACGTTGTGATCAAGTTAGCGGTTTTACGGCCATGATTCCATGCCGGTTAGATTTTTGGGTTTCTGAGACCTACAAAAGCTTTCTACATCCGATTTTTTCTCTTTTTTTCTAGAAAGAATCATGAAATGGTCATTGTAGCTAAAGTGGACTGTTTAAAAAAAGAAGTGGATTGGTGCTGTACAGTGGCCTTGGAAATTTGAATACGATTATAAGACATTTTAGGATTGTAATAATCGTATTGCAAAATATATAACATAATAGCAGTATAGTAGCAAAGATGTTACTTTTACTCGACTGTGTGAAGCTTATCATAAGAAAGATATATAATACTGGTGTTACTTCAGGTAATAGTCATATTATACAGACCTAATCAGCAAAATCTTAAATTACGCTAAAGTCACAAAAGGAAGCTGAGTAAATGTTTACTCTGCATTATTACATATATAGGTAATCGTAATGCTGAGTAACCAAAATAATGACAAAGATGCTTTTATTCCACATATTCTGTATAATTCGCACTTACCTTTATGACTTTTATAAATCGAAGCGCATTATTCTGCTCAGCCTTATTATATCTAGTTTGCGGGTTGGGGAATCAATGTACTAGTGGCAAGGTCAAACTTAAGCCAAACAAGGACTATTGTCAATGACAGTAGGTTTGTTTGTTATTAGAACAATCAATCAATTTAATTGGAAAACATTGGTAATAAAGATGCTACTTGCAATCTTAAAAGTTAGTGAACTGTGTATCTATTTATTTAGTCGTTGTTTAAACTTTGTTTCTGTGTCTGTGTGTGTCTGTAGGCGAACTCACTAATCACCACGATTGACCATTAGGAAATCAATAGGTTTAAACAGCATAAGTATCTTGTTTTGAATGGCAATGCTGCTAACAACTTCAAGGATCTATTTAACCTAGTGGTCCCATATGATAGTCTCTGCAGCAGACTTAGGCTTATACCCAAAGGATGCCTATCAATTCTCAACATGAAACCTTTAGCAGTTCGTTAAGATCTTGAACTGATGTCATCGTGCCAGTGCAACTTACTGAAGGGGAAGTTGAAGATGACGAGCACAATGGCGGCGAGGGCGGAGAGCGCCGGGTCGGCGATGCCGGCCGCCTGCGCCTCCCACTCCGACGTCAGCCCGGCGCCGATTACAAACAGGCTACCTGTATTAGAAATTCCAATAAATTCTTAACATATGTACCTGCCCCCATTTTACGGTTGGTTCCCAATTCTACAGATTTCTATTACAGATTTCTATCTCTACAGATTGTCAGCTCTACAGATTCCCAACTCTACAGATTCCCAACTCTATATATTCATGACCCGTTAATGTACTCAACGTACATAAATAAAGTAGGTAGGTTAAGTTAGATTCGTTTTTACATCAGAGATCAGTAAAAATGTGATTATCTTGAAATTAAAATCTGTCTAAATGGGAATCTAACATGAGAATTCGTAGAATTGGGAATCCGTAGCAATGAGAATCTGTAGAATTGGGAATCTGTAGTTCTGAGAATCTGTTGAATTGGAAATCTGTAGAGGTGAGAATCTGTAGAATTGGGAATCTGTAGAGCTGAGAATCTGCAGAATTGGAAATCTGTAGAGCTCAAAATCTGCAGAATTGGGAATCTGTAGAGCTGGTAAAAATCGCATTTTACTACCCTGATAGTTACAGGTGACAGGTGACATTTCATTGTATTTAGCTGCGCCACAGCTTAAATTAAACCCAGTGATGTATCAGCGTGTTACTTTGCAATGCATACCGATTGTCACCAGTCACGTGTGATGGTCAAGATATTAAAATAGGGTTGGTGGTTGTCAAGTGAAGTTAGTAGTATGCCTTATTCTGCCAAGAAGATGGTCAGATTTAAAAAGAAAAATACATTGACGAAGTTGGACCCTACTACTATTTTTAGCACTGGTGGAGCCTGAAGGATGCAATAGGTCGTACAGAAAGGTAAAGGGTTAAGGTGACGAGTGAAACAACGAAGCGGCTTCTACTTATTATAGAACTTTTGCAGTTTACGTTCTTGTTCTCATTTGTTCTGTAAAGATAATAAATAGTCATTTCCATAAAACATTTTATGACCTCGCAAAATATTGCGGTAGGTAATATCCCACTAAAAACATAAATGTAAAAAAGGAGAGCCAAGTTCAATACAAAAATTATTCTCTGCTGTGGGCTTCGCCGCAAAAAGAATGGAGATCTGAGATTGAGTGCCAAGTTCTATGCAAAATCCAAATATGTAGTCTAAGGGCTGACTTGGCTGGTTTTCCCATACGAATTATTATTAAGTACCTACTTTTACACAGTCATGGAATAGCCTTATGTTCGATGGGTAGTTTCTACCAGCAAGCCAAATTTTCGGAATAATAAAATAAGAACCGAAAGGTAACAGATTTAAAACATGCGAAGGCTATATAATTCGTATGGGAAAACCAGCCAAGTCAGCCCTTAGACTACATATTTGGATTTTGCATAGAACTTGGCACTCAATCTCAGATCTCCATTCTTTTTGCGGCGAAGCCCACAGCAGAGAATACATTTTGTATTGAACTTGGCTCTCCTTTTTTACATTTATGTTTTTGGTGGGATATCATTACTTTTTGTAGGTAAGTACATATCCTCGTAACGCCGTGGGTCCTTAAAGGTCCTTAGGTTCGCAGCATAAATCGCAACCTTATAGGTCAGATATCGAGAGACAGCGGACAGCAAGACGGCGCTCGGCGCTCGCGCTTATGAGCGCGGCTGCCGCTCGCTCGGCCACGTTCGCGTCAACGGTTCGATTCGGTTGTCACAGCGCCCCACCCACCCCGCCCGCGCCGCTCCGGCGTCACTCGGCGCGCGCGCGTCGTGTATATACCGAAAATCTAAATGCCCATTATTTTATCATTATTTATGAGTAGGTAATGATTTTACACTATTGATGTGCGCTAAATATAAAAATAATAATTAATCCCAGTTAATAACGTAGGTACCCTAAGTAATATTAGGTATTTATGTTAAGCGTTCATAATAGAATCTAATTATTTGAAAATTGCCAGTTTTTTATTTATTCCTTTGTATTCATCTAATTACCTATCTGCATACCAAATTTTAACTCTCTAGGTCATCTGGAACTGGGTTAGAGTTTTGGTCTATAGGTCAGTCAATGATAAAAATGAGGAATTTTGGACATTAATATCTAAATAACCGTTTTAGATAAGCTTATGAAATTTAGAACACATATGTATCTCGCAAGTCTCAATATATGAGCCAAATTTGATACGTTTATGTAAAATAGTTTTTAATTTATGAGGGGGTCAAAAGTGGCTCCAAATGGTTCGTGTAATATTACACACGGTGCGGCTCGCCAGTTCTGTTTCTTGAACTTGGCTTGACACGCTCCCGCGTGTCTAGATCACTAATATCAATAGATTGCGACATTTGCATCTGAATACATATCTTATCAAGATAGTAATGTTAATGTCGGCAATAGTAAATTGGGATTATATTTAGATATTTTGCACTAAGATGCTTCTTAGATAAGCTTTATTTAATTTACTATTTTTATGAACAAATAAGTCTATTTACAGTCGAGAAGTAGGACATGTATACACTTTTGCAACTAACTTTAATGAAATAAATCGTAAAAAAGATGTGCGAGGGTTATATAAGTATCTATCTAGTAAGCTTCAGGAGAAATGAGGTTATCACTGAGTACAGCATATATACACTGCTACCAGCTTACGTTTTCATATGTGTGTAAACAATAGATGATAGTCGCACTTGACAAGCAACATGTTGACGTGCCTCTGTTTTATTGAAATCATTGTACGTGTACCACTACACCCAAGGAAATCATCACCTATATTCTCGTACTTACTAGCGATGTCGGTGGGCGCGTGGGCAAGAATGGGCTCCCCCACTCCGGTCTTAAGCACCACGCCGCCACTCTCTGTCATGCTGAGCCGACGGCTGTAGCTCAGCTCGCGCCCTGAACACATCATACGGAACATAAAGGACGCAGAACCGGCCATCTATACCTACACATACAATTTACTTTATCTAGATCCTTTCTAAGGTCTAATCCCTTTCGGAACGTTCTGTCCGTTTCCCAAAACACCCGTTCCCAAAACATCCGTTCCATTAGAGCCGTTTCTCATATTATGCTTATGCCAAGAAAAACGTTTCCCAAAACATCCGTATGCCAAAATAATCGTTTCTCAAAACACCCTTATGCCAATTAAAACGTTTCTCAAAACACCCTTATGCCAAGAAAAACGTTTCTCAAACACCCTTATGCCAATTAAAACGTTTCTCAAAACACCCTTATGCCAAGAAAAACGTTTCTCAAACACCCTTATGCCAAGAAAAACGTTTCTCAAACACCCTTATGCCAAGAAAAACGTTTCTCAAACACCCTTATGCCAATTAAAACGTTTCTCAAAACACCCTTATGCCAAGAAAAACGTTTCTCAAACACCCTTATGCCAATTAAAACGTTTCTCAAAACACCCTTATGCCAAGAAAAACGTTTCTCAAACACCCTTATGCCAAGAAAAACGTTTCTCAAACACCCTTATGCCAAGAAAAACGTTTCTCAAACACCCTTATGCCAAGAAAAACGTTTCTCAAACACCCTTATGCCAAGAAAAACGTTTCTCAAACACCCTTATGCCAAGAAAAACGTTTCTCAAACACCCTTATGCCAAGAAAAACGTTTCTCAAACACCCTTATGCCAAGAAAAACGTTTCTCAAACACCCTTATGCCAAGAAAAACGTTTCTCAAACACCCTTATGCCAAGAAAAACGTTTCTCAAACACCCTTATGCCAAGAAAAACGTTTCCCAGAACATCCGAATTCACTTCGAGATATATTGTAACACATAGATATTATATTGTGCGTGTTTTTGGGCGACTGATCTAAAAAACGGATCTTTTGGGAAATACATATTCTGGGAAACGCAAATTTTGAGAAACGGATCATTTAGGAAACGCATATTTTGAAGAGAAACGCATATTTTAAGAAACGGGTAATTTAGGAAAATGACATTTTGGGGACGGATGTTTTGGGAACGGGTATTTTGGGAAACGGACAGAACGTTCCGAAAGGGTTTAGGGTTAGGTTAGGTGCTGACGCGTTAACGCAAAATCTTACAACGTTACTTAAGTTTCTTTTTTACTTTTATAAAATGATAACATTGGTTTTCAGCATAGATAAATTATACATAATTCTAAGATTTAGGTATAATTTAGCGACAGCTTTGGTTCCTAAGAATAAAATTGGTTAAGAACTTTATGATTGGTTGTCAAAATTGAAAACAGGCTATTGTATGGCTAAAACGCGAGCGCTTCTAATTATTTGACCACCTATGTATATGAAACCGTAACATGCACCGTATCCAAATGTATGTATAATCGATCAATAAGTGAAAAGTGAGTGCCATAAAACTGAGCCATAGTTAAACCGTATTAAAAACAAAGTTGACTGGCGATTATGATCAAATACGGTTCCGTAAGTAATCGATTCTATAATCTATAAATAATCGCGTCTAACAGGTTTGAGTTGTAAATAACAGTCCAAAAATTATTAAATTGTTTTGATATCTTTTATTGACGTCTGTAAATATACACATAAAAACACATATGGCGATATTTTTTATTTTTTTTATTTTTTTTTAGTTTATTTAGGAAACAAACAGTCACGTACAAATAGTAATATCATTAACTTATTATAACTAACAGACCTATAGTTCCATTTACTCAAATAAAATACATTAATTATAAAATGAAACAGGGTAGGTGTTGCGAATAATTTTGCTACTCATTCGCGCGGTAAGTAAGTAAACTCGTAATTATATAAACAAACTAGAAAAAAAAAGTAATCTTTCGTAGAACATAAAGTTACAGACAATTCAAGTAAATCAGTAAAAACAAGAAAAAACAAAGACATCAGGAGAAGAGCAAACTCCTAAGAGCACTGCTGTATTTACCAATTGATAAAGAGAATATATCTAAATCTATGAAATTTATATTGTAATCACGACAGGCTCGCCTAAAGAAAGTATTTCTTGCAAAATTTGAGCGGCAAAAACTTATAATAAGTACAATGTCATTAAATTATCAAATAATTATCTTGTTCACGTGTAAGATAATTCGCATTTGAAATTAGGTAGCTACGAGTATATTATCCGAGACACTTTCATTTAATTTCAAAAGATAATAAAGTTTGGCCAACAAGAAACATAAGTGCGAGTCGTATCTTGTATTTACAACATTTAATTTTATCTTCCTCGATAACCGGAGTAAGACTTCTGTTCTAGACAATGGTTATCTCTTTTACCAACTTGACATGACGGGTTCCACACGCCTTCAAATTACCTTTATATACGTACCTAAGCAAATGATCCGCTAATACTTAGGTACATTGCATGATTTATTTACTTATTTTATTAAACATGTAAACAAGGCATTATAGTTGGTGAACTAATGCACCATGAACAGTGACACAAAAAAAAAAGTAAAATTAATATACCTATTGGGACACTAGATTACCTAGCAGTCCTAGCATCCTTCTTCATCGTCACAAAATCTCATGGCATTAACTTATGTCGTTCATATGGAAGCGATGGACTAAAACTGGGTGCTTCGTAGTTGTTATTTTTCGGAAGTCACGATATGTATGTATATAGGTGGTTTGAATGGGAAAATGTTATAGTTAAATTAACTTTTTACCTTCCGGTCGTGTCGAAACGGAGCCCCTGAAATTGGCCTAGTTCCAGACTTAGGTATTATTCAAGTAAAGGAACTACACTTAGTCAAACCGGTTGCAGTTTGTAGGTACGAATGAATGTGATAGTGTATAAGTAGTACGTCGTCTCAGAACGTAGACGTTACCTTTAGCTAGGCGTTAAGCATGTCGTTATCTTTGGTTGTTCTATACAGCCCCTAAAATTCACGTTATTTCAAAGTAGGTCATATTATAACAAAAGTAGTGTCAACCCTTATTAAATAACGTCAGTTCAGTATCTTAGGTATACAGTATACTAGGGTTGACACTACTTTCGTAATTTCTTTTTTACGGATTATTTTGTAACACGTTGTATATAAATGAGCATTTTATGTAAATAAATAATATTTTATACCTACTTACACGAATGTTATTCAAAGACGAGATCGCAAATAGTAAATAAATATAATGGCGCGTAAAAAATTTGTAACACGCTGTATTTAGTTATTTATCTATTGCTGCCTGTGGACAAAGTCCTTCTTCCTGTCTTAGAATTGGACTAAATAATGGTTATTACATAGCAATCAGTACGTCCCTGTGACGATAAGTACCTATAAGAAGATATGAATCTTTATCTCTATACCTACCTCGTGAAGTTTAAAAATGTTATCCCTCCTACTCACCAGCAAGCAGCATGTAGTTGAGGGCATGCAGCAGGAGCCCGATCACAGCTGTGGCGATGATGATCTTAGGGTACCGCGGCGGCTGCACGTGCGAGGAGTGCACTCCCAGCTGCAGAGCGTTCACCACCAGGGCCAGGGCGAAGGAGGCGAAGAGCACGTGGACGGATAGCCTGCCCACCACCTCGATGCGCGCCCAGCCAAAGGTGTTGCGGAGCTTGCCCTCCCGCCCCGCGTTCTCGTCCGCCCGCTCGAACTGAGAACAATCGCCATTCATCGCTGATTATTATGTATAACACCGTATGTTGATATCTCTAACATTCATGGTTATCGACTGTTTATGTGTACAGTACAAAAACATACAATGGACCAAATATCTTCTTGTTTCAATTTGGTCAAAGTCTTACGGCCCCACTCAGAGTCCGATAATAATGAATAAGTAATTCGTTCCTAAGGGATGATTATTCATGCACAAGTTTGAAAAAGGAGCAAGTTAATTGTGAATATAGTTTACAATTAATTAAATAATTGAAGTTTAACTGGACACGAGAAACATATATAGGTACAAATGGCAAGGAACCCTTTGTAGAAAGGTAAGTATTTAACCTTAAACTGATTAAAGGTGAGCATGAAAATTATTAATTTCTTAGTTGTAATTTTATTTATTTATTTTTTATTTAAGGAGAATGCACACGAGCACTCAGGCCACCTGATGGTAAGTGGAATCTGAGACCCATAGACCTTTGAATTCTCAAGACTATAATCCTAAGACCACAATGCGTTGCCAACCCTGAGGACTAAGATGGAATGCCTCTACGCTAGTAATTTCACCGGTTGTCTTACTACAACTTACTTTACTTACTTTACCAACTACTCACTTTGTCAACTAGCAATACAATGTTGTAAAACGGCGATAATGATAATGATAAGAAACCTCGCTACCAAACAGCGTTCAAAATGCGTGAGGTACCCACTTGACAAATTAGCAAGTAATGAACCTTGTGCATATGTAGTTTTTCATTACGTTTCTCGCTCAAGTGTGTAATAATGGTATAATTCGATTATAACATGCATTATTTGGGTTGGAATGCGTGTTACATAAAAGAAAGGCAAAGTAGGTTCGGGAAATTAGCCAACACGTAAGTGTGCACCTAAACGTACGTATACTTACTTTTAGTTTTTTTTACATCATGACGCTGTAGAGAATATCACGAATATCATTCAACTCGATTTGCACTTTGACCCTCAGGATCTGTTGTGCAACAGTCCTCTTACACACAATGACAATAAAATCTACAAGATTTCTCAGAGTGTATTTCCATGTTATCATGATTATTGTTATCAGGATTTGCGATTGATGATAAACCTAAAAGTAATCAGTAATCGTGACTAATGATTACTTCAATCGAAATCAGTAATCATTAATGTATGTCTGATTACATTTTTCTACGATATAATAAGTAAGGTTTCGGTATTTTTCAAAACTCAAGTGTAACGCAATATTCGGTAGGTAAGTACCTTGTAAGCGATAATTTAAGTTTTAAATGTACCTAAACCCAAATGGTGTAGTCACAAGTCTGCAGCGTCAAAGATTTTTCTGCAGTAAGATCGGCTTTGCTAGTCACACGCGAGCACACAATCAGAGTTGAGAGCAGTCGCCGTTGCCAAAACTAGCCGGGAGTAATAGTGATGATGATGATGAGGTACCTTGTAAGCGATGAGCGTGGTGATGAGCCCCACGAGCCGGCACAGCGCGTGGCAGGTGTCGACCACGAGGGTGGGCGAGTGCGTGATGTGCGACGCGAACAGCCGGCCACTGAAGCCGGCGGTCGCCAGCAGCAGCGCTAGCAGCGACCGCGGCGGTGGCAGCCGCTGCAGCCACTCTTTCATCGCCATCACGGTAACTTCCGATCGATACTGTATGAAATAAAATCAGTTTAGCAGCTTGGCCACCACACAGAACACATCTTGTACTATCCCATCAGGCCCCTATTTCACCATCCTGACAATGACACTTGACAGGTGACAATTCGGTATACATTGCAAAGTTAACACGCTGATACATAACTGGGTTTTATATAAGCTGCACCATGTACGCTGAAATGTCACCTGTCACCTGTCATTGTCATTATATGGTGAAATAGGGGGCAGGCCTAAGTTTAACACCGTTTCAATTGTCAGTATAAAATCGCTTTGTACGTAAGTACCTACGTTTGGTTTGTGTTTTTGATTACCTATTATCAATTTTATAATACAAATCTCTTAAAGTGACGTAGGTAATTCGATTTGATTTTAGCTGTTGCTAGCTGTTGTTACATTCAGACGGCTAGCGGTTGTCTGATCGAAAGACAAGAGTGGAGAAAGAAATGGGCTCAAGTTGATATATAAACAAGATTAGATACTTATTTTTTTTTACATGACAACAGATGTACTCTCATTAGCGTTGCCGTAAATTGATAGTAAGTAATGATACACTTAGTGTTAGTTCTTTATTATTGTAAGTAAGTGTTTAACGTGATTATATAAATTACTTTGCAAACATGATCTACTTTAATTACCAATCTTATGTTACCAATTTAAATGCGAAATCCAAAAACATTTAGTGTTACTTGACGAAAAACGCACACGTTCCCTCGCGTGTGACGTGAATTGCGTGTCTGTTACTGTTCCAACGATGTATCTCGGATAGTGTCTAAGCTGATTCTCAAATCACGGGTGTTATTTTCTTACGTGACTAGGTAAAGTTGGGTGGCGAACCATTGATAAAGCCCTCGACTTATGGAATCTTTGAAACAAAAGTGCTTAATATCTGCCAAGGGACCCAGCCAATGCTCTCCGTCCACTTTCGACCGTTGATGAGACTATAGATCTTAGACTGCAACTTATGACGGTGCAACATGGAACTCGCTGACGAATTCATTACTTTAGAACTGTTAAGGAGCGTCCTCACAGAGCATTCGCGTGTAATGTAATGAGCATTCGGCGTCGAATATTTTAAAACGGTTATTAACCGTTTTTTTCCTACTAAATTCGGTTATTAACCGGTTATTTGCATTCCCTAGTACACACCACTTGAATATTACACGCCAATGCTCTGAGTGATGATTCTCCTTTACGAGAATATCGACTCAGTTAAGGCGACGGAATGTCATCGATACTATGTAAATAGCATGTGCATAATTACATTCTTCAACAAACAGATGTTCAATTCTCTATTGACCTAGTGTAGATCAAAGCGTGAATAAAACCTGTTTTTTTTAATGGGTGATGATGTTACTAAGTCAAATCTCACGGTTAACGAAAGTTCGAGCCGTTCTAGTTGGACATTGAAAGTAGGTCTTGTTATTATGGCATAGTGGCTCTATAACGGTCAGCCCAAACAAGCGGGAGGAGTGTGTCGAGTGGGAGCGACTGGTTGCTATCTTAGGAAACCTCCTATCCATTCCTTAGAAAACCTTCTTTTTAAAGTGGATTGCAAAACCAGACATTGTTTATTTACTTAACGCTAAAACTAGTGGTGGTAGGACCCTGTGCCGGGTCCGTCCGGATCGCTACCACCATCTTATCCATTAACCACCCGCCAAGCAATAGTGTTCGCATTGTTGTGTTCCGGTGTGGGGATAAGACAATCGGTGAAATTACTAGCATAGAGGCATTCCATCTTAGTCGTCCTCAGGGTTGGCAACGTATTGGAGGTATTAGGATTATATAGTCTTGAGAATTCAAATGTGTATGGGTCTCAGATTCCACTTACCATCAGGTGGCCTGAGTGCTCGTGTGCCTTCTCAAAGTCATAAAAAAAACGAAATCAGGTTAGATGAAGGGGTAGTTCCCAAAGACCATCTATGAGTTATTGGGCCGCATTACCTATATTTACGAGTATCTTTATTTTTGCTTTATTGAAATATATTTTAATTTTCATTATAAAGAGCAATTATCATTGAGTGCCATACGCTAGGCAATAAATGATAGGTTAAATATATGAAAAAAAAAAACAAAAATAATAAATAAATTATGACTCTATCTCATTGATCTCATCATTTATGTAACGCAAACAAAATACCAACGCAGAGTACACGCACACAATCGAGAGAGCTAATATTATCTCCCACCGAGAACAATGCAGGCTTAACAAATAAAACATACTTTCGTATTCCAAAACAATGTTTCTTTCCGAATAGTCGGGCTATACTGCTATAGGTATTATCAAACCGCGATTAGAATAGGTTTGGCGGTGACAGTTTTGTCATATAAATACGTCGAAGTTCATGTGAACTGACAGCTATTCCAACTTCCAAGTGTAAACTCATCGCGGTTTACTGATACCAAACGCACTATCCTATATAAAATATTTTCTAATGATGTACAATCAAGCGTGTACCGACGAAAACATAAGAATTAACGCGAAATTTCGTTTTTAACATTTATGTTATCAACAATGCGTAAACATGTTATCGTGTCTCAAAAACAAGCCATAAATTATAATAGGGAAATAACGGCCGCCAAGTTAATTATAAATTAAGAATGGGGCTCAGATAAAAATAGGAACTAATTAGACTAAATTAGGCGTCGTTAACATACATATCGATCCATTTAAGTAAACTTACGAGTTTTGGAGCCAAACAAAAACATGGACCGATGAGCTGAGGTCAGTTCGCGGAAGAGGACACTTAGGCTAATAGGAGTCTCTGGCAATTGGGGCCAGACCGTCTGTCTCGTTGTCAAGTCAATATCAGACACCTATGAACCTTTATAAGTTTAAAGACGTTTAAACGTCACAGTATTAGATAGAATGCTTAACGCTAACGTAACCGATTTTCGAAAACTGAAAAAATGTATGGAATCGTCATAGTTGACATGACACATTTTCAATAACGATAAAGTTCTCGTAATGGATCTTGTCTAGGGCTACGGTGTATGTATCCACATAAGTGCGAAGAAAAAGCCGGGCGATTAAAGAAAAGCCGGTCAAGTGCTAGTCGGTCTCACGCACCGGGGTTCCGTTCAAACTTTTAAGAAAGTAATTTGCATTGAGAGACAAACACGACTTTGCCGTTGAAAAAATTTTATCTCCGTACATCGATATGATTATATTTCTTTACCTTAACTTAGAAGTTTGATTTTTTCACGACTTCAAAGGATTGTAGGTTTAAATTTCAACTCGATACCTTCACGCGTTGCCGAGATAAAGGGTCTTAACAGACAGAAGGACGGACGGACAACAAAGTGATCCTATATCAAAGGGTTCCGTTTTTAACCCCCGATGCAAAAACATGGGTGCTATAATTTGATGTGTATGTGTGTGTGTGTGTGTGTCTGTGTGTGGCACCGTAGCTCTTAAACGCATGAACCGACTTAGATGCGATTTTTTCATTTGAAAGCAAGTTTCCTATCGGTTGTTCTTAGACATGTTTTATAAAAATCGATAAGCCGTTTTTGAGATATGGACTTTAAGACTACACTTACAGATACAAAGGTGACACCTACTTTCAGAGCTTATATCTCTTGAACGGCCCAACCAATTTCTTGCCTAGAACCATCCCGATGAATGTAGCTTTATTAAAAATACCTGCGTCCAAATCAGGTCATCCGTTTGGGAGCTACGATGCCACAAAGAGACACTCAGATGAAAAAGTTTAAATACCGTGAAGTTAAAAATTAAATTAAAATTACACGGTAGTGTTGTAATTTTCATTTAATTTTTAAAAGTTTGTAAAATAACCTCTAAAAAGTAAAAAATAAGAAGTTTTGGCCCTAAAAATTTAAGTATAGATAGGTATTTATACCCCAGTTACACGGTCCTCGACGTGTCAGTTCAGTTAGTGTCAGCGTTCAGTTAACTACCTACTTGTCAAACAATCAGTCCTTACTCCTACGCGACGACGCTTGGATCCAAATATTAATACCTACCTACTTGTAATTAAACTTATAGGGCCAATACTTATTATTTATTACCTCTAGTGCCCCGTTAGTCTAGATTGAGCCTTTAAAAGTTTCTAAAAAGGAACAGAGACCCATACACACATACAGGGCCTTTATTCTACTGGGAAATCATATTCTCTTTTACGTGCTATCGATTGTTTTTGACTTGGCCGCCATTTCTGTCTAGTAAATGAGAGCTATCGTAATGTTGATAATGCGATAACATGTTAAGGGCAGTATGGTTTAACCCTGTAGAACAAAGGCTCAGGGGGTGATTCTCTCAACACAGCACTGCGTCAATCTCAAAGGTGTAGTTTTATCCGGCAAGTTTAAGAAGTCCCGTCGGAGCGTAGGAAACACATTTTAGCGCGTGCCTTCTTAATCAAGCAGCAGCGCTGTGTTGAGAGATCAACCCCCTGGTCAAAAGCATTGCCTTCGTTTCCAGGAAGTCGGGTACAAATAAATCATTTACCGACGATGTTGACTGTACCGCTCTGGTCACGATACAAAAAACCCATTAGTGTCTTTAAGGAACGACTTTTCGTTCACTCCGTTAAAGCATTGATCCAAAGACTTATACTACTGGGTAAACCATATTGCCTTTGACGTTATCGTATTGTTTTAACCGTCGTTAGGTACTTTCAAGTAAATAAGAGCTATTGTAACGTTGACAATACGATAACATATGGTTTTACAAAGTAGACTAGGGCCCTGGGACCTTTTTAGGGTTCCGTAGTCAAACTAGGAACGTCACGCCAACAAAGTGGTACTATAAAATGTAAAAAAAAACTTTTTTTAGGGTACCTTCCCTACACGTAACGTGGTAGTGTTTTTTTTTTGTCGTCTGCCCCATCGGTTATTCTACTTTGTCTATACACGTATTATTTTTAACGCGGCCGCAATTAGGTACTTACTGTCAAATAAATAAGCGCTGTCATAATCATAATAGAGTTTTTGCATAGTGTATAACAAAATGTATAAAAAAAAATCAAAAAAAATTACAGACTTGTCCAAAAAACTAGATTTTTGGCGTTTTACTCGATCGTAATTTGTTAAGGTGGTGCGGCACCCTTGGTGTTCGAGTCCGACAAGCAATTGGCCGGTTTTTAGGGTTCAGAAGTCAAACTAGGAACATTATAGTTTTGCCATGTCCGGACTGGACCGTGTCCGCCTGTCTGTACGTCACACTCAATTATTTTAGAAACGATCAAAGTTACAAAACTGAAATATACCCATACATACGAGAAGATACTTATATCGTGCATTGAGGTGAATTATAACATAATTAAATAAAAACCATTTCTTTACAACACAACACATGTAACAGTGCTTGGATTGCTGCCATTATGAATTACATTAGCAATTTTAAGATTTGGGGACCGATTAGGATGTAACGGCCGTATTTATAGACAAGGAAAGTATTTACTCGAGTAATATGTCAAAAGTCATACTATAATATTTTCGTTAGTCATTACTTTTGCTTAAGTAATTACTTTTCGTGTCTATAAATACGGGTGTAAATATTGAACCCAAAAAGTGCCACTTTTGCTAGAGCAAGATGTCCCCAGGTCCCCACCCCATAGCCTATAGAGCCACAACCAAAAGCACAAATAATCTGAAAAAATATATTAAATTAAAGCACATGCCTATTGCGAATTTAAAAGGATACTATCACGACCAAGGAGTCTTGATTGAAGTGTTAAAATCATCATCATACCATCATACCTAACTTCAATTAGAAATATGTTCATTCATTCGATTGTACATCTTTTTTTTTTTGTAACGGCGTCAGAACCCTACACTAAGCATTAAGCATGTGTGTTTTAGGTACATGGTCTGCGCTTCATTAGTAAGTATTATATTTTAGTCGACCCTATTAGTTGCATTTAATTTTTCCTAAATCGGTTTAGTAACGATAAAAATCTAGTCTATCAGTAAACTATTTTTAATAAAGCCAACGCAACGCCATCTCTTTATTTGATCTAGCTTCTTTCTGAATTATTGTTTGTTTTTTAGTATTATTGCATTGTTCTCTCCTCAATGTTATGTCATCGTACTCATCGTAAACGTCATGGCGGTACATTGGTCGAAAATGAACGGCTCTTTCTCCTCCACGTCTATGCTCCAGATAGAAAAACGATTAGTAAAGTAAAGGAACCCTTTTTGATTTGGACTCTACTCGTATTCCAATCCGTTATAGAACAACTGCATCAGTATCTTAATCATGTTGTTATTTTTAAATCAAGTGTTTAGCTTTTTTAAACCATGGAGATAAGGCAAACGAGCACACAGGCCACCTGATGGTTGACTAAGTGGCCCATAGACATTTTCAATCTCAAAATCATTTTAGCTCTTATTGTCACGTAAATAAGAGCTAACACAACGAACAATATGATTACGATATAGAATCCAGATGCGGCTTCTTCATAAAAAAAGTTAGCGAAGGAAAAGTGGAAAGCTATTGGTTACGCGCGCATAGCACAAAACTACCTAACTACCTCGGGAGCCATTCTAAAATAAGATAGCTTTCTTAATGTGTTTTTATATGGAAATAGGTCTCCAGGTTTCTCTGCAGGAAGGTCAATGACCGAACAATTCTTATCTTTAATTGACAGTTAAGCATTTCTGAAGGTAAAGCTATCTATCTAATTATCGCCTCAGTACGTACTCAAGTACTTGGAGGTATACTATACATATGTACGCAAAACGAATTTTACATTTTATGAATTTTATTAACATTACTATTAATTTGGAGCCAATCGAATTTTTCTCCCTATTTAAATGTAATAAACAACTAGAAATAATAAAATATTTTAGTGTTTTTTATTTATGATTTTTGCCAATTTTCACGCCTATTAATCTGTTTTGGCACAAGAGATGAAGAGTTGACGGGTCGCAGGTACGTTTCGTTTCGTTTAATTTACAAAGAAATAATGAAAATGCAACAAAGTGTGTGTTTGAAAACGGAATGTATTTATTTTGAATAGGTATTTGGGTTTCGATGTTATTCTATGAGTTATATTTTGTGATGAGTAATGGCGTGTGTATAAATATATTACTTAGGTACAGCTATCATAATACTTAAATAAAAACCTACGTACCTATTTGAATTCGAACCACCTATACCTAATTCGACACGCCTGCATGGGAGGCTGAACAGCTGTTTTGAGTATGAGAATAGTTGATTAAGTGCAGTTTTCCACTTAGTGCGCGTTATTAGAGTTATAAACATCGCTTCAGTGCCAAGACGTCGGCTCTACGTCTACTGCCAATAGCGTTCAATTTTATAGTTTTAGTTGTAAATAACGTATTATGCTAAGAGAAATTAGAAAGGTCAGGAGAAAATATACGCGATGAGATTGCTTCGGTTGGGTGCGCACGCGCAACGTCGCGCTGCGGCATGGATAGGGCATGCTTGCGAGCTACGTAAACATTTGTTCTAGTTTCCAAAATATCAATCTATTAGAAAGCATTTTTTCTACTGACTCCAACCCACTTACTCCAAATTATTATTACTTACGAAGCGCACAGATCCACGTGTATATATCCAACAAAACAAAAAGTTTTAATGATTATTCCAAATTAAAATAATTACATAAAATACAACACATAATAAATTACAATCACTTACATAGATAAGCACTTCGCTTAGCTTCAACGGCACAGGTTCAAGTAAAAGCAATCCTTGTCACAACACCTCAGTTTACCAAACAATTGCCGGCAGCGGTTCAGGCGCATATCAGTTGTATAATATTGTTTATGGTTTGAAACACGCTGCGTGCGCGTTGGCTGGCGGCGGTGTGGCTGGTGCGCCGGCGTGTCCCGCGACACTGGCCCGCGGCGCGCGCGCTTGCCGGCTTATCGACAACCTCTCTCACCCGATAAGCACTCAGTCCAATTGTAGAGCACTCGCCAGCACCTCGCAAACCTCACGCGAGCGCCTTCGCTCCGGCGCGGCGACATCCCCAAAACCGCCCAATGTAAACGTTACATTATAGTGCACTGTCGCGCTTTACCGACACAACAGTAACCCATGTCAAAATAATATCAAGACTTCTCTCGAGGAAATTGAAGTTTGGCGAAGCATGTAAATCCGCATCGAGACGAGCATGAGGTCACGGCCGGCCGTTGATATTTCCGCGCCGCGTCCCGAAATATCTCTCACTCTCATTTCTCCTACATTCAATCGGGTAGACGAAGTAAACAAAGAGATAAAACATGATTCGTGCTCATTCATTTTTCTAAAATTATTCTCAGCTAGGCTGGACTCTTTTTATCCTGGCCATGTACTTTGGTCACGTAAAGATCGTTTACCCCGCTCCAGCGGCCTTCTTTACTAGAAACTAGCTGTTGCCCGCGACCTCGTCCGCGTACAAGTCGTTTAACGCGGGTAAAAAGTACCCGATGTCCTTCCACGGGGTATAAGCTATCTCCATGACTAATTTCATGGCAACCATTGCCGTGGTTTAACCGTGATAAACAGTAACAGACAGACAGAGTTACTTTCGCATTTATACTTTTAGCCTTTATTATTAATATCTCCATGTCGAGCAAAACAAAGAAGCACGGCTGTAACGTCCTTTTCTCGAAGTCTTTCATGCCATTTTCGGCATCCTGTAATTTTCTGCTGGCTAAAGCTAGAACCATGAATTTTCATCTTATATGACTTAGATATATTCTCAATAACATTCAATTTGAACTTGTAAATAGTTTAAGAACTATTGCCCGTCAAAGTTCCTTAGTTTTGCCACTGACACACTCACTGACTGACGCCTACCTAACCTACTTCTAGCAGACCCACAAGCTCCAAATTAAAAAAATAACTAGTTTTTAACCTATCAAGTCATAAAAAACGTAAAAATATTACAATTTCAGTCACGTTTCAGAGATATACAAACATTACAAACTGCATAATAATATGTATATATTCAAGAGCGATGAAAACGGGTCACTTAGTACAGAATTTCCATAGAAAATGACCCGTTTTCATTGCTCCTAAGTGTATTGACGACGCGTTAGTCTAGTAGTGACCCTGCCTACGAAGCTAGCGATCCCTGGGTTCGATTCTCGGTATGGACAAATAGTTGTGTGATGAGCGCCAGCGTTAATTAATATAAAATAAATATGGGTAGGGGTAGGGGTATGGGTATGAGTAGGTATACAGTGTGTCCCTGGATAAGGTGCACCAATGAATAGGGATGAAACTAGATGGAAATTGCATCTAGTTTCAACCGACAAAAAAAAAGATTTTTTTAACTTTTTGCTGTCATCCCTATTGAAACAAAGTTAAATATCTCAACTCATATAAAGTCTATTGAGATTTTATTTCATAAGCGGCTTTTTAATCCTAGAGCATTTCCCGTGTAAAACAAATAATAATAAATAAGCATGTTTAATAGTATTTTTCACAATCGTGTTATAATAGAGAGCTTTTTAGTCGAGTACCGTGTTTAGGCCACGAAGCTTGCTGAGTGGCCTAAGTAAGGTACGGGATTAAAAAGTTTTGATTATGAAACTATAGTGAACAATACTTTTTGTACGAGTTCATTAAAATTAATAATTTAAATCATTAATACGAGTACCTATGTATATAAGAAAACTAAATATCGTAAGTACTATATTGTCTAGTTCTACTATCCGACTTCTTTTACACAATATAATTGAAATAGTTATTTCTTGAGGAGTTAAAGATGTTTCGTCACTGTCACTACTCATTTTCTTAGTTTATATTTCAACTTTTTAAGCTTAAGGTCTGATTTTTATTTCCACAGAAAAAAACGTAAACTTCTTAGCTTTGAAAAGAAAAGTTATCACACCACCGCCGGTGTCCGTAATGTTGCAGTACTGTGCCAAGCTAACAATACTGGCCAATCACAAAGGGTAATTTTTTTTTTTATGTTCTGGATACAGCAGCAAGTTTAAGTAGATTTTTGACAGATGACGCGATGCTGTTACGTTCAAAAACGCCATACATTGGCAATTTTTTACCGCATCGAGTCTCCTTAAACAAGGGCACATATTATTTAAATACGAAGTTCTATTTTCAATTTTTTTTCGGTTGTCTAGAGCGTATCGAAATAGTTATTTCGGTTGTTTCGGAAGTAACATAGACTATTCAACGATGAAAAGAGTGACGTTACAGTAGTCTCTATAAAATCTTAATACACAGATTTTAATCGACGAGTCCAAAAAATAATCCTAATTAAAGTATACTGTTCGAGGGCCAAAAACCGTCTTCAAAAAACAAGAAAAAAAATCTTTTAAAGTGATAGGTCAGTCGAACCTCTGATATTATAACAACTAGTGCCTAAATTGTGATAAAGTGCAATAATTAGGATCTAGAATAATTTAAATTGTTATAAATCTAGTTAGCCCTCTCATGTTGCTGTGCCCTTGCAGGGCGTCACATGCATACCTAAGCTTTAGCCTATAGTTCCATCTGATGTTAATGAAATGTGATACGCAATAAATGATTTTGAATTTGAATTTGAATTTGAACTGAATTCGGTTTTTGGTTAAAAATATAGTGGGATGCCGACTTCATTCGGACTGACCTATTAGCTATCTGCTTAGTTTTTAAAAACATTTATTCTATTTCATACCTTTTAGTGATCATAATAACACTGTTATGTCGTCCACGTATATTTATTCCTATAATATTTGAGGAGTTCCCTCGATTTCTCCAAGATCCCATCATCAGATCTTGACGTGCTGGAAATGGGACCAATTAGAAAATATACCCAATCGATAATAATGTTTTTCGTCCAATCGTGCCTGCGGTCTTTGTGTAACCGAGGATCCTCCTCCTTTTTTGAAGTCGGTTAAAAATCAAGATATGTAATATTGATATGGTCACTATAACACGTGTTAAAATTTTATGACAAAGTTGTTAGACGTTAGATGGATAGTGGTGGAATCTAGAGCTAATTTGGCTTACTCTCCACGGTTAAATAATAGGCCAGTCCGAGGATATCGAGTTCTTAGTATACAGGCATAGTATGGGCTAGCTGTTGCCTGCGAGTCTTCGGATAGAAGTACCTTTATCGCTACTCGTGGCTAAAAGGTACCCTTAGTACTCGTACTTCCTCGGGGCTCAAGCTATATCCGTTCCAAATTTTATCTAAATCGGTTCAGCGGTTTAGCCGTGAAAGCGTAATAGACAGACAGACAGACACGAGTAGATTTATAATATTAGTATGAATGGAAGTATGGATATGGATGAGGAGTTGGTGATCTTCTCTTAAAACACAAAGCGGACACAGCAGGTTAAAATTTAGTAAATACATAATTACTTTTAATAACTAGTTAAAAAGTAAGTATTAAAAGTACCTACTTTTTTTCATTACACACAATCGTTAGCGGTTATCCATGTTACGTAACGGCAAGCATAAGCCTTATTAACCGCTTCTAATCAATCACTTTCAGGCAACCTTTTGCTACACTGATAACCTAACATTCAATAAATTAAAGTACGTAACCAATAAAATTGCTTTCCTTTACAATTATTTTCTTAACATGCGTTCTATGTAGGTTGTTTCCAATATCACCAGCGATCGTGCGCAAATAAGGTGCATATTTGGAGGACTTGTCTAGCGGCGTGTCGCGGTAGATCGACTACAATGGACCTAACAATTGTCGAAGAGCTGAATGCGGAGCGCGAGCGAGACGAATTACGCTACCTACCAGCGTGTGAAATTAACACCGGTAAAATACATCATACATTAAATAATAAATTGTGTTTCTTTCAGTCGCAATATGTGTGACTGAACGAAGAGAGACAGAGAGACATCAATAAAGACACGGAGATAACAATATGGGACACTTAACTTGGGTCTCTATTCTACTGCTTTATAACGATATCGCGTTTGACGTGTTTTAGAATATTTTATGTCACAGTCGCCATTATAGTAAATGACATAAGAGTTATCAAAACGTTGACAATACGGAAACGCTACAAATACGACATCGTTATTACCGTGTAGAATCCTAGCCCTGGGTTCTTATATTTAGAACGTCTCGAACGTCTCTTTTGAATATAGGAACCCAGGGTAAATTGGCTCAAAGATAGTTCCAATATTACCACCTCGGCCACTTGGAACGCCCTAATATGTTATTAGAAACATACACTTCCAATTGAATTTCATTCATTGGCTGCAAAGTATCTACTTTGCATGAATATCATAAACATAATATTTAGGTAGGTAAATATTTTTTTTTGTGTTAAGGAGAAGGCACACGAGCACTCAGGCCACCTGATGGTAAGTGGAATCTGAGACCCATAGACATTTGAATTCTCAAGACTATAATCCCAAGACCTCAAATGCGTTGCCAACCCTGAGGACTAAGATGGAATGCCTCTATGCTAGTAATTTCACCGGTTGTCTTATCCCCACACCGGAACACGACAATGCGAACACTGTTGCTACATATTGCTTATTAGTACTTAACGGCTTGTTGTAATCAACATGTTTTGGGTTCTGTATTGTAAACGTTTTGATAACTCTTATTTAATTTACGTGACAGTAATGGCGGCCGAGTTAAAAACAATGTTAAAACACGTCAAACGCTATGTTTGTCCATGTTTTAACGCAGTAGAATGGAGGCCCAGAGCATTCAGAGCTTACATAATAAAATTAGAAAATTATATAACGAATTCCAACTTTTTTGCTGTTCTTTGAGGTACGGTCAGTATCGCAAATAAATACATAGTTATAAGTATAACTTGTCGCTTTAACACCCTTAACAAATTCAAATGGCAGTCCTTATTAAACTTTAAACCAGGGATTGTAAAACCGGTTTTATTTAATACCTGTATTTACATTGTCAAATTATTACCGCTAAACAATAATACCTATATTCGAATTAGAGGTATTGTTGTCATTCCGCTTTTGTTGTTATCGCTATGTATTCACTATTAACAGTATTAAATACCTGTATTCAATACCGCTATTCATTGTACCTGATAAGTGAGATGTCAATTAGACTTTAATGAACTGTAATTTCAGACTTGTCTAAGGCGAGTCTAAGTTTTTTGTAAGAGCACCGAAAACATTTACATATAAAAATAAACGAGAATATTGACACTGACAGGTATTACTGGTTATGGTTTTTAGGGGTAAGGTATCAAAAAGGGGTATTGTTGTCAATTGTCTAAACCGATAATAAACTTGAATACCGGTATTCATTATACCGCTAATCAGAGCTTTAGCGGTATAAATAGTGAAAGTCAATTATAACCGGTAATACCTCATTTAAAACCGGTAGTCAGAATACCGGTAACGATCCCTGCTTTAAACATGACAATGTATGTTGCGTGATGCTGACTGTAAGGGTAATTAACTGGGCCGCGTTTTTGTCTTACAAAACTAGTGGCCATCCGTTAATGTTAGTTTTTTGTTGAACAATCCACTGTAATACTAATAGCATAGGTTTAATAAAAAAGTCGATAAAGTGGAAGGCGCTCGTCGTAAAGTGTAACCGTTCTATTGGGTGCTAGTCATGGATTCGATAACTGACGACGCCACGTTTGCAATGCGTTAGTTGGCCACGGTTTTTATTTGAAACGAAACCGACTTATTTCCTCAGATTGTAATGTTTGCAAAAACGATAAAAGTACAAGAGCCGAGGCGTGGTAAAAATACACAGAACACATAGCAGGTGTTCGCGAGAGCTCGTATATGAGTATGTTTTATTGTAGATTTTGATAAATTGATTTTAATGAATAGGTCAAGCGCTAACAAAAATCAGAAAACAAAAAAAAAAAAATTGACGGACTTTAACTCTTATATTTCAAATACTCGCGCTCATCACTCAAATATTTGACCTTACCGGGAATCAAAACCGCTACCGCTAGCTTCGTGCGTAGAGTCACTACCAACTGGGTCGTTTTCATTTTTTTTTACATAGTTAATGGCTTAATGAAAACAAAATCACGATCGCGTCCTTTGTATAACGAAAGTTAGTCATACAAACTATATTTGTAACTTTCATTAGTTACACAAAGGAATCAATTAAGTTTTGTTTTAATTAAAGCCCTTAACTATGTACATTTTTTTTGAAAACTTCCCAACTACCAACTAGGCTTATCAAGTGGTTCTAACGTACGCGTCGTTATATTTGAATTATGTTGTTAGGACCATGGGGACCTGAAGCCCACTAGACCTCGAGACCAAAATGATGGCTTTATACGGTACAAAGATTAAGCATTGCTATTGAACGGCAACACTGCCAGCATTTTGAAAAGTAATAGTATGAGTACATAATTCTTTTATCATTATTACTAGCGACCCGCCCTCGCTTCGCTCCGGGTTAAAGTATTATACATATAAACCTTCCTCTCTCTATCTATTAAAAACCGCATCAAAATCCGTTACGTAGTTTTAAAGATATAATCGGGAGCATAGGGACAGATAGCGGGAAGCGACTTTGTTTTATACTATGTATGTTTTTTGTTAAGGTATTTTAAACTGCTAGCGACTTCGAATGCTTGAATTAGTTTCCCTTATTTTAACCTAACGGGGTGTTAAATTTCCAAAAATCCCTTCTTAGTGTACCTCTTGTACCTCTTGTATCTTGTATCTCTAGTGTATCCCTTTGAACATCCAAGGGATACTCCCTACAAATTTGAAGTCGCTAGGTCTAGCGGTTTTGGCTGTGCGTTCGATCAGCCAGTGAGTTTCCTCTTTGATCTTCGACGATACGTTAGCCTAGTTGGGAGTTTCCACGGTTCAAATCCTGGTAAGGGAAAATGATAGTGTTATGAGCGCGAATACTTGTTCCTGCGAGCCTTGGATGTTTTAGTATGTATTTCTCTATATAAGTATGTTTATCGTTGTCTAGTACCTATAGTACAAGCCTACAGCTTAGTTTGGGACTAGGTCAATTTGAGTGATATTGTCCCCAGCTGTTTATTAATTTTTATTTATGTATATGTATACTAGAGGCAACCTGCGACTTTGTACGCGTGGCATTAGTTTCCCGCTACCTATTTAACCCCTTAGAGGATAATTTTCTTAAAATCTCTTCTTATAGTGCACCGCTAGGATATCCAAAGGATATTCACTGACAATTTAAGGTCCGGCTATGCGTTGATCTATCAGTCAGCCAGTCAGTTTCCAACGACTACTTTCCCCGTCCCGCCGTAAAAAACAGAATGAATCTTTTAATTTGAGAAGAAGGAAAGTCACTAATGACAATTTATTAAAATATACATATACATATTTAGGTACAGTCAAGGTCATAAATATGTATACACTTTAGTACCTTGTCACTTTAATCGCAGTGACAATTTCATATGGCAGTTTAAACATGACGTTAAATAGACAAGGTACTAAAGTGTATACATATTTATGACCTTGACTGTACTTATAAGCTCATTCGGTCTTACGGCGTAATTAACCCATATTGCGGTGGACATATGCATTCCGAAGGCTACAATTTCAATAAGGTGCTTATGAGCAGTCATAGGATTCCAGTCTTAAAATTTTAGCCAATCCTGCTGTTGCGTTGTCAACGCTGAGGACCAAGATGCCTTTATGCTTGTAATTTCACCGGTCATTTTATCCCCACCTCGGAAAACATCAAGGCGTACACTGCTGCATGGCAGGAGGTTAAAGTATAAGATGGTGGTAACAATCCGGAGGAACCCTGCGAAAGGTCCTACAACCACTTCTTTAACCTGCATATTAACATGCCACGAAGCAAGCTATACTCATCAAATTGATCATCACCAAGACGTCCACTGCTGGACAAAGGCCTTCCCCAACGTTTTCTACAACGATCGGTCCTCTGCTGCTGTCATCCGGCGGTTTCCCGCGACTTTTATCAGATCGTCGGTCGACCTTGTGGAATTCCTGCCAACACTTCTTCTCCCGGTTCGCGGTCGCTACTTTAGAACCTTTCCGCTCCAATGGCCATCGGTTCTACGAGCAATTAATAATATTATGTTAACCGGAATCTGTTTAGATAGACAGCGCACTCTGCGACAGCCGAGTTGTTGACGTTGTTGTTTGATAACAAGGAAGTGAGGAAAGTCGATCTAAGCAGCTAGTGTCAGATGTTTAGTCAACTGCAGTGGATTCCGACAAGTATTACCTAAATCTGAGAACACCGCACCATGTTTTTTATTTACTAACTAACCTTTGCCCGCGACTTTGTCTGCGTTGATCTCTTGCATATCTTTAATGCCTTCCTTGTCCTTGCCCACGGCCTCTATTCTACTGCGTTATAACAATATCGCGTTTGACGAGTTTTAGAATTTTAAAGTTATCAAAACGTTGACAATACGGAAACACGTCAAAGACGATGTCGTTATTACCGTGCAGAATCCCAGCCCTGGGCAGGGATTATTCGTCTGCTTGATTTTATTTATTACACTCTTTCTTTCTCTTTTAATACTTCTTAGGTACCTCACACTGTTTGTTTTTAATTTATTCCTTTTAGTGATAATAATAATCAGAAGATTATTGAAAAACAAAAGAGGAAAATACGATTTTACATTCAATACAAATATACATATACAATACTGCTACCGCTGTCAATTATCGGATAGCGGAAGTATGCAATATAAAGTTGAAATTAGTTTTACTCGTAATCGACTCAAAAAGGATTCTAGTGCTATATATTTTAGGAGCCTACTCTTCAAGTTGGACGACACGTTGGCCTAGCTCTGTCTCCGAAGCCAGCGGTCCTGGGTTCAAATCCCGGTAAGGGCAGATATTTGTGTGATGTGCGCGAATATTTGTTCCTGGGTCTTGGATGTTTTCTATATATATTTAAGTACGTATTTCTCTATTAAAGTATGTTTATTCTAGTACCCATAGTACAAGCCTAGAGCTTAGTTTGGGACTAGGTCAATTTGTGTGAGATTGTCCCGTGATATTTATTTATTTATTATTGAAAAAACATGCAAGTTTGATCTTTTTTAAAATTTGGGATTGGTACCATTGCCACCACATGTTTATTTTTTTATTAAAAAAACCTAGCATATGTTACTAGCGGTAATCTAACGATTCCAATGATACCGCATGCGCCTAGGTTTCATTCAGACATTGAAGTTGTCGAGGAATAAACAACCGTGAAATGTACATGAACCCTGGGTTGGAATTCTACAAGGTAACAACGATATCGTTTTTGACCTGTTTCCGTATACAGGTGCGTTAAAACGATATCGTGTTTGACACGTTTTAGAATCGTATGTCACAGTCGCCATTATTGTAAATGACATAAGAGTTATCAAACGTTGACAATACGGAAACAGGTCAAAAACGATATCGTTATTACCTTGTAGAATCCCAGCCCTGAAAACATTACTCTCCTTTTTTTGGACAGTCTTGTAAAAAAAAACGCATACACCAGAAATGGGTTAACAATTAACATGCGTTTTTTTTTTCCTAGGAAGAAAATGTAGCTCTTTCGCGTCTACGTTTTTAAATATTAAGAAATATTGTTGCGGAGTTGCAATGGTATTTTGCGAGTTTTAAAATTTTGGTAAGCGGTTGATTTTAGTTGTACCGCACTACTAACCGTTGAAAGTTGGGGGTATTTTAGCCCCAGATATAGGAAGGAGAGGCAAACCGGGGTAGCTGTAACTGCCTTGTTTGTTTGAAGAAACAAAACTTGTTGCACAACGTTGGACCGACCTAAAACGTTCCTGCCCAAAGAAAAATCGTAGATACGTCGCGGGACCTTTTATGTTTTCAGTATGAATTTTAACCGAGAAACAATGTTACTAGGTACCTACAAGTGACGAACATCATTGGTACTTGGTTCAGTGGTTGACACAATAACAATGAGTTACGTACGTCGTCTGAGTATGAATTAATATGCGAAAACGGACTTTTCGGAGTGCCAATTAACACTTGTGCTAATAAAGAGGACTGGAAATTTAAATGATAGATAAGTTCAGTTCAGTGTTTGGGATTTAATGGTGGCTCCATCAGGAGTCTTGATTATTTTGCCAGTGTCAAAGTTGGATAATAAACTATAGGGAAGGTTTGCACGAGTTTGATGGATACCTTACAGGAGAAAGCCGATAATATAAATTCCTAAGAAAGTCAAACACCTACAAAAATGCGAAAGGGCAGACCTGTTCAATCAGGGTGGGTCATATATATGTTTGAATGTAAACTCTTTATATCTAAAGAATACGCGATTGTAAAGCCTGACAAGATTCTATTTAGCCCTATCTCAATACAAATTTATATGGAAGTAGGGCCAAATAGAATCTTGTCAGGCTTGACATTGGTTTTAAACCAATGTACAATCGCACACTTATTCCTAAATGGGAAAAAATAATCGTGGATAAAAAAAGAAAAGAGAATATGATATAACATCAAGAGTTATGAACGTTGACAATACGACAACATGTCAAAAGCAAAAAAGTTTTACCGCGTAGAATATAGAGCGTCCGTTTGGTTTTGGAATATTACTCGTAATAAATAATACATTGAGTAGATAGTTGCGAAAGAGAGTGGAAGGGTTGGAACTTTCTTCTTTCGAAAGTGAGTGGAAGGGTCGGAACTTTCTTCTTTCGAAAGAGAGTGGAAGGGTTGGAATGGAGCGTACTGTCTTGAATCAAATAGGAGAAATATTGGAATAGGGCCGAATCTTAAGTACCCAAAACCGACGTGCTACATGCAAGAATTTGGAAGAAGCGAAAGAGATTTGTCAGGCTCGTAGCAGGTGGAAAAAAGTGGTCTCTGCCTGCCTGCCTCTGGGAAAGAGGCGTGATTTAATGTATGTATGTAAGAATAGACAGATATTTCTCAGATAAATAAATACACAATATTTAAACTTCAAAATGTTACGATTTTTATTACTTTTCTGGTTTATAGTTCAATGAAGTCAAATAATACATTTCGCAATGGAATAAAGTGCATAGGGAAGATAAACTTCCGTTAAGGCAGGCGAGATCTGTTTCTTAAAACATCAACATTCTACTAGAACGATCTTACCCGCACTGTGCGGTTGCTATGGAGGTGGCTATTAAGGTCACTGATACTTTTATCAGATAGGTAGATAGTGTAAATCCAGTAGTAAACTGATCAACACAGTAAAACAAACAACGTAACTGCGTATTTCTTATCAAAATAGACGATTTCAATTGGGTTGTTTTTAGGTGATAGACAACGGATGATTGTTAAGTTTACAACGTTAATGCCGTGATAAGTTTGATCAACAGCACTTGACATTATTTAAACCAGACTCAAACTTAGTCAGGCTCAAGGAAATTAGCCATTTTAGGGTTCCGTAGTCAAACTAGGAACCTTAATAGTTTCCCCATATCCGTCCGTCCGTCCGCAGCCTAGCGCAAAGACTCTTAGTACTAGAAAGTTGTAATTCGGCATATGCATATTAGTCACGCCAACAAAGTGGTACAATAAAATGTACTTTTAAGTTTTTTTTAGGGTATCTCCCCTACACGTAACGTGGGGATGTATTTTCTTTTTCTCGTTTACCCTATAGTGTAGGATGTCGTTGGACAGGTCTTTCAAAAATATTACGGGTTTGTGTAAACAGTTTTTTCGATTACGTAATCCGTTTATGAAATATTAAGCTTTAAAGCGCAAATTTTTGTTAGACTCAAGTGTCCCCCCCCCCCATACAGCCAAAACTACAACTGCTTAAAACTGCTTATTGATTCCGCAGTCAAACCGTGCAAGCGGTTTTGCGGGACATTTTTTATAAGTTAGATACTGTATTTTTGTGATTAATAAATAAATAATAAATAATAAATAAATAAAAAAACAAACACTAAAAATCTGAAAAAAAACTTAAAAATCGAAGTTAGATCTTTAATGTCCAAACACAATACTGGCCCCTCAGGCCAGACGCAGGATTAGGAAAGGTGGAAATCGTGCTCAGTAGCGTGCAAGCTTTTAGGTTGATTTTCAGCAGTGAACTGCCACTGTCCATTACGTCCTGTGTCAATCCTACGAAAATGTACTAAATGTATAAGTTTAATAATTAAATAACTGTCAAGGCTTGTTTTAGGGAGCCTCCCGTTTGGCCAAAATATTTTTGGTCATATGTATCATTTCCCAAATTTTTCATTTGCCAAACCAATGTTATTTAAATTTTTCAGAAATTATTTTAGTACCATCGTGTAGGTTAGGATAGGTTAGCTTTTATAAAATCCTGAAATATTTACTGTTACAGAAAATAAAGCAGGTTGGAAAATGAAAATTTGGGAAAGGAATCATTTGACCAAAAACATATTGGCCTAACTAAATAGACCCCTTGTTTTAACAAGGCCAGCCGAACACAGCTTAAAAAAATAGATTTTTTATCAGTGATTTCTAGAGAAAGGATGCGCGCCATCGAATATTTGACATGAACCCTCTTCATACAAGGAATTCTTAACGCCACCTGTCACAACTTGTACGAACTAAGTACGTTGCCGCGAACGTAACCGGTGGTGTAACCTTGTATTTGCGTTTAGGAATATTTTTCATCCCTTTCTTTCCGGACTCTGCTTCTGCTTTTTTTCTCTGTCTGCTGTTCTCTGTGTGTGTTATTATAGTTAGTACTGCTAGTTTTTGTACTAAAATACAAATTACTTAAATAATTTAAAACAAGCCCTCCCTTACAAGGTTATGTCGCGCGTCGCATGTCGCTACATTGACCCGTCATGAACGCCATTTTGGACTTGATACCAAAATTCTGGTTATTTACACTAGGGTATATTTAAACGTTTGACAAGCAAAAAATGTATGAAAAGCTAATTACTTAATTACCGATGATACGATATTTCATGATTCTTTTTAACTTTCGTACCTTATTTTTAACATCCCTTAACCACACATCTAAGCATTTTTATGACGGGCGAACTAACATACATACATACATAACATCACGCCTTCATTCCCAGAGTGGGGTAGGCAGAGTTACAGAAATACCAACAACTCTAAATGACTTACTGATATTTCTGTAACCACATTTTGCACTACTAATACACTATAGTCGGATTTTTAATCTCACAGAAAAAATGTAAACAAAGGTGTTGCCGCTAACGAAAAACATTTGCAGCATTCAAAATATTTATACTTTCCACTTTTATAAGAAATTGACTTGCTATAAAAAATCTATATATTTCAATCAAGATGAAAGAATTTTATTTGTTAATGACGTACTTTATTTTGAAATAAACTCTTTGTTACATTCATTTAAAACGAGAGTACTCTTTTTCTATGCATAATTTATTTATTGCAATGGTATCACTGACTCGATACACCCGTGTCAACAAGTTGAGGGCCGCTTGATTGATGTGAGACGTCACTAACACTCGCTTCATAATTCATGCTCCCGTCGTAATCGCTTTCCAGTGACTTTGTTAATTGTTCTGTTAAATTTTAATTATTTCTCAAATTTATTTTTAATATCACTGTTACAGCGAAATGATAACTTAATATTATTTATGTTGCTGGCCCGAACTTTGAGATCCCCTGAAACGTCACTTTGACAGTGACGTAATTTTGTTTACATTTTTTCTGTGAGATTAAAAATCCGACCATAGTGTATTAGTGACAGGTTGCAAGCCCATCGCCTAACAGTACTACAAGCCCTTATTCCCTTAGTCGCCTCTTACGACATCCACGGGAAGACATGGAGTGGCACTATTCTAACCCGGCAACCACACACCGAACTAACGTCAACCAATAACAGTCTCCCAGTCAGCAATCGACTGAAGCACGGTTGGGCCCAAACTGATGTGTTAGAGCCACGCACTACTGCCCCGTTTTTCGCGCCGTTAACCCTGTCCTTACGCTAGTAATATAATGTCAATGATTTTTAAGGAAATTTGTTTAGAAAAATACAGTAGATACCTATCAAAATTCTCTATGATTTCGATTGAATATTTCACTACGACTTAGTTCCCTTGGCCTTGAAATCCATTTCGGTCTCTACACACCTACTGGTATTGGGCTCCAAATTAGTTTAAAAAGTTACTTAATTACTTTTCACATCACCTATTCTGAAGCCAGGAGGGATCAAAGTGGCACTTTTCTTCCCTGCCAGGAGGCATCAAAGTGGCACTTTTCTTCCCTGCCAGGAGGGTCAAAGTGGTACAGTACTGTTCAAGGACATTTTGTTATAGTTAAATTAAATTATTTCAGCACTTTTATAAAGTGTTCATAATTAAATTTGTTTCATCACTAAGATCTTTTGTTTTCCTCATAGGTGATGTGAAAAGCAGCAAGTGTCGTACGGTAGCAAAATTATTTCCACCGTAAATATGTCATTTTGCTCCCTTGTGACACAAACAACTATTTAATTCGAGGGTCGCTTGTACTTATCATAAGGCTGGAAAACGGGACGGGATTGAAGACTTCTGTTACTATTATATACATTTTTATCAATGATAGATAAGCTAACAGTGCCCTTGACAGTTGTTTTGGTTGGATGTAAGTAAACCTTGGTTTTTATCTTGACCTAATTTTCTTGTTCTGTTTGTATTTTTATGAAATTTAATTTGGCAATGTTATCGTGATATGAGGGAGTGAATATTTCTTGTAAACCAGCTAATTGCTTCCGCTATTGACACTATCTTATACGAGTACGACGACTACGACGAGTTAAGTATGAGGAAATTGCCCATAGAAAGGACCTACATAAGCCCGCTGCATTTCAAAAAAACCGGTCAAGACTTAGCGCACCAAGGATTCCGTACCGCCGCACATTAGGTATTTAGGTATTATATTCCGATAAGTATAAGTATTCCGAATCGGTGCGAGCCAAACTCTCAGGTTACCATTTTTAATTATTTGTTGTTTTTCTCAGAGTTGTACTTACCAAATTTGAAGCTTGTATGTTTTGCCGTTTTTACGCACCAAAAATAAGAATAGTTTGATACAAAAACGTTTTGTATGGGGTACCCGCTTTTTATACTTCACTTTTTAAGGTTCCGTAGTCAAACTAGGAGCCCTTATAGTTTCGCCATGTCCGTCTGTCTGTATGTCTGTCCGCAGTTTAGCTCAGAGACTCTTAGTACTAGAAAGCGGTTATTTGTCATGAATATACATATATAAGTCACGCAAAGTGGTAAAATAAATCATTTTTAGTGTACCTCCCCTACACCTAAAGTCTAGCCAATTTTTTTTCTCGTTTACCCCATGATGAGGTTTGTTATTTGATAGGTCTTTCCAAAATATTGCGCGTTGTCCAAACAATTTTTCGATTAAGGGATCTGTTAGTGAAATATTAAGCGTTAAAGTGCTATTTTTTGTTAGAATCAAATGTATATCTTACGTATCGGACTTAAAACGAAAACTATCACGACTAAGTAGTCATTATTGTTTCTTGAGATACAGGCCATTTAATTGATTATACCCACTAAAAAGATCTGTACATAAAAAATATGTGTTCCCCGATTACTAAAGGACCGCTGGAGCGATTTGAATTAATTTAATTAATATTTGCTTTAAAAAAATATTATACAGTTCATGTAGGTGTGATCGTTGACATTTCATATAAAGAGGAAAACATTATAACTCTTTGTTAATTTTCATTAAGTCAGTATAAAAAAGTAAATTCTCTTTGACCCATCAAAACTGTTAAAGAGTGACAAAAAATACATAGGAAATTTTTACAGAAGTACTTTTTGTAAAAAATAACGAAAATATAACAAAAAAAACCCAACAGCATGAATAAAACAGGCCGTAACCAGTCCCCGCAAGGTAATCAAACCATATTGTATGGTGTATTTTTTTTTGATAATACGGTTCAAATGTGTAACAAATGGAACTTTAACTGATTTATTGATTATGTACTTGGCAGGAGAGGCTAAGAAGAAGCCCTTTTCTGGACGCAGAGCCCAGTCCCTCAGCCCACGAGCTCGAGTCAGAGTATGTTCATATCCCACTAAGTCACTTCCTACATAAAGATTTGGATGGAATTACTCCATCATTGGTATTAGTAGTTCACTCCAAATTACAAAAATCAAATTTTAGGTAAGATAAGACTTTTAATTGTGTTCAGTAAAATGAGAACCACTGTAGTCAAATTGTAAAATAATGATGAGAGAAAGAGAGGGGTAATAAATTATTTGCACATTTATGCCTCTGGGGTTCATGGTCACAATCATCTTTGAAACGAAGAAAACCGAAGAGGCCGGCATTCAGGGCGCTGCATTATCATGGGAAGGAGTTGTAAAAATGATAAAAAAAAGCTCTACTAAGTCATTTACGTACGATTCTCATTGCGCCCATTCAATTCACTATGACTCCCTGGATACGAAAAAACATTTGGCAGACACTTTGCTCACTGATTTTTAGCTGTACGACTGTTTGAAATTCACGGAATCAAGGCAAAGTGGTTATGAGATTATTGTGTTTCTTATTATATTTATTCTTTATTTGTTATCGTTCCTACAGATTATATTAATTATTTTCAATAATATTCAGTAGACGTAGAATTTTGTACTTATAGCTCGGCGCGAGTCGGGTTGAAAAAAAAAACATTCAAATGGCCTGCCTTTGGAATATCAGAGGCCTCATCGATTTTCTTGGTTTTCATAAGAAATCCAAACATCAGTCCAAGAGGCAGACATGTGCGCATAATGTGCACAGCTTTTTTTTACATTTTTGAAGCGCTATCAATAGACAACGTAGAGGCAACATGCTGGCAGACTATTTTTTTCCGTGGTCCGTCTCATTGTTTTTCTTGAACCAATTAAATACTACAAAACTCAGACTCCTGGATGTCTGGCTCTTCGATTTTTTGTGTTTACAGGATGACTGTGATCATCAGCCCCAGAGGCAGACATGTGCGCATAATATAGCACACCTTTTTTTCATTTTTGAAACGCTGTCAATTGACAACGCAGCGCCACCATGGAGGCAGACGCGGCTTAATTAAATTATCGCTATTAATAACGTCTGCCACTTGTGCTGATGATATCAAAATTTTGCTCGCCATCTCCCTAACTACATGAGTTGCCAAATATTTTACTTAGCAAATAATAAAACGAATAGTCGAAAACTGTTTGTCCAAATGAACGATTAATAATAATAATAATAATAATCACAGGACAATGTCACACTAATTGACCTAGTCCCAAACTAAGCTCTAGGCTTGTACTATGGGTACTAGACAACGATAAACATACTTAGATAGAGAAATAAATACTTAAATACATAGAAAACATCCAAGACTCAGGAACAAATACTCGTGCTCATCACACAAATATCTGCCCTCACCGGGATTTGAACCCAGGACCCCTAGCTTCGAAGGCAGGGTCACTCCCAACTAGGCTAGCGTGTCGTCACATTAGCACATATATTCGTTATAAAGCGAAATATTTTTCAGAATTTGTGATTATAGAGCTTATAAGACTATTTACATGCCCACTATGAGCGTAGCGAGCAGTGTTAGGTTGAATCGTGTTCAAAATAGCCAAAACATTATTTTATGGAAATTTGCCACACTGCTTTCATAAGCCGAATCAAAAAATGTTTCGCCCAAACGGCAGAACTCCAATGCGAGACATTTGCAATAGTCAATCACAATTTCAAATATACAGTCAAAAGCAATAATATCTATACGGCATAGTGGCATAGGAGCGTGTAGATATTTTTGGCTTCTTGGGAACCTCGACGCGCGCCCGCCCCGCCACACTACTTAATTTTCATACAGTGCCCAACTGTGTAACGTCAATTTGACCGCCTTGTCGCTCTTTTCGAAACATCGGATAAATTTCTGGACCTGTGGTATATAAAGTATAAGTAGTCGCCGGGATTTTCCAGTGTTGTGTATACTGTTTACCTACTACGGAACTAACGGGGACTTGAGTAACTTTCTACCTCCTTTCGTAAAACGAACTGATGTTAGTTATTTATTGTAATCTAAGGGCCTTATTATGTTCATTTTAAAATAACGTTTCAATTCTCTATTAATAAAAGAAACTCTTTTAAAATAATTAACATTCAATAAGTTCCATCACTAGATATGCATTTTTCTCCATTAAGTCAACCATGAAGTTGTATTACCTGGGTATACACGTTTTAACACCTTAGGAGAACACATTCATGACAGTCATTCATTTTATTTCGACACTTACACGTATAACAAATAATGTTTATCTTGTCCTTGCTGTAATAAAAAACCTTGTCAATCGGATTGCGGTGTTAAGGACATTTTTAACCGTTAGTATTTTTCGATCATGGCCACGATAACGTATCATTCAATTCGCCGATAGGAATAAGCTTTGAGAATTGCTTATCTATTTACTTAGCAAATCGTAATAATTTTTTTGCTAATTCCGTAGTAAGTGTTCGACCAATACGAGTATAGTAATATAGGGTAAGCATTTATGTATTTGTAATTTAATATTTACTAGAATATTATTATGATTACGAGCAAGTTATAGGATATTTGGCAAAAAAAAAACATTCAGCAGAGGGCCCTATACTAGATTTTATTAATCTTCAGAATAAAAACTAAAAGAAAAATTAGGATATATCCGGTAAAAGAAGACTAAGTGTAGCTAGCTAGTGGAACCTGTTTATCAAGATAAACTTTCTTATAATTTGTGTTTGTTTAAAACACCTCTGAATTATACCTAGTAGTCCGAAGTGAGCAACCAGTTTAATAATAACTTCTAGGTAAAAAACTTAATTAAAGGACTCGTGGGGGCTAATTCTCGCGAGTTCGAGATCGGTTCGAATTCGACATATCTCAAAAAAATAATGGCGAAGCTCAATTAGAAGTAATTTTTCGTATTCACGTCATCTCACTATAGAGATATTTCTACTCTTAGCGCTCGACATACAACGTGAGGTCGTTAGTAGTCGAGACTATTTCACGGTTGGCACTATGTCGTTGATGGCTCTTTAAGCTGTCTATTCAAAAATATATATTAAGATAAAGGAATACAGAAGACATGGCCACGAATTAATGGCAGAGGAGGAAATCTTTCCCTGATCTTGTTCTTTATCTGCCTCGATTAGAGCGATAAGTAAAGCTTTACGAATTACTTAATCGAAAAATTGTTTTAACAGACCCGTAATATTTTTGAAAGACCTATCCAACGACATGCCACACTATAGGCTGGACGAGATAAAGAAATACATCCTCAAGTTACGTGTAGGGGAAGTACCCTAAATTTTTGTTTTAACATAATTTTATTTATTTACTTTGTTGGCGTGACTAATATGTATATTCGTGCCGAATTACAAGCTTTCTAGTACTAAGAGTCTCTGAGCTAGGCTGCGGACGGAAAGCCATGGCGAAACTATAAGGGTTCCTAGTTTGACTACGGAACCCTAAAAAAGGACGTTGCGTATATTTGAGTTCAATGGTTTGTTGTAGAATTCAGTCAATTAAATATATATAAAAATGAATCCCTATTTCCCTTGGTCACGGCATCACGCATAAACGGCTAGACCGATTTCGCTAATTCTTTTTTTTTGTGTTCGTTATCGTCAGGAGAAGGTTTTTATGAAAGAAGAAAAATGAAAAATCCATCGGGAAAGTAAAAAAAATGCAGCGGGGAGCTACTTGGAGTGACGGGTAGCTAGTTTAAATATATTTAAAACTACCGTGTCTTCTTAATCGATTAGGTATATGTAACTGCTACAGAATCGAGATAACAAAGCACAGCTTTCCATAGACAGACAACGTATTATCCTACGACTTCATATCAAATCATCTCTATTGGCAGTGAGAATACGGTTTTCTGCATTAGTAGACATTTTCGTGACATTAATATGTAGTAGACAGGTACAATAAGATCATCTCGAAGTAGACCTAATCTCGAAGGAAATGAGAATTGGTTATGTTATTAGGGTGATTTTCAAATTAATTGTACCTAAGTAGTTAGGTAAGGACTAAAATTAAGAAACGGTAACTGTTACATGTGAATAACAAACATTAGTCCTACATTTATATGGTTAATTTTCGTGTGTGTGTTTTTATAAATAAATCAATTTCAGCGAATGAAAAGAATAGTTTGCATTGATATTTGATTTTAGTTCTATGTTATGTAGGGAAGATTGGCGAAAAAGAGGGGAGGCCTTAACCCTGTACTGGGATACAATAACAGGCTTATGAAAAAATTAATGTGGTTTGTTACCTACGCTTGTTACGACATTTTTATTGTTGTGAATGTTGCTACACCTATATTCTGCCGGGTGATAATTTACCCAAATTTAAAATTATACTAAATATATTTGTGCTAAAGATTGGAATGGTAAAAATAGTTGCTTTAATAGTTTAATTGGTGTCAATGGGATGGAAAGATAAATTAAAAACAACGTTAGGTCTTCCGAATGTTGATTGACCCAGATTTGTATCACATGTAGAGCCCCGCGCTGCAGACGAAGCTCGGCGAGAGGAAGTGCGCCAGTCTTTCTTCTTCTTCTAGTGTAAGTAACCTCAAATTTCCCTGTTTAGTGGATATAAATGGTAATCTTAATAAATTCACACACAGCAAAACATTTTCAGAGCCCTTCAAAAAAATCTTTAGTAGCTACCCCTCAAGAATGTCCTTCATCACCCGTAAACGTGGTAAAGATGGGAGAAGCTCAACAGGAGATAGCCGGTTTATTGCTTTTATTACTACATTAATAATTTAGCAGCCCTAAAATAACTGACACACTGATAATTTATCCCTCAGTATGAATTTTACTTACTATAGTGTCATTCATAACATAAAGAAGGCATGCACTATCAAACTATATGTGTGGGTCATGTAGATTACTTAAGTACTTCATCACCCAGGAATCAAGATTACAGTAGTGGTTTACAATACCGATTCCAAAGTAATGGATTACAAATGTAATGTTAGTACAGCATTACAGTAATTTTGATTACCCATGTAATTGATTACTGAGAGATCACTATTACTGTAATGTAATTATTTCCTAAAGGGTCACTATATTTTCAATAAAACTGTGGTAAATTCGGGTAAAGTTTTTTGCACTTGTGTTGCTCGGCGTGTGGACGGTAATCTAGTATTTTATTTTACAATTACATAATAATGTAAATAAATAAATGCGAGTCCAACCGACTTTGCCCGAAAGTCGGTTAGACTATTAAATTGCTGCACTGTATACTCTAAAAAGGTAATCCTTATACTTTTCAGAAAAAGACATTGTGTTACCGCAGGCGGCCGTAGCCAAAATTGTACGAGTGATAAATACGAAACGAAGAGAGTTTGTAAAATGTCGGAAGCAATTAATAACAACTCAAGTAAGGCGACGGTTTAAATATAAAAAATACGAGCCATGTTGAGTTTGAAATAATAATATACCCCTAAATACGAGTAGATTAGAGCAGTTAACAGGTTCCCTGTCCCATGAGGCACATTTCTTTATCTATAAATATATACACATATGTATCAATAACCTATCTATCAATCACTATGAGACAAAGTACCTTAAAATACTTGAAGGCAATGACGTGTCTTATACGAAACAATACTAAATTAGATTATATTATTACTATGGGACGTGTGGAAAGAACGCTGCACATTGCTTCGGAACAGGGAACCTGTTAAGAATAAAATTTCTGTAGTACTTAAATACACCATATAGTAAGATAATATAACCTACCTAGGTATGTAGTGGTTGTTAGTTAAAACGTAACTATTCATGGTGTCCTAAGGACATATTTACGTGACGGTAAGGGTTCCAGTAACTGCTCTTTTTCTGATGGTTCACGCGAGTACTTCGATTAGTTAGTTGGCAAATGATAATTATTAGACGAAATATGTTTCGGCGAAACGGAAATACACATCTACTTATTACGTTAATATAGATTATAAAAATAAGAAGCAACTATTAAACCCAAAACTAGGTGACCTATCGTGGCAGAAATAGACTAGTGTGCTTTGTTTTAGAATGCATTTTTGGAGCAGTACACGCAGCTGAAAGAATTGGAGACTCGGGCAGGTATACCGGCAGGAGACACTGTCGGCGAGGTGCGAATAATATCAGTGACGGGGTGGCCTGCCCACGACTTGCTTCTCCTCATCAACGACGATATTACCGGCTCCAAGACCTCTGACATCGGCAGCATCTATGGTACGACAATGTTTGTTTATACTGTAATTTAAAAACACATATAGTCACAAAATGTAAGACAGTGTAATAGTCATCACTTTGCAAGACGATAAAAGTGTTCATAAAATATTACATAAAGTTACAAAATCATAGCGTTTCTATGCATGCATAAACACTGTACCTAACGTAAGCATAATCATGGGTTTCAATCTACTTCCGGCCCAAGCAGGGTTGAATTGTCTTTAACCCTTTCCAGGCCTTTCTAAAGTAACGATACAAGCAAGAAATGGAATAGAGCCACGAATTTGTAACTTCCTGAAGAATACTGATCCATGAAGTCATATTTCAGGAATGTTCAATTAAATTTGTGTCATACAATGTAGATAGTTAAGTTCAATTTTGAGCGACATAAATGTGGTCGATGAATAGTTTGTTAAGTAACGCTGCCTGAAGTGAAATGAAAACTTTGTACACTAGCGTCAATCGTTTAGATTCTAGTCACACATTTCGAGTATTCAATGTGTGATAAAAATATGGTTTAAAAATAGGGTCTAACGTTGTGTCGCAACTGGTTACGCAACTGAGCACGATCCCAGATGACGTGTTGAGCACGGCAGCGGAGTTGATGGCGCGGCGCCTCGACCTGCTGCACACCCTCCGCGGGAAGCTCCGGTCCGACCGCGCCACCTATCTCACGGTAACTTATCCTGCAATAATGCTATTGGCTCCTTACAATAAGGTACTGATTTAAAGCGGCAGTGAGTACAGTCACGGATTTTAATTGTTATGCCATTGTGAAGTTATTTAAATTTGCAGTATTATGGCATCCACGAGCATTTACGAGATTACACGATTAATCACGAATACATGACACCGCGGGAACTACATAATAAGATGACGGATAAATAGATTGATTAGTTCGAATCACAAGGAGGTTATAGGTTAAACGTGATTAAAATATTGATAACTGGCATTTTAGAAATATTGCAGGATCGTTGTCATAATGACATACAGATCAAGTTAAGACGTCATTATTATAAATAAGCAAATTTAAAGAAAATAAGATGCCACCAGCAATTTCTACGGAAACTCGTCACATGATTGTGACTTTGCACCAAGAAGGGCTAAGTTTGCGAGCAATAGCAAGACAGTTGTTAATATCGGTGGGTTGGCTTCTATATTTATTATGACGAGTTTCTGCCCGCGACTTCGTCCGCATAGAATTAGTAATTTTGCCATCGACCGTGAACAGGAACAGTGATTTATGTCAATCTATGTGGTCACGGCTTCAAGCTGTCATAGATAACGAAGGTGCATATACACGATATTAGGCGAGTGTAATGTCGGTTTCGAGCATATCGCCTTAAAAAATAGGAGAAGGTTCTCAATTCCGCAGTAAGTTTTTCACTCAGGGGAAAGATTTGTTTTTTTAGAGGAGATTTTTTGTTGACTTTCAAATTGGTTTAGTTTTTTTCAAAATCCTGTTGTGATGATGGAATCCATGAGGAATTCGAATTCATGTGGAATTCGAATTCATGTGGAAACGACATTCCTGTCTTTGCACCATTACTCCCCAAATGTTTTTTTAGATCTAAATGTTTGCTTTTTCTTGTTGCGGTTTATCATATAAAAAGGTGGTCGTTAACAGCCCGACGCAAAAAATCTGACAAAATCGTGCAAACGCGTTGCTGGATTTCTTTCATGCTGCTTCTTCTCAACTATCTGCGGAATATACACTACTTAAACCTGTATTTTATAATTTATTGACCGATTAAAACATTATGTAATGTATTTTACGTTTTTATTTTATTAAATTTTACGCTACTTGCTAGGCAGACTTTAATTGTTATGCAAATATGGAACCCTGTCGCATAACGTTAATCATTAATTTTGGCGTAATTTCTTTCATGTGGTTTGACGCTGTCATTATGACAGGGTTCTACAGTGGCATAACAATTAAAGTCCTTGACTGTAATGCTTCAATCAGCCATAGTTATGCAGAAAGAGACTTAGGGCCTGTTTCACAATCGACAAGTAAATTTATCTGTCACATAAAGATGTCTCTCTCCTTGTCTATTTTCAAGTGTCAGAAAAAGAAAGGGCTAAGTTTATCTGTCAAATAAGCTTTACTTGTCGATTGTGAAACAGGCGGTAAAAGAACTAGAATATTTAATAATTTTTAAATTTAATATCTTATCTAGAATCTACACTAGAATAAATATTTTTAAAAGTTTGACTATTTATTGCCACGATTAGTCTTTCGACTTACACGCTGACTAATCAACTCTTTTCAAGATGGTGGGTTTTGACGTGTTATTTATATTCAGATATTTGCAACAGTTATCACATTGTCATGGATGCCAAATTTTCATTGTATATCACCAATAGTGGCTGTTGTTTAAATGTAACCATAGCAACTAGACATGCAATTTGACTTTGGGTGAATTCACTCTGTGGTCTGATTGGTAGACTTGGGTCTCAGGTTAGCCAATCGCTAATGTTGCATGTCATTTTGATTATACGAAGACGTGTGAATTTCCTTATCTCGATATACGAGTACACCCGACTGAATCCGATTTGTATTACACGGCTAAAATACGAACAGTGGCAAGTGGCATAACAATTAACGTCCGTGACTGTACCTTAGCGGCACCTTAAAAAATGCATGTTAAGTAAAAAATAAGCCTTCCGGAACATTATGTTGAATTCTCATAATGTTGAATTCTCGATATGTTGGATTCTTAAAATGTTGAATCTCAAAATGTTGGATTCTCATAATGTTGATTTCTCGAAATGTTGGATTCTCAAAATGTTGGATTCTCATAATGTTGGATTCTCATAATGTTGAATTCTCGAAATGTTGGATTCTTAAAATGTTGAATCTCAAAATGTTGGATTCTCATAACGTTGAATTCGCATCACGTTTAAGCCGATAGTTCATAGCTTACTCGCCGGCGGTGGGGCCAGTGCCTTAATTATTTCACCTTTTCCCTTTTATATTTTACACCTTAGATTGTGTTATCATATGTGTTGTTTTTAGGTTTTCTACGTGTTTATTTATAAGCTTATATTTAACTTAGCATTTCGGTTTGTTAGTAAGAAAGAAAACCGTTGTCATTTAAAGAAACTTTACAAGGTTTCAACCTCTTGACCGCCATCGTCTCAGAGACAAAGTGACATTATGTATTATGTATGAGTATCACGCAGTTCAAACTTGAAAGTTACCTTTTTGACGTACGGCTGTTAAAAGGTTCACACACTATGTAGAATACAAAGAAATTAAAAACTATGTAGAAGTATATATTAAGTATATTATTAAGTATATTATCTTTATTTTTTCTATATTCTTCTTCCTGGTTCAAAAATTTTCTTATTGTAGGTTTACATATGCCTGTTGCGTCCGAAATTCGCTGTTGAACTTTGCCAAAATACAGGTATATATTAAATATAATTCCTTGGACTGGATTTTTTAACCGATTTCGAGGTTTCGGCATGGTAATACAACCAATATAACAATTTTATAAGTAAACTGTAAATATAATCAAAACTATAGCGAATATTTGAATTGCGTGTTAGCCACTCTATATATATATTCGTCTGCTGATGCGACTTACCCCTACGGCTGTAAGATGGGTACTGAAGCTAATTGAGAGAGCACGATAAATACGAACTTTTCCGATAAAGGACGAAGGAAAATCATTTTGCACTACATCTGTAGCTAAACTCAAGAGAATTCAACATTTTGAGATTTGAGAATCCAACATTTTGAGATTCAACATTTAGAGATTCCCTGTTGAACATTTTGAGAATCCAACATTTTGAGAATCCAACATTTTGAGATTCAACATTTAGAGATTCCCTGTTGAACATTATGAGAATCCAACATTTTGAGATTCAACATTTTAAGAATCCAACATTTCGAGAATTCAACATTATGAGAATTCAACATAATGTTCCGGAAGGAAAATAAGCAGTAAACTAAATTAACAAGAGTCATAACAAACATTGAAATGGATAAGATGACACATTAACAGAACACCTACTATTTTAGGTGATATTAAGCTTAGAAAGCACCACACGAACTTTCTCTTCGATGGCGGTTTTGTGTATCGCAACTACTCGTGACATTTGTCTGTTGATCTTGCACATCCAAAGGCTTCTCTCTATCTCTATCTCTCGTTATTTAAGAGCCATGCTCTTGTCGGTGGTGTAATCGCTAACCGCTCTGGTCCTCGTCAACAGCTTAACTTTCTGGTATGACCCAACCCCCAACTGTTTTATCTGCTGAAAGTAATTTCTTCATGGTCTTCCTCTGCCTCACTTTCTCTCTATCTTTCCTTCTATAATGTTTTTAAGGAAAAGGTCGTGTCGTAGCATGTCCTATCATAACCTTTATATAAAGTATTTAATTATATGATAACATTGATAACAACCATAATTAATTGATGATTATATTTTAGAATATGGAGTGGAAAACTAAAATTGCAGAGTTTGATCAAGAGACAGAGAAACTGCAAAGGCTTGTTTCCACGACTTCTAAGAATATAGAAGCTAAAATCAGCTATTGTGTAGAGGTTGTAAAGTAAGATGCAGTTTATATGTATTTATTAACTGACACGGTTTATACAAGTAGGTGTAGATAACTGTGATCGGAATATGCGGTTCTAATCGGGCTAAACTTGCATCTACGAAGTGTTTGACTTCATCCACGATGGATAGAGATATACATATACCTATTCATTACATCTACTTTAACTGTTCCAACTGTTCCACTTAAAGCGACTTTAGATTAGACTTCTAAATATTCGGTTACTTAAATAAATATCACGGGACAATGTCACACAAATTGACCTAGTCCCAAACTAAGCTCTAGGATTATACTATGGGTACTAGACAACGATAAATATACTTAGATAGAGAAATAAATACTTAAATACATAGAACACATCCAAGACTTAGGAACAAATGCTCGTGCTCATCACACAAATATCTGCCCTTACCGGGACTACTTACTTACTTGGTTACTTGTAAGTTAATTAGGTTTTTTAACTGTTCTGTAACGTCTGTGGCCGTTTAAATAGATATAATCTCCAAAAGCGTATTTTTTAACAATACAATTATTTCGAGTGGAGGTTTAGCCCGAATAGAATAGAGGCCCTCATCGTCTGGAAGGTGGTGTTCTTATTCTTAGTCCAGAAGGGTGATGGCACCAGTAATGGACAAGGACCAATGATGGACACTTGATTTTTATTTACAGAAGATAAAGGTTTACTTTAATTAGTAGGGAAGGTTGGCGAAAAAGAGGGGAGGCGTTTGCCCTGCAGTGGGACACAATAACAGGCTAACAAAAAGGGTAATTCATTTGATTTGCAACAATCAATTTAGGACCGTATGATTTTTTTATTGAAGGTTAAGTGTCCATTATTGGTGTCTGTCAGCTTAGTGTTCAACACTGGTGCCATCACACCCTACTCTGTAGTTTTCCTAAATATTCTTTAATTCTGGTTCTATTCCGCTTACTGATGGATGAGTGATGAATGATGATTAATAAAAGTAAAATTTATCTTTCCCGAAGGATACCCTGGCTTGATAGAGATTCGTTAACAAAAAGACTGGAACGAGTACAAAAAGAGTTAGCGATCAGCCAAAGTAAAGTAGAAGAATTGACAAATAGTACTAATAACAAAAAAGAAGATGAGAAGGACCCACAACGGTGCCAGGATAAACCATCTAATCACACGGTAACATTAATGTTTCTAAAACTTAACCTAATTTCGTTTTAATTTGTTGGAATTCAGTCTGTTCAAAAAGTAATTTAGGATTGATATTTCTTCCCCGCAGTGAAATACGAGTAATAGGGCAAAACACAGAACACTTTAACGATTATGGCTTGCGTCAAAGCACACGCCGCCGTTCTTTGATTAGTCCGTGCGCCATATTACGTGTGCACACTGCTGTATATCGCTTAAATATTTAATATCCTAACTATTATTTAATTTACATTAGGATACATAAAGCAGAACCCATAATTAAACCTTTTGATAATTCAGAATGTTTTTGTAGGTATTTTGTAGGTAGGTATGTCCGATAATTATTAAATAAGTTTACGGGTTACTTATATTTATATATTGTGACTTATCTTTAACCCTTTGAACGCCAAGAACCCATAAAGTGGTCGTGAACTGTCGTGCCTACCACGCCTTACGGTTGTTATAGTGGTCACAGATACAGTGCAAAATAGACCCGAGTTATTGTGACGTAAGGTTAAAATTAGCTGTGGTTTTCAGCTGTCATTGGCGTGTGAGGACCACTTTTGTATCAAGCTGATGGCGGCGAAAAGGTTAAATTAGCAGTGGCCCGCAAATCCATCATCCGTGTAGAAGTCGTTTAAATTTTGTCTTCCCTCGGAACCTATCAAATTTACGGGGATAAAGGACGCTATGTCCTTCCCCGAGGTTTAAGCTATACTCACCCATACCAAATTTCATTAAAATCGGTTTATTGTTCTAGCTGTGAAAACAAACAAACAATCAAACCGAGTTACTATATTAGTCTGGATAATTTTATACTTCAGTCATAATCACTCTCAAAAACAAAAGTTGTCTTTCCCGTGGTCAATAGTTAAAAGCTTTTGTGCATATAAGTTACGTTTTTATATGATACTCGGTCTAAAGCAGTCCTGACGCCGTTTATGCGGGAATAGGCTTAACCAGAAAGTTAGGCCTTAACAACGTTAACTTCCGGTGTGTCCAAAGAAAAGACAATGACCCATTTATCATACTTTTACTAAATGCGGTATCTACGATGATAATTGACATAATGTACTCGTATTGTACAGAAAAATCATTTAGCTCGATTCGACGCTGAAATATTGTCATTTCCTCGTCACTTACATTTCATATACATAATTATACAACAACATCTATCAAAGTAGTGTATTTTTGTGCTAATATTATTATTACATTTAAGTATATATTGAATATTATATTTAAAAAAAAAATACCTTCGGCTGGAGTTTTTTGCGGCGCTTCTCCTTTTCAATGATGGTCTGGTCCAAAGCGCTAGTAGATTCACTGCTTATTACCGACGTGTAAAAGAGCTCTCATGTGGTATGTGGTCAATTAACTAAATAAATATTTTGAATTGTTTTTTTTTTTTTGTGAAGTTTGAGCACGTTGCGTTATCGGTTCAAGTAACAGTGTAGGTACCTTCAACCGTGACCTGTGTGGTTGACCGTTGGTACTTGGCAGGCGGTGGTCGAGGAGCTGAACAAGGAGCGAGCAGCGCGCGAGGCCCTCAAGGACGTGGTGTCCGCCGCCGAGAGCATGCTGCGGGTGGCGCGCGCGCGCATCGCCACGCTCGAGCGGCAATTCAAGGAGGCGCGCAACGAGCTCGAGGTTTCGCGGCGGAAGCACAAGGATCTGGAGCAACTCGTAAACAGACTCGCACATCAAAACTATTTGACAGTGAAGTTGTGACACTACATCTACGTCAGCCTTTTTTACACACAATCCTGGCTGAGCTACTCGGCAAAAGCGACTGGCTTCTCGTTTGCTTCTTGCCTGATTTTAGTCACGGTGCCAATTGGAAGCTTTCTGTAAGAACATCACGATATCACTCAGATACGTCTATGATCTGAAGCGATTTTGGTCTGATTGATTAATAATTCCTAGATTTGTTTTTCGTCAGATCCTTTATTCGTCATGCATGGTGCTTCTGAGCTAGATGCGTTACTTTACTTGTTTGGTAATGTTATTCCTCAGATTTTATTATTCGCAAGATTCGTTAACTGTCATATAGATTATTCTTCAGATTAGCTGTAAGATATCTTCGTTTTGTTTTTTTTTCTTATTAGGGCCACAAAACTGAATGCTACACAAAACAAATATTAAGAGCATTGCACTAGAGATACCTACCAATACAAAAAGTGTACATTCTTCTAGATGTGGACACAACATAATGTGACTTTGCAATTTAAAGTTGCAGCTTATTTTAAAATACTAAGTTACAGAGTACTCATAAATAACTATTTTCAATTATACAAGAGCGAGATTTATACAATCAAAATAACGTTTTTTTAGTAGACACAACAGACAAATATTCGTCCGAATTTATTACTTCTTAGATTAAGGGCATGTTTCACAATCGACAAGTAAATTTATCTGTCAAACAAAAGATAAACACAAAATATATGCTAATCTGACGAATAATCCATATGACAGTTAAAAAAAATCGGAAATAATAAAATCTGAGGAATATAATAATAGTACATTTTGATACAAGTGCGGAAAGTATGTCATTTTACACGAGTCCCGAAGTATCTTGGCCCGAGCTGCAAGCGAGGGACAAGACTCGGGACGAGTTAAAATGACGGTTCCGCACGTGTATCAAACGACGTTTTTTAATACATTTGCGAAAAAATATCAATGAAACAAACTAAATCAGTAAATAAAACTATTACAAGAGACAATTTTACTTTTAATTGACACAGACTTTATGAAATGGCAACGGTTGTGACCATTCAGCCAAATAAAAAAGAGTCACAGTAATTTAATTACCTATATTTAAAAATCAAAAAGTATAATTAATTCTCTATTAACCAGCGGTAATGCATAAAGGTGGATTTACATTAGGTACGTCGTACTGGGCTGGGCCCGGTTTCGGCATGGTGTAATGTGAATTCACCTTAATACGCAACTATCTAATCATTCGTAATACTGATTCAAATTCAGCTATCTTGATGAGAGCTGTTTTTTTTTTATATTACCTAGATACATTTTAAGTGTGTATGTATGTATGTATTTAATTTTAATATTTTAAATTATATTACCTACGTATAGTCTCAATGCTAAATGACGTAATCAAAAAGTGGTTGAACATGCAAACTCTTTGGTTGGATGCACGGCTTGGAAGTTGAAACAAAATCATATTTAAAAAATGGTAAACTATAACGCACTAGTGCGTAATCTCCAACTTTCCGCACGATATACAGCTATGAAAGGTACCACTTTTTGAGCAACAGTGTTAAAAATAACATTACGTGACGATTAACGCAAGATCTGATGAAAAACAAGTCTGGCCATCAACAGGTCTGACGTAGAACGCACCTGGTTTATGTAGTAACTGATGATTAAGATATGTAATGTTTATTAGACCAAATTAATTTAATTCACAACATCGCTAGGAATATCGGCAGACATATCCTTGACGTAATTCATATCGGGTGTAGAGGTGAGCAACACGTCATCGACTAGTATCGTCCCCACCCCCGCGCGGTCCATGGGAGTGTCACGAACCAATTTGCCAAGCTATAATGTAATCGTCTACTTACGGTCAACCAATTTGATTTTTAGGCCACTATGGAACTATGCCAAAGTGACAGTAAGTCAAATTCGTATGAAGTTTCTTACAATATGATTGGTTACGTCACTTTGATATCAATAGTGGCCCGTACGCGTAAATACAAATATACGGATGCAATACAAACACTTATATTCTGTGCTGCATTATAATGTAATGGCTTGACGCTTTATTAGTTCGTCCAAACCCAGCTGCGATACAGCGTGTATTGCAGCCGCATTTGACTGTTTACCACAGTGCAAAAGCGGTTGCAACACAAACAGCAATATCACGAATGGCTTGGCAAAGTATTAATTTGTCCCAACTCAGCAGCAACACAACGGCAGGGGTTTATCCGTCGTATCAAAGGCGGTTGTAACACAATCAAAAGTAATTTTATCATAATACGTAGCTAGGTTAGGTTAGTTTTTAAATCAGACCCAGAGGGCCAAAAAAACCCAGAAATACGAGCTCCGCAATCCGGAGCTTCGTCGACCATCTCAATTTTTTTTTGCGTTTCTAGTACTCTGATTTATAGAGCAATTCGTAATGTGGTCGCATTCGCGCGGCGTTGCCACGTCGAACGCGATCATAAATACTCACAGTAGAGACTGTCCTACTATTCATGACGATGCAGCGGCGTTTGTTTAATGTAAGGTGTGCGTATCAGGCTGTAATACAGAGCTGTATTAGCTGAATTGCAGTCGATTTTGTTACGAACATGTTATTCAAAGCTAAGGTCAATACAGACAGTCTTCGACTGTCAGCGGTGTAGTCGTGTTTGTGATACTTTATTCGAACGAATGCGGCTGCGTTACAGAGCAGGCGGGTGATTCTTTCAACACAGCGCTGCGTCGATCTCAAATGTGAAGTTGTATCCGGCAAGTTTAAGAAGTCCCGTTGGAGCGTACAAAACACATTATAGCGCGTGCCTTCTTAATTAGGCAGCTTTATACGACACTGAACTTGACTCACCTGACTGCTGCCTAATTGAGAAGGAACGCGCTAATATGTGTTTTGTACGTTCCGACGGGACTTCTTAAACTTGCCGGATAAAACTTCACCTTTGAGATCGACACAGCGCTGTGTTGAGAGAATCACCCCGCAGCTTATGTCTGTCGTGCACTCGGGTTTGTATTTAAGCGGCCCGTACAGTCAACCGTTATTTCTACTTGATTGGATAGGCTTTTAATTATGAATTATGGTGTAAAACCTGGTACGATGTTTTGTATAATGCGCAAGGTGGCAAACGAGAAACTGTGTTGTGTTACTTTTCCATATTAACCTATTTAACTATGTTTACTTATTGTATATTTATTTATATATCTAGGTATTTATATCACTTCTCTTTTTATATATGTGTATAAAAAGTACTATTCGCTTGTCTTATTAAAAAAATAATGGCTCTTGCTCAAATATTCGCACCAATATTCTGTTTGGTGTAGTGGTTGACTTGTAGAGAATGCTGAGAACGTGATTACAAATATATAAATATACAAAATACTCGTTTAATACTATAGGATTGTATAATGGTGCTAATTGCACTCTAAACAGTGCCATCATTTTACAAAATCATTTTTTAGTATATTTATAAATGGTGGACTAAATGCCTTAAATATAACTAATAACTAATTGTACGCTACTACATGTATCTAAGTATTATCCCTTCAAAAGGCAGCTGCCCTATTGTCATTTGTCGTCAAGTGGCGCGGCCATCGCGAATTCGGCGCTTGTTACAAATGACCTCTTTTTTCACCGACATTCACTTCTATCTCTTCGCAGAATTCTCATTTCATAGAAAGCTAATTTCTGCTGAAACTTTGTTTTTAGATTATCTTAAGCATGGATTACGTAGGTTAGGTTAGGTTAGACCTGTGACCACAAAAAATAATCTGAAAACAATAAGGTTTCAGCAGAAGTTAGCTTTCTATGAAATGAAAATGCTGCGAAGATATAGGTACATTCTATGAAATGAGTGTCGGTGAAAATTTTTACAACTTGTGTGAACTTACGTCCACGCAGCGTCCCGACCGTTATTGAATGCTTTTCTTGTCTATTCGTTTGGAAGATTATACGGCTTTGTTTACCTTTGCTTGTGAATTTGTAAAATATGTAAATTATTGCTCCCACAGTACCGCCATCGGGAGTCTAGTTATGATGCTCGTTCCAAGAAGCTGCTAGAGGTGTCTAAAACTGGAGAGGTGACAATCGATGCTTTATCGCGTCAGCGTGATGCTCTCGAGCTAAGGTTAGTTGGAATAGAATAGAATACTTAAAAAAGTTATCCAAAGCTTACACAAAACACTTTTAAAACAAAACAAATAAAATAACACATTAAACATTGCGTTGAAAAAGGGCCCTTCAGCATTGTGCCGCAGCAACCCGCGGTGGCGCTCGTTTTCAGAGGGACTCTGACTTAAAAACTTACTATTAACCTATTATATTATTATATCTAACTAATTATTAATATATATCAAAAAAAAACAAGCGATAATTAAAGAAAAAAAGCTGACGTTTCTTTGTGTGGCAACATCCAGAACAACACAACCGTTTCCTGTTGCGTCGTTACAAGCACAGGCCAGCTTTATTTCTGCGTATGAATTACATTATAATATTATATTTTACTTGCTTATTATATTAATAACTTCACCTACGAAGCGAGCGGGGGGCCCAGAGGGCCAATTCTCGTGACTTCGAGATATCTCGAAAAAAAATATGCAAATCTCGATTAGAAGTAATTTTTCGTATTCTCACTACGATATGTCTACTCTCAGCGCTCGACATGCAACGTGTGACGTTAGTAGTCGAGATTGTATTTCACGTGGTGTCACTGTGTTATTGGTTTCGCTCTCTATTCAAAAATTATATATTAAGAATAAATAAATTATATATATAAACGCAAACAGTAGAAATAGCCCACGAATTAAAGAAGGAAATCTGCCTCGATTAGGGAGATGAAGGCTTTTTGCGGAAGGTAAGGATAACTCCTTTCTTTTTAAGTACGTAATTCAGACTCAGAACCTGTTCCATTTCTTTTCTTTCCATACAATAAAAAGATCCTTACATGAAATTGAGTCGATTTACATAAAAAAACTTGTCTGTTTTGTTAATTTTAACGTACATCTCACTTTTGACCAAATAAATACATAACTACTTATGCCAAAAAAAGTTTTAATGATTCCTTACACAGTTTACCTGTATCTCCTATGATTACGGATTTCCCCATACGGTTCCAGGTAAAAAAACACACTGTAGGTAGGTATATTGTATGCAATAAAGATATCAGTAATATAAGTAAGATAAGATGACTTTCCCACGGCGTTGCTTGCGGCGAGCTTTAAATATACTACAGTTTCTTATTACAACTACTTACTACCAAAAAATGCCTTCAAAAACGCAAAACAGCAAGTTTTTTTCAAATGTTTATGGGTCAGTTCAAATGAAGTCGGCGTACCACAATATTTTTAACTAAAAGCAGACTTCTAGTTCTAGCACAAGGGCATCCGCCCTTTCAATATTAGTACAGTCAAGGTTATAAATATGTATACACTTTAGTACCTTGTCTATTTAACGTCATGTTTCAACTGCCATATGAAATTGTCACAGCGATTAAAGTGACAAGGTACTAAAGTGTATACATATTTATGACCTTGACTGTACAAGTAAATGAATAAAAATGCACGATTTACTTTTTCTTTGCAATTTCCGAAACCCCTTTGATTTTATGATCTAAGTTATAAATAAATAAATCAATCACAGGACAATGTCACACAAACTTAGCCCAGTCAGTCAGTCAGTCCTAAACTAAGCTCTATGCTTGAATTATGGGTAGGTACTAGATAACGATAAACGTACTTATATAGAGAAATATATACTTAAATACATAGAAAACATCCATGACTTAGGAACAAATACTCGTGCTCATCACACAAATATCTGCCCTTACCGGGATTTGAACCCAGGACCCCTAGCTTCGAAGGCTGGGTCACTACCAACTAGGCTAGTGTGTCGTTATGGGAATGTATCTATGTTTTAAATATGATATATTAATTTAAGCGTCGTACGCGCAGGGTCCGGGAGCTGCGGGAGCAATGCACGATCGCAGAACGCGACGCGGAGGCGCGCCAGGCGGAGCAGCGGTCGCGATTAGAGTCACTCCAAGCGAAACTAGCCGAACAGGTTTAGGCTGCGTATCCACCAGATATGTGCGAGGATGCGTTTTGAGGGATGTGTTTGTCTACAGGCAGCGACAAGCATGCGCAAACGGTTTGTGTAAAAATTACACAAACCAAGCCAAGCCATTTGAGCGGTATATAATTTTGCCATCTTAACGCACGTGCTTGCTCGTGCAAATTGGAATTTGCGCAAGTATGATTGAGCGTGTAGCCGGGCCCATAGTAATACTTAATTTACCTATCCTCGAGAAGTGTGCGAGGAATGCGTAGCGCGGGGTGTGTTGCGAGGGATGTGTTGCGAGGCTCGCTTGCTCCGCTCCTGCCTCACCGCTCCCCGCCCGCTTATTTGAAAAGAGCTCGCTACACATCCTCGCTACGCATCCTCGCACCGCTCAGCTACCTCGCACATCTTTGGTGGAAACATTCCCACTGTTAGATAGCCTCGCACCGCACATCTCTGGTGGAAACGCAGGCTTAGTGTTAATTTTAACCAGTTTCAACAAAAAAATAGTAAATCGGACTGTTCCGGTAACCTTCGGGGAGGGAAGATGGCCGATTGAAAAATGACCGGCTTTTGCTTTTGATTTTCTATGTTTACTGTTTTACTCTACTATTTTTATGTACTACTATCGCGGTGGACCGCCATAAAAAAAGTAATAAATCGAAATTAAAGCAGGCATAATGAATAAGATAGCTGCAATACTAATTGATTAAGTAAGTACTAGTCACTACTATCAAAAGGAAAGTTAATAAGATGCCTATTCTTCACCTCAATTTAAAAAACGTAAAGATTTTATTAGTTTTTGTCTCATTTTACGTTAGTGTGAAGTGGTACTAAAGGCTATCAAGTATAAATTGAAATTAAATAACATCATTTATTTACTATAACTCTTACTAGTCGGCAATATGGAGCAAATTTACTATTTATCCACAAAATATCGACGAATACTTAGACGAAGTCAGTCACGAGCAGAGGAAAAGTGTGGACTAGCGATGGGAACTAGTTAACAATATGACAATAATTAATTAGACGTAAAGTTGCCTATCTGGGCCACGTGCTTAGGCACCCCAGATATGAACTACTGCAACTAATAATGATGGGCAAAGTGGCAGGCAAAAGAGCAGTCGGCCGTAGGAAGAAGTCCTGGTTGCGCAATATCCGGGAGTGGACCGGAATCTCAAGTGCCGCCGAACTTTTCAACCTCGCGAAAGACCGGAGGAAGTATGGGGAGCTGACTGCCAACCTTCACTAGTTGGAGAGGCACTACAAGAAGAAGAAGAAGAATAATTAATTTATACCATCAAAGTTTTCCTATGTTCTGTTCATTGCAAATATAAGTAAAAATAACTGTACTTTCATGTTTATGACCGTTATGTGTATGACTTATACTGTACAAGGTACAGTTGTTTTATCTCACGAAAGCGGGTGAGTCATATTAGGAGTTGTGATTAAAAGTAATGGTAGCATTAACACGTTCAATGCGGCATGACCACTACAGGGCCATGTGCGACTTTACCTGGGTGCGGCAATAAAAAATGAAGTTTTCTCGGTAATGCGGGGGTGATTACTATATAATATCTAATTAGTACAAAAGAGTAATAATGCATGCATGCATGCACATATAATATGTATTAATCTTTCTCCCTTATTTTATAACATTTGCAATAATTTGACGACCCTAACTATAAATATAATTAGAATCACGTTTATTACGTAATTATTGAACTGATACTCACTACATTCCTTAATCACATAGCAAACATTAATAACTTAACATTCCTTAAAGAATAGGAATGTTTCAATTATTCATTCTCATGCTCACTGTGAACGACTTTTCTCCTTTTACTCGTACTTGCCATGCGGATGCGAACTAGCTAGCACTATTTACCCGGCTGGTAACTCGGCTCGGACGACACTGAGCGCTCCCGAGCTTACACACTCAGAGACAACGTGCACGTGCACACACACAAGTATGGCCCACCCGATTTCGTGGGATAAAATCATAAAACAACTACTTGATTTACATGAATTTAAAGCCTGACAAGATTCTATTTGGCCCTATTTCAATACAAATCGTCGGTGAAACTGCAATACCGCGTAACTAACAAATTGAATAAGTTGCAAAATACACCTTATAGTAAGTTAATAAGGTACACTTTGCAATTTACTGATTTGGTTAGTTACGCGGTATTGCAGTTTCATCGACGAAATTAGTATTGAAATAAGGCCAAATAGAATCTTGTCAGGCTTTAAATTAAGATCAGGCCCACAATGGATCCTTGTGGTACCCCAATGCTGATCTGGGAGATTTTTGTACTGATATCCACTGAATTCACTTTATGAAATTGTAAGGATGAGATAACATTAAACCACGTGCGTTGATCTTTTGGACTTAGTGACACGCAAAGCATTATTCATGTCATGTCAGTCTAGGCTGCCGCCACCGGTAGCATTGAGGTTCTTAAAAATTAACTTAATCTGTAAACAGGAAAAGAGTAGGAAGGCTACTGAAATCCGCGTGCGGGAGTTAGAAATCCACCTGCAACAGATGACCGAGAAACATAACGAATTATTCGAGCGTTCCAAAAAACTGGTTGAAATGGAGCGGCGAAGATGTCTCGAATATGTGCCGGTAAAAGGTGTGTTGATATTACAATAGTTTATTTTTTACTGTTTCTCGTGACTCCGTCCACGTAGAAGTCGTTTATCGCTATTCCCTCGGGAAATATGGTGTCTGTTAAAAATTACTTATCGGTACAAGTGCTAGTTAGTTATTAAATTAAATAGCAGTAGTTTGTATTTTGTATTCGGAAATTTTGTAATGTTTTGTATTTAAGGAGTTTTTAATAAGAAGTTGTGTTTATGTCTAAACGGGTCCAGCTGAAAATCAGCGCTGTGACTTTTAGTCGCACCATGTTGTGAGCATATCGCCGTGCTTTGGTGCTTATTAGTAATACGTTTTTATGAACTAAAATCAATGTCATACTGTATTAGCACTAAATAAACGTGTCTTCTTCTTTTTTCATTGGAACCGTTTATTTTTTCGCAATGTTAAGTATCCTATGTAGTGTTGATAAAGACTCGAGTCCTTGGAGTCTTCATTTGTAGGACTCGACTTAGTTTTTTAGACTCTAGTCATCGAATCGAAGCTCAAGTTCTTTTGAAATTAAGGGGACTACAGTCTTCTGTAGTTTTATATAGAGACTCGAGTCCTCTACAGAGGCTCGAGTGTTTTGTTTACTCTTAAGGCCTTTAAAACAACTGAGTCATGATTAGAACTCATTTGGACTTATAATTGTAAGAACACTTGACATTATGAGATTACGGAATATAGGTACTGAGTAAAGTAGTATTATAGTACTCAGTACCTACTTAGGTATATCTTTCTTTTGATTTTAATGCTGTCTGTTTGTATGGTTTCATAATGAATTGAAATACGGGTCTTAGGCATTCACGGCTTAAAGAACTGATGACGAAATGAAGCCAAAATGAAATGTAACTTTTAAATTCTACACCGTGTCCAATATATTTGGATACAACTATGAAATATAATAAAAATAACTACACGATACTAAATGACATGAAAAGCATATTATATTAAAAATAAACAAATAACAATTATTTACAATAAATGTTTTGGAATTACTCCGCCTTTAAGTTTCCAAACCAGCCTTAAACGTTTCTCAAACCGGTCACATGCGGCACGCACTGCTTCCATAGGCATTTCATCCCAAATAAGCTCGATATATTTTTTTAATTGGTCCAAATTCGATATTTTATAATTATTCAGTTTAGATAGCATATACGACCATACAAAAAAATCCAAACAATTGAGATCCGGAGAGCTGGGAGGCCATTCATTCTTCGGTAAGAAATCGGTTAAATTTGCCTTACACCAGGCTTGAACGCTGTTTGCGGTTTGGGAAGGTGCTCCATCCTGTTGAAAAAAGTAATAATCATCTCCAAACATGCGTTGCAAATTAGGAGCAACAACTTTCTCCGGGACTTCGGTTTTGTAATATTCAGCGTTGATTTTAACACCTTTATCGACGAATATCAACGGAAGTTTGCCCCGCGTACACACTGCTCCTCAAACCATTACTGAGGGGGCGCCCTGAAATCTTGGAACGTATTTCTGATTCTCTGGAATATCTGCCATCTTTGCCGCCCACAACCGATCATTTTGAGCATTGTGGGATTGCTCTAAAACAAACAGTTTTTCATCTGAGAAAACGAACTCATCCCCAGCGTGCCACGAAAGTATCGTATTTGATCGCTCGGCCCACTTCTGCTTAGACGCCTGGAACAATCCAGAAACTTTACGTTTCTTGTACGCGTAACACCCGAGATCATGTCTCAAAATGTTATGGACAGATCCTCTTGAAATATTCAAGTCAGCTGCTAGTTTTCGAATGGAGCGATGGTTTTGACGTCTAATTCGCTCCCTCACAATTTTGACTACCCGATCTGTTCTCGCTGATCGCGGCCGACCCGATCTCCTACGATCTACCGTTGAGGAGGTCTCTTTGAATCGTTTTAATGTTTTATAAACAAAATCACGTTTGATTCCAAGATATTTCATCGCTTTGAAAATGTCACTAGGGCACTCGCCATTACGGTATTTAGTAACAATTATTTCTCGAAATTGCTTCATCGTGTTTTAACTATGAATGAAATGTGGTAGACATTTGACATTACTGTATCTTGTTTCTGTAAATATATATTTAAATTTTATAAATAGAACAATTTATTTCGAGCTTCAGGTATATTATACCAGTGCGAAACATATTGTATCCAAACTTATTGGACACGGTGTAGATGACGCCAGCAAGCTTGTAAATTTAGAATTCTAGGATGATAAATGTTGCATGAGCTTCCTTGGTTCTCTTATGGCATTTGTAGTCATTGTACCATTATTCGTTTCTAAAAGAATACCCACACCCTTAGATCGAGGGGTCTCCAAATGACTTATTTCAGTATTTTCTTAACAGCGTAGTTACAACACATAAATCCGGAAGTAACTATATGTTTCTGTCTATCTGTCTGTTCCTTTCACGCTGAAACCATTAAACCGATTGAAATGAAACTTGGTAAGTACAGAGATAGTTTGAGACCCGGGGATGAACACAGTAATTTTTATTCCAAGAATCAACCCTTTGAATAGATGAAATTTGGGATGAAAGTTTGTATGGGAAAACCTATTACACGCGGAGGAAGTCGTGGGCGGATAGCTAGTGATATAAATATTATAATAATAGAGGTAGTAACAGCTTTTTTAGAATTTTGTATACATAGTAGAATTTGTATTTTGGAAAATTACACAATTCCTGAAATAATCACCATAAACAAAATATACGCGGACAGAGACGCGAGTAAAAGTATTTATTAATATTTTAATGGCGTTATTATTGATAGCCAGTTATTTACTGTCACTCAGCCACTTAGGTTGCCTTTTCCGAACTTGATTCTTTATAGAGAATATTTAAATTATACTAAAACATTTCTGAATGGTACCTAAATTTTACAGATATCATATACTTCGTTTGTGCATTCAAATCACTTCAGAAAAGTACATACTACCCATCAAAATCAAACATGACATAATTTGATAGAAACCATAGCAAGCCAACTAACTTCAAAAGCAAGTCGTCATTATAGGACTCGAGTCTTAAAGCACACCTAAAGTTGAAATAAGACTTTAAAAAGATACGATGGCTTGAATCTTTCTAAAGCTTGAGTCGTAACTACAGGACTTAATAAAACTCAAAAAAGAACTCGACTCACAACTCAAAAGACTTGGAAGTCTTTTAAGCTCACAGTCTTATAAATATGGGTCGAGTTCTTGCATTTTAGACTTCAGAGACTTGAGTCCCTATCAACACTAATCCTATGTCCTTTACCGGGACTCAAACTATGTCCGTACCAAATTTCATGTGAATCTGTTTAGCGGTTTATTCGTGAAAGCGTAACAAACAGACAGACAGACAGATTAACTTTCACATTTTTAATATTATAATAGGTTTAGGAAATATCCATCCAACATACACGGGTACTGATGGTAAATTATCAGCAGAGCCCGGAATTTTCGTAGCACTTTTGAGCTGTCATAGGAACTTCTCGTCTAGTATCGACTTCCGATATACATATGTATATCGTTACATTATAGAACACAAAACAACATATCAATGAAGATTAAAAGTAAAGGTAAACAACAGGCGGTCTTATCGCCAAAGAGCGATCTCTTTTATATAACTTTTGAGTGGCTGAAAAAGTCCCTATGACACATAAAAATTGCTACGAAAATACCGGGCTCTGATTATCAGTTGAGTGTTGATTTGGTTAATCATGAAGCGACGTTTAAATAAAAGGATTAGGAAGAGGGATGGAACGTTGTTGTAGTAAGCATTATGTAAGTTTTAAAGACTGACGAGAGTTAGGGTTTGACACCGGCAAATCGCGAGATTACACACGTACACACGAACATACGTGTAGGTACAGTTTTCAGTTAATGTTTATTTAGTTTGTTATCTTTGATGTTATTCCACAGAAAGAAATCCTACTGAAAGAGAAACTGAAATATGGAAAGAACTACAAGTCACTAAAGCAGCACTGTCGCGGGTGGAGGACGAGCTCCGTCAGAGCCGGGCGGACAAGGACAACTTGCTCAACTCTCTGGCCAGAATAGCGGTAAAACCATCCCTCGGACTCGTAACGTTTTCATAAGTGCTTTGTAAATCAAAACAGATATAGACACGATATAAAATACGCTACGAACCTTAGGATACTAAGCTCTTATTGTATGTTATTGAGTTTTCCATGAGTGCAAAGGTGAGGTGATTCATATGTACGGTTTTCCATTATGTATTTTAGCAAGAGGGACCGCAAAACAAGATGGCAGAAGAATTGTTAGATAGAGAGCGGAAAATTACCGACTATCAAAAGACAATTCAGGATCTCAAGGAAAATGGAAAAGCGATGTTGGTATTTTCTTGCATTTATTTGAGTGTAATTATAAGTTTTGTGCAAAATAAAATCGTAAGGATGTCTAGAATATTTTTGTAAACTGATTTATCCATGATCTTAATCGGTCTGTTTATTTTGCAATGAATTTGGCATAGTGTTTATATTTTCTTTGGAATATGGTAAGGGGGTTTTGAGGACCTTGCACATTTGCAACCTCAAACATGCAAATGTGTTGCCAACCGCTGAGGAATGGGATTCAATGCACCGGTCGCTGTGCCCACCGCAGTGAAAAAAAAAAGTTATAGTGGTACCATAAAGTTCGTCTTTAAAAAGGGGGTATTTGACGTGTTTCTTAAATAAATGCCTTAAGATAACACAAAATAACAGCTTACCTGCAGTCAGCCTGACAGTCCAAAATCTGTGAAGGAATTTATAAAATCTTAAGAAAACCTGTTAGTCTGTGTTCTAATACGATGAACTGACAGGTCAATGTCGGCCGGCGGACAGTTAGTCAGGGTTGCCCTTTTCGCGAAATGAGCAGGATATTTGATGTACAGTCAACAGCAGAAGTAGTTTCGCAACCGAAGAGCTCAAAATGATCTGCAACTCGACTTTATTGTCAAAAGAATACGTTGTGTCTAGATAATTTTGAGCATGTTATTCTACTTAGCGCTCTACATTTGATGCTGACTGTGTACCTATTAATAATTAATTATGTGGACACTAGGGATTAAAAAGTATTTCGATGCTTGATTTTCCTTGATTTTTGTGACACTCGAGATATTCCCAACTAGTTGATTGTAGCGTATTTATTATTTCAGGGAGCAAAGTATTACACAATACGAAAGTCGTCTCGCCACATTACGCTTGGAAGTAAAACGACTACGGAATTACGATTGCTACACCAAAGAAGTACCCCATCAAGAATTACAAACAGAAGTACTGGTTTTAATCTTTTAGTAATTAGAGACTGAGATACTTAAAGGACCAATGTAAAGTACGAGTTAAGTTTCCTGGTATAAGATGACATTGAGTTTCAATTAAAGGTGTTATTAAAAAGAAACGTGATAATTATAACGATGATGAGCGTAAAAAGGAAACTTTCCTTTAGCGCCCTATTTGTGACGTGTCGCTTCTTTAAACTGTAAACCATATGAATTCGCAAAATTTGACAAATACTCCAATATTGCATGTTTTTATAAACGCCGGTGAGGCGCGAATGTTGCCACCATAAAGAACCTAATTTTTTTTTGAATTATCTACAATTTGAAAGGGCCGGCCGCCCTAGGCGTACTTTTTTTTAATCAAATTGGTTTTGGCAAAGGGCCGAATATTAAGTACCCGTAACCGACGTGCATGCATGACTCGAGGTATGAATGTGGAAGAAGCGAAAGAGATTTGTCAGGATCGTAGCAGGTGCGAAGAAGTGGACTCACCTACCCGTCTGGGAAACAGGCGTGATTTAATGTAGGTATGTATGTATTTAAAAAAATAAAACCCAAATTTAAAAAAAGGAATCTGCATGTTTTTCCTTCATTGTCTAGGAATTGAAGAGTAGGCGCATAAAATATAGTACACTATGGTCCTTTGTTGTATTGTTCCGGTATTGTATAATAGACGGCGTCAAAAAGTCGTTATTTTTAATTTAAAATCAAATTAGCATGTTTTGTTTTTCAATCATTCTTTAATAATTATTGTCACAAACAGAACATAAAAAAAAACAAATAATAATAAAAAACACGCCTGCCAGGCCTTAAAGTGAATTTAAAAAGCAGTAACAAGTATTGCAATCAATCAATAATATGTCAAAAAATGCAATGCTTGTAATACTTGTTTTAAATTCACTTAAAGGCAATAAGCAGGCGTGTTATCTTAAAAGATTATTTTCTAGAACCATGACATTGCTCATTGATTACAGAATCACCGATATCACGCTTCGGTAACACGAAGGCCCGTATTAGTAAACTGATCTCGGTTTAAATGACCGTCTCAAGATACATCAAAAATTACAGTTTTCTATGGTTTGACGTTTAATTTGACGTATCTTGAGATGGGCATTTAAACCGAGACGAGTTAATTAATACGGCCGTAAGGGTAGTATTGTGAATCGCGATTCATGATAAATACCACTTAAGATATCGAAATTTAAAAGATCTGTACCTAATTATCATACCTGGGATAACTCGGGGCAAGTTCTAGGGATTTGATATCGATAAAAAAGATGTCGATGTTAAATACTGTTAATGATACCATGAAAAAAGTAAACAGTCTTATAAAAGGTGGAAAAATTTCAATAATCAACAATGAGAAATTAGCTTTGAGTCATTATAAATATTTTAAGAATGCCCCGTTGACCACTGTGGACGTTGAGAGAACGTTTAGCAGTTCTAAGTGGATATTTTAATCTCGACGGCAATCATTAATACTAACGAATATGGAAAAAATATTGATTATATATTATGAAAATGATTTAAAAATAACCATATAAATACACTTTTTAATTTGTTTATTTGTATTATTTTAAAATGAGGAGAAAATAAGTAATATTTATTTATATCGAATAACATTTAGATTTTGGCAGTAACATCGATATATTTTTTGTCGATAAAATATTTTGCAACATCACTTTCGTATAGATGCCCCGAGATATCCCAGGTATGCTAATTAGTAATTATTAATAAAACTTTTTTTTTAAATTATTGATTAAGTTCATGTTATGAACTAATGTCATTAATGTTTTGTATTTTAAAGCTGCTAGAACTGTGTCTGCAAGTGGAGACGCTGACGCGCGAGCGCTCCATGCTGGTGACGGCGGCAGCGTCGCGCGCGCTGATGCTGGAGAGGCACGAGCGCTCAGCGAATATGTTTGCGCGCGTCACGCGCGTGCGCCGCGAGCTGGTCGCGCAGCTCACGGGCGAGAAAGAGGAACCCGCTACTCATTCTAACATCGAGGTGAGCTCTAAGATCTACAGTTTAGACGGTCTATAGCTACAATATTTTTAATAAAACTTCATAAACCTCTAATTATCGGCTGACTGTTGAGTTTCTTGCTTCTTCTTCTCCACAGTGGTCTCCTTTTGGAAAGTGCTGGTAGACTGGTGTAAAAGTGCCTACAGGGCCTACTTAAAGAATACGATATTTTGTTTTTAATTTGACTGTCAAAAACGTTACGTTACGAGACAGAAAAAATATTATTATTATTTTAATTATATATATACTAAATGTGTAATTCATAAAGTAAGCTATACTGCTACTCTATCAGTTTTTTCTACTTTTTTACCGGCCGATAAAAATGACGATGCTTTCGAAATTGTAGTGTTTAGGCAAATGTAGTGCGAGTACACTTTTCTCATGGTGACTTGTGTGTCACTTTGCTGTCAGTGAGTTAATCGTATGACTTAAGTTCCGCGTATTATTTCGGTGTATCTGGTGTCATGAAAATTACATATCGCACCTTCGGTAGAACAAGGGCACAATGTACAATGTGACTACAGGGGAAATTGTGCCCTTGTCCGGTAGAACAAAGGCACAATGTACAATGTTACTAAAGAGAAAATTGTGCCCTTTTCCTACCGAAGGTGCGATAATAATATGGTTTTCAAATAAGTGATATGCAATTTTTTGTTTTTCTTTGTAGGGTTCTTTTGTATTAATTTTGTATGTAATGTTTGTGTAAATGTGTTTAATGTTAGTACCTATTTTTGTTACATTGCGTAAATAAAATAAACAATTACGTAAAAAGCACATCATGACGGAATATTGCATTAAATATATTTAAATACACGTGAGGCAAACAAAGAGTTGGTAAAATTCATTTGAGAATTTCACTCCATTTTCATAATGCCTTTGCACAAGGCCTCCTTATTAAAAAAAAAACAAATTGTTCGTATTGCGATTGTATCGCAAAATCATATTGAACCCGTGTGTACCCTTGATCTGACTTCACTTGATTTCACTAATTAATAAAATAACAGTTAATTAGAAATTAAAGCACTTTTTTGGTCTGTCTATGATCATTATTACTATTATTAGTGTGTCACCCTGAATCCGTAATTCATACCAAGTCCTTTTCCGATACAATCCAAGCTGTCAAAAGTCGTAGTAGTTAATCATAAGTAAATAAATTTTGCATGATCGCAGGTGTCGCGGTCGCTGTCATCAATGTGCGCGAGCGCCGCCGACACATGGACGGCGCTGCGAGCAGAGCGCGCCCGCGTGCTGCGGCTCGAGAGCGCCGTGCTGGCCCAGAACCTGCAGCTGGAGCGCGAGGAGCGCGTGCGCACGCAGCTCGAGCGTCGCCGCGCCATGCTTGAGCGCGAGATCATCCGCGCCCAGAACGGCACCCCTTCAGAACCCCTCATGAACAGAAACTGCATGGTACCCTGGCTTGACAACCTTCTAAACTCCAACCCGAGAGAGGACTTGATTGGATTCGTTAACGGAAGAAATACGTTAATACAGGAACCAAAAAGAAATCTGTCCATAAGCGATATCGAAACAGATTTACCGGCAGCATCAGGCGTTTTCAGTTTCAGCTTTTAACCTCAGCTTTTAGCTCAGTTGGTGGTTATATGTTAAGCCCTTGTCAGTTGTCTACGCTATTTCAAATGAACGTCTTCGCTTACACGCCGATATAAGCTACCTATGAGAGTGTTTATTTGCTGTCAACGGTGACTAATAAATCTGTCGTTGGCAGAGAACTTGTGATGTGGATGTATCAGTTATCATCTTGATCCTAAAGCGAAGCGGAAAACTTGGGGAAATCGTTATTTTGCGTGGACTGGATGGTTTAGAAAAGTTGTTTTCTATACCTACCAAATGAATATAGACAACTTGCATGGAATAACGTTAACAATAGTATCCCATCCGGTTACTTATCTTTAAGAAGCGTCTTCACCGAGTGCATGCATGTAATATTTGAGTGGTGTGGACATTGAGCCGAGCGTTACTGTGGTCCACACCAATTGAATATTGGACGCCGAATGCTTTCAGTGCGGACGCTCCTTAAGACGAAATTTTCGTTTCTTCTTCTTAACCTAAGTTTTTTTTATGTTTCTTTTTAACCTAAAACTATAAAAGCCCCAAAAAAAAACTACTCATTATATTTGACATAAGAAAAAGCAAATGAAAGTTCGGGCTTCATCTTGTCTAGGTTACCAGTCCAAACCAATTTTAATGGAGGAGATTCACGATTTGTTGTATTTTTGTCATACCCATTGCGTTATGAGTTATGATAATGATTTATACCATAGTATCGTTATTCCTTTGTAGTACTGTTTTTCATTAAAATTACGATTGGATAAAATGCGAACGTCGATGGGTATACTAGAGTAATTCAATGAAAATTGTACCTCCCATTATACAGACATATACAATACACATTAGATTCCCATCAGACCTACCAGTTACTTATATTTGTTTCGTGTGCTGTGAAGCAGCAGGCTTACCAGGTCACTTCGGATGGAAGATTATAACAGGTTCACAGTCCCGAAGCTCTTTTGATACGTCCGACGCTTAAAGTTTCATACATATATATGAGGCAGATGTGCCTCATGGACGTACTAGTAGTCACCCATGTGACACAATCATGTGCCTCATCCGACTGTGAACCTGATAAGATTTTCAATGTATATTTAAAATTGGCAAAGCCGAGCAGGGGCCCTAGACGAGATGCATAACGCTAACGTACACGATTTTGGAAAAATGACAGGCGAACGACGCTACCTTCCGGCAGTTTACGTAACGTAACGAGAATGTATCTTGGGTAGGGTTACTGGGCCCAGTTACAGTCTACACGGTAAAAACGATATCATCTTTGACGTGTTTCCGTATTGCCAACTTTTTGATAACTCTTATGTCATTTGCAATAGTGACGACTTTGACATAAACGATTCTAAAACACGTCAAACGTGATATCCTTATAACGCAGTAGAATAGAGGCCCAAAACTATTGACTCGCTTTAAACGGTGGATGAGTCAGTTACGACGAAAACAGACGTACATACGAGTAAGGTTAATTAATTAGCTTTATAGTTTTAGCTATGTGAAGACTGAGATGGCGTTGAAAATATTAAAATGTTAACCCTTTAATGGATATTTTTTTAAGAATCAAACAAAATCTTGAGTAGTAGGTACGCACAGCATAGATTTTTCTTTGTGATTTTTTGGTGTATAATATACGTTTAGGGGGTTTACGAATTACGAGACGGCAATATATTAGCCGAAGTCGGTCTAGGGCACCACTCGTTATAACAGCGTACTGGGATATCGAAAGTGAGTAAATTAAAAATAACAGTATGATAAGAAATAATTCATATTTAAAAAAGTGAAAATCCGGAATTATAATAAAAAACACGTGGTACGCAAGCAAGACGGGACCTTTGAAATGTGGAAACTTACTCGGAAACGTGAAAATATTTAAAACATGGCACAGCACAGGGTGGGACTTCTCAGGGCTCGCACCTAATATGTGACCTTTATTTATTTTTGGCTGAGCTGCACATGCGACAACGTCTGTATGTAGGTTTATTTATTTATAATTATTATATGCAATTATTATTATTTTCACGTAGATATTGTAATCCGAGCAAAGCAGGGGTGGGTTTGTAATAATGTAATAATTTGAAGCAGTGTGTCACATATAGCCTAAGCTACCCTTTCATTCAATAAACATCAGCCCCCTATTTCATCATTTTGACAATGACACGTGACAGGTGACAATTCCGTATACCTACATTGCAAAGTTAACACGCTAACACATCACTGCGATACATATAGGTAATCTGCGCCACGTACACTGAAATGTCACCTGTCACGTATCATTGTCAGAATGGTGAAATAGGGGGCAGACGCTTCATCGAGAGTGGCAAATATATTGCCGGCTTGATTTCAATAAATTTGCAAAAGACAGTTTTTTAATCCCCAAACTTTATTCTACCAAAATGTTCTCTGAAATATGCGTACTGTGACCAGTGATCAGATTTCTGGATGTAATTCGCGGGATACGGGATATAATATGGATGCAACTCTAATCCCGAGACCCCGTTTGTTTAAAAAATGCTGTTATTGTTATTAGTGTTTTTTTAATGCCTATAAATATTAAATATATAGCAGAACTATAAATAGCAGCCTTTTTTTATATTTTACAGCCAATAGAATATTTTCATATTGACATGAACGTCTTGTACTACTTGTACTTATTCGTGATGTATTTTGCGATTTTTTACTGCCAAGATCATTGTTGAAGACAAATACTAAAAAGTTTTTTTTTCAATAATGTAAACATTTATTTCAAATGTTGACCTGTATTTTCAATTGATATCATTTTAAATAGCCTACAACAGGGTGGATCAACTTTTCGTTGTTGTTATTCTGTCCCGTAAGCTAGGAGACAACAGTGATAGAGTTCCTTAGAAAAATGGTTATAATATACACTACTATTAATACGCTTGGAAGAAAACCCATAAAAGAATGGGCTTGTAATTGCCACAAAAGCCGATGTTTGCTGGATTTATATACTTTAAAATCGTGGTTTTAAAGAGTGACCCAGGAGACGTCACCATGGCAATGAGCTACAAAGAAAAGTTGATTGACCCAACAACATATGTGCCGGAATCCCGGGATATATCCATATTCGCCGCGCCCATATTTGAGGCCATTCACCCCGTGTTGCACCGGAAAATCCGATCACTGGCTACCACTATCAGAGAAAATCAAAGCAAATTTTACTTATTCAACTTTTTTGTTAACTCATCAACCGAAGCAAAATACTTAGATTGTCTTAAATTTTCAATTGCCTAATAGATACAGTTACTGTTTTTGTTTGGGAATTACTAGCCTCTTAATTTCTGTTACTTTACGTTAAAGGCACCTATTTTTTTGTAAATGTATCAAAATGTATGACGGCGAATATCTTGCCGCTATCGATTAAAGGGTTAAATGTCGTCTGCTAGAGCATTGTGATTGTCTGATTAGGATTTATGAATTAGATTGAGTAAGAATTGCAATTTTTCTTTCAGATGCAAGACATTGTGTGGTTTAAGTAAACGTTACTTTCGGAAAATGCCAAGTGCCTGTCTTTGGAAAAAAAATGATTCAATAAAAATAGTCGTGGAAGAGCATGATCAATGTTTTATTAAAAAAAAAACTAAATTTCAGGCGGGAACAGACGCATACAATCTAGACACATTTTCACGCCATCCTATGGCCAGCAAGCTTCAACATTTTACTTTTTTTTTCATCTACTATATCATTAGGCATGCAAAAATATGGAATATTTCTCTGATCAGTCGGATCTCCCGATATCGCTCTGAACTGTTTGTCCCTGTTGCTAGACGGCGGTGGCCTGGTGTAAACCCCGGACTCCGGCGCAGCAAACCATTTGGGGGTCTCCATACTTGTTATAGCTTTTTTCCGATTGAGTTTATCGCCTTTGCGTGGTTCTTCACTTGGTATGTATGTCTTTTTCACATAGTTCCCCATTACTATTTTAGTCGGAGACTGGTACTCGGAAGAATCATTATTTTCATCACAAGGAAAGTTGGTGTTATCACGTTTTTTTTGTGCTCCACTTTTTTTCCTTGGTACGCCTTCTTTGCCTTTGTTAAGAAGGTGTCCATCAAAGGGACCCCCTAACTCGTGCTCCAGTATGTTTATCAAGTGGTCTAGATTGTCCGTCTGGGGTTCAAGATTGCGTGTGTTTGTCATATAATAATTCTCGTATTCAGCAACTTTCTTCTCTAACAACGCGATGGATTCACGGTCTTTTCTTTTCTGAATGCTCGTTTTTCTTGATTGCTCTTCTAAGGCGAGTATAATGTTTTCCAGTTGGCATATTTGTTCTTTTCTAGTTTCAACATTACTGATAAGAGAGTCTATTTTGGTATTCTTTTCAATCATTTGTCGATTTAGCTGAAAAAACTAAATTTATTAGTAATGTTCACCTTGATAGTAAAATACCTTTAGTACTGCTAATTGTAACTGGCGAGCGTCTGCTAAGCAGATGAACTGTTTCTAAATGTGAAACAAGCATGTAGGATTTGTATTTAATGTAAAACAAGCATAAAAGGCCCTCTATTCAACTGCGTTATAACGATATCGTTTTTGACCTGTTTCCGTATTGTCAACGTTTTGATAACTCTTATGTCATTTATAATAATGGGGACTGTGACATAAACGTGTCAAATAAGATATCGTTTTAACGCACCTGAATAGAGGCCAAGTAGTGTATGCACCACTATTCGTTTTGACTTGTTGCTCAACATTTTCCGATTAAGGATTTTTTTATATGATTTACAGTTCAATATTAACCCTTTGAACGCCAAGAACACCTAAAGGCGACGTGTACTGTCGTGCCTACCACACCATCGACGCTTATAGTTGTCACAGATACAGTGACAAATAGACCCGAGTATTTGTGACGTAAGGTTGAAATTAGCTGTGGTTTGCAGCTGTCATTGGCGTGTGAGGACGACTTTTGTATGAAGTCAATGGTGGCGAAAAGGTTAATACTAGCAACCCGAATTGACGAAGTGATTTTATGTTTTCGGTAATATACAAATATCGATATCGTAAAAGACTAGCCATAAAAACTTACTTCCCTATCCGCTTGAGCTCTAATTTCTAAGTTACTCCGCAGCAGCTTGATAATGTTGGCTTGTTCGTCGTCCTTCTCCGACAGCATCCTGATGACCGCCTCCCTCTGTTCCACCAATAGCCCTTGCTCTGTCAGTGTTTCTACGTGCTGCGCTATCTCCACTTCCTTCTTTCTCATTTCTTCGAGCAACGAGTTCTTTTCCTCTGTATTACATTGCAATTCTGCGCGTAACTCATTCACCTGGAAGTATAAATACATACAATTTCAATCAATTTTCTGTAGCCACGGCTAAACGAAACAACCAAAATATATAATCACCATCTTATGAAGGTCATCCAAGTTCTTGAAGCCCCCAAAGTCTTTTTGCATTTGACTGATGTTATTTTGGAAACCTGATAATTCAGCTGCATAATATTCCATTTTGGATTCGCTAAAGTCACAAAGAATAAAAATCAAAAGTAAGCAAATAAGAGCCTAGATTGTCACACTCCACACTGCTGGGGCTTTATTCTTGTGCATACAGAGTGGAAGGGGACTACGACCCTTCCCGGGAATGGCCCGGGAGGCGGGCGGGTCATCACTTCAGATTAAATCGAACGACAGTACTGAAAATACTAAAACCTGCCTGTCGCCGTCATCATACTCGGGGCACAGGGTGCGCAGGTACATTAGCATTGTCACCAATATTATATATTTATTTTTTGAAATAATCACACAACATCACACGTAACATCACGCCTTCATTCCCAGAGTGGGGTAGGCAGAGCTACAGAAATATCAACAACTCCTTAAAAAGACTTAATTTGATGATCCTGTAACCACATTTCGCACAAGTAGGCTAAGATGTTAACCAGTGTATTAGTGACAGGTTGCAAGCCCATCGCCCAACTACTACAAGCCTTTATTCCCTTAGTCGCCTCTTACGACATCCACGGGAAGACATGAAGTGGCACTATTCTAACTCGGCAACCACACAGAAAAATTACAAAAGGATTGTTTAACACTTGTATGATACATTATTTACGAAAACGGCCCCGTCCCCTACCACCCTGCATACAAGGTGGGAACGAGTAACCCGCCAAATTTTAACCATTGATTCTAGAGCCTATTTGGAGTATATAATGTAGTGTACCATGAAGTCCAAGCATAATTAAAGAGATTTTCATGTTATTAAAAACAATTCCATAGTTTATTTAATTTGAACTTTGTCACCTATACCTAAATCATTATTTACTAAGAAATTGATTAAATTAATTTATGCTGTACGTTGATGATATTGCTACTTACAACATTAATATTTTTAGTAAAAAATGCTTTAGGTTAAGGTGTCAGAGTTCAAATTAAATTAACTATGGAATTGTTTTTAATAACATGAAAATCTCTTTAATTATGCTTTATTGGACTTCATGTTACACTACATTATATACTCCAAATAGGCTCTAGAATCGTTGGTTAAAATTTGGTGGGTTACTCGTTCCCACCGTGTATAAAAGAGGTTGTATCGTTAAAAAACAGCATGGTTTCGAAAGCAATATTGATTAAACAACTTGGTATAGAGGGCCCTATAGTAATTTGATAGTCTTATTTTTAATTCCTATTCTTTAATTATGTACTGTCAGCCAAATAAGAGGTATGCCACCCTTGTGCTAAATTTCGTTTGCACATCATAAAACAATAAGGTTAATAAGATGAATTATCCACTTCACCACTATGCGTATGGTATAGTATAATTTTAGTTTTTTATATTTTTACCTTTCTTTCAATCGGTTTTCTAGCAATGACCGCTGTTTTTCGAGTTCGGAAATGTATTCTTCCTTGACATTTAAATTAGATTTCATTACTTCCTCGGATTCGACAGCTTTTTTGAAATTGTTCTGTAAATAATTCTTATCGTATATTCTCAGTGTCATTGCGAATAGTATTATAATGGTTTAGAGTGTTTATAGATAAATAAAGCCTCGTATTCACTAGGAAACAAAGTGCCTTTTGCACATGTCAACAGTGATGATTTGTATTGGTCAACATTAATAAAATGGAATGGTTATTGTACATATTTTAACGAATATATCAAACTCTATGCCAAGAAAAACCTAATGTAATAAGAACTAGTGCTGTAATGTAAAGTAAACAGCAGCGTTATAAACCCTTAAAACGCCGCAATAAGAGCTACATTATAAGGATGGATTTCTTTTTCGTCATATTCTTATTTTAAATACAAAGATATTTTTTTATACAGATATCCTATCAAAAGGACAAAACAACAGTTCTTTTCGACCCACAAATGGATTATGGACCAACATAGGTCGTCGCCGCCGACATGTCCCCTAGTTCCTACGAAGCTTTAGGCTTTCGTGTTTAATCTCACTGCGCCACAAAAACTCTGAACTCTACATATCATTAACGTTTTTATCGTCACACGTCAAACACTTCGATCAACAATACACCAACTAAATAGGTAGCTGGTCACATACAAAATCAAAGCTAAATGCTGTCTGCGAAAATTTATACTTCAATTAGCTTTACATCGCAATACTCTAAGAATGCTTTTTCTTGTAAATGTCACACTGTCATAATGTGGTAAAGTAAAATAAAATGCTTATATGCACGGGAGGTACCGTATTTATTTTTACTTTTTCGCTTTTTCCATCGTGCACGTTATAATTATCTAAACGCGTACAGAATTTACTTACCGAAAGAAAGGAACTCGACCCAACACTTTGCGTTTTCGGTAGTAATTTTTGAAACTTTTAAATGCGCATTTCATCAGTGAAATGTTTATTTTCACCGACCTGTTATCTACAATCGGCGTCAAAACATCGCACCTTTGAAATTTGCAAAAGAGGCCTCACAGTCATACCTTACCTTAGATGAATTATGATTTATAACGGCTTTATGCCAAAATTTCAAAAGGGACGATTTTTTGACGCCGAGTATAGTTGGTGTATTGTTGAAGGTCAAGCATAAAATACGTGTCACCAAGCAGGTTTGAAAACTATGCATAGTTCAATCATCTAAGAAAGAAAGTCTGCGTTTTAGGAACGACAGCTCATGAAGTCTTTAGGCGTGGAAGGCGTTCAAAGGTTAAATAAAGATCCAATACTCAAAGTTCACCTCCAAATCGTGCATAGCACTTTCTTGCTTGGCTGTTAAGTTTTTGTACTCTTGTAGATCGCAGTTAGCAGTTTGAAGTTGACGTGTCAAGGTTTCAATTTCCTGCCGGCTTTCTTGAAGTTCCTCTGCAGAAATGTCATGTAGGTGAGGATGGTTTTATGTGAAAAGAGTATGTCACATTTTGGAGTCATCGCTTTATAATTTTACTTTAATCAAAATATGAAACTCTTACAACCCAGAGGACCAAAAAGAAGGGGAACACTATAGAGTAATATATCACACAATTATATAAACTATCCGCCACGTGTGAATATAAAAAAATCCAAGAGGAATTACTCAGTGACAGAATTATGCTTAATAGACAAGCGAACCAGTGAAAGGATGCAGCTAAAGAGTAATTTATAACTAAAGGAGGCTATAACTATATGCAGGCAAGCAGAGAAGACAGCCAATGGCCAATAAGGTTTAGAATAAAAACCATTTTTTATTAAAGGCTGTCCCAGAAGTAAAGAGACAATTTTCATAAACAAAATTGGGCAAAGAGAAAACATCTAAAAAAAGTTAAACCAACTCTCATATCAACATAAGAGTTATCAAAACGTTAACAATACGGAAACACGTCAAAGACGATATCGTTTTTACCGTGCTGAATCTCGGGCCTGACGTTATTCAATAAGGGTTGACACTACTTTTGTACTTTTATACGGATTATTTTGTAACACGTTGTATAACCTCCTAAGGCCCAACGACAAGTCCAGTATGTAGTCACTACGGCTCGTAGTCCTACCAGTAGTACAGCAAAAGTAGATTATCATTTTAGTACCATGTCACTTTCACAACTTGCCACATCCCAATTGTCGCAGTATTGTAACGTTAGTGCGATAAAGTACTAAAATGATCATCTACTTTTGCTGTTAGCGCACGGAGGGCTAGCACATGCATGTCGGATCTTCCATTCTATCTAGTCTTTAACGATAGAGCGAACTAGGCGACAAGCGAGAAAATACAACAGTACAAATATTACAGAAACAAAAATTTATATTAAAAAAAGAAAGGGATGTTGCCAGCACATCTGCAAAATTTTCGTCGATGAAAAACCGAAGAAGGAGAAAAGTAGAAATTTATGTACTGACGGAAGATGTCATTCAGAGCACAATAAAAGATTTAAATGCCGTACAAAACCATTTCCGGCCATTGGTAATATAAGTAAAAAGAAATAAGAATCAAATATTTTACGCCGATGATACACACTTAACCTAACACCCTAAGTTTTTCGATTATGACCACTTCTATAAGAATAAAGGAACGTCACGTCAAATGTTACGAGCACCAACCTTGGTGCCATTTAGTCATTAATTGCACTGTACCTACAGTGCAATGACTAAACGTTTACTTACTGAAATTATTTTCTGCGTCAGATAACTTCTTTGTTAGCTCTTTCATATTCGACTCAGAGTCAATAAGTTGCCCGCAGATAGACTGAACTTTGCTCTCTAGTTCTTTTTTTTCATCCAATAGCACAAGATATTTCTTTTCAGTCTCAAGTAATACAGAAATATGAGCAGAATTTTCTTTTTTTAAATTTTCAATTGCTTCGTTGTAATGCTCCGAAAGTTCTGAGAGTCTCCTTTCCAGATCTTCTTTCCTGAGGGATGTAAAGTGACTTGGTATGCGTTTAGGTATGTTATTCTATACAGCGCAGCATGTCTTAAATACTAGGTGCGGTCCAAAAGTGTCTGGCTGGAGAAGTATGGCAGTTTAAAAGTAAAAATAAAACGTGTCATTGTGATTGTCATTTATTTTGCTTTTTCGTGTATAGTTTTGAAGTTTCCGTCTGTTATGGTTTTGATTTGACGAAGTTTAGATAATAGGAATTCTGAAAGTTTTTGACATGTTAAAGTTGGAATATTGTTCCGTGATAAAGTTCCAGACAAAGGATGGGGTCAACAAGCCCGATATAAAAAAAGGTTATATGCTTTGTCGGGGATACCACTCCGTCATTTTCTACCATCGAAGAATGGAGTCCATTGAAGGCCGGCCTGTGTGAAGGCACTCACCGTGGACTGCGTCAAATAAGTGGAAGAGGAAGAGAAGTTCCTCTCGAGTGATCGAAGAATGAAGACTAAAGAAAAAGCGGCAAGAACAGGGCTTTCAAAAGCTTCAGTTCTTAGGATTCTTCATGAACATCTTCACATGAATAAAGTTAGTGCGAGGCGGGTGCTTATTTCGAGCTTGCAGCGAAGTGAGCGAAAGCGTGCTATTAATTAGTTGTAGACACGAAGAGAGATTTTCGGAGTCATTTATTACCATGGTTTTGTACTATGATCCTCTCGCCAAAAGGGAATGGATAGAGTGGTGTCGTCCTGGTGAAAAACCGCCTAGGAAAGCGTCAAGGTATCACAATCCACCAAAAAGATAATGACTGGGTAATTATCTCAACCACATTTTTTGAGCGGCGGACGTGATAATTGGGGTGTAAAGTACATGTATTGGAAAATTATTTATTTTATAAATAATCTTACTCAAAGTACCATATTGAGTCAAAGTTAAAATTATTGTTAACTTATTATATTTATCGTAAAAAAATATTTTCAATCCAAAATCAATTTTGGTGTCGTGTCCTGTACTTCCCGCATATACTGATATGTCGTGGTACAAACTTATTAAGCCTCAACTAGACTTATATTTTAGTTATCTGTATTCCTTATTAGTTGAGGTATTTTAAAATGTATCAATTATTGCATTTGCAAGTAAAAGGAAACTGGGAGCAGAGTAAATAAAACTGTCCAAGCGAAATAGTTAATTTTGGTGGTGAATATTGAAATTGATTTTATGATCGAACGAAACGTGATTAAACAAACAAATATAGCGTCAGATGTTCGTTCAGTTTCACTCCAGCAATAGACGGTGAAAGATTTGTACCATCTTTCTGCGTCTTCCCGCTAAGCACATAAGTATCTAATTTTGGTGGTATGAAATACACTTTATTAATCGTGATAACTTAGATAAGTCATTATTTCGCAAAAAGTTTTGTTGTGTGATAGTTTTTTCAAGTATGTTTATGGTGTCTTTTTAACTATAACGAGTTAAGTTTTTGTTAAACTAAAACATTTGTTTTTAATTTAAAAAAAATGATAATTTTTATAATTTTGGTGGTACAATTTTGGTGGGTTTTGCGAAACACCAAAATTATCAAAATTTCTGGTCTCCACCAAAATTATTTAAACAACAAATAATCATTATTTATTATATTAGAAACTTACGTTTTGGATTTTCAAAAATAACAAGGAAGCTTCCCTAACGATTATATTTTAATTAGCCCGATATGTTATTATTGATCGTGAGTTTTTGTAAGAAAAGTAATTTTGGTGGATAATAACAATTTTGGTGGTACATAATTAGTAAAATCGTTATATCTTAAAAAACACTTGGTATAATAAAGGGCCATTTTAACACTGTTTTTATAATGACTAATGACGTCACTTAAACGTTTAATTGTGAACCCTACTACAAAAATAAAAAATACCACCAAAATTAGGATAATTTGACGCTTGTTGAAATTCACCCGACTACGGTATTCTGAGATTGTTACGGAATACTACTTGTACAGGTTGTGTTTCTGCTTCTTATAGGACTAGTTGAAATCACATTGTTTATAACAAACGCTTAAAACTAACTCAATATTTATCGGGTAACTAGGACGGAGGAGTAACTATTTACATTGCGAGGGACACTCAAATATTTACATTACATAAGTTAACGTGAGGGGACTGGGGCTACTCTTTTTCGTCGCTACTGATTGACATAAAATACAGGAATACCACGGTAAATGGTGGCTATTCTACCACCCTTATTGAGCAGTTACGAGAAGTTTAAGAGAGGCGATCAAGCAGAAGCGTCGTGGAAAACTTACACACTGCATCAATTGCCAAGGCTGCTTTTGCAAAATGTGGCTTCGAGGAATATCACCACCGACCTAATAGTCCCGACCTGGCCCCTATATTATTTGTTGTCGAAACTTAAGTCAGAAGGCAGACTTAAGGGGAAGAAGATTTTCTTCAGATGATGAAGTGACCCGTGCGGTTTACGCCCATTTTGAGGACAAAACTTCTGAGTATTTTTATAAGTTGATAGAAATGCTTATTAAGAGATCTAAACAGTGCATTAAAATAGGGGGAGACTATCGAAAAATAAAAAGTTATTTAACTATAATTATGTACTTCTCTTCTTTGTTAGGCCGGAAACTTTTGGACCGTACCTCGTAGATCATGGGAGTTTATGATTTTATACTCCACTCTCGCTCGCTTGCATCCGCCATTATGAGCATTTTTTCGAATTTACGTTAACCCCAGTCTCTTATGACTGTTTAACTTATTATAATTTACTATCATCATCATCAATATCATCATCATCATTATTAAAAATAGACATAGGTAGATTGCAATAACTATAAAAAGTGTTAAAAATGCAAATACTAATAAAAAAATATTCTGTCAGAACGCCCTTTTCATATGTCTAATATTAATGTAATGACTTGGAATGTGTTAAAAATATAAGCTGAATTACTCACTCGGTCTGTAGTTTCTCTCTATCAACCGCGATTTCTTCAAGGTGCTGGGAGTTTTGTCGAATAGACTCAGTCAACTTCTGTAACTGTTCATCAAAATCAGATTGCAATCGCTGATTCTGAAACAACAATATCAATAATATTATATTTGTTACTAGCGACCCGCCCTCGCTTCGCTCCGGATTAAAGTATTATACATAGAAACCTTCCTCTTCAATCACTCTATCTATTAAAAAAAACCACATCAAAATCCGTTGCGTAGTTTTAAAGACTTAAGCATACACAGGGATATAGGGACAGAAAAAGCGACTTTGTTTTATACTATGTAGTGATATATTAGGTTCTATTCACTTATTTATGGTCTCATTCATTTATTTAAGTATTAATATTTAACTTTACCTCTTCCCGTAGCTGTACTATCATTCGCTCTTGAGTCGATATCTTGTTGTTGGCCTGCTCCCAAGTTGCCTCCATGTTGACTATCTTTTCCTCTTTTTGTCTTACATGACCTTCTGCCCTCGCCAAACGATCCCTAAGCGCTATTCTTTTGGATTTCTCGTCTTTCAATTCCTTTTCCAGTTCCTAAAAATAAGAACGTGTAAGTGCGTGCTCGTACGTACTTCTTTTTAGGGTAACTCTTATAGTTTCACCATAGCCGTCCGTCTGTCCGTCCGTCCGCAGCGTAACTCAGAGACTCTTAGTAATAGAAATATGTTATATGGCATGAATATACATCTATTTTTCTTACTTGAGCTAAGCAGTAGACAAACATCCCTCGATAACCAATCACGACATTCCGAAAGAATTAATCAATCTGAGTTACCACAGTAAGTTATTAGACATTACTTTAAACAGTTTAAACACAAACTCATTAATTTCCACTATGCCACTATGATTGATTTAACTTATCCTTACAAGTAATATTTTTAGCTAAAATCGTAATGCTCACGAAACTCCACGGATCATCAAAATGAAATGTCAGATTGGCAATTCCTTGTCAGGATAGGGTAATGTAAATTAATTAATTATTGATTACTTACCCATAGGTTTCATATATACTAGATACATAATTCCGAACAATTTTTTTGTAAAAACTGGCTCAACATGACATCGACAGTTGTACTTAGATGCTAACACCAAAATTGTAACTTCGTAATGCGAGTTTACTGTCACATAACTGCCGAAAAATTATATTACTGCCCATTTTTTTAACTGATCATAACCATATTCAAATTACAGTTGTATCAAAGCCAATAAGAAATACCGTTACTTAAGTAAATAAAATAAATATACACCGTTTTTAGGGTCATATTTTATTTTGGATTATTGGTTTGGTCTTGTAGCTATTACATTTCACAAACTTGTGTTGTTTACATTTTAAAAACTGAGGGTGGGTTATTATGACATAGATAGGCAGTTCATTTTAGGGCTCGCCGTAAAATTAACTGCATAGTCATGTCATAATGTGGTGGTTTATAATAACCCTCCTGTGCTGCATTCGTAAAAAAAAATAACTGTACCTCTACTCTCATCCTGTTTGCAATTCTACCTTCCATTGTGCGCAGTTGCTTGCGGAGGTCCTCGTTCGTCGAGTTCAACTCGGACAGTTTACAGATGAGCTCTTCATTACGTATTTGGTTTATGACTGCTCCGTTCACACTTTTTCTTAAATAAATTGACACAAATTATAAAGAGATTCGAAAGAATAGTCGCCATCAAACCCGCCCCACAATATTTATTTAGCAAACTAGATCAGAGCTCGGATACCGGTTAATTTTTCAAACCGTTATTATTTACTTCACGCAAATCCTTTTCATTTCGGTTTCGTTGGCATAAACCGGTTGGGGAAACCTTTATATAAAGGTCTTTTCAATTTAACCGTTTTCGAGCTTAAATACCGGTTAATTCATAAGCACGTCATGCACGATAAACAAGCGCTGCTTAGTGTTATTATTCAGAACAAAACTTTTAGGTTTCTCGACTCACCGCTCGTGGATTAAACCGGCTAATTAGGTTAAAATAAAGTTCTCAATACGTTCGTGTTCCCTAGAAAAGTTCCGGTATCAACCGGTATTTTCTAAACTTGTTCCGGGCCCTGCTAGATATATAATTGGACAGTTTTAAAAAAAAATACATAGTTATAGGTTTAATGAAGAATAATTACACAAAGAAATTAAGTTTTGTATTAACTACATATGTATTTTTTTTTAATCGACCTCTTTGGCATTAGGTGAATATTAAACGGCCAAAGAACGTTTGTTATTAGTCCTTTACTTTGAGGTTGAAAGCATAAAATCCTTGTAGCGTTTTACTTATCAATTATCTTGATCGTTTACTTTTATAGTCGCTATAAGTTTTAGTCGCATTTCACCTCGATCGTACATTTTAACTATAGCGTTGCGTCTCAATCTTATTTTTTTTAGTCGATATTAGTTTTTGTCGCATTTGAAAAATTTTCGCTTTGTATCCTAATCGTCTATTTGTATAAGACAGTGTCTTAACCCTAATAGGGCAGTGGCCATATATTAACCAGATCACAATAAGCTGAAATCAAACTTTACTACCTACGTTTTATGATGCAATTTCAATTGTATTTTACTCAAATATAACATCATATATTATTACTCTTTAAAGACTTGCGATTCCATCACTTTATTTAATTTTGGCCTAATTTTTTTACTTCTACGGGGCCCTATTGAGGGTTAAGTCGCAATGTACTTGTTTTGCTTTTTTTAATAGCATATCCTCGTGAACATTTATTGTCACAGTTCGTACATATTTTTTGTACCACTTTATCTCTACAACAACATTTTAGCTAATGTATATCAATTTACGACCTACGAAACCAAATGAAAAGTTACACAGGATTTCATTAGGACCATGACTAAATAATCCAAATGAAATGATACTACACTTTCTAAGCGATATAGGAAAGAGAAGTTTGCTTGAGATACATAGTTTCTCTATCTGATATAACTAGGCTTAGGACTTTTCGTGGCATACCGTGGTTCTAAAATCCATGGAGCTGTAGGTATGTGAAATATAATTTTCGAAGTCAAAGTCAAAGTAGTACTACTCGCAGCCACCACCGCATTTTATAAAGTTGGCTGTATGAGGTGTCCTATCTACTTTATGCAAATAGGTATCAGCATTATTCAAAGAATACTGTAGGACTGTAGGAGACAGGAATAGGTTTAATAAGTTTATTTTCTCTGTGCTTTATTGTTTTCAAAAGAAAAGCCATCACGTCCGGGCATGTTTGGGAAAAGACCGTTCAGTGCCGAAAAAAAATCTATCTGCTGCGTTCGATTTCCGGGTAAAAAAATATTTAACGCAAAGAAACTAAACCAGTTGCTTTGCGTTGACAATAGTCTTAAAAGTTTGCGATTTCGGAAACTTACTTCAAGAGCTCGACCGCTTCGTTGATACTTTTCGTAAACTCTTGTTTATTGCTATCCAGATTGCACTTAAACATATTATTTTCTAGTTTGAATTGTTCCACTTTTCTAGAAAGAGCGTTCTTCGTGATCGTCTAAAACGGCAAAAAGTAAGTATATAATATAACAGTAGCAGAACGCATCCAGTTTGGCAAATCCCTAATTGTCTTTAGATAGGGGATGAAATAGTGATAGGAATAATGTTTACTCTAATCAAAAGCGGCCAAGTGCGAGTCGGACTCGCCCATGAAGGGTTCCGTAGCAGCAAGTAACATAATATAAAAGTTCGTTGTAGCTTTGATCAATGTTTTTATGACGTATTAAAAAAAAACTACTTACTAGATCTCGTTCAAACCAATTTTCGGTGGAAGTTTGCATGGTAATGTACATCATATATTATTTTTACATTTATCATTCCCTTATTTTAGAAGTTACGGGGGGGGGGACACACATTTTTCCACTTTGGAAGCGTCTCTCGCGCAAACTATTCAGTTTAGAAAAAAATTATAATAGAAACCTCAATATCATTTTTGAATACCTATCCATAGATACCCCACACGTATGAGTTTGATGAAAAAAAAATTTTTGAGTTTCAGTTCTAAGTATGGGGAACCCCAAAAATTTATTGTTTTTTTTCTATTTTTGTATGAAAATCTTAATGCGGTTCACCGAATACATCTACTTACCAAGTTTCCACAGTATAGCTCTTATAGTTACGGAATAAAGTGGCTGTGACATACGGACGGACAGACGGACAGACATGACGAATCTATAAGGGTTCCGTTTTTTGCCATTTGGCTACGGAACCCTAAAAAGGTCGAATACATTCATCATCATCATCCTATTAGGTATATGTCCGAATGGCATTTTTCAAGTTACTTTTCGACCGGAGACGCGAACAGAGGATTAGACTGGAGTGAATTGAATGGCATAATTTTCTTCCGCATCTTTGACGAAAATTGTCTGGATTAGCGATGTATTAAAATCACGAGGTCAAATAACAAACACGTTTGAAAATAATAGTCACTTCATTCATATTGTAGTCTTACGGTATTCAAAATATTTCGCAAGTCCGACCTAAACTTGTTGGGATATTATTCCCTGGCTTCCTGGCGAGACGGTTGCAACGTCCCCGTTTCCTCTTAAATGCATCATGGGTTTTTGCATCCGCGATGCATAACGGCCAAAGTGGATGCTTTGTAACTAACTATTTATCAAGTTAAAGATTGAACTTAATAATGAGTTAAGTAGGTAGTTGACGCCAACTTTACTATGGATAATGCTTGTAAATTATGTAAAGGTAAATTCGGCCTTATAAGTAGCTGGACACTTTTGTACCTTGTCGCTTTGATGCCGTTGACAGGTTAGTGCAGCTGTTCAAACTTAACGTTACGACTGCTGCGGCGGTGACTAAGGGCCGTATTAATAAACTCATCTTGACCGAGAGGCCCGTCACAAGATACGTCAAAGTCAACGTCAAGCCATAGAACACTGACATTTTTGACATATGAGACGAGCATTACAGTCGAGATCAGTATTAATACGGCCCTAAATCTCCTGCTTTGATAGCAGTCTGTCAAGCCAGAATCGTCAGAGCACGAATCCTCCCTTCTTCGTGACAAAGCACTAAAGTATGCAGCAATATAAGGTCGACCGTACTACAGATAAATTTGTTTACCCTTTGTGCCATGATGTCTTCAAACCAAAGTACGATTTCGTACCTACTACTAAGAGTTTGTTCACATGTTGCTACAATCTTGGCAGGCATTGCGTATAGTAAATTGACATCGATGTTTTGAAGCACGTTCCCAGGCGTATCTACAGCTAAATTAAGAAAAAATAAGACAGTCATCTGCAAAATAGTAACTCCAAACAATAGTCTGGTCAACATGTACCTTTCTGGGTGAAATTTTTGTATAGTCTCCGAAAATTACGATCAAGGTGTCATTCGATTCGGAATATTATGTAGAAAGTTTAAGAAAAAGTTCGAAAAGGGGCCGAAGAAAATTGCAAAAGTTATAAACATTTAAAAAAAAATAAGTAGGGGTTTGGTTTTCTTCAATACTTATCTCAAAAACTACCCTTTTCGAACTTTTTCTTAAACTTTCTACATAATATTCCGAATCGAATGACACCTTAATCGTAATTTTCGGAGACTATACAAAAAGGCTATAGCCGGGTTTCCATAGTAAGTCGGCCCTTACATCAAATGGGCTCGGGGATTTTTTTGTCAGTACCTCTTGTAATGAAGAATATTTTAGCCGAGTATGATCATCCTACTTGTAATAGTTTTTGAGTTATGATTTTGTCAAGTTTTTTTTTAATGTTGTTTTTTTTGGATGTATTCAAGCGATTTGCTTAAAAAAAAAAATGACGTTCTTTAGTTAGATTTGCATCGCTACCCAAAAAACGAGTACTAGTTATTATATAAAAAAAAAAGAAAAAAGACCAATTTAAAAATAAACTTTTTTTTTGATGTGGTTGTGAAGTAGTGACACCCCTAGATTTTTTTCTCAATATAGGCCATACATTGGTCTACTACTTGCCTAAATATCAAAATTTTCCAGGCGGTGTTTGCTACAAAAAATCAGCAGAATGTGAGACCACGTTGTGTATTCAATCGGTGTTTTTCAATGTAGTATTCAAACTCTTTAATTATGTTTGAGTTTTCTTATCAGTTAATCGTATTTAAGAGTAAAATGCTAATGTCATCGTGATGCAAGATGTTTATCGCATTATTTATCTGCCATTTATGATTTTGACTAGCGTAAGTCGATAATATTTAACTGCAATGAATCCGTTTCATACAAATAATAATAAAACGTTCGTTTATTTCATGAAAATAAATATACATCAAATAAAGTCAATGTTAATATCAATTACTAGCGACCCGCCCTCGCTTCGCTCCGGGTTAAAGTATTATATATATAAACCTTCCTCTTGAATCACTCTATGTATTTAAAAAAACCGCATCAAAATCCGTTGCGTAGTTTTCAAGATCTAAGCATACGTAGTTTTATACTATGTAGTGATTTAATTATTTAAAATAACGAACATAACATTTGTACACTTCTGGCAAAACAAACTGATAAGAAATCTCAAACATAATCGAAGAGTTTGAATACTACATTGAAAAACACCGATTGAATACACAACTAGGTCTCACATTCTGCTGATTTTTTGTAGGAAGTACCACCTGGAAAAAAATATATTTAGGCAAGTATAGTAGGCCAATGTATGGCCTATATTGAGAAAAAATCTAGGGGTGTCACTACTTCACAACCACATAAAAAAAAAAAAAAAAAATTGGTCTTTTTTTTTCTTTTTTTTTATACGATAACTAGTATTCGTTTTTTGGGTGGCGATGCAAAACTATCTAAAGAACGTCATTTCAAAATTTGAAACAAATCGCTTGAACACGTCCAAAAAAAACAAACATTAAAAAAAAAACTTGAAAAAATCATAACTCAAAAACTATTACAAGTAGGATGTTCATAAAATATTCTTCATTACAAGAGGTACTGACAAAAAAATCCCCGAGCCCATTTGATGTAAGGGCCGACTTACTATGGAAACCCAGCTATAGCCTTTCACCCAAAAAGGTACATGTTGACCAGACTACAATCGGTATAGATGATTCGATAAAATCATCTCTAGGTTATGGTACTACCTATAGTAGTTACAAAGCGAATAAGACCAGCCAATTTAAAAGCACTCTTACCTATTTATTCTATCTTTACTATTTCTTACACTTATTGATAAAATCTTTTATATCGTATGTTTAATGTAGTTGTGGTGGAGGTAGTGATTGTTCTTGCTTTTGTGGTTGTTATTGTGGTTACGGTTGCGGTCGCGGTTCTGGATGTTGTTGTTGGTATGGCCTAAACCTAAATTAAATTAAGTTCAATAAAAGCTTTAATTAATTACAAGTACCTTAGTAATCACTTGAACCAAATTTATAAGTATATCTTCATAAGTATAACCTGGGTCCACACAGGTGGGCAAAACTTGGTAATTAGATTTTATAACGAACGTTTGTAACGGTTTGTAAATTCGTTTCTTACTTTATCTCATGTATTGATAAAATTATACTAAATCAGTAAAAGTGTAATGGGACGTTATTGAATGGTTGTTTGTGGGCAAGTAGGTATTTAATTACTTAATAAAAAATATATATATACATGCTCACATAACACGCAGGCTTATAGGCCAGTTATAGCCTATTTACCTCCCAAGGGAGTAATGGGTTTAGTTTTAAAATATAGAACCCATACATCATTATAGTACATCATTTCAGTCTAAGGAGGTGTAAAATCAGGTTTATTTCCTATATTAAAAACTTGGTCACAAACAAATTTTATTATATTTAAAACTTAAACGGTACATTTAACTGCATTATACTTAAATTTTACTATTATTTCAGAGACATTTGCAATTATTTTTATTAAAATTTAGATTGAAAATCGGTACAATCCCTTCTAATACTCTCGTTAGTTCTCCCCTTCTTACTTCCCTTGATGCACAATGTACTATGATTTTCAACCGTCCGGGCCTGCGTGCGATGCAAATACAATAATTAATAATAACCCTGGTTCCTTATTTGTTTTAAGCAGTTGTCATGAGCACACTTTCGCTATGTTTATGTACTCTTTTATTAAGTATTTTGATGGATAATGGATGGGTATTTTGTGTACAACAAAGAGTATTTATATTGTGTGTTGTTCACTTGAGTTTCTTAATGGAATCAAAGAGATGATTACCGCTAGCAGGCTCCGACGCTCGAGCCTCGCATATCTGAAGCAGCTGGTCCGGCGTCAACTTGCCCACGTTCATGATGCGCAGGTCGTCAGAAGGCGGAAGCTTGACCTTCTGGCCCAGCGCTACCATCTCCTTGAAGGTCAGCCGCAGTGTTGCGTAAAGTTCCAGTAGCGTTCGCTGTTAGTAACGTTAGTCACACATTTCACTTAATATTCACGTGTGTGTTAACGTGCACATTTACCTACTAGAAATAATATACTATCCAACATTGCACTCATAAATATTTGAGATGCCCTTATGCTTCTAGTAATAGAGACGTCTCAGGTATTTTTGAGCCCAATAGTAGAAAGTAATTTATAACTTGTGATTGTAAAAAAAAAATACGGTTGCAATTGAGAGATACACAAAAAACTGTTCGCTTTTTCATTATTAGGGTTCCGTAGTCAAACTAGGAACCCGTATAGTTTCGCCATGTCCGTCCGTCCGCAGAGCAGATCAGAGACTCTTATTAATAGAAAGCTGTAATTTGGCATGAATTTACATATTAGTCCCGCCAACAAATTGGTAAAATCAAACCTTGAAAAGAGATTATTTATATGTATTATATTATGTGTATTAATGTAATTAATTATGCTGTTATTTATTGTTTATTCATTTATATTTCTCTGTTAGTATTTATTCATTATTTTAGGTCAATATTTGGTTTACGCTGTTTCTGTAAACTTTGCTTTGTACTTATGTCTACTCGTTGCCACTTTTAGCTTTTCTTATTTTCCTCAATCACCCTAAGGTTAACTTGAAGAGAAACCTTAAAGGGATAAGTTCGCCTTTGTACTTACATTTATATCCTGTAAATATTGTATTTGAGTTTCTTTGTTATGTACAATTGAGAGTGTACATGTATGTACAAAATTCAAAGAAGTTTTTGTTTTTTTTTTAATATTATATTCTACATAAAAAAAAGGTTTTTTTTACAAAATTTGGTGAAAACTTACCTTTTCATGTCCCAAACACATTGTAATTTTTCGATTATGTATATTTATTTGGCTCAGGCCTGAAATATGCGTTTTCCTAAAATGTATTTTTCCCAAAATGTCAGTTTTCCATAATGTCAGCACATCTTTTGCATAATGTCAGCTTCTCAAAATGTCAGCTTCTTATAATCTCTGTCTCCAAGAATGACAGTTTTCATATAATGTTCGCTATTCAGAGAGTGTTTATTCTCAAAATGTCTGCAACCGCAAAATATCTGCCTTCTTACAATTTTTGCATTCCAGAAAAGTCTTATTCCCAAAATGTCTGCAATCATGAACGCCACATTTACAATCTTTTCCTTTTTGGTATTTCAACAACAGGTAAGGGGCCATTTAAAATAATAGTTATCATAATAATATGAATAATACTGCACAGTAATTATAGATATGTATCAAAGAGTAAGTATGCCAAGAAATTAACCCTTTTAATTTAGAACATTTATTTGAAACTAAGCAAACATTATAGGAAATCAAACATAATAAGACGATAGCCTATATACAAAAGTGAACATAACGGAAAAGCAAAACTTCTGGTAATGCTAATATTAAAGAAATGTAAACATTATGTATAGACGGCTTCCTGAGACTGTACACATTTTAAATACCAGTCATTTCGAGAAAGCTGTCAAAATAGAAGTACTAACATTGTGAGAACGCAGACGTTTTGTAAATTGTACATATCAGGAAAACGCATATTTCAGGCCTGAGCCATTTATTTTTCTCCTTATTTTGACTTAATATCGAAACATCACCTTAATTTTCAACCGAAAATACTCACGTCGAAACATCTGCTTTTTTAAAAAGTCGGTGGGTTTTTGTTCGTTAAAATCTCTACTTTCAGATGGTGTAAAAAAAAATACATTACTATGGTAAATATTCCCAGAAAATACAAAGAAACAACCACGAGTTGCCACGAATCGGCTCTCCAGGAGACTTGACGAATTCCAGCCACTGGAACAGGCCGGGATTCGAGGAGAACATGGCACCTTAGACCACATTCACACAGTGAGGCAGATGTACAAAAGTCCGAAAAGTATAATCAGCCCCTGTGTCTCGCTTTTGTGGACTATGAGAAGGCCTTCAACTCCGTCGAAACCTGGGCTGTTCTGAGAATCTTACAGGGTTGCCAAGTAGACTATCGTTTTATATCGAGGTGATGAGATGTCTCTACGAGGCTGCCACTATAAGTACAGAGCCAGCAGTCTAAATCCACCCAATTGCGCAGAGGAGTAAAACAGGGGAATGTTATATGCCCGAAACTGTTCACGAGCGCGTTGGAAGATATGTTCAAGATACTGGACTGGAAAGGTAAGGGCATTAAAATAAATGGCGAATACATCTCACACCTGCGGTTCGCTGATGATATCGTCGTCTTAACGGCGGAGTCGCTAGAGGAGCTGAACCAGATGCTGGATGGGCTAGCCTCAATTACGCGATGCATCGGTCTTGGCATCACTTGTTTTTACCTAGCTACTGCTGGTCAAGAGGAGGATCCAGCTAGGCTGTGCAGCGTTTGGTAAACTATGTCGAGTCACCTCGTCATCCATACCGCAATGCTTGAAAACAAATGTTTTCAATCATTGCATCCTACCCTACGACCTACGGAGCTGAAACGTGAACATCACTTACGGTAGGGCTGGTCCACCAGTTCAAAGTAGCTCAGCGAGCTATATGGAAAGAGCTATGCTCGGAGTTCCTCTGAAGTATAGGATCCGACAGAGAACCAAAGTTATCGACATAACTCAAAGAACCAGCAAGCTGAAGTGGCAGTGGGCCAGGAATATCTCGTGAAGAACCGACAACCGCTAGGGTAAACGTGTTCTTGAGTAAAGACCGCGACTCGGCAAACGTAGCGCAGGGCGCCCTCAGGCCAGGTGGGATGACGATCTACGAAAGACTGCAGGCTGATGCTGGATGCGACAAGCTGAAGACTGGGCGCTATGGTGCTCATTAGAGGAGGCCTACTTATATCCAGCAGTAGACTAATATAGGCTGATGATGATGATGATGATAATGATACAAATTAGCATTAAAAAATAGAAACAATTTGTTATTAGCCATTCTGACATCAAGCATGATAAATGTGAAGCCAGCTTTATAAAATTTAGTAAACGTCATTAATAATTAGCGACTCTTACCACAGCTTCGGAGCAGCAATGCGTTCACAAAAAAAATGGATAGCGTGTGGTGAGACGTGGATCGAGCCGTACCCTTTAGACATGGTAGCCTTATAATCTGTGGGTCGAGCTCTATGTCGTATAACGCTGCCTATTTAAAAATGTATGCCCTAAAAAGTCTTTTGTACGCTCTGATGGGACTACTTAAACACGCCGGTTAATATGAGCTCGCCGAATTGAAAAGTGATACGCTTAAGAGAATTACACTAGCAAATGAGCGCTGGGGATCGATTTTTCGAATCTCACCATGATTATAATTAATGAGTAATTTTGAAATATAGTTACGCGGTGATTTCGATTCATAGTGGTTTTTTTTAATTATTTCTACACTTGTACATAACATTTTGCATTAAATTTATTTGTGTGGGAGCGCTTGTATTTAATATTATAGGGGTGAGAATTTGATTTACTGGTCGGACTAAAAAAACGACCTTGTAAAAATCGGTTATTTTGGTGAGCTTAAGTCACAGGTTGAGATTTAAAGATCGACCCCAGGAGTATAATTATAAATTACCTAACACGTTAAATGTCCTCATATAAAACGATCTGACAATGTCACAAATCCAACTGACAGTTTTATGTCCATTCAGTATGGGGATGTGAACCCATAGTGGACGCACGGACACCTAAAAAAAAGGGTCATGCATGACCCCCACATTGGGGGAACCCGAACAGAGAACGTGTTAACTTTTAACCTTATAGCTTGGATACTGTCAATAAAACAATTGTTATTTTACTGGATAACCGCATTCCGTGGGGTATTAAAAGGTCAAGGGAGTGAACTTTTTGCCTCACCTGTAGATCATCAAGTTGCGTTTTCTTGTTCTCATAGATAACTATTTTCTCCTGCCAAACGCCCCTCAGCCGCATTATTTTTTCACCATGTGATTGTACACCTGCGCATGTGTATTTGTTTTAAAATCTTTAAGGTATAGAGTTGCCTATAATTCAATAGAAGACTAATTTGATGAACCGAACAATTATCCTCGCGAGTGATATCCATGAACTGATTTACACTGTAAATTGCAAAGCCGGGATTGGCAAGGTGGGCATGCGTTAAGGTCTGCCCACACAAACAAGGTTATTCAAATCTATTACTATTTATTCCCTCTTTCTATTACTATTTATTGAATTTTGTCGCAAAAGCTCATATATTTTGTCTTTGATAGCATCATTACCGGGCGGATATTCCCTTAATAATTCAGTATGCGGGTATTTTTGCCCTACAAATTGTATTGCTTAAGTGTAGGCTAGCTATGAAAAATTTAAGTTTTAGACCTCGAGGGGTAACAGCGTTAGCCGCCATCTTGGCTCATTGAAGGGGTGGAAGTGGTGAAACTTTGTTCTTTTTAGGGTTCCGAACCTCAAAAGGAAAAAACGGATCCCTTATAGGATCACTTTGTTTTCCGTCCGTCCGTCTGTCTGTCATCTCGAGAATGCGTGGAGGTATTGAGTTCAAATTAAAACAATTTTATTATTGATTGACATTCCAGTGTCTGTGTTCGAGAAAAAAATCAGTTTCGCCAATAATAAAGAATGACCAATTTTTTTTTTCAAATTTTTACTTGTGATTTTAGGACCCATTTATGAGTTGAAAAAGTGCGTTCACAGTCTACGGACGTCCTTGAGGCATATCTAATCGTTTACATTGGTATACTGTTCTTCCAATATGCTTGTGGCTCGGCGTTAATTTTCTTCTGAATTTCTTTTACAGTAACATAATCAGAATTCCTATTTAGCTACAGTTACTGGATATGTTGTGTAAACGTGTTAATAAATAAATAAAATAAAATATAATATCGTAACATCATAAGGAAGTCTCTGCTGTACGGAACAGGGTTATGTTTTGATAATGACTGGCGTTTGTCCAATCCTTGATGATCATGAGCTTCCGTACCATCGATAAGTCAACTGACAAAACAAGCTTTATCCGACAACATACTATGTCGAATGACTATTTACTATATCTGTGCCTAAACCACATAAAAGTTAATCCATTACCGTGATCAGAGGGCACAGTCAAGTTTTTAAATATGTATACACGTTTGCACCTTATTTCAATGGGATAAGGTACAAAAGTATACCTATACATATCTAAGAACTCGACAGTAGGTACATAAATTAGATGTAAGGAGGAAATACATACTCGAACGTGTTCTGAGCCATTACCTTCTTCGCTTAGCAAACGCGAGTTATTTGAAGCCGAACTATGTCGTTGCATTCTTTGTTCTTCACATTTTGATATAGTTTCCTGAAAGTAATAAAAAAGTCTTACAAAAAGCTAGCTTTGAATAACTGACTAACTTTATGCATATTGCCCCCTGCAGCATCTGACTGAACTAGGAAGTAAGAACTTAAAATTCAATGGAAAAGCTCGAAATATTCATAAACTTTTCAACGCTATTGACGGATATTTCCGTCATGGTTGACAGTGCAAAAAAGACCTTAGTATCTATGAGGCAAAGTTGACATTCGCTCTGGTTTTATATTTGACATAGCATTGACAGGGTTAAAACCCGCGTTTGAGACAAGCAGTGCCGTTACACCGTCAGAATTTAAGGATCAGAGGTTTCAAATTGAATTTATACCAGTCACCAACGTAGTAAATAAAATAATACTCTTTGGACTGAACAGTCAAGCGGAGACATTCAGAGGCCCTAGCCAAGATGCGTTCGCTAACTAGCGTTTCTATTCGTTTTATTTTTAAACCAATCGCGTCACTGGTAGATCACGTCATCTACCAGTGACGTGATTGGTTTAAAAACCAAACGAATAGAAACGCTAGGGCCTCAGAAAACAAAGTACACGACCAAATTACTGTCATATATTGTAATACCACCGCGGCTCTCGAGAGCGTGTATTGTTAGACAGCTTGCCAGCCCAGCCGCTGCTGCTAATCAAATAAACAAAGTATGGTATGTACCTGATCTGGGAGACAGAAGCTCTCAGGATCCGTGGCAGGAGTAGCTCTCTTTCCTGACACCTGGAACAGAATAATTTAAATGCAGTGTACACAATTTTTTTTCTTACTTGAGCTTTGTAGTAAACATATTTTGGCGAATCCTTAAGTTTGACATTCCATAAAAGTAAGAATTATAGAGTGAATGTGTTAATTTATCTAGTGAATGAATGAAATGAGTGAAACAAAGGTTGAGTTCTTAAATATGTTTAAGGTAATAACACGCTTCATTTAAAATATTTTATTCAGTATATTTTGCGACAAACAATCTTAATATGACACCACACACCGCCTGCACCAACACTAATCGACATCACCCGTATCAGTCGGAGTACTTGAATCACTTTCAGAGATTTCTTTCACTTGAATAACTAACCTGGAGGTTAGGTCATTAAATTAATAACACTCACTAACTGTATAATTATAATATTATAATTGTACTCATTTATGTTTGGAATATGCCGTGTAGCGACAATTTAATAAAAAATAATGTAAATATAAATCTATTATGCGGAGATAAGAAAACCGTATATACAAATGTTTTATTGCAGCCGTATTAAGAATTAGGATAATTGATGATTCGGGAAGTGTGCGCTTTTATAGTTTCCAGGGCGACGGTCGCAAAGGACCCCGAAAAAGTTGTTAGGAAAATGTGGTTTCAGTCAATTTTCATGAAATTTAGATATGTTATAGACTTAAGTGTCCTGATCAAAAGTCCCTTCGGGTGCTACCACGGTTTCCGAATCCGTTCCCGAGATACGATCGAATTTATACCTACAGGCAGATCTATGTATTTTCCCGGCGTTGTGCTGTTTTAAACCTTAAAAAACCTCTGTTGTGATGATATGGAGAAGTTATCTATTGCATGTCTAATGTCAACCCTACAATTTTAAAAGAAGTTATTTTATGCGTTTTTGAGGGCGGTTTTTTGTTTTTTAAAACATTTATTTGATTTACTGTAATTAATTGACACAAAAATGTCACAAATATATATATACATACATAAAGTCACGCCCTTATTCCCAGAGTGGGGTAGGCAGAGCAACAGAATACCAACAACTCTATACTTGTTGATAATTCTGTAACCACATTTTGCATAGTCAGGCTAAGACGAATTAGTTTACACCGCCTGCCATGAATTTGTGTCCTCAGTTATTTCTCTTACAAGGTTGTCTGGAAGAGATCGCTATTTAGCGGTAAGACCGCCTGTTGTATACCTATGATTTAAATGTACTGTTCCATGTTGTTTTAATTTTTTAAATTTTTGGTGTTCAATAAAGAGTATTTGCATTGTATTGTATTGATGTTTACCAGTGTATAAGTGACAGGTTGCCAGCCCATCGCCTAAGAGTACTACAAGCCTTTATTCCCTTAGTCGCCTCTCACGACATCCACGGGAAGACATGGAGTGGTACTAATCTAACCCGGCAACCACACGGGGGCCACAAATATATATACTGGAAATAAAACTTACTAGACTATGGTATTGTAACGTCTTTTCAGTTTATCTATATAAATCTGCATATTTACAATTGGTCATTCATAATTCTGAGTGTACGTAAATACAAATGGGCACATTTATATTTGGACGATTATGTGAAGTACACACCTATTTCAGATGGGACATAATATTATTTACAATTGGTCATATTTCTGTACAGTCAGAAATATGACCAATTCCATTATTCGGTTCGGTGGAGGTCGTTCCATACTGGCTCACATAAAATACTTATTCCTATTTTTGTTTTACTACCGATTTGGATTCATAATACATAATCATTCGTCATATATTTTTATCCTCATACTTTTTTGTTTATTATTTGTTATTCATAATCATCGGAACAACTCCTAAAGTGAATTTTACTGAAACCGTTCTCATTTTACGACGTTTTTAAAACAAACCTAACTTAACCTTACCTCATTTACATATAAAATGGTATGAGAAATATTTTCGGACTTCTGATAGTAGGCCTTCAATGAAAAATGCGAACCATAAAAAAATATTATACTAGGATCAAGTTACACCATGCAGGATTTACTTAAACGATTCGCTTTGCAACTCGTATTATTAACCGGCGAGTTAAAGTAGGTACCTAAGTACGCGCATCAGGCGCAGTAGGCAGCTTAAAACTCGCTCTTATAACAAATAACACCTCAGTAACGGTAGATCGAAACTAGCTCACTTGTTTTTGTGATCCAGCCGTATTGGGGACGGTGATGACTTGTGTACCACCAGGCCTAGACTTCATATAGGTCTCATTGTATATCCTTCTCGGGAATGAAGGAGGACGCTGAAACAAAATATCTAGTTAAAGGCAGTTATCGTCATTCTTCGATTCAACGTGGGTGTAATTACAAATAAAAGCGGCTACAGGCTAGAGTCTAAGTACAGTCAGCCTTATAAGTAGCTGCACACTTTTGTATGTACCTACGTTAAAGTGACAAAGCACTCAAATGTGCAACTACTTGTAAGTTCGGTACATCGTAGTACCTTATAATAACTGCGTCCCGGGTTCAAATATCGTAAGGACTATAAAAACCGGCCAAGTGCAAGTCGAACTCGCGCACCGAGGGTTCCACAAACTTTTAGGTATGTAAATCGAAAAGTGCATCCATCACGGGAATCATGTCTCAGAGATTTTTTCTGCTTTAAGAGGTGATAAATATGAATCGTTTAGTAGACCGTGAAGGCGTGTGGCTATTTTTGACGGAACGTTTAAATATTTAGGATTTCGGTCGCATCCAAATGAACTTTAACATACAAATCTACCTTCTTGCCTTGATTGGACACCATTGCTTATCTGTAGATTTTGAGCCGAGGACCCTACATATTTTATTCAGGTATATTTTTGGGATTGCAAGCGTTTATTAAATATGTTGTAGTAGTTTTGATTGGGTTGCACATGCATTGCTACTCATAATGTACAGTAACGCAAGTCATAATGCATTTCTTTCACGACAGCGTCATTATTTATTCAGGATTTTTATAAAACTCACCTAACCTAACCTAACTAATCGACACGATAGATGTTTATTAAATCCTGTAATTTCAGCCTGAAAGAAGTTAAAACTAAACATTTTATGACTAACATTACATTACGACTAACAAAGACTGACCCGCTCCCCTCTTGAAAACTTGGAAGTCGGAATAAAGATCAACAGCAAGGTTGTTAACAAGTTGCGTTATGCAGACGACACTATCCTTATTGTGGCATCAGAGACCAATTTGCAAGCAATTGTGAATAACGTTAACGGAAGTAGCAAGGTCTATCAATAAACATAAGTAAGACGAAGTAAATAGTAGTCTCAAGAAGCCTCTGGATTTGAGTACTAATATATCTGGGGAACAGCTAGAGCAGGTACGACTGTACAAGTATCAGGGCTTGGATAAATGAAGCATGCGAATCCGATAAAGAACTCAAGACTCGGATAAAAATTTCCCGAGCCTCTTTTAATAATATGGGGAAAGTTCTGTGCTGCCGTCAACAAGACATAAAGCTCCGAGTCAGTCTACTCCTATGTAACATCTGATCTATCGTCAAGTACAGCTGCGAAACGTGGATCTTGAAAGAGGATACTACAGAACGTCAACAGGCATTTGAGATGTGGTGATACCGTCGCATGTTGCACATCAGTTGGACACTGAAGGTCGGGAACGAAACCGTGCTTCAGCACGTTTACATTTTCCGGAAAATTATCCCATCTATTAAAACGTACGAAGATGTACGATACAGTGTCTCGGTCACGTGCTCAGTATCGACAGAAACACGTACACTGCTGCAGTTGATAATAAATGGAGGGAAAAAACGCGCTGGGTGATGGAAGAAATCGTGGCTGCGGAACATCCGGGAGTGAACCGGCATTTCTTCCTTCGAACACATGTACCGGCAGACTGCGGATAGAGACGAGTGCAAGAAGGTTACGCCCAACCTTCACGATTGAAGATGCACTAAAGGAAGAAGTAGTTCTAATTTCGAGATTTTTGTTTGCCTTTACATTTAAAACCCATTTCAATAGAGGAAACTAGTTTAAACTTACTGTTTCGTTAGGGTTACCATACGAACTTATTGGTAGCTGATAGATCTTAGATCGGTGGCCGACCGAGAGTCGATTGATACGCCGTATAGTCTGTTCGATGTCGATCGATGATTAGGATACACAGTATTTGTAACGGCCTTCAAAAAAGGAGGTTTTCAATTTGTTGAAATCTATGTCAGAATTTATGGTTATTCCAAAACCAACCTCTCCGGTTATTAATGGGTACGTTTAACTTCCTAAGACCTCTCGTACAAACAAATGTACATAATACGTTCATTAGAAAATAGACCTATTGCAAATGAAATAAAATAGGTTTTCCTTTGTTTTTATGAGGGACTATCGAACTAGAAAATTGACTCTATTGCATTTGTAATAGGTTCATATTCCATTGGCAAACTTCGTTGTATGGTGGGTCTTAGGAGGTTATGTGTCGTGTCAATGGTCTCAATCCGATTTCTGTTTAATCATGCTAATGGCGGGAGCATATTCAGCAGCAGTTCGTACGGGGTGCCGTGCGCGCCACTGGCGCAGTCGAAATTGTGCGCACGCGGCTCAAAGTTAGGTATAGTATGAATCTTCCCAGGTGAATTTTTTGCTTCGGGCCAATTTTAACAAAGGCCATTGTCTCTATTATCGCAAAGCCGCTCGCTACCGAGTTAGCACGTGCCACTACAACATTCATATTGAAAAACAAACGGTATCGTCATAGTGTTAAGGTTCAAATTTAAGGTTACTGATATTTTGAAGATTACGTTTTGGTAGAGTAGGACGATAGACCACCCCGAGGCAATACGGCACTCATATTATTTTGATAGGTATTCTGCAAACTTATGTTATGGGACAACCCGCCTTACGAGACACGACGTAACAGGGCAATCGCGGGCGAGTCTCGGCACTCGCGGCGCAATACGACGGGCAATGACTAGCAAGTAATTGTTACGTCAATTATTTGCAACGCTGCACCTGTTGATGTCGTTTGGTTCTATAAATAGGCATAAATTCAAAGAAAAAATCACGAGTAACAATACAATACAATACAATACAAATACTCTTTATTGAACACCAAAAATAAAAAAATAAAAACAGAACAACTAACTTAAAATAGAAACGTCATCGTCGGTCGACCGCGATATACCTAACTATGTTTCACTTTTGCAGAATATCCGAAAACTTTTCGCTACGCCAATTCATTCCTATACAAAAAAAAAAAACATTTACGATTTTTAAGCCTTTTCATATTGATAAGCGACCCGATCAACCAAACTAAACCAGTAAATGTAGAAAAGTAAAATTATAAACACCCTTGCGGCCTTGTACGAAGAGGAATGGTAAAGGTAGTGGTAGTTGTAGGGATGTGTTGGGAAGAAGTAATTGTTCTTTTACGTAATTAGGTAGTGGCGGCTAATGGTTGGTCCGTACCTTGACTGAAGCTTTGCAGTTTAAGCGCGTGTCGTAAGCTAGCTGCATCGGGTGCACCGGGTGCTGCGGGGGCGGCAGGGTCCATCCCGGCGGGCTGCGGGGCACCCTCTGTGACGCCCGCGTTGCTGACTTTGGCCGTACGGGCTGTACACAGTGTAGGTCAATTTCTTACGAAACTACGTCTGTTGCGATTGCGGTTGCAACGTTTATTTTATATTATTTAAAAATATACATCTCCAATAATAAATTTTAATATAAATTATTTTTTTATTTAATATTATCATAAAAAAACAATATTAAAACGCAGTAAATTCCCCTTAATTCCTAACTTATGTTGATGATCAAATTGATCAAACATAGGAGTTTAAAACATCAATTAAATAGGGACTTCCTTCGTAAATAGATATTTCAAAGTGACATTTCATAATAGATAGGTATTAAGTTCACAGGATAAAATAGAAATTAACTAAAATGCTGATCACTACCCATCGATATTACATAATGATAGGTGATATTTAATGTAAGTAATTCCTGGTAAAACTTTATAGGGGGTTTTAAAATTCAAATAAAAATAATTTTCAATAAATACGATTTTATTATGAACGGGTTTCTTACACAAAAACTTCTTTAAATGCTATTCAATCGATTTCCATTCAAAGTAAACTGAATCGAAGGCACCCTTGCAACAAAAGCCTAAATTGTATGACATTGTGTAGCATAATAGTAAGTTGCATGTTTATTATACGTTATATGAAATAATATCGTTCGGAAGTCCCTAGGACATTTTTTTTCATGCCACAAGAACTCGTGTTGATGATATAAATGAGTTATGATGCCGTTTTTAACTTCAAATTATCCTTACCACGTCCAACCTACTTAGACGCTATTTCTTTGTAAACTAGGTAGCATTAGGCAGCAAAGTGGTATCAAACCACTTTCAGTGTTAGTTGTGATATGGTGTGAAAGACATTATTAAAAGCCTTACGTCACGGTTCTTGAGTAAATGAATAATTATATTACATTTGTTATTGACGTTATTGTCTATGTTTGTAGAGGCTGTCACACAATAATTGCATTGGAAGATTAAAGTGAACAAAATTTGTAAGTAAATATGGGATAACCCGCTCGAGTCCCTGCGGAAGAGTTTAGGAGTTTTAACCGCGGTCATTGTCATTTATTTATCTAGTAGGTATCAAAAATTATGGCAACTATTAGCGACTTTTAATGAAAACAGAACCTTTATCAGGGGTCAGTTTTATAAGGGTTCCGTACCCAAAAGGGGCCAACGGAACTCCGCGGTCCGTCGTCCGTCTGTCTGCCAGCGGGCTGTATCTCATGAACCGTAGGTAGGCAGTTTAACTTATCACAAGTGTGTATTTCTGTAGCTGCCTTTACAAAAAATAATAAAAATAAAATTACAGCGGCTCCTATACAAGAATTCTAGTACGGAACCCTACGTGTGCGAGACAACATGCTTGCACTGGGCCGGGTTTAAAAAAAAACTGGCGACCTGTAAACGTTACATAAAATATGTAATATAGATATAAATAGGAAGGTAGAAAACAATGACGACGGTTAAACCGCCAAAGCACCCTCTACTTGAAGAGAATTGAGAAGAGACGCTTAAATCGAGTGCTGTCAAAAAATCCACACAAATTTATCTCCGGACGACGACGACGGACGGGGGACGTTTCTCATCCCCTAAGTCAAGCCCGATTTTTTAAAATAGTCTAATCAACAAATGGCAAAAAAATCCGGGCCAGAGCATGTCAGTCCATGCTCAGTGTAGGGCTCCGAAGCCGTTTAGTACCACATAAAAATCAACAAGTAATAAGAATAACTAATTTCCTATTTAAAATTGGTGCCGTCTTAGACGATTATAGTAGGTATAAACACTGTAATCGCCTGTCTCAAGCACCAATGATGTCTACTAGTCGTGATAGTTTTCCTTTAAAATTAGTTATATGCTCTAACATTTAAGTTTTTTTTCTGATTTTTAGTATTTGTAGTTTTGGCTGTAGGGGGACGACGACGACGACATTTGAGTCTACCAAAAAATAGCGTTTTAAAGCTTAATATTTCATAAACGGATTACTTAATCAAAAAACTGTTTGTACAACCCAATATTATTTTTGAAAGGTCAGTCCAACGATACCTCACACTATGGGGTAGGCGAGAAAAAAAAATACATCCCTACGTTACGTGTAGGGGAGGTACCCTAAAAAAAAGGTTCAGGATGCTTAGGGAGTGAACATGTACTTAAAGTCCCCACTTCTGGGATGTGAGCCGAATAGGGGGCAGGGGGACCCCAGGTACAGGTGCTATTTTTAGGATTTTTACTTATATCTCGAGAACGGTGCGTCATTGAGAAAAAAAACCCAAAGAACAGAAACCTTCTACAATTTTCTTTTGGTGAGCCGGAGAAGGCGAAAACAGGTGCCGCCGTTTTTAGGCATTTAACTTATATTTTGAGAACGGTGCGTCAAAAAAAAACAGATGAAACCTTATAAAAAAATTACAACTTTCATTTTATACACTTTTTCAAATTCATAACCGGTTTTACATTTCAGGCTAAGAAATCCCCGTGTTTGTTTTTCACGTAGTATGGAAAAACAAACTTTGTGCGTTTACTCAAAAAGTTGTCATGAAAAAAAACTGGGTATGTAGCTTTAAAAACTTCCTTAGTTCATAGTGATTCTAACCATGCAAGAAACAACGAAAAAAAAATTGAATTAATACATGAACTTAGGGGTTTTTCGAAACATGGACATAAGGAAAAATTACAATAATTCCGATTAAAATGATCAATATCTCCAAAACTACGAAAAATCGCGGAACATACATGGGGGTGATTCAGATGCCCCTTGAGGTGCACTACCTCTGGACTTCCGCTTGACACTACTTCCTGGGACACCCGGTATAGGTACTATAAACATACCCCGGCCGGCGAGAGCAAAAATGCTTCTGCTCCTAGTTAGCTAGTTAGCTAGTTAGCTAGTTATTATTTTTAAGCTTATATACTATTTCAATCAACTGATTACAATTATAATCAATTTATCATACTCACGGGAATGTTCGTAATAGATAAGAGTGAGTGACAGTTGTAAATAGATACTTTTCACATACTTCGTAACTAATAGACCTCTTTCACATGATATGAAAGAGGTCTATTAGTTACGAGTATGTGAAAAGTATCTATTTACAACTGTCACTCTATTTAATTAAGAACTAGGAGCAGAAGCATTTTTGCTCTCGCCGGCCGGGGTATGTATATAAAGTTCAAAATAAATAACGAGTCCTATCATCACTACATAGTATAAAACTAAGTCGCTTTCTCTGTCCCTTTGTATGCTTAAATCTTTAAAACTACGCAACGGATTTTGATGCGGGCATAATTGTCATAATATATAATGGTTTTTTCACTTCTCTCGCTCTAAAATTACTCGTAATAGATTATTTCTTTTTTTTTGGCAAAAAAAAAATCTTGCAAAAGACACGCACGCCGTTAGCTATCTACTTTTCGATCCTTTGTTCAGCGTTAACGTCCACAATGTGGCTCAAGTATCAAACCTTTCAACCCGCTGTGCTGTTGGAAGAGTCAGGGCAGTTTTACGATTAGTGTTTATTTGATGTAAAAAGATCTTGTCAACATTACAGATGGCCAAATTATATTCTATAGGTACATGAGTATAAACTAAAATTTACCTATTATATGTAAATTGTTTTTGTAGTTTTGAGAAAAGCAGTATGTCTGCCTGAGCAGAAAGGGCAATGATTGGACTTGCACCTACACGATAGGGCCTCAACTGCGTTTCGAGTTTTGGCCCTTTATACAACTTTTCAATAAGTTGTGTACTTTCAATCCTCTGCAAAATTGTACTATACCTCAGCAGAACGCGGCCTCGGTGAACCCCGGCGAAGAGGGAACTGACTGATGACATTATCAACTTTAGGTTTCTGGAAGCAGTAAGTTGTACGTATTTGCACTTGTAATAAACAAACAGCAAAGGGATTTAGATTTATAATGGTTAAGGTAACGTGCCGGTTTCCACAAGACAATCTTAACCTTCTGCTCTCATTGGCATCGTGTTTAAAATTGTAAACTGTACTCATAATTAATTAGTAATTAATGTTATTCATTTTCGCACGTGTCTTTTTTTATAACGGTACCAATATGAAGAAGAAAAAGAACTGACGAAAAGTTCGACGCCTTACTTAGTGGTGTTTATGCAATACAAAGGCACGCAGCAACTACAGTTGGTATGTACGTCGTATTTTATAATTACCAGTGATCCTACCTACATATAATTATGTTCGCCACATCTTAGCTTTCCTTATCTAATAAAATAAAAATCTTGTGTAACTATGAGTATACATCTGTACAAATTAATAAAGTTAATGCGCCATACCCCAGGGTCGACGTTGTTGACCTTCGGTTTATTTAACCGCCCTCGATTTAGTACCGTCCTTTGTGGTATCCTACATCTGATGTTACTCCTTCTAATTTCAGAACCTCCTGGAAATCAACCGAAATCCTGTAATCAACTTGTAACAATTAATTCTAAATGATGATTAGGTAATTCATTGTGAATGATGGTGTATAGATTCCCATGGTCTAAAATAATTTGTAAGTCGAGTACCTACGTGATGGGCTTAACCCACGCACAGCACCCGCGGGGATGACAAATTGAAACGCACTGCGCGTGTTGCGCTAGGAAAACCAACAGTACATAAATGTAATGTAGCTTAGTAGGTACTTGCTTAGCAACATTACCTTCCATTCCGGACATAGCTTGCGATATACATATATTTAATTAAACACAATAGCTTGAATTTCACATAGCTCTAAACACGATTTATAACACCTAATTAAATTAACATTACTATTATTATAGCCCTACTGGAATTTAACCACTCATATAATCCAAAGTTTTGGGCGTTCCTTACATTATTCGCTTGTCTTGAAAAGGACACCTAAGATGGAACACTGTCAGATATTATTGACAAAAGTGTTCCTTATGTAGAAAAAAATAGCCAGTAGTTTACGAAGTTTTATTACTTTTAATTAGTCTAGGTTAAAGTTCAAAGATTTTGTTTAGTGTTTATTTATTTTGAACCGCACCTAAAATAAATTTAGCAACATCGATTAATCAGAGACATTATTGTTCAAAGAGGTTGATAAACAACACCGCAATCGCAATAAAAAAGCACGTACAATTTGAAATTTAGAACTTCAATTTGACATGTCACACAAAGGATTACATTTTACAGCATAATTAATTATCTAAATTCCTAACGTTTTCTTTGTATTATTTAGAACCACACACTTCCGACTGGCATAGCACCTGTCTTTGAAATGACCTCCGCTAAACCACAAAAAGAAAAACCATGTAAGTTAAGATCACGCATTTAAAGTAACTACCACTTTGTATAGCGATTAAGGCTGCCGTCAGGCGTACGGAAGAAGTGCAGTCGTCCTGCGGTCGGGTACATAACAGCCGTGTCGCGTCGACGCATGCTGTCTGTCCATTGTTGGCCGCATACGTAGTGTGGAGTTTCCCGTTCGTCCGATCGGTTGACCGATCAATCGGTCCAATGGGATTTATTTTTCACTTTTGTTCGATATATAAAAATATTAGCAACTATAGATAAGAAATAATACTTACGTATACGTTAGAATGGGAGCAAGTAGTATAGTGCCTATAACTAATATTATTTTATACTTTTATAGTAGGGTTATTCCATGTAACACCCGAAACAAACTACAAGTACTTCCGTTTAACGAACTATTTGGCTACTTTAGATGCTACAAACTATATGACGCTGACTGTACACAACGATTTTATTGGCAGCATCTCCCAACGACATGCAAAGCTTTTTTTGTATATGAAGTGTAAGGGAGGTTTTTTTTCCTTTCCGACTTTTAACTGTTTGACCGTAAGGCCAGTTTGGAGCAGACCCTTGCTGGTAGGTACTGTCCTGGTGATATAGTGACTGAACACCCTCATCTGAATGATTGCCAACATGGAACAGCTTGACGAACTGGTTTCCTTCGAGGAGGCTTGCCTCCGATCCCATAGGGTTGAAGTGTATCTGGAAACAATCCACATATAATATAAGATTAAACTACTTCCTATAATAGTATTAATAGTTATACTAATTTGCCTGAGCGCTTAGATGGTGGTTGCGTTAATTACAGTCGAGGGTTAGATTAAAAAGCCCCATTATGTATACCTGGGTAAGTTCCCAAATTTCGGGTAAATAATTGGGAATATACGTGCCATCTATACCCACGTCTTACCCAACCTACCTGGCAAATGGGACGATACATATGGTGAATCAGAATATACTAGGTAAATAAGAAAAATAATAAGGTAAATAATGTCACGATTTTAAAAACCCCGAAACTTTGATGATGTTATATAATTCTTTTGTTAGATCTCACTTGGAATACGCGTCTTCAGTTTGGAATCCTGATTATTCGGTATATATTGACGCGTTAGATAAAATACAAAAGAAATTCGTTAGATGAATGAAATTTAAATTTAAATCCTTTAATGCGGATGGCATTGAGTCTCTCCAGGCGCGACGCGAATTAAGAGATCAAGTGTTTCTGTTCAAAATTTTAAATGGCTCTGTAGACTCTCAAAATCTTCTTTCTAACATTTCATTATGATGCCCTGATCGCAGAACGCGTTCTTTAAATGTTTTTGCAGTCCCATCTACTTGAACAGTGTATGCAAAGAATAAATTTATTGTAAGAGCATTAAAAATCATAGCGTCAAGTTTGTACATACTGACATATTCCACATGTCGCTAAACAGATTTATCTCCGCCATAAAAAATAAGAAGAAGAAGAAGAAGTAGATAATAAAGAAAGAATGGATTTTATATAGCAAATAGATTACTTTAGAATACATTTATTTTATTTTAAAAGATTAGATTGAATAGGAATAAGTGAAAAAAAAAGTACAATTATATATTACAATTGTTAATTGTTATCCAGTCTCATTGTTAATTTAAAAATATGATGTTACTCCAATTTGAGCAACTAATATAGGTAACTTGAACCAGCGGTGGAAACTTCTTTGGCCAATGTATTTTGTGTAATGTATTATCTTCATATGTATTATTTTGTGCTGTTTGTTTCCCTTTAATAAATGAATAAATAAATAAAATAAATAAATAATACACTAGTAAACTTCTTGGCCTGATTATACAAAATGTGGTTACAGAATTATCAACAAGTCTTTTTAAAGTTGTTGGTATTTCTGTAGCTCTGCCTAACCCACTCTGGGAATGAAGGCGTGATGTTATGTATGTATGTATATACGTATTTTGGGTATGTAGTCGTATCCATCTCTAATAGGAAGAGAATAACAGGTCTGTTTGGTTTTGGATCTCGCAGATGTCGCAGCAGCAGCCCCCCGCCTCGCGCCGCGCCCCACCGCGGCTTCGGCCGCGCGCGCCGCGCGCAACGCCACCAACCGCACCCTCATTACGCCCACGTTGCAGCGGCAGTCTCCCAGCAGGCCCCAGCCACCGTCACCTTCTCTAAAAGTGAGAATGGTTTTGTTAGAGCTCCCGGTGCACTTAACTATATGTATCTGTGCTCTTAACCTCGGCGGTATTAGGCGACCAAACTACACGGATCCGTGTAAATACATCAATCCATGACACGGACACCGGATGGTGTGACATGGATACCGGGTATAAACACGAACGAACTACACGCCCAATAAAGACTCCGTTTCAACGGAAGTTCATTTTGCATCAGTTCAGGGATCTATAGAGGATAGTAGGCACTAACAGTTAAATAGACCAAGTCGTTTCTAAGTGGTGGTCAAATTCTTGGTATCGTCTTGGGTCGTCCCATTCGTTTTTTGTCAAGTTCTTAATTCGTCTCATTCTGCTTTTGTCATCCATTCTTCATTCGTCACTTTCGTTGGTAATCTTTGTCGTCTATGGTTATATTTGTAGTGTCTTTTTCTTATTCAGGCTCATTCCGGTATTCTTCATCATCTTCTTTGGACATGTTCGATGTTAGTCTATCTCTTTTCTAGTCTCAACGCTATTCGTCCTATCGTCTTTGGTCTTATTCTAAGTTCGTATTTTTCTTATTTGGTCTCTTTAGAAATTGATCTTATTCTTTATTGGACACATTCTCTATTTGCCCCGTTTGATATTCACAATTTTACTTGTTTTCTTTCAGGCAACTAGAATCAAGAAAATCACGAAAAGAGAAATTATGAAAATTATGAAGTAAAAAAAAATGTATAGGTACTTAGTCAGGGGGTTCTACTCCTTTGTACGAGCAAATTCGGCTCCTAGTAAATAGTGATCTGGGGTTCTAGACAAAATGCTTCGATATCCGTTGTCGAAATTTGTTATCGACAGAATGTATCATCATCATCATCATATCAGCCGAAAGACGTCCACTGCTGGACATAGGCCTCCCCCAAGGCTCTCCATTCAGACCGGTCCTGTGTTTTTCGCATCCACCGCGTTCCCGCAATTTTTACAAGGTCGTCGCTCCATCTTGTTGGAGGCCTACCTACAGCTCGTCTCCCGGTCCGTGGACGCCACTCAAGAACCTTCTGACCCCATCGGTCATCAGTCCTGCGAGCAATGTGCCCCGCCCACTGCCACTTAAGTTTAGCTATTCTTCGGGCTATGTCGGTAACCTTAGTTCTACTGCGGATATCATCATTTCTGATTCTATCAGGCAGAGAAACCCCGAGCATAGCTCTCTCCATAGCCCTCTGAGCGACTTTGAGCTTGCTTATAAGGCCCATTGTTAGCGCCCACGTCTCAGATCCGTAAGTCATCACTGGCAACACACACTGGTCAAAGACTTTTGACTTCAAACACTGCGGTAATTTGGACGAAAAGATGCTGCGAAGCTTCCCGAACGCTGCCCAGCCGAGTCGGATTCGACGAGTGACCTCTTTCTCAAAGTTGGACTTACCTAACTGGACCGTTTGCCCCAGGTAAACATAGTCGTCAACAACTTCGAGCGCAGAGCCTCCGACCATCGCGGGAGTTGTCGCGACATGGACATTGGACATGACTTTCGTCTTGTCCATGTTCATTCTCAGGCCAACTTGGTCGGAAACTACTGAGGTCAGCGAGCATTGCACTGAGTTCCTCCATGGTCTCAGCCATGACTACGATATCGTCAGCAAATCGAAGGTGAGTGATGTACTCGCCATTGATGTTGATGCCTCGTCCTTTCCAGTCCAGAACCTTAAAAGCATCCTCCAATGCAGCGGTGAACAGCTTCGGAGAGATCACATCTCCTTGTCTGACTCCCCGCTGAAGAGGAATAGGCTTCGTGCTCTGGTCCTGTAGTCGGACGGACATAGTGGCGTTTTCGTACAGACACTTCAACACTTCGATATATCGGTAGTCAACTTGGCACCGCTGGAGAGACTGCAGCACAGCCCAGGTCTCGATCGAATTGAAGGCTTTCTCGTAGTCCACAAATGCAAGGCAAAGGGGGAGGTTATACTCTTCGGTCTTCTGTATAACCTGCCGCAACGCATGTATGTGGTCTACGGTACTATAGCCTTTTCGGAAACCGGCTTGTTCGGGAGGCTTCAGCAAGGTTTTATCACCTTTCTTGAAGAAAAGAACCACCACACCACTGTTCCATGCCTTCGGCGTTCTCCCTTCGTGGAGAACGGACCTGAACAGCGTCTGGAGACCCCTAAGGATGGGTTTACCACCCGCCTTCAGGAGTTCAGCTGTAATTCCATCCTCACCTGGGGCTTTGCCATTCTTAAGCTGTTTGAGGGCCATACTAATCTCGTATAGGCTGGCGTCGGGGAGATCTTCGGTATAGTGTCGGGTTAATCTAACCCTCGGGTCTTTAGCTAGATTTTCGACGGGTGTTCGGTTTGTCGTGTACAGCTGTCCATAAAACTTCTCAACTTCCGCCAATAGCTCAGGTTTAGATGAAATGACTCTGCCGTCGTCGGTCTTCAGCTTCATCAATTGGCTTTGGCCAACAGACAGATCCCTGGCAAACACCATAGAGCCCCTGTTACGCTCAATAGCCTCTTCAATACTTTTAGTATTGAATCGGCGTACATCACGCTTCAGAGACTTCGAGATCTGTCTGTTGACTTGCCGATAGCGACAAGCGTCACCAGAGGACTGCAGAATCATCTCGCGCCTCACCTCCATGAGCCTAAGGGTGGATTCCGAAAGCTTCTTGATCTTTGTACGGCGGATCTTAAAAAACTTAGACCCGACCGTTTAGACAGCTTCCACAAACCCGTCGTTGTAATCGTCCACGTCGCTACCTAGGCACTCGAAACGGTTTTGAAGTTCGAGCTGAAAGCTTTCGGGGTTTTGGAGCTGAGCGGGTGCCTTTATCAGTCTAGACCTTTCAAGCTTGAACTTGATATTCAATGAGCCTCGCACCATACGGTGATCACTCCCGGTTTTAACCGCACTGATCACGGAGACATCATTGAATATGTGCTTTTTCGTCGACATGATAAAGTCTATCTCATTCCTCGTTACACCATCAGGGCTCATCCAGGTCCACTTCCTATGCTCACGTTTTCTGAAGAAGGAGTTCATCATATAGTCCCTCCTTCTCCATAAAACTGGCCAGTAGGTGGCCCCGATGATTCCTATCCCACTCCAAAATTCCTCACTCTCTGCTCTTCACCGTCTCGTTTGCCCAGCTTTGCGTTGAAGTCCCTCATAACAACCGTGAAGTGAGTTTTGGAGCTATGCATGGCTCTGGAAACATCCTCATACATAGCCTCCACCTCATCGTCGGAGTGCGTCGAGGTCGGAGCATATACCTGTATGACCTTCAACGAATATCGTTGGGTCATTCTGAGCACAAGGCACGCTACCCTGCTCGACACGCTCTCGATCTTCACCACGTTGTTCACGAGGGACTTGTGGACGATAAACCCGATACCTCCCTGGGACTGGTGGTCGCCCTCCCGGAAATAGAGCAAGTTACCGGACTTCAGGGTTGTCATGTCCTCCCCCTCTCTACGGACTTCTGACAACCCTATGATTCCCCATCGTAACCTGCTCAATTCCTCCTCCAGTTCCAGCAACTTTTCGTCGATCCGCAATGTTCGGCAGTTGTATGTTGCCAGGGCCAAAGGTCGTCGTTTCTGGTAGCCGGGTCTCTGCCGGAGATTACCTAAAGCACCCCCTGCCCCGCCGTTACCATGGCCGCTACCGGAGCCAGGAATAGCGGGGCCGCCGGGGACTAGAGGTCTGGGCTGTTGTTGTACATTCATGTTTTGATCTAGAACCGTTTGGGGGGAAAAATGCCGTAGTCGCCACGCTTGGCAGGCGGGTTGGCGACCGCAGTCATACCATGTAGTCCGCAGAGGACGCTGCTGCCCATCCTCCGGTATATCCCTTAGTCGCTTCCTACGACACCCACGGGAAGAGAGGGGGTGGTGCTATTCTCGACCGGCACCACACGGCTTCACCGGCACCACACGGCTTACCGGCACCACACGGCTTCCGTTGTCCGTAAAAGACCGTGTGTAGTTAGTTGAAGAAATATTATTTGCTCTGATGGTTATTCATAATCTAGTTACGAGAAAGTATGTACTCCGGATTTGTCTCGTATGTTAGAAGATAATGCGGCAATTGCACTGGACCGTTCGCCGCATGCGGTCGACGATTTTTTTTTATTTTTTTTTATGACAAGGAGAAGGCACACAAGCACTCAGGCCACCTGATGGTAAGTAAAATCTGAGACCCATATACATTTGAATTCTCAAGACTATAATCCTAAGACCTCAAACGCGTTGCCTACCCTGAGGACTAAGATGGAATGCCTCTATGCTAGTAATTTCATCGTTTGTCTTATTCCTCACACCGGAACACAACAATGCGAACACTATTGCTTGGCGGGTGGTTAATGGATAAGATAGTGGTAGCGATCCGGATGGACCCTGGTCTGAAAATGAACTTTAAAGGCTGATTGATCCAAATGCGTTGAGCACATGACATGAGGCGAACGACTCAGTGCAATTGCCGCATAAATACTCAACCAATAATTGTCTGAAAGTGTTTGATCTATAGTTAGGTGCAAAACCGAGTCAATATTAGCCCTTTAGTGGAATGTTATTTAGTCGATGACAATCAAAGCTATTTGCAAATTCAGAATAAATAGTACTTCAAGTTCGATACAAAACTACTGAACAAATTATTTACTTTTGACATTTATAGTTGTTTAGTAATTTTGAACGAAAAACTGCAAAAAAAATGTTTTAATACTATTTTAGTTTTCTCTATAGCAACCCCAAAGCTAGTAGCTTTGTAGTTATTTCAGAATTTTAATCCGCTACAAAAGTGACCTAACAACCAGTTTGTATGGCTAATAATTTGTCTCGGTGCAAGATTCACTCTTGCAACTAACTTCGCCAATAACTACCTACCACCAAAAATATGTCTGATTTCAATAATTTCTTACTCATTTTAAAGAGGCTAAATTTCTTTAATTTTATCTAGGTTCTTATTTGGGGTTGCCATAGAGAGAATTAAAATATTAGACAATTAAAAAAGTTAAATTTAACAGTAACAGCTTTTACCTTAAAATTACTTAAAAACTGTAATATCGTTCTTTATGATTAAATCATTTTGTAGCAAATTTCAAGGAGTACTTGTCTGTATTAATACCTTCGATCAACAGTACACAACTAGATAACGGCTCAGAGAACAAAACACGGCACAGCGAACGCTCGTTCCCTTAAAACCATAATTGCAAAATATCTAATTGCCGATATACATGCTTACCAAAATATTAGATTCCCACAATACCAGTATACATATTATGTTCCTTTTTATATCAGTTTTATAAAATACGATGTTCTCAATACACCATGTTCCCTATAAAACCTTATACCGAAAATATCAAATTTCGAAATCACAAGAATCTCAAAATACTGAATTACTTAACAAACCTGATTAGGAAAACACAATTTTCTCGAAAGAACTTGATCTCGCCTTAGCATGATCATGTAATACTAGATTTTTAAAAGAGCAGATTTCAGATAAACCATATTTTCGATATACCAGATTTAAGAACACCAGATCCCCAGAATATCAAATATCAAACAAGTACGGTCAAGTGCTTCAGGACTTCGTTTGCGTTAAATACCAACTTTGTCACTTCTTTTCTCTTCTTTTGGGGATGAGTTGTAAAAAATGCTGAAATATATGTCTAATGAATTTTATTCAGAGATATTCAATCCAAGATTCAATAAATAGGTCAAGAAACTCTTTCACCTACTTAGTTTGAGTTTCAAAAAACCCCGTCTTTTCGGATCTTTACGTTACAAAACCAAATCCAAATTTAATGGTTCTAGCTTCCGTAGTATTGGCTGGGCGACGATGAATCAGTCCGTCAGGACAAGTTTCTTTATTGGGTATATATAAGACTAGCTTTTGCCAGTGACTCTGTCCGCGTGGAAGTCGTTTATCGCAGTTCTCACGAGAACCGTATAATTTCCCGGGGTAAAAAATATGTAATGTCCTTCCTCGGAACTCATACTACCTCCATACCAAATTTCATTAAAATCGGTTCAGCGGTTTAAGCGTGAACAGTAACAGACAGACGCACTTTCGCTTTTATAATATTAAGTATGGATATTGATTACAGGCCTGCTTGCTGACTATCTTTATCATGGCTACTTATGTATGGAGTGTATTGTTACGAAGAACATAATAGTTGACAGTGACATTAAAATAGCGAATTTGTGTTGTGTACTTATAACATGAAAGACTGACACACACAGAGAGAGATTCAGAGACATTTAGTTCTAGATTTAACATTATAAAAAAACAAAAACCCGGCTGCAATAAAAAAACCAACTGAAAAGCGAAAAACAAGCTTGTAAGCAAACAAAATTGTAAGAGCAATGTACTTATTGATATTTATAACAATTTAAATTTAATTTGAATATTGGAAAAGATGTTGCAGGTGGGGGAAGCAATGGATTTCAAAACCTATTTCTTGAAAAAGATTACATTTGGACTAGCTTGTCCCCGGAACACCTTTTCCAATATTCAAGTTAAATTTAAATTGTTATAAATATCAATAACTCTAACAATTTTGTTTGCTTACAAGCTTGTTTTTCGCATTTCAGTTGTTTTTTATTGCAGTCGGGTTTTTTGTTTATTTTTAATAATTGAATTTAACTCTTTTTAGTTTTTATTAATAAAATAGTGGTTTAATTAATTATTATTAAGCGATAATAATTTTTAATGTCGCGAAGTTATAAGTGACAAATAACACGCGAAACTCTCTTTCTAGCAAAAGGAATTTATTACTTAACATTTACCTACGTATTTTTTTTGTCTTTCCTGTCAAAACGATATCATCAAAGTGTTATAATGCAAATATGCAATTTGGAATGGGCTATTTAATAGCTTTCATTTGATACATATTGTCATAATAATAATAAATAATATGCCCCTCCATTATATTTTCGCGGACGCCTTTTGAAATATTATGTACCCTATGTCACTTCGGCAACTAAGACGAATCGAATGACACCTCTTATGTTAAAATCCGTCAAGCCGTTTAGGCTGCAGAGCGTGCCTAGAAATAGACATACATACATACATACGCTCGAAAAACATAACCCTCCTTCTGACGTATGATACGACCTTAATATGACCTTAATTAGGTAACATACGTAAAAAAAAAGATTCCGGGGAATTGCGAACCACCTCCTTTTTTTGAAGCCGGTTAAAAAATGTGTATATATAAATATTTTGAATTCACCAAATGTATTTTTTCATTACTTATTATTTTATTCATATACTGTATTTGCCATTTGCTAATGATAAAGTTCAGTACCTAGTTATAAATAGTTGACAATAAAAAAATAAAAATACGGTTGTAATGTACCAAAGTAAAAATCTGGTGTTTTAGGAATTGAGGCATTCGGAAATCAAGTATGATCAGCATCTGGTGTGCTGGGAATTACGTAAACTGGCAATCTGATATTTTGAGTATCTGGTAGCTTAAGAAACTGGGTGTTTCAAGTACATTGTGTTTTGCCGGCCTAGTGTTATCAAAATCTGGTATTATGGGAATTCGGTTTTAAAGAGAACATGATGTTTTGAAAACACGTTGATTTGGCAATCCGATATAAAAAGAAACACGGTAAAAAGAAAGTCTGGTATTTTGGGTATTTCATATTTCAGAAAACGGGTAAATTGGCAATTAGATATTTTGCAATTATGGTTTTATGGGAACGAGCGCAGCGATTACATACTCACTTCAAATTGGGAGTTTATTTGAATTTAGTTCCTTGTCAACTACACCAACAGTGACACGTGTTACAATGCCTCAGTATGTTTTCAGAAACTGTAAAAATAATCACCGTAACAAAAAAATTACAGATGGAATATCATACTTACGGCTTCTTTACTTATTATACTTTCGGTGAGGAAATGTCGAATCTTAATATTAATGAATAAATAACTAAGTATTTCTGATAAAATACTTTATTTTAGTTTCCGACCAACAATTGTCAATATTTGGTTGTTGCAGAACAGTGCATCTATGGAGTAGTATAATACTTTATATTTATTTCAGTCGTAAATTTAATACTATTTTGTAGATTTCCTGGTGATCCATTTCAATGCGCAATTTGGAATTTAATCGTCGCGAGTGAACGGCAGGACGAGTTTTTTAAACCAGGAAAAAATTCCGTAGATGTTCGATCCATTTCGACAAATTTGATGTCATAGGAAATTCGCAAAGACATCGGTAGCGTAAAACAGCTGTCTCTAAATTGCAGGTTATTGACCTTGCCAATAATATAATATGCTATTTATCATTCTTTTTATGACGTGGAACTGCAGCTAAGTATGTCACTAATATCATAATTGATTAAAAACAGATTCTACCACTAGGAGTAGGAGTCCTATGGCCATCCTGAGTCTCCATCATCAGACCAGCTCGATGATACCACATTATTATATTGTCATGAGAAATAAAGGCGCATGCTTTTCAGCTTCATTGGAAACTGGGTTGTGGGTCAAATTTAACTTGCAAGATTTGACCCTTACATACATGCATACATACATACAGAGCAAGTTAAATAAAAGCTTGTAAAATAACGTTGAGTTGTTTTTTATATTAAACCTATACCCACCTGAGACGTCAAAACAGAAATAATATTACGTGTAAAGCTATTCCATTTGTACTCTGTTCGCGATGACATTGGCACTTCGCTAGTAGAAGCTGGGCCTCTATTCAGGTGCGTTAAAACGATATCGTGTTTGACACGTTTAAGAATCGTTTATGTCACAGTCGCCATTATTGTAAATGACATAAGAGTTATCAAAACGTTGACAAGACGGAAACGGAAACAGGTTATCGTTATAACGCAGTTGAATAGAGGCCCTGCATAAGGTTAAAAACGAGCATCTAGTCGAAGCCACATAAGTTGATAAATTGTTTCAAGCAAAATTAAGCATTGCGTTACGGACATACCATTTAAATTAGAATGTTTTATTTTGACAAGGATTTTATATAAGTATGAAGTTTGTTTGTATAGGTCGCGCTAGGACACTTTTCGAAGAGAATTTTGTATGGGATCCGGCGTCTATTGGTTAGTATGTCGATACATTTAAAAATACCTTTAATTATCATCAACCTATTCACATTCTACTAAGGTGCTAATATTGACTCAGTTTTGCGCCTAACTGTATGTGTGTGATAGGAAAGATAAGCCGGTATAATACATCACAATTATATATTCATATAGAAGTATAATTGTGATGTGTTAGACCGGCTTCTATTTTCTATTTCAATAGGGTAATAAAACCATCAACACCCCTGTGTACAAACGCCAACACAGTTAACTGACCATCCTGTGTTATATTGAACCTTATTTCAACTCACATAAAGTGCACAGATGGTCAGTTTAAATTAGTGGTCAGATTAAACTTTGCAAAATATATGTTGTTACATATAGCCTGGCCCAATTAGAGTTGAAAAAATCTCAAAATCAGTCGGAACAGTTATTATTTTTAATTAAGTATGTCCCAATCCTAATAATCTTAAGTCCTAACAAGTTTTTAAAATTTTCAGAAGAAAAGTGTAATTTTACATAAAACTTCCTCAAGGGCTGAATCAGGGACTGATATAAAGGTAAGTTATGCACATTATTATTAAAGATGTTGACTGTGGGAGGAAATTATTATACGACAGCCACTTTTTAGGGTTCTGTAGTCAAACTAGGAACCCTTATAGTTTCGCCATGTCCGTCCTTCCGTCCGTTCTTTATGATTTATAATAAAAATTAACGAAAATCAAAAGTTAGCTCATTTAAAATGGTGATTTTGACGTCATCGTTTACTATTCGGTATAAACCCTATAAAAATAGTAGCAGATTTGATTTGTGAGCTAACATTCTTATTCAGGCTTAGTTCAATGGGACACTAGGTTGTCCTTAACGAGATGACCCGGTTAAACATGGCATTGAGTATGGAAGTATTGTCAAAATTTCAGGGTAAACCCGAATGTGAATCAGAATTATTGGAAAGCCCTTCGACACAGATGTTAGTCGATCGTTCGGACGAGCACGACGAGGGAGGTCTTTTACATCCAGAAAACGAACAGGACTATAATTACGGTAACATTATGACGATAACAGTTACTCGTAGGTGCAAAACTGAGTCAATATTGGCACCTAAGCAGAATGTCAATAAGTCGATGACCATCAAAGCTATTTTCAAATGCTTAATACAAAATAGTATCTACTCCTTGCAGTTCGTTACAAAACTGCTAAACAAATGATTTACTTGTACAATACAATACAATACAAATAGGTACTTTTTGTTGAAAACCAATAAAACAGAAGACGGAACAGCACATTTAAATCATAGGTATACAACAGGCGGTAGGCAGTTTAGTAATTGTGAACCAAAAACTAAAATTTCAATATTATTTTACTAGTTATTTAGTTTTCTCTATGGCAACCCCAAATAAGAAAACTATTTAATATAGTGAATTCCATCCTCTTTTAAATGAGGTATCAGCAGCTTGAATCAGGGACGTAGTTTTCTAGTTATTGCAGAATTTCAATCCGCTACAAAAGTGAACTAACAACCAATTTGTATGGCTAATTTGTCTCGGTGCAAAAGTGAAACGTGTGCGTATCGCCAATAACTAGGTATGTCCACCACCAAAAATATGTCCGATTTCAATAATTTCTTACTCATTTTACAGAGGCTAATTTTCTTGAATTTTATTAGGGTCCTTATTTGGGGTTGCCGTAAAAAGAAATAAAATGATAGACAAATATATTTTTCTGAATTTAAAGTTTTAACGTTAAAATTTCTTAAAAACTGTAAGTGACAGGTAAAAATACCTTTAATTATCACTAATTTATTCACATTCTACTAAGGCGCTAATATTGACTCAGTTTTGCACCTAAGTGTAGGTATATTTCCGCAAATATTTTTCTTCTATATACGTAAGTCTACCAGAATCTTATGACAAATAGGGAAATTAAAATTTGTACCATGCAACTTCGGGGTAATAGGATTTTAAGGTCTTTGATGCTTAAATTTTCCCCCGATTCAATAAATGTATGAAGTGCTTGTTTTTGCCTGTAAATATAATGCAGTACAGTGTCGTCGGCTTTTTCTTGGAACTTGTCTGGACACAGTGCCGTGGGTCTAGTTATTTGTTATTTAAAAACAGCGCTTGTTTGTCGTTCATGCATTTTATTTTTACTCGTTAGATGTGTTGCCGATGGAAGAAAATCACGGGAACACAGAAAGTGTTCTCGCGGACCAGGTTGGGAAGTCTTACACCGGTTACCAGGGCATTGCGCATATGGAGAAAACTTTACAGTATCATCATGATGATGAAGGAAGCAGCCTTATAGGTCAGCATTTTCTTAATTAAGTTATCCTAACCTATTCCATATGTCCGTACACAGTCACAGTAGGTAAAGTTCACATGTTTTATAACGGTTATCTTAATTTGAAAGTTTACATGTCTTCACTTAACCTTCTTGTAGTTGTTTATTATTGCCGGCAACGCAATTATATTCCTGATCTTCTAAGTGTTCTTAAAATATACCTGCACGTTTCGTATAAAACAAAATATACGGCAAAAGCATGCTGCTGCATGCTGTGCTGTGGCATGCTGGCAAAAGTTCGGAAAACACTGACGGCAGTAAAAGCATTAATTTAACTATGCGTTATGCAGAAAGCGCCACTCGCAGCGCCAACACTCCGGCGGTGAGCCGTCCCCAGACTCCCAAAAACACATCGAGTCGGCCGGTGACGCCGGTGACACGCCTACCATCCCGGCCGGGCACTCCTGCGCACATAGCGAAGCGACACAGCACACCCGTACAGCAAAGCCGGCCCAGCACTCCCTTGGCGCCACCGCCCTCCCGGGCCGTCCCCGCGCCCTTGAGCCGACCCAACGCCACCCCCACCGCGACCCCGGCCCGCCCGGCGACCCCGACGAGGCCGCGTCCTGTGGCCTCAACTCAGCCATCCGCGCAACACTTAGACGAAGGCGACATCAAAGCGACCTTTTCAGCAAAACAAAGGGAATTTCAACGCTTGAAGAAGGAACTCGATTTGAAACAGGTAGTTTTGTTATGTACACGACAGATATCAAATATTTAGAAAATTATTAGTAAGTATAGGTTTTTTTAAATGCAACCTTTGATGAAAGTTTTAACATTCCAGCAAGCTGTTCTAGAGGCGTTTGAAAGCCTGCGCGTACTGCGCGAGCGCATGACGAGCGGGGGCCAGCCCGGGAGCGGTGAGGGCGCGCCGCTGCAGGAGCTGGTGGTTTTCAACGTAGCGGACTGGACAGCCGACGAGGTGGCACAGCTCTGCCGGGATGCCGTCACCGCCTCCTGCTCTGAAGGAGCTATTGACTTCATCGAATCCTTTCCTGGTATTCACATATCACGAAACACCTTTTTTGCGTTAGAAAGTAATATTTTGTCATCTTAATCAGAATCTTAATTACTAGTTATAGTTATTTTTGTGCATGTCTGTAGGTATTTGTATTTAAACTAAATGGTTGATTTAAAAATCTCGTACCTACATTAATACCACAACTAAAGTGTCATTCTATGGAACTTGCTAACTATGTAAACAAGCCGCCATACTAAAATTGACATTAGATGTCAATTTCAATATATTGTTTGTTTACATAGTTAGCAAGTTCCATAGAATTACAGTATACGAGTAACTTTGGCCAGCAACATTTTCGTCTCTTTCGCTGTCTCCTCCCCGAGATTTGGACGATGCGCAGACGGGAGCATTCATTAACATGGATTCAAGAGACTGTTATAAGCTTGTTAGTGCGCTTTTTCTAAGAAACGACGAGACGACAGCGAAAAAGGCAGTACCTACCTATTGCGTGCATCCATTATGGAATGTCAGACTAAAGAAATCTCTATTTTAGAATGCGGTTATCGAATGTTTTGATGAATTGTTTAAATTTGTATTCATGTACCTGGGGTATTTTATGTTATTTCATTTACTTAGCGGTCCTCGCCGTGTCAGTTTAGTTAGTGTCAGTGTTCAGTTAACTGTCAAACAATCAGCCCTTAGGGCCGCTACATATTATTCAAGTCGGGGGTTTTTTTAAATTTAAAATATATATATTTTTTATGTTTTATTGTCATACATTAGTCTGATCCGGCAAATTGCCGTTTAAAATTTATGAAACTTATGTCTTGACAAGATTCTATTTGGCCCTGAAATAGTGTCGCTACTAACAGCTTACATATCGTCCCTTTACTTTCTCAACCTCTTATCTGATCGAATAGTTGATAGAAAAGTAGTTTTTAATCTCCTTGACACATGGGGGCTTTTCCTACAATCAATTAGATACGATACGAGGTTGAAATAGTAAACGGACGAAATGGCAATAATGTGCGTACATCATGTATAATCGATAGTGTGTATTGGCTTCTTGTTATTACACTCGGCGTCAAAAAAATCGCACTTTTTGAAATTTTCCAATAGGCCTTACAGTATGTATGTACGTAAACTCTTTATTGCACATGTATTTAAACCCTATGTCCTTTCTCGGGACTCAAACTATCTTCATACCATATTTAATTTCGATCAGACAGATTGTATTTTACATTTATAATATTCGTATAAGTATATATAAATTAAAATATTCTTCAGATTCAGACTCCAATGACGTTTGATTTTCGTCAGTCGATATGTCGTTTTCAGGACCACTGACCTCGATAACCCATGAATTTTATGCCTTATGGCACATTTAACAAGAAATATACGGACCCCGGCAGTAAAATATATTTTATAGTCGGTTCACTGAGTAGGTATTACCTACGTAATAAATATAAATTACTACTTATTTGCCAAGTTGAGGAAAACATTAAAAAAAACAATAGCAACGACGTCTATTAATCAAAATCGATAATCGATTCTAAATATTGACTCGTCAACCAGACGATTATGGTTAAATGATTTATCGTTTTGACAACCGATGTAAATTATAAATCTTTTTGGTACTGGGATTTGAATCACATTTTAAATGCCATGATTTTTGCCCCTATTGCACCACATACACAAAATTACACATTGCTTACCATAATTTAATTTGCATTTTGTTTCTCGGAAATAAGCTGGATATTTCTTGCTTTATATTTCACATAGTTTTTTTTACTGTACCTAGTCACGCCAAAAATTCTTAAAATTTAAATAACTAAAAGCCAATTTAACGCGACCGCACTAACTACGAGTATGTATAATTTATTCATTTATTTATTAATATCAATAACTATATTTTCTTTGTCGAAATGCTATTTAATCCTTCTTTATTTTTCTGAAATAAGAATTGCACTGTATATCGTAAACTTCTTTTGCATTGTTGTGCCAAATTTTTCATACAGATTCGTTTAGCTTTTCTGGCGTGATTGAGTGACAAACATCCAAACTATTACGACTACATTCACTTAAGATACTTTACTTTTGTTGCTCATTCCCAAAATACCCCAATATAAAAATACTATACCATTTACAAGAAATAAGATAGTGGGTAAGGATGATCCACACTACCTTAATTTAAATGTAAAACAGAGGAGCCCAAAGAAACAAAAAAATTCAACTTCAGTTACATTTAAAGATTCTGGAAAACTAATTATGAAAGTAACATCACCTTGATTTCGTTTAGACGAGAACGCCCTAGATGATTGGGATAGCAGAATACTAAACATCCCGGCGCAATTTGCTGACCTGTGTCTTCAGGCGTTTTCTGCTCGTCAAGAGCTAATAGACTGGATCAAGGAACTTGTAACGACAAATCAAGTAGGTCAAATTTTGTTTATACCATATGATATTTGTAATTAATCACGTTCTCGAAAACAGTTTTAAAGATCATGTCACCTTCAGGAAAATTCATTTTCAACCTAAATGACGCGGCGACGCTCGGTGTTCCAGGTAGTTACTATTGCAATAACCACGCACTGTTGCAGGTTGGCAACTATGGCGAAGAGCCGCTAGAGCGGATTGCTCATTACAATGCACAAGGACTTGTGCTTTGCGAAGCTTTGCGAGAACTCAAGAGTCGATCTGATGACGCGGTTGATGCAGTAGCAAATGTCTCCAAGTAAAATCCAAACTATAAGACCATTTATTAGTGTATTTTAGAATTTCTACTAATGTTTTGGCTTTTTTGCACAGGCGAGTATGTAAAGATCAAAACGCGCTAATCGCGGTTGGCAAGTCGCTGGTCCGAGAGGTGGCGAGCCTCAGACAGGATCTGGATGCTCGCGCTGCTATCATTAGTGAAATGCGACAAATGCGCGCAGCATCAGACTCAAATGCAGCATTCGAGGTAAATAACCCACTTACATTTTATATTTTTAATAATAGCTAGCGGATAGACTAGGTCAATGCACAATATGTTTCTAGGAGACACGTCGTGAATTAGAAGAAGAGAAAGCTGCGCGACTGGCAACGAAAGAAAAACTTGCTACTGCAGAGAGTCAGCTTCGACAAACACGCATCCGCGTATCAAAAATGGACCGACAGCTGCGCGAAGCTGAAGCTAGTATTACTAGTTTAACTGGCACGGTCAAAATTCTTGAAGATCAAGTAACATTGATTTATTCTGTTGAAAAACTATAAGTAACTATAACTATAATAAACAATATAACTTGAGATTGTTTATTTATTATTCAGAGCCGTCAAAGGGAAATCCAGTTAGAAGCGAGGGCAAGAAAATTAAAGGAATCGCTAAAAACTGGTGAAGTGGCAAGCGGTCAGCTAGCGCAGCAACGTGACGTCCTCCAGGCTGAGTAAGTACCTACCAGCCGTAATTCTTAGCAAGACTGACTTATAATGTCAATGTTTACGTTCATAATCATTTAACTTTTTTTTTAATAGAGTAACAGAGCTGAAAAATGAAATCGAAAAAATGACCGCAGGTCACAAAGCTACCATAAACGATTTGAACACTCGGCTAAAAGAAATAACTACTGCTTTGGAAGAACAGCGTAACTTAACCCAGAAAGAGATGGATCTGAAAAATTACGCCGATGCCGCTTTGGCCGAGAGTAGAGATACGATTGAGCAACTAAAAGCTAAAATAACGGAGCTTGAAATCAATAAACCTAATCCAGGTATACAAAAGTGGGGTTTGTAATAGTTTTTTTTTTTATAATACCTCTATTAAAAATATATATATTTCGTCTGTTTAGACCTTCCAACAGAAAGAGAGATGGACCTATGGGCAGAGTTGCAAGCAACAAAGGAGACGCTACGTATGACAGAAGACGAAGTAACAGCGTGCAAACGAGAAAAAACCCGATTTTTGGAAACTCTCACTAAAATTGCAGTAACTATTAAAACATAACTCTTTGCACTACTTAAATTGCGTCATTTAAAAGAGCGTAACAATAGATTTTTTTTCAGTCTTTGATACCTCCTGTTATATATGGTTCTTCGCTTTTAAGGTGATGGCGCTTTTCAAGTAATGACCAGTTTACAATTTGTTTAGTTGAGTATCGAATATTAACATTTGAACGCGAAAATAAAACCACGATCTATTTTAGTGCTGCTTCCTCTAACTCTTATCACTGTGTGAAAAAACGTTAAAAAAAACGTTTTCACTTGTTCTGGATTTAAATAAATTAACGAATTACTCGCTAAACAATGCGTAAATCGGTGCTTGGTTAAGTTTTACTCTACTAAGAATAATGAAAATCTTTTTCATTTTAAGGAACCAGACTGCAAGGTAGGGATGCAACAAAAATTGGCTGCAGAACTTCTAAACAAAGAAGAAATACTAGGCAAAATGCAGGTTCAAATAAGGGAATTAACCAAGAATATAAAATTAAAGTAAGATAAGCGACGGCTGCGTCCGACATACATTTTGCTAAGGTAAAAGTTAGAATAAATCGATGTGCGTCTTTCAGTGAGCAGAAAGTCATTCAATATGAGCAGTACGTTCGCGACCTACACGCCCACAATCGTGCTGTTTCGAACACCTCGGAAGCTCCTAACTGCATCAGTTATCAAGACCTCCAACAGCAGGCAAGTTGGAAAACCAGCAACCGTGAAATGATTCTCCTATTAAGAAATAATCTTTTGTTTTGAAGTATGAACTTTGACACAGATCATGAGTTTAAGAATGGGCTTGCTGGAAGCGGTCCACCGAAACGAAGAGCTGTCCGAGTTGCTGGTGCAGAAGGAACAGCAGCTGGAGCAGCAGGACAAGACTTCACGTGCCCAGGCAAGGGTCATCAAGGTTACTCGGTGCTGTTTTATATTAGTTATGTAACTACCAATTTAGGATCGTGTGCCTATAAGATAAATCGTCTGGTCGAATTACATTATAGCCTTGCACATTGCATTAATTATCGCATATCTAATAGCAAAACTAATGGAGGTCGGGCGGAGCTGGCTTGCAAAATGGGACATGCTTTGAACTATTTTATGAGAGCTTGTCCAATTTTGCACCTCGTTGAGGATTTCGCGCAAAGCTTTGATAATAAATACCTATAAGTAACATCATTTTTAAACACTTTTTTTCGTAGGTCAAAACAAATCAATTTAATAAGATTTATTAAAATATAAAAGTAATAGATACTCAATTTGGTTTCTTTACAATATGTAGGTATGTACAAAATAAGTTGGTAAAATTATGAAAGTACTTTTTAAAAGTTTAAATAATCTATTTAAACTATTCCAAACCATAGTGTAAATGAAACTATAGCGAAATCAAACGAAAGAGGAGTTTTTTCTTGTAACGCGATAATACCGCAGGTGCGTGAGGAACTGATCAATATGCTGAAGAACAAGGAGACCGAGCAGAGCCGCGAGCTAGCGGCGCTGCAGCAGGACCTCGAGCACCGAATGAAAATTGTAGACGAAGTGAGGAACGGGCTTTTTGTTTATTTTGTTTACGAACAGTTGAGGCGAAAAGAGCAGGATTAAAACGTTCAGAGACTATTCTACTTTGTTCTAATCCAACTTACTTCTATGTAAATCGTTATCATAATATTGACGTTATGGTAACTCTTATTCACTTCACAATAAGCGCTAATATAACGTCAACATTATGCTAAGACTCCAGACAACATTATACCGCAATAATTTCTAATAGTGAGCGCGCTTCTTTTTCTCGGCGCTATTTGCCCACAATCGGCTAGACACGAAAAATGTGTCAGGGTTGTCATTAAAAAAAAATCAAGTACGTTTGTACAGAATTTATGGTTGTTCAGAATAATGTTATATACATATGTACCTACATTGATTATTGTGTCAGTTCTAATAAATAATAACTTCGCGATATAATAAGGAGGTATATCTTCTTCGCGACGAGCCGAAGCGAGTTACCGACTTTTTTTTTTTAATGTATAAAGACCCGTAATATGTCAGTTGACATTCCTGATCGAAACTTGATCTAACGGATCTTTATAAAACGCTAGTTAAACCTCAAGTAATTTTTTTTTTTCAAATCCTGAACCGTCAAATATTTGCGGCATTTATTTTTTGTTGATTTTGATTTTTGTTATTGAATTTTAACAACATAATTGATTCTAGTCCTTACAAACGATTTAAAAATCACATTGTAAAGCAATCACATAGTTGTGAAAATTGAATTTGGATAATTTCCATCATTACTGCTCTAAGACAAACAACCGTATACTGCACATGTAGAACGCATTTTGAACAAATAAATGACAAGAAGTAATTTTACTAGCGATAGCGCAATATTAACATACTACAAAGCCAGTAAGGTAAAAGCATCAATGTTCGACACTTTTAGCTGACATGCACCAGTAATCGACAGAAGATTTTAATTCAAAGATCATAGGGTAATAAATTAATTTTTGCAAAACAAATGAATAACTCTTATCTTCTTTGAATAAGAGTCAGTGTCGAACATTGGTCCTATGTCGAGTACTGGTGCCGTTACCTACCGACGCGCTTTGGTGGTCGGGCGGAGCCTCAGATCATAGAAACAAGGGAGATATGGTATGAGGGCGTGGTTCGTGACGCCTCGATATGGTCAAACTGGACATATCGGCTCAAGGCACGTCAGACGTCGCCTTAGTCGCCCAACGATCGCTGTCAATACACGACCTCCGTTTAAATTGTATAATGACTGATTTTAGCGTTAAAGTGTGCAAAAATAAGAATGCAAACGTAAATTTAAAATCTAGTGGCATAACATACAACCGGTAAAGTTAATTATCAAGTATTATTTCTATTTTTAAATGAATATTAATGTTTGTATGGATTTCCGAGCATAAGGATGTGGACGTGATTTCTATCGACTATCGATAAATGGCTTGTTCTACAGCGACCAATACAATTAAACGTTTTATTAGCTTAAGTTATTTATCGTCATAACACGCATAAAACTCAAGGAAAATAGTTTTGAGAAATTTTCACGTACGACTAAGTATATAAAGTTTACACTGTAAATGCATTTCCTCAATTTCGGTTGTAAATACTTATTCAAATCTGGTTTCTGCAATATTGCAGATTTATCCATTGATTCGATTATACATTGTCTGTCTATCCGTTGTTTCTATGATTTGAGGGCGGAGCAGACGCCTGCGAATTAGCGGTGGGCGGACGCCGCTGTCGTTGCTTACCGTCTGGACGGTTGAATTACCTCTATTAGAAATTATTACGCTATGACAACATCATACATAATTATCGGATCTAGTCATTGTTCCTACCCATCAAATCTAACTCAAGTCTAACTTTAGCTTGCGTTCTTAATTTCTTATAAGGCCCTCGAGATTACTACGAGTATTTTTATTCCCCCATACAAAGAGTTATTGTCTATCAAGCCGTTCTGTTTTTCTGTCTGCGCTGCGTGTCTATTGTCTGTCATTCCATAAGTCACTTGGTTTCATATTTGTTTGCCCAACATCCGCTTTAATTGTACCTATCTCAGGCAATCGTGTCATAATGAGCGAATGTAAGTATTGTACCTTCTTCAAACCCCGGCATCTCATATTGCTACTACCACTACTACGCACCGCTTCGATGTCGCTAATTAAGTCTGCGTCGGCTTGGCTAGCTGATCAGGTAGGTCGGTACACCGCTTACACAAAGAAAGGTGAAATAATATACCCAGTTCGTACTATGTTTGTACCAGGTGAATAAGCAAATCGCTGCCAAGGCGGAGGAGATTCAGGAGCTGTTCTCGACGCTGGAGAGTAAGCAGCAGCAGATCCATCGGCTCGAGAAGATCGTTCTGGCGCTGGAGGAGCAGCAGCGGCGCGCGCAGGCGCAGCGCACGCGCCACGAGGAGAAGATAGCCGCGCTCGAGCACGAGCTCGCCGGTGGGGGACGCCGCGAACGGTCAGTTTATTTTTATCTTATCATTTTGCAGATGGGCTCTTGTAGCTTTGTACAGAAACAATTATTGGCGCACACGATAACAAAGCCAAAACAAAACGGTGAACAAACCCAACGTTTAACGTTTTACTCGCATCGGGGTGCAGTGCAATCAAGTTAGATTTGTCAAGTTAGAATATCAGAAATACAATATCGAATGAAAATCAAATTCTTTCCCGTTAATAATACCTAATAAAGTTGCACATACTAGGTACTAATGTATTGAAGGAGAAGCCGCTTTTTGGGTCGTGCGGATAGCATAGGTATTATCGCCTTAATACAACTGAGGTTCTTCTTTACAGAAAATTCCTGTTCTTCTGAAATCGTATCGGCGAACGAAAAAAATTGTTAAAAATGTGTTGTTATGAAGTGATGTTTTGATAAAATTGTTTGTATCAATAAAAATCATAAGTTTAAAAAAACATGTATATTTTTTTTAACCTACTCCAAAAAAAGAAGGTTCCACGTTCCACTGTACGTTTTTTTTACGTATGTTAAACAATTATTCTGTCCGAAATTTAATAGTACATTGTGGACCGATTTTTAATAGTACATTGTTCAACAAGAAACTAAAGTAAGCCATTAAGTATGACACGAGATTAAGCGAGGGTGGATGAACTTCCCGTGTCATTATGGCTTTTTAGTCTCGAGTTAAACACTGCTTTTCACATCGATTCTAATACAAATATTCTTTTTTTGAACACCAACCTCCTGACAACTAGTGTAGATAGCTACACTAGTTTTTCTTTTTTATTAATTCTTCTTTTTCTTTTTTATTAATGGCGGTCCACCGCGATATACGCAGTGATTTCGCCAATGTCAAGTGAGTAGAGTAAAACAGTAAACAGAATAAATCAAAATCAAAAGCCGGACATTTTTTAATCGGCCATCTACCCTCCCCGAAGGTTACCGGATCGATAATATTGCGATCTTTTATCCAAACAGTTCGTCAACTTGACGTTTGTGCTCACGGTGCACGCGCTCGTGGATCGTGAGCGCGCTTTAAGCGCTCTAAGCGTGATTCGGAACGTAGCCTCTCTGTGCCTGCCTGTCTTGTTTTGTCTACGCCTCTGCCATACCTTCTAATCTGTGGCCTCTGCGGCAAAATGTCATTACCATTATACCTACTTAATTTACTCAGAGACTACTGTCGTATACTAGGGTTATAGAGCGTCTACAGCTACAGCGTCTAGTGCGAAATTTTATTTGCGATATCCTTTGAAAGCCTTACAAGATGTCAGAAAGAAAAGTTCTAAACGTAAGTAATTAACTTAATATATAAATTATAACTAAGCTTTACTTCTACTTTAATAAATAATATGTCATCTATTTGGTGTCTAATAAGTGATGTTTATGATTTCTTTTCAGAAATACTATCCTCCGGACTTCGATCCGTCGAAGATCCCGCGTATGAAGTTGGCCAAGAACCGGCAGTACACTGTGCGGTTGATGGCTCCTTTTAATATGCGATGTGCTACTTGTGGCGAATACATTTACAAGGGCAAGAAGTTTAACGCTCGGAAAGAAGACGTTGAGAACCAAGACTACTTAGGAATAAGGATCTACAGGTTTTACATTAAAGTAAGTCCAGGAATTATTGCACTTTTCTGTTAAATAATACATTTGTATTTTCCCAACTTCTCCGTTTATGAAATTTGGGCTACAGATTATAAAGATTCTATTAATAGTAATAATGCTCTAAATTGTAACTGGATCATAATAGTTTTTAGACTTCGTCAGCTTTATCTTCTGCTGCAGACACCAAAGAAAGTATGTCTCAAAAACATTGTATATTTATAGGTTAGAATTTTTATTCCTACACTTAGACTGGTAAGTGTAAAACCTTTGTATTCACATATTGAGAATACAGTTTAACTACTTATTGTTGATATTTTTTACATACTTTGTATTCATACAACCCATGTGTTTATTTGTGTATGATTCCTTGGCAAGTTGCATTTAGTTCTTTTTTCTTAAACATCTTGTTCAAGATCAGGGCTCTTATCAATGTAACATTATGATGCAATTTTCTACATGTATTATATCCATTGCAATTGGCATAAAACATTGTCCTCATACATAAATATTCATAAAACATTGGACGGACCATTGGGACCGAACCTGAGGTTACTCAGCTGTTCTATGGGGCTACGTAAGAAAACATTTACATTCGTTTGTATTGTTTGGTTTAATAACATATTTAAAAGTAGGGTAATTTCAGTTTTCATCACACATGTAACAATATTGAAAAGGTTAGGAGCCACTGCAGTAGACAAATTAATGTGTAAAATGTAGTAGAATCCAAACTTATGTTCTAGATTTAACTTAATTAAGGTAAAGACACCAGTACTCGACAAAGGACCAATGTTCGACACTGACTCTTATTCAAAGAAGATAAGAGTTATTTATTACACACAAACAAATGAATAACTCTTATCTTCTTTGAATAAGAGTCAGTGTCGAACATTGGTCCTTTGTCGAGTACTGGTGTCTTTACCTTAAGTTGATTGATGATTGTTAGATAACTTAACATAAACAATTTAATAAATAGATACTAAAAGAAACAATACTTATACTTGTAAAATAAGGCTACCATAAGGTCACATTAAGTGGCAATGCTTAATCTTTACAATAATAGTCCAGTCAATAAGGGAAAAGTGCGTGAGCAGAAACCTAAGCAACTCTTTCAATTCACATTAATGCTATTTTGAAAATTTACTTCATTTAACTTCATATGGGCAAATGAAGTAAATTTTCTAAATAGCATAGCAATGCGAAATGAAAGAGTTGAGAAATTATTTATACCTCACTTTAAACAACACTAACAAAAATTTGCGCTTTAAAGTTTAATGTTTCCTAAACGGATCCTTTAATCGAAAATTTGGTTACACAAACCCATAATATTTTTGAAAGCCCTATCCAACGACACCCCACACTATGGGGTAGACGAGGAAAAAAAATACATCCCCACGTTACGTGTAGGGGCCAGACGGACAGATATGACGAAACTATAAGGGTGCTTTGCTCCCTCTCCTTCCCTGGCTCACCTTCTAGAAGTGGGGACTTTTAGTATGTTCACTTCCTAAGTATCCTGAACATATTTCTGAAGAAATTGCTAAGGATCCTGCTCACACACTCTGTGCCCCTTTTTAGCCATTTGTTTACTGGACTATTAACTGGCTATTATTTGATCACAGTTACTTAATTGATGATTAATGTAAATATTTCAGTGCACAAGATGTCTGCAAGAAATATCATTCAAAACAGATCCTAAGAACACAGACTACGAGATAGAGGCTGGTGCCACAAGAAACTTCATGGCCCTCAAGTTGGCAGAGGAGCAGGCCAAGCGGGAGGAGGAAGAACAGAAGGAAGAGGAGGCCAATAACCCAATGAAGTTACTAGGTATATAATACAAAATGTTTAATTTCAATTTTGATCTCATCATGAAAGTAGCATGATAATAGTGTGTAAATGGACATCAGATGTTGTCCCTTCTCATGTTATCACATTCTTTGCAAATACAGATATTGGCATATTCAGGCTAGAAAGCTGAGATGGGGCAGTTAAATTACCTTTCATAGTAATCGCTTTAGGGCTAGGGTCAAAAGCGCCAAAGCAAGCACTTTTACGAACCAAAGTCTGGAAGTAGCTGGGACTGGCACCACAAGCATGAAATAATACATCTAAACAATCTTTAAACTGTTCTTAATCCTTGAATACACTTTAAATATTGTCGCATAATTGCATGCAATCTACATAAATTTAAGTAGTAGAACTTCTACAACCATTAACGTAATCCCAATCCCAATCTAGGTACGGCTTGTACAGCTCACTTTCCCGAAATGTGCACTTTCTCTAAACATGCACTTCTTCAGAAAGATCACTTTCTCGGATAGAATGCTGTCTCAAAAAGTGCATTTTCTTACATAGAACATATTCTCAGAAGGTGCTCTTTCTCAAATTATCTCTACTATTGTAGATAAATCTCTACATTTTAAAAAGAATCATCCAGTATAATACCAAAGTTAAGTCCTCAGGCACAACAACAATTAAAAAACCAAAAAATTATGAAATATTTAGAAAAAGTTCGTCATAAAAAAGTTAACATTTTTGATGTTATACAAATGATGTACAAATTTTGAACAATTAATTGAATTAAAATTTAAACTTAATAACGGTTTTTAAAAATATCATTTTCAATAAATGGAAAAAAAGTATGAGCACAAAGGTTCTAGAGATCGGACAGAAAGCGTTACTATTGCCACCATGACATGACTCGTAACTCATGCATGATCTTCATCTGACAAAATTAGTGTGGACTTTATATACCTTTAGGGAAAGTGAGTGTTTTGGACAAGTGTTACTTTGGGGAGTGGACATTTAGCAGAAAGTGCATCACATTTAGGTAAAGTGCCCATTTCGGGAAAGTGAGCTGTACAAGCTGTAACCATAGATTGATGGCCATATTCCTACTCACATTTTGATTCAGTTGACTCAATCACCTAAATTCGTACTGAAACAGAAGAGTGTATATACAACATTGCCTGAAAAAACAGGTGATTATTATTTAATGTTTTATGATTTTTTAGTTTTTGCAAAAGCAAACCTTCAATAAGCAATTCAGGCACTGTTTAACAATTCCACTGGCCTCAGTCAAGGCTTGCAGCAATCGGAGAGGAATGAATCTAACCAGTGAATAATAATGATAAGTTGTACGTGTTAAAAAGAATAGAGCAATACAGACAGGTTCAAATTTAATTTATAACTCAAATGGCATTTACAAAATGTTAGTTAACAAATGATAGTTCTGCTCCATTTACAACAGATTTATAAAGTGCCAACGGGACCCTATTGCTAAGCCTTCACTGTCTGCCTGTCTATCAGCGTGTTGTATTTCGTAAATAAACAATGGCACTAGGTTTTTATAAACCCTCATACCTTGGGTTTGGATTATACCAGATAAACAAAATTCTAGGGATATGTCTGTGGAGTAATGAAACATACAAAGTTTCAATTGTATAGCTCTTATACTTTTAATAACTAAAATAAAACCGATTGTGTCACTGACTCACTCGGATTATTCCCGGTATTTCTGTTGGATGTTCCTCGATGGAAATATTGCCCTTTTTTGGACTAGTTCCATCGCAAGAGATGAAGGGCGTACTGCGACTTCTTTTTCGCCTTTGTTCCTTTGCAAAAGCTGCAGGTACTACTGCGACTTTTCCTTCGCTCTTGTTCCTTTACTAGAGCTAAAGGAACAACCGAGAGTTGTTTTTCGCATTAGTTCCTTTGCAAGAAATAAAGGCAATACTGTGACTTTTTCTTTGCTTTTGTTCCATTACGAGGGCTGCTACTTATGTAACCAGAATAGAAAAAAATAACAAACGTATACGACTAACTATGGTTTTTGTTTTTCAAAATATTCTCCCTTATGATCGATGCACTTTTGCATACGTTGAAACCAACTTTTAAAACATTTTTTCCACTCTGACTGAGGTATCTCCAAAACGTGCTGTTTGAACGCGTCGACTGCATCTTCACGGGTCGAAAATCGTTGACCACGTAATTTATTCTTTACATTTGGGAATAAATAGAAATCATTGGGTGCCAAATTAGGGCTGTACGGCGGATGACCCGTTAATTCTATATTTTGACCTTCCAAAAATCGAGACGTTTCGCGTGATGTATGACAGCTGGCATTGTCATGGTGAAGACCGATTCTGCGTCGCTGGTTGTTTTTACGTATTTCTTCTTTATTTTTTTAATTTATTTATTTATTGTATTCAGGATAACAACAGCTAATACTAGGTGAGAAATACAGTTGTTTAGACAATTTTGTAAGGCCAATAAAAGTTATCCACAAATATAAATCTAGAAGATAATTTCGACATAAACCGAACTAGTAACAACTAATTATTCTAAAAGAGAACTTGTAAAATCAAAATACCAGGTAGTTACAGATGGTTGGTACCTAGCATGTAAAATATCAACAAACTTATAATATACATATATACTATCCGGGTAAGCTGTTTCTAGTCTTATGCTATAAGTCACCAATGTCACCATCCTAGCAACCATTATGTATGTATACATGCACATACAAATACACATACACACGGCTGGTTTGCTATCATTAGCACAACATTTAATATTAAATTTCTACTTAAAGTGCTATATATTCTACTCACACCTCTTCAAATTACTATAGTTATATATTTTGATGCACAGTTTACTTTACCTTATATTTTAATTACAAAAATACTAATTCTGTATAAAGTAGTAAAATAGGATTAATTGCTGTCTTTTTCGTATAACTCTCAGGTACATAACTTATCTTATCTTACAAATGGCCTATATTGGGCCATTTTGGATACACTATGACTCCTTAGGATCTATTGTGCGACTACCCTCTTATACACTCAGCTGTTCGAATGTGCGGGTTTCCTCACGATGTTTTCCTTCCCCGTAAGAGCATCAGGTAATGTACTTAAGTTAGAAAAACTCTTTGTTACAAGTTACTGCGGGGATTCGAACTCGGCACCTTACGACCACGAGTCGACCCCCTAAGCCACTAGGCCACCGACGTTCTTGTGAGGGTACTTAACTGAACAAAGAGCAAGATAAAACGTCGTCATCACAACCCACGTGCCTACCGGCGCTATACTCATACACCCACTGCAACGTGTATGTTAAATATGTATAATATAATATATATATATGGTAATTTACCTTTGGACTTCGCTATTTGCTCAAAGATTGATAAATTTGGTTTTTAAATATATGTTTAGATACAGCAAAAGGGTCAATATCTTTAAAGTAGGTATTATACAAATAGGGTATACGCGTGAGGATAGAGATTTTTCCGTAGTTAGTTTGATGGAATGGTACGTGCAACATATTAGTGTGTCTAGTGCGACGCTTTGGAGTACGAAAAGAAAGGCCAAATACCTCCGGCAAACAAATGGTCGTGTACCATTCCGAATTAACCGTTTTACGATTCTCTAGTGGCACTGTAGCCACATGGCCATTAATACCGAACAAGCAGGCGACCATTTGCTTCAAGGTGCTTTTTGCACGAGTTACTTTCGTAGGGTTCGGCTCATTTTGAAACACCCACACTGTTGATTGTTGTTTAGTTTCCGGATCATACGCATAGATCCAGGATTCGTCACCTGTGTAGATATTATAAACAGCTTTTGAGTCACCACGGGTATATTTTTTTAACATTATCTTGCACCATTCGACGCGAGCCTCTTTTTGATCCTTAGTTAAATTGTGAGGGATCCAACGGGAACAATTTTTTTTACAGCTAAATGATCATGTAATATCTTATTAATGCTCGTCATACATATGCCCAGAGTCGCCTCTATCTCGCGATATGTAACATGACGGTCATGCATTATAAGTTTTCGCACAGCTTCAATATTTTGTGGTACAACGACCGATTTCGGGCGACCTTCCTTAACTTCGTCCGTGAGCATACTACGTCCACGATTGAACTCACTAAACCAGTGGTACACAGTACTTTTCGATGGAGCTTCATCACCAAAAGTCGAAGTTAATTGATCTATGCAATGTTGTTGCGGTAAACCACGCCGAAAATCATAATAAATCATAGCACGAATATTTTCACGAGTGAGTTCCATTCTTGCCGAGATGAAATTTTGATCCCGCCAAAAACAAAAGACATACATAAGAAAAAAAATTATAGCGGCCAGTATTAAACAAAGTTCAAATTTTACCATGGAGGTCAGATATAAGATATAACGTTTATAAATGTTGGTAGCAGCCCTCGTACAAGAGCTAAAGGAACAACCGAGACCTTTTATTCGCACTACTTCCTTCAAAGTACCAGAAGGAACTAGTGCTAGATTAAATTTGTCTCTTTAACCCTTTAAATAAAAGTAATAAGCTAACATCAATATTTTAATTAATAATTACATAAATTAAATTTAATTAAATTCAAAAGACTTTTATTTCTGGCCAGTGTCTGTGTGTATTTGTGTGTCAGTGTTAGTAGTTTTGATTTCATTTGGTCAATATAATATAATTCTATAATCTAGTTCAAAAAATATTAATTTCTATTTCAAAGTGTCATTTCTTATTTTCAGTTCTGATTTAAAAATAATCACATAACTAACAACCAATTCCACACTTTAACTAGAATAGTTACTACTACCGCTACTTTAAATAGTCGTCTATTGCTCGATAAGATAATAAAACCTCTTCTGTACAATGTATTAAAATTAATACTAATCAAAAATAAGATAACCCTATTAAATTAAATGGTACATTGTTACTGAGGGTAGAAAGTACCTATGCGACTTATGGACGTGTCATATAATATAGAGGTGCAATTTATGGAAACGTACAAACGAAGACACTGTTCTGACCACCCATGGACTTTAATAAGTTGCAATAAGGTTTATGTTCGTTTGTAAATGTACAGTTAAGTGTCTTCGATTGTACACTAGAGGTCCTCCAATACGTTTCGGCCCTCTAGTGTAAGAGTCCAAAAATTGCACTTTCTGCTTTTCTAAACTGTGGCGAGGAAATAAAACTGTTTTACATAATTTTTTAACGTTATTAGTATGAAATAGGCCAAGAATAATTATATTTTGTATGAAAACGCCCTGTCATAAAATTGATGTTTTTTGACCCCAAACCAGACCAAAAATGTTCTTATTTCGGAGTAGCGTTGAGTTTTTTTTTTACGTTACGACAAACATGACAACACAAATATATTTAAATAGTGTTACTCGAGCTAAAATACAAAGTTGAATAAATAAATGAAATAATTATTTTTATTTTCTTAAGTACCTAAGCCACGGTGTACATTGCATGTTATGTCATAGTATAAGAAATGACATACAAAACCCTCTCTAATTATTTAGTTCTTATTGTAATGCATATATATTTCCAGAGTACAGGACAGAGCAGTCTCGCCAGGAGATTGAACTGCTGGAGAGCCTCGAGGAGCTGAAGGAGCTAAACCGGCGCCAGCGCGCCGTGGACTACGAGGGCATGCTGCAGCAGTACCAGCCCGAGAGCGCCGAGGCGCGCCTTGCCAGGGAGGAGAAGGAAGACGACGATTTCATCAAGTAAATAGTTTTTTAATTTATAAGACGATGACTTAGGCCCGTGTTAATAAACTGATCTCGGTTTAAATGCCCGTCTCAAGATACGTCAAAAATGTCAGTTTTCTATGGTTTGACGTTTATATTGACGACACGCTGGCCTAGTTGGGAGTGACCCTGCCTTCGAAGCTAGGGGTCCTGGGTTCAAATCCCGGTGAGGGCAGATATTTGTGTGATGAGCACGAGTATTTGTTCCTGAGTCTTGGATGTTTTCTATAAATATTTATTTATATATTTCTCTACATAAGTATGTTTATCGTTGTCTAGTACCCATAGTACAAGCCTAGAGCTTAGTTTGGGACTAGGTCAATTTGTGTGACATTGTCCTGTGATATATTATTATATATTATTATTTACATATCTGGGCGTTTTCCAAAAAAAGTGCACATCGTTAAAGACGAAGTTAAGAAAATTTAACTTTTCCATTTCGTCACAAAAATTAACGTACCTATGTAAATGTATGGCTAATTGTCGTGACGAAATGGAATAGTTAAATTTTCTTAACTTTTGTCCTTAACGATGTACACTTTTGTTGGAAAACGCCCATCTTGAGATGGGCATTTAAACCGAGACGAGTTTGTTAGTATTAACAAACTCGTCTCGGTTGCTGGCTGTATAGCCATTAGACGAGTTTTGATTCGTGTGGCGGGAAAATGCACTTAATAGGGACGAATGGCACTGACACTAATACAGGAAAAAATACTTTACCATGTATTTGTGTGTCTATGTCTGTGTGTGTGTGTGTGTGTTAGTTTGTTACTCTTTCACGCTGCTGGACGGATTTGGATGAAATTTGGATTGGAAATAGCTTATACCTAACCTAGATTCCCGGAACATTTAAAAGTTCCAGAAGGAATAACGATAATCGAAATCAACGCGGAGGAAGTCGCGGACAGAAACTAGAAGGCCATAAAATATTGTGTGATATTGTGTATTTCTTCGACCCGGGTGAACAAGCCGCTAGTATGTATACACCGTGCCCGGGACGTACCCGAAGGATTTTAACGTGTTCTTGAGTTAATTTGGAGTTAAAAATGTTTAATTACATAGGTCCAATTCGGCTTTTTTTAACTTTTTTTGTTTCATTCAAATTAAATTGAATATTTTCACTTCTCCAGGAAACAAAGCCCAAGGACGATCTGACCAGGCTTTTCTAGTAATTAAGTATCACTTGTTACGGGAAATCCCCTTGAAAGTTATGAATGTGAGTAATTTGTCTCTTTTTTACTTGTAATTTTGGAAGAGCTAATCGAAGAAAGAGACTAAACTGTGACATGAATAAGAAGATGTTAGCATAATAGGCATAGATAATTTAAAACTGAATTTAGTTAGAAGTGTTAATCATAAATCCTTTTTGAATGCTGAATAACTTAAAGGCTTGGCTCACAGGCACCGTATTTCAGATACATGTGTCTTTACACAAATCGGCGCATAACATACGTTCCAATTAATTTTAAGCAATAGGCAAATATAATAAATAGCAACTTAAAAAGTGATGGCGCACTTTAATCGTTGCGAGCATCAAATTAGTTGTTGGTCCGCTTATTTATCCGCATGATAAACAGAGTACCGATATGGCTGTACGCGTCGATAGCGCCAAACGGACAGTGATGATGATGACCGATGTTGGTATCAGGGGTGGTATACTTCACCTGTTATGCAGTAGTGGCGAGTGATCTGGTGTCACATGTCCTGGACCCCACTTAGTACATGTTAAGATTAGCAGAGCTCAGTGTAAGCACGAGTGACCTCACTTTGCGTTGAAAGGACTAAGTAATAGTAAGAGGTACATGCTACCTGCGCGCGTGGGTATAAATTCGCTTTGTAATAAAAAGTATATAAATACGCCCCACAGTGGAATATGAGAACATTACGAACAAGTATGATATAACTGATTAACCCACGCGACGAAACTTTACCATGGGTTGAATGGGGCTGGTATGGGATTGTCTCTTTGGCGTCATACCGCGCTTAGCGTCTTCGTGTGCCACAGTAGGAGAATCTAAGTACATAAACTTTGATTACCCGAAACCGACGTGCATGCATGACTCGATGTATGAAGGTGGAAGAAGTGAAAGAGATTTGTCAGGATTATAGCAGGCCCCTATTTCACCAAGCTTGACAAGTGCGACAATTGTCTAAATAACGTGATTATTGTATTTTATGAAACTGCAATTGTAATAATCAGGTGACAATTGTCGAGTAGTCACGATAAGTGTTGTTTCACAAATCTCTACATTATTAAACCACGCTGACAGGTGCGACAATAATTAAAAAAAAAGTCATTTTTATGTCGTGAAATGACAGTTGTGAAAATTCTGACACCATTGTCACGTTGTCGTTGTTGTTGTTGTTGTTGTTGTTGTCTGTTGTTGTTGTTGTTGTTGCCTATGATTTAAATGTACTGTTCCATGTTCTGTTTTTATTTTTTATTTTTGGTGTTCAATAAAGAGTATTTGTATTGTATTGTATTGTATTGTTGTCATGACAACCGATAATATTTATAATATTTTTAAATATGTTTTAAATGTTTAAATCAACCAAATGTTGATTGTTGACAGGCGTCCACCATTTCCGCGTAGTTAGTCCACAATTATACAACAACAATTATTATATTAGTTTGGAGTGTCCAAACAATTTTTTATTTCTTTTAATCAATTGCTCATGACATGACTATACACATTTTTTTTCAATAAACGAGAGCGGTTAGCTTGGCTGTATGGATAGTTTCCTCAGTCTTGTCGACTGTATGCAATTATTCTCACTTTAAAAAAACTGTAGCAAGAAACAAGGTTACTATTTTTTTAATTTTGATGGGTGAATATGAGACACTACCCGTATTCGTTTTTTAAAAGTAAGTTTTCCGATCATGTTTGAGAAAATGTAATTTTATTGATACTAGCCAGTGTTTATTTTTTAATTTCAAAGTACGTGTGTTTTGGAAGCGAGCGTTTTCGAGTTTGTCCGAGTAAATATAAATACCAATTACAAAACTTAATACTTAATTAAGTACACTGATGGTTTGTTATAAATTGGCTTCTTATTTTTGAACGTACGGTCGAACTCATAAGTAGCTGAACATTTTAGTACCATGTCGCAGCTATTGATATATTAAATTCGAACCACTCTCAGTCTAATACGTTATTGCGACAAAGTACTAAAACGTACAGATACTTATGAGTTCGACTGTACGCTCAAGAACCGCTTAAATTTTAAATATATAGTTGTGGATATAAACTGACACTGGTTTTACTGATTCGTTTTTTTTCCTTGAACGCAAAGGCAGTGACGTCAAAGGAGAAATTTATTCGTTCTTTATATATTCTCCTACATGCAAACTCATCTAAATCGCTTTCACCGTCACTACCACTACTTTCGCGGAGAGCCATTTTGTAACTAACAATGAAAACACTACAATTGTAACGCAAGCCTGACACAGCTCTAATCTCATGTCAATAATTACCGACAAATTTGCAAATATGTCGACTTGGAAAAATGTACAATTGTTTCACAACATAATTGTCCTTAAATTAAATTATGGACAATTGTCACGCGTTGCACACTGTAATTGTAGACAATTATGTATGTCCATAGAAATAAAATTGAGAATTTGTCTACTTGTCACCGGTCACTTGTCACATGTCCGAGACACATATCGAATTGTCAGCAGACTTATGTCATTGACAATTGTAACTTGGTGAAATAGGGGCCAGGTGGAAAGAAGTGGTCAGAAGGGGTGGCTCTGCCTACCCCTCTGGGAAACAGGCGTAATTTATTTATGTATGTATGTATGTAGTTATATTATAAACCATTTTCTTCTCATGTCTGTAACTGAAAGTACTAAAACTGTTGTTGACTGAGGGTGGAGTTACTGCTTTGATGCAAATGAAGCGTAATGCTTTTGATTCTCCATAATTCTCGTATTTATTGTGTTTTGCAAGAAAATGTTTCACAGTCGGTTGACATGTAAACAATGACGATGACACAAGCACACTTGTCATATTCGTTCAATCTTGTGAGTGCCGTACTATAAGGCAATAAGTTCCGAGCACGTTGCTGAACAATGTAAACAATATTAACCATATCCATAGAAGTAAATGACTATGGCGTGCGAGTTTATATCAAATAAATTCTAGCATTGGTAATTTTTTATGAGATCAGCAGGGAGCGTACTTTTGGTGCCGATGACAGGCCGATTGCGTCAAAGTACATTTAGCACGATTTTATAATTTTATATTAGTATTGACTACCTATTTATCAACCTCTTCGGTTACCTGATATTGACACTTGGGACATACCTAGATAAAAACATATCTGGGTAAGGACCAAAAAGTTGTCCACGCTAACTCACTCAATTAAATTTTCAATGAAACTTTTCCGTTGTGACACGTAAATTAGCCATACATTTGTAGGGATCATTTTCGTGTCACAACGGAACTTTTTCACTTCTGTTGTTTGTATGGTTAACTACGGTTAACTATGGTCCAACTATTTGGTCCTTACCCATCTGACTTTGTCATTTTTAACCCCCGACGCAAAAAACGAGGGGTGTTATAAGTTTGACGTGTCTGTGTGTGTGTAAATGTGTATGTGTCTGTCTGTGGTATCGTAGCTCCCAAACGGATGATCCGATTTTAATGCGGTTTTTTTGTTTGAAAGGTATATCATTATTAGATTTCTATTTAAAGTATGTCGTAACATTATTGCTTTGCTATTGAAGTTAATCGCTATGGTAGTTGTAAATAGTAAACGTAAATTGTTGACTTAGTGCGGTGCACGGTGTTCACCAACAATTAAACGACCGAGAGCTTTGATGGCTGACAAAATGTATTGACTAATAATCAGTTCAGAAAGCGGTCGAATATATTAGTTGGCGAACACAGATATTAATAATAATAATTGGTCATATCTGAAATTGCGTCATTATGACTTCAGCCGCACCAAAAGTACGCTCCGTGGCGATCAGCATAATAATGTAATTTAAATGAAAATTGATTGATGATTGTGTGATATTGTTATAATTACGCAATTGTAGATACAAACGCCTAGTGTTAAAGACCGCATCGCACCGTAAGGTATATAATTTGTACCTAAGCTATGGTAATCATGATTTCTTCTTTCATTGCAGGACTATCAAATTTGGAGGCCCGTCTACACAAAAAGTAGTTGCCGAGGAAATAATAGAGGATGTGCAAGAAGACGAACCTCCGGCAAAAACGTCCAGAATAGAAATAATACCGAACAAACCAGCTGACACTAAGAAGAAAGAACCTTGGAATAGGAGTATTGGAGTGTTAAGTAAGAAACCAGCGTTGGGGAATCTTGTGAGGACTAAAAAGACTGATGTGGTTGTGCCAAAGAGTACAGTGACCAATAAAGAAGTATCACAGGAAAAAGAGAGTGTTAGTGTAAAGGCAAGTACCGCCGCGCCCGCGACCTCGGGACTCACCTTACTGGCTAACTATTCTGGGAGTGACAGTGATTCGCAGTGAGTTTGTTTATATTATGTATAAATGCTATAAATCCACTATTATTATCATATTGTTACTATTAATAGATCATAAAATGTATGTTGTTACTTTTTATTACTCCCGAGATTTGTTATTGATATTTTCTTCTACCTGCGATTTCGTTCGCGTAGAACCTGTTTGTAGTCATTACCTATCCTTTTTCATTTACACTTCGATTTTCCGGGATACAAAGCTATCCTGTGCTATAAATTCAGGATATTTTACATTTACATGATGTAAAATGATTCAAATCTGTTTAGATATTTCTGCTTGACACAAAATTCCTAAAATTTAAACAAGTATTAGCTAGGAATTAGTAGTTTTGCATTCTTTCCCCGTTAGTATGATTGATATGCTGTCGGAGAAGATCGGATGTTTTATAGTGTCAAGATGGTGTTTTATATAGGTTGCTGAAAGTCTCCCATCATCATTATTATTTATCATATCGTTCATGCGCTTATAGATTTACTGCATAATACCGACGTGTAAAAGATCCCTCATGTGGCAAATACCTATTCTCTATTCCGATTTACATTGTACGTTATTCCGAGCCTTATCTCTAATATACGAGGGCAGAGTGAGAAGTCTGGTAAAAGTCATATTAAAGGTATTTTCATAAATTCATTAATCAAATTATAATGCATCCTTTTTGGAGGTAAATCGTATATTTTCAGCCAGTTCGCACGGCTGGTTTTTTTTTACAGCTATGAAAAAGAAACACTCATTTCGGTGTTTGCAAACATGGCGAAAAGTGAGTTTCATGTTCTGATTAAACATTATATATGCGAAAAAAAACCATTTTGGATCCAAAAAAATTGCCATATATTACGGGAATTCTGCTCCATCGATTAAAATGATGTACAAGTGGTTTACGGATTTTCGTTGTGGCCGTACAAACACTGCTTACGCCGAACGACCCGGACGCCCAGTTGAGGCCACTACACCAGAGATGATCACCAAAATCCATGACATCGTATTGAACGACCGAAGAGTAAAAGGTCCGTGAGATATGTAGCTGATATTGTAAGCATTTCAGACGAACGGGGTCGTAATATCCTTCACACTTATTTGAATATGAAGAAGCTCTCCGCCCGTTGGGAGCCGTGATTGCTCACAGTGGTTTTAAAAAAGTGGTGGTCGGTTGGTACTTTTGTCTTAATCAACCATCCAAAGTGCCAACTAGGTGGTCGGTTGGTACTTTTGTCTTAATCAGCCATCCAAAGTGCCAACTAGGTGGTCGGTTAGTAAATTTTTCTGAAGCAATCAGTTAAATTACCATATAGGTGGACTGTTAGTATATTTTTCTCAACAGACCGACCGAGCTCTCCAGTTGGTTGGTCAGTTAGGAGATCTTTCCTTACGTTCCAACCAGACTAACCAGCTGATTGGTCTGTTAGTATATTTTTCTCAACAGACCGACCTGGTTCTCGTACTAAAACTAGTCTATTTAGTTATCTTACTAAATTAGCATATTTTTCCCAGAAAAACTACAAGTATAAATAAAATAAATATAATTGTTCTGTTTTATTAAAGTAAATTAAAGTAAATTTTATTATTTAACAATAACAACTTATTATAACCAAAAATCAGTATTAAAATCACTGCGTCTTGCGTCGTTTCATAACTGTTGACGAAACCTGGATTCATCATCATACACCAGAAACCAAGGAGAAGTCAAAACAATAGATTGCTTCAAGTGAACCTGCACCAAAGAAGGCCAAAGCAGTTTTTTCGGCGAATAAAGTTACGGCTACTGTCTTCTGGGATGCTCGTGGTGTAATATATGTTGATTACCTTCAGCAAGGTAAAATGACTAACGGCGAATATTATTGCAACTTGTTACAGCGATCTCATGAAGTTTTCATGGAAAAAAGACCCCGTATGGCGAAAAAGAAAATCATTTTTCACCAAGACGACGCACGGAACCACACTTGTGCAGTTGCTATGGCTAAACTCCACGAGTTTCGTTACGAAATACTCCCGCATCCCTTTATTCTCCAGATTGGCCCCCTGCGATTTTTTTCTTTTCCCAAAGTTGAAGAAATGGCTTGGTGGAAAAAAAAATGGTTCCAACTAAGAAATCATTGCAGAAACCAATGCGTATTTTGAAGGGGAATCGGAAAGCTAGAAAAGCGATGGACCAAGTGTATTGAATTACATGGGGACTATGTTGAAAAATAAATGTTTACTCGAACCAAAAAAAAAACAGACTTTTTACTCTATCCTCGTATTTATGTCTTCTTGGTCTTGATTGTTACTAAAATTGTGTACAGTCGCGGACTAAAATCTTCGTCACTTTTCAACTCTATTTTAATTTCGCCTTTAGAATTTCGGAAGTCCTTTATCCCTTTCAAGTAATTCCATCCATTTTTCTTTATCCATTTTAGTAATCCTTATCGTATCCAACACGAAAGAAATAGCCAACGTTTTAACTTCTAGTTAGTAGGACTCCAGATCACCAACGTTATTTACTCGTACCATTTAATTTATACCTTACTCACAAACCACTGTTTCGTTTGTGGGTCAATTTTGTTCCAAATCTTTGTTTCAGTACAGTATCATAAATATACCCAAAAATAAAGTAATTTAGATGTACACGTTATGCATTTCAGTACAATTATTGAAAGTTTACCCATTAGCTCGTTACAGCTTTTTTTATCAGACCTTTAGGATGATTGATCAGTAAACGCTAGTCACACTATACTAGCCCCCCAACCAAACTGACGACCGGGGCCATAAAACCCTTGAGCTCGCGTTATCAGTTTCCCATTGTCTTTCACGGAGCGAGCCGAGACCTATTTATAGTGCAGTAGTAAACCCACATTGAGGAATGTCGATATTGGCAATAAGTTGAATGAGTAAATAAATTTTATGTGCATGAATTCAATTAAATAATAATGACAATGGCATTACGCTATACAATGTAGGCTAAAAAAATGTACATATGACAAATAAATAATTTATACAATATCTTAATTTATATAACAAATTAAATATCTTCGTTTTCACTGTCGTCATCACGGAGATTTATTATAAATGGTCGGGAATCTACTAAGCATGTCTTAACTGAGTCTTCATTCTGGAGCTCTTCAGCATGACGGACACATTTCTGCCAAACTTAAAAAACTTAAAAATTTAACTATTAAAATTACTACATCGACGTTTAAAACATTTTGTCATCGTCACATTCCCATCACTACGACCCCCTAGTTTTATTGCACCTCAGCCGAGTTTTATGTTTTTTGACTGCTTTCCTAGATAGTACCTCCAATGTTCGATAGCTGCTTGCTGTATACTTAAATACATAGAAAACATCCAAGACTCAGGAACCAAATACTCGTGCTCATCACACAAATATCTGCCCTAACTGGGATTTGAAACCAGGACCCCTAGCCTCGAAGGCAGGGTCACTACCAACTAGGCTAGCGTGTCGTCTTTGACTTTGGTCTCGTGTTGCACATACGACTTTTTGATTCATAAATTAAGAGCTATGCTTTTGTCGGTGGAGTGCCTGCCATTTCTCTCTATTAATTGCTAGGTTCTTTATAACTTGATACGACACGACCTTAGCTTACAACGACAACTGGTACAACTGTTGCACGTACGACTAAAGGTAATAAAATACAGCAGGGTAAAAATTAAACCACTTGAATTACCCTTCTAGCCATCCACCCTTTTGTATTGAGCCAGCAGTAATATCATACATACATACATAACATCACGCCTTCATTCCCAGAGTGGGGTAGGCAGAGCTACAGAAATACCAACAACTCTAAAAAGACTTGTTGATAATTCTGTAACCACATTTTGCACAATCAGGCTAAGAAGTTTACTAGTGTATTAGTGACAGGTTGCAAGCCCATCGCCTAACGTTACTACAAGCCCTTATTCCCTGAGTCGCCTCTTACGACATCCACGGGAAGACATGGAGTGGCACTATTCTAACCCGGCAACCACACGGGCTAATAGCTGTCTCACACTCGCAGCAAAATCGATTTCTGCTCAATATCTTAAAACTCGTGAGGCCCACCACACTACAAACGGAGATTTTTGTGTGTGGGAATTTGAATCTAACGGCTTCCTTTAAAATCCGTTATATGTTGTTGTACTTTTAGCTGTAGGGGCGGGGGGGTTGGGGGGGGGGGGGGACACTTGAGTCTAAGAAAAATTAGCGCTTTAAAGCTTAATATTTCATTAACGGATTACTTGATCAAAAAACTGTTTTCACAAACCCGTAATTTTTTTAAAGACCTATCCAACGACACCTAACACTATATATAGGGTAGACAAGAAAAAATACATCCCCAAATTACGTGTAGGGGAGGTACCCTAAAAAAACTTGCATGTTGGAGGTGCTGAGGTAAAAAATAGTGTATTAATACCCGTATACACATGCCTGTCTACATATTTAAACATTAACTGTGGTTTCCACACTTTGGTCAGGCTGCTGTCTCATGTGAACCAAAAAAGTACAGTCAACGTCAAAAGTAGGTGATCAAAATCAACATTTCAAAACATGTTCTAGCATGACGCCCTAGACACATAATTATAACAGATTATACCAACATGTCGTTTTGAAATAAAATATAATTAGTTAAGAGAAAATGATTATAATAACACAGGGACTCAGAAGCAAAATGACAAATCAATATGTCGAAGCAAAGTTGTAAATAATTAAACATAGGCGACTCGTGGCCATTAGGTAGCACTAGTGATGAGACACGTTTTTCAAGTGTGTTTTCAGATAAGATAGAACAGCAAATAAATAGCTAAAAATAAATAGAATAGTCACTTTCACTACTGAAGCTGCATCCAAAGAATAATCAAACACTAGAAATTGTATTAAAAAAATCCAGGATTTATTAATATCTTATTACAAAATAAAGAGATTGAAATCAAAGAGAACACCAACAAAAATACGCTGCAACATAACATAAGAATGCTTTATTTACAGCCAGTAGAATTTCTTAAATAGAAGACGTAGGTAATTTCTAAGAAGTTAGAACACATATTCATTGCGTATAACGAATGTCATAAAATGTACATATATTAAATGATTGAAAAGTTTTTTTTGTAATTGGTTTCTTTTGCTCGACTTGTACAGAAAATCATCGTTACATCACTAGTCTGTCAGAAACGTCAAATGCTACCTAAATGCCATGAGTCGCCGATGTTTATAAATAATACCCGATGTCATCATAACTATCTACTGGAAACTTCAATAAAAATCATGAAATATTTTAAGCAGTGTCAGAACCCACTATGTACATTCCGGATTGGTTATTTGGTCGACTGGTAGAGATTGCCATTAGGCATTAGGTTCGCCTTTTGTACTTATTTCTGTGCAATAAAGAGTAAATAAATAAAAACATACAGCATAAAACAGGATTTATTTAAAATATTGCCAAAAATCAAACAGAAATGACAGGCGTTCTGGTTGTTTCGCGTGTTTGCCTAACAAATATAACCGACATTAGCCGAACGTCTGACTTGAATTCCGAGGTGGTTTTGAGAGGTCATGAAGTCCCAAAATTCAGTTACATAATAATATGATAGTTTGGTAGTCTTACTGACTATTGCTATTGTAGATAATCCGTTTAATTTGAAACACTTACTTATGACACATTACGAGTTAATTTACTTATGCTAAACTACTTACAATAAGTTAGTGACATTTGACGCAATTGATTGTATATACTATTTTGAGACCCTATTTCATCAGTTTCTTTTGCTGTTGACTGTACATAATACCCCAGTTCCAGGCAGTCTATATATTTAATGAAAAAAACAAGTAAATTAATTCTACTTAATTAGAAACAAATTTGACTTAACTTACATTTTTCTTATTAATTTAAGCTTTAGTTAATATTTTTTTTAGTTTTTCATTCTGAGTGCTACCGATGTTATGTTTAAACTAATACCTACTTACGCATTTTACCTAAGAAACGATTTCTTAAAGCCCAATAAAGAAATCAGTATATTACAAATTTCATACGCTTGAACTAGGTATAGACAATTTAAGCTAACACAGGTTCACATTAACAGATACGTAGGTTGTTTGTGTTCCTAAACCCTGTGGATATTTCCAAATCCCTTGGCCGCCCTGAAATAAATACTGATCGTACTTGCATTCAATTATTTATTACCTGGCAAGCAGAAGTGTTTGGCGGTTGCTTTAATGGTTTCTCGTTATCGGTTCCAATCTGGGCCCGCCGGTGGTTTTTAACCGGCGTACCGGCCACTCAAACTTATCTTTACTCTATCGATAGATAACGTTCACCAGATTTAACGGTTGTGCTTCTATATTTTAAATAACTCTTCAGTTACGCTAGTTCGTACGTAATGTAGTATCTAATGTAACCGAAAGTCCCGCCTTTATACGATCATGCATAAATCTCTCACGATTTAATCCAACACCTCTTTATTTATTTTGAAATAGATCTCACTATGAATGGTAAAGTACAGATGAGTAAAAAAATGGTTTCGTGCGGAACAAACAGATTACCGCGAGACGCGGGTGACAATCGGATCAACGCGTCGGCATCAGGCTTATTCCAAAATGAGAAATTCGATGTCACTAGTCCTATCACATTTTATACATTAAGTCTCGACTAAAGTGCGAGAGGAATGGGAGTAAAGAAGTTTGGGATTCGGGGTTTGCCGCGTCAGTCAAAGAATCCCTGTGTCCGCGGGCTTTGTGCCCTTCATTTACTACGGTGTCAAGTGCATTCACGCTGCAACGGTGTGGCGCTTTCTATTCAGCTTTAACTCTTTTTGTACAGGTGAATGCAACCAGCCGGGTTGATGCACTCGGAAAGCTTTAAAACAAAACGTAATAGGAATAGCCTACGTCGACAGTCAACCAATCGTTGCGTGCGCTATGGCTGTGGCCATTTGAATTCCGATGTAAGGGCTCATTGTACAATAAACGAAAGCCTAGAATCTATTGTGCGTACGGTATCGATGCTCTTTTCAGCAAAATAAAAAGCAACAGTACGAGTAACTTTATCCCATGACAAACAGCCTTCATCTTCACGATTCATCTACAAAAGTGATACCTGCCTTGACCTTTTACAGAATAAATTGATTGGAAGGAGCCGCTAAACCTATTGTAAATCGTAGATAGGGGGTGCATTGAATAAAATGATTTGTCATGTTGAGTAAAAAATACAACGCATTCCTTGTTATCACGGCTTTGTTTACTACCCGCCGGTGGGAGGAGTTTTCGTAAATGGATTTTTTCCCACATTATAAGAATCTACAAAAAATCTAATGATATGAGCTTATGTTTAACTGACTCGCGTTGCACTGTTGTTTATATATGTGTGTATTTGTTTGTTTGTCTATTTACCTATAGGCTTATAGAAAAAAAAAATTGAACTATTTTAAAATATATGAGATCGAATGATGTACATTTACGTTAGTTAATTTACTCATCAATATTATTCGTATTCGGATACTGAAAACTGAAATTCCATCTAAAAGTACCTATTTGTAGTATTTATTTTTGGTAGAAATAACTTGAATTTCCTATAACCTATACCTATTTATTTAAGTACGTTATTTCTTTTATCAAACAGTTGTAAAGTAACATATCCAATAGACACAATTTTGAAGTGTACCAAGTATTTGGTCATACGAACTTTGGCATTTCTCCTTGGACTTTTAATTAGGTTTGACTAAGGTAAAAGAGAAAACTTTCGCTCAGGAGAATCATTTCCTGGTATCTAAGAAAGGTTTTTTTCCATGACAGGTCTTAATAGCGATCAATCATAGTCCGCACTTGATTACAAGCTTCAGTTTGCTAACAGGTTCCGGCCACGCCCACCTGACCGTCAATTAATATTTTTCCGCTCTAGGCGGTACCTGCGGATTCCTGCAAATCAGGCCCGGACAAAAAGCGCATAGCTCGGCTTCAGACAAATACGGCTCCGTTGATTTTTTCATCGACATAAATAGTGTTTTTTCATGAATGTAACTGCTTTGAGCCGACACGTCGGAGCGGGTTCCGAGAAGTAGAGTTGTCGCGGCGCCGGTCGACTAATAAATAAAAGGCTGCTTGGGAAATATTATGTTACGTCTCGGGGTGTTTTTTGGGCGAGTGCGTGCGGCGACCACCGCCTTGCCCACTCGAGCCCGTAATGGGGCGGGCCGTGCGAAACACGATCATCTTCCTTACCTCATCGAACGAAATACTTTGCCATTTTAATTTGACATTGTTTTGCATGACTACCTTTGTTTGGTTACCAGTCTGTCCGTGGTAAATTAATAATAAAGTACGGATATGTATTACTTCTATTTCATAACCGAATGGATAATAGTGTCATATGTTATATTTTTCGCTGTAAACAAAAATATTACAAGAAAATATATAAACCCAGGCAGCCGGGTCAGTAAAGATTGCTTAAATATTGATGTATAATTATCATAATTAGAGGTTTTGTTAAGTTTCGCATTAGAAATTTCAGTATTAAAACCATCGTAAGTCTAGTTTTTGGTGTATCCTAAAAAAAATGACAATTACAATAATGGCAACTGTGACATAAACACTTCAAACGCGATATCGTTATAGCGCAGTAGAATAGAGGCCCAGGTCGCGTACAAGAGTAATTGTATTAAGCCTTGTGGCGAGTGGCTGATGGAACCACTATTTTAATTCCGAGATGCGTCTCATATTAGTCGGCCATTAAAGTTGTTCATCTTTGGTGTCGATCCGGCAACCGCTTTAAAGGATATAATTACAGAATATTTTTATTTTTGGTGGAACCACATTCCAATTTCTTCGATCAGGTCTGGGGTAAAATTATACAAAACGTTAATTTCAAGTTGTCCAGTCCGTCGTGCAGCGGAATGATCAGCACTTATTGGACAATTGTCGTGCGCACCGGATGCCTCTTGCTTGCTCGCATGATTGATTAAAAAGCCGCAACTTATTCATCCCACTATAAATAAAGTTGTTAATAGAGGGCGGCTCGCTAGTAATTGGACCTTTAAATTCCATCATATAAACTCACACAACCATCGGGGAGGCATTTACACCCTTGAGACTCCAGAGACGTCTGTTGTTGACAAATCATGTATAGATCTCTATTTCCAGTTCTGAGGCGTATGTGTATAAGGATTAGGTTAGGTTAGGTATAATTTATAATTATAGCAGTAACATTTTAACGCATTTTAAGAATAACAATAAGTCTTCTTCTTGTAAACATTCTCACACCGCACGCACACACGCAAGCGCAGCGTCGGTGCGCCAGCGGCCCGCGTATTTACGTACGGTACACAAAGGGCTGAGCACACACACAGCTGATCGAGCGGTAGATGTTCCATTCATAATTTTAACAACCACTCATTATGCTTCGGCTCCGGCAGAAAACGAAATGGGAAACGTAGCCCTGAGGGAATTTACTAAAAAACGACTTACGACCTCACAATTTGCAGCCGCTATAATATGCATTCATATTCAAGCAGAATATTACAAATTTTGGTAATTATATTTCGCAAACTATGTATTTATTGTGTTAACGTGACGTTGGTCACTCCTCATTTAGTTATAGGTAGTACGTAAAAAGTTCAGTTGTGATAATTACTACTACGTAATTTGTGCCAAATGATTTTCTGTTTACCTACGAAATAGGCGCTAATTTGTTTTTGCTAATTACTATAATAAAAATCTGAATAAACAAATGCCCTATTTTTTGGACTTTAGGCAAACGTGACAAATGTTACTAACGACCCTCCTTCGCTTCGCTTCGGTTTATGTTTTCGGTAACACCAGTAAATAAACCAAAATTTATTAATTTGATAATACATAAAAGCCTTTCGTAAAAAATATCTGATGGTGAAAACCGCATCAAAATCCGTTGCGTCATTTAGGAGGAGTAAGCGGATGCAGACAGACAGATCGACAAAAAGACAGGCAGACGCGGCAGGCGGCTTTGTTTTATACTACATATGTAAAGAAGATATCACAACTAAAGTGAAGTGTGCCTGAAGTCCGCCCCAAATACCACCAGTAAAAACAAAACAATTTGCTAGAAATAGGAAACTGTATCCAGTTTGAATAACGCTAATTAACCAAAATGAATAAGATATCTACCGTGTACTGACAACGTATTTATAAAACGCCTTTCTTGTTTTCTTTACCCGCACTTCGTGTGTGGTTCTTCAGTGTGCTCGGACTTTTATACCTATACAAAGATGCGGTCGTCCTGGCTCAAGGTAAACGCTCAATATGCCCCTATTAAAAGGTAGGTAGGCTCGTATTATTTTTTAATCTGTCTTTGGTTCTTAACAATGTTCTGAGGTCTTGAAATTTCGTTGAAAAAGACTTGGCGCTATTTTATACCCAAGTGTAGATTACTTGACACAGGTTAAATCACAATACTTACCATAAACTGGGTGTTTTCAAAAAAAAAACCTATGGTTAAGGACAACAATTAACATCGGTATTTTTTCCATAACGTCACGAAAATTAGTCATATATTTATATACTGCCCTCATAAGCCAACAGGCGGTATTTCAAATTAAATAAGCATAGCAGATTCAAACCTCACCTGTTACTAATATGGTTGAACTTGATACAGGAGTTTTGTCTGAGATGCCATTATTTCTCGTAAAGCAGTAACAGTTAATTTTCGTGACGTAATGGAAAAATTACCGTTGTTAATTTTTGTCCTTAACTATAGGTACTTTTTTTGTAAAACGCTCACTTGCGACTTCAGCCGGCTAGTATTCACTTTATTTTTTGCGACTATCAAATTTTCTGTCCTACTTGTGTATCAAATTTCATTCATATCAGCCGCAGCATATTTAGCCGTTAAGCGTGACAAACATCTTGACAAACTTTTCCATTCATATAATATGATATAATCAGGATTAATATGATTAGAAGATGTTTGGGATTTTATAGCTCGTATGACTTAAGTTTTAGTGTAAAAAAAATGAGAAATATAATTGTGTTCCTGGAAACTGGGATGTACGAGAATCAATCGAGGGTCTACAAAAGATAGTCCGATAATCCAGGAACAAGTCTTTCGTCATAACGAACCCTGAACTCGCAATTCTCTTTATTCAAGAGGTTCCTCCTCGTGTAGTTGTGTGTAAGTAATTTAACAGCGTGGACTCCCATCAGGAGTCCGCCCTCTCTCCGGCGAAATAGTCAAAGCCATCAAAGGCTAACTACGTAGGTCCCTCAAAAAAAAAAAAAAATTAGTTCGTTGGTTTTAGCCCTCTGGTTAAAACCGTTTTGGTAAAAACACATGTACACATGATTTCCAATTTATCATAGTATACTTTCAATTGTTATTTCTGTAAAGTAAAATTTTTTTGTGCTTTCTTTCCTATCAAAAACTTTCATCTACCATTTACACTTAACTTACATACGTGCGACCTGATGCTGCAATCACCTACACACTAATAGTATATACAGGGTGGAAAAAACGAACGCCACATGGACGGCAACTACCTTAAATATTGGAAATGGCGAATGCTACTCAAAGGAGACTTACTTTTATTTCAATAAACACTGCATTTATGTATTTTTTGAAAATTTGTCCGGGGATCGAACTGGTCAAATATGACAAAACATTAAAGTCGCTATTTCAAATATTTAAGGTAGTTGCCGTCTATGTGGCGTTCGCTTTTCCCACCTGTATATGTATAGTAGCATCATTGTAGTAAAGAGTTCTTTGGAATATTTCCTTTTTCTGTTATTTCGTCTAGATGGGTCCGTACTATATTAAGGAGTCATAAGCTTTTATCGTCACTGTAACATTGCCCAGGCTTGAACTAACAGGAAACGATTCACAGATATATTTTAATAGATACTAATGTTTCATTTACATAAAATACTACCTATTAACTCGTTTTCCGAGAAAATTATAATTCACACACATACTTACTAACAGAAAAAGACGTCATGGTGAGCTCATAAAACATAATTAAAGTTTTAGCGTATATATTGCTTAGCAGTTATTTTGATTTAACTGTTCTATGGCGCCTAATGACTAAAGAGAAATGTCCGATTTTCATTTAATTTTAGGAACCACGGGGCAATATCGATACATTACATGGGTGTTCGAGAATTTCTCCGGCATTTTTTGTCCGCAGATAAGAAACCTGATAAATATTCAGGACGTGTGCGTCTCATGGCTCATATAGCGACTAAGAAACTACCCATTAAATATGACAGGCCATCTACATTCCTGAGCAACAAAGCCGACCTACGATTAAAATAACACCTCCTTCGTAGAACGTATATCCATTTTACTTCACAAGAGTCCGTAACGTTTCCGCTGGGGTCCGATGATACCTTTTTTCCGAAGGCCGTTGAAAAAACCTGGCGTCCCATTAACAATAAGATCAAAACTAGCCGCGCTCGACAATGGCCGGCGAGCGCCAGCCTCCGACCGCTCAGGGCATACTTCCAGGAATCGCGCCCGTATAAAAAGTTTCGACTCATCCTGGGAGTGTGAGAGTTGGCGAACTCGCATTCCTTCCGCAGCACAGCTCCCAGCCTGGCACCAGCTCTGCGCCGGGCCCCTGAGCGCCGTCGTATGGCATGATGCCCAACTAGGCACGCGACAAACCTTTGCCTACTCGTACAAATATGGAGAGGACTACATTTAAAAGCTTTATTCGCTCTTAAGTTGAATCCACTTTTTATTATTTATGACCAGCACTAAAAATATATCCTGAAGTCTTCAAGCTGTATTTTTTGCTGTTGTTGCATTTTAGATGTCAAACAAATCCTGTAATTTAGCTCAATCTTCATTCCTAAGTTACAATGTGACAAAAGTAACCTATTTATCTACTACTCGCAATAATGACTCAATAAAATAATGAAATAATGTCAGGTTTGCTTTCAATAAATACTATACAAATCTATCGCAGCAAAAAATACAACAAAAGATGATACGGTACGGATACGTCATACGGGGTATTATGCAATGCGGTTAGTTGCATTGTGGATGAAGTGCAAAAAAAAACAATAATACGAGAACAATGATGTGATTTGGAACATCCACTAGGGCATGCCACCGGCGCTGCTCCCACGCTCGATTGTCCACGGGGCCCGATCCTCGGGTGCTCACGCCAGCCCTGCCCCAATCATGTTAGCTGTTTGAAGCTTAATTGTTGCCCCTTAGTGTGGACAATTGGACAAAAGAGACATTATGCTGAGAACTTTCCTAGTGTATCATTTGTGCTAAATTAAAAAAAGACAAGCTGAGTTATATGAAGAAAAGGGAATGTTTGACACACAAAATTCCAACTGACTATGCAAACACTTGTCGCGACTCGTAAAAATGTTTAACACAAATATGGTGCGTGGCCGGGAATGCTGCCGCCGTTTGCTCCGTTTCGTCGCGGGCTCTTTCGGCGGTGTGCGTATTATGTCTTCCTAAGCATTTCATGCTTTAACATACTTTACAAACAAGGCCTATATTGTCCGCATTGATATATTTTTTTCTTCATTTTTCTCTACAAAACTACAAATACATATCTAATGAAGGAAATACACGGTAACCACTCAAATGTATACTTAATAAAAGAGTTGTGTGAGAACCTCAAGACAAGTAGACTACAAATACTATGTAGAAAAAATATCATACACGATATTCACTTAAAAATCTATGCCTAAGAAAAATGTTGTGCGTTATTAACTTGTGGACGAAAATAGCCAAGGTCATAAGACATAGTGTTCTCTTCAAATAACCAAGATAGGCAGGGTAATGAAAGCCAAGCCTAGAAGATGAGATGAGATAGCTACATGACCGCTAGAAACTGCTTTACTGGAATCTCAATGTAACATAACAAGGGTGACATCAACAAAGATAAAATTAAATTTATCACAACAGACGGGTCTCGCTGCGGCGACGCACTGAATCGGCGATTACGTCACTGTAGGAGCTCGGTGTTCCTGGGCCTCGGTTCGTTGGGCCTGTTCATAAAGGCTGAAGTCACGGATCGGACCGAAAGCGCCGTATAAATAATTCCTAATAACTAACTATCTGCTAGTATAGACAGATTTATCTGCACCGGTTAAGCAACATTCGCCCTAATAAGAAATGTTACCGTGTTATTGAGTTGTCAATATCATTTCTGATTACGGCGTTTAAGGTGTTGACAGGATATAATTGAAACAATTATGTGACATACGGTTATTTGATGAAGTTTAAAGTAAATATCAGAGAATCTAACACATATTAACCCAGTACCAAACAGCTAAGCTCGGGGCTTGTACTATAGATACTAGACGGCGATAAACGTGCTCATCACGCTTATATTTGGTCTTACCGGGAATCGAGCGCGGGACCGCTAGCGCTAGCTTCGTAGGCAGCGTCACTAGGCCACCAACTATATGTATAGTATAGTGTCTATCTATGTGAATTAAAGAATGACCGGTTAATTTTTCGAGTGAAATCAAATCATTTATTGCAATAATATACTTTACGTAAGATGGTACAATAATAAACTAGAGTACAGATGTTGAGCCATACAATGGCATACAAAACAATACAATAAAAAACTACTTTAAAATTAGAAAAAAACTAACATTGAATCATTTAAATTATATTAGTGCTGCACATAACTGCATGGGAAATGCACCTGCATGAGAACCAGGCGCTGATTGTTTCACAACTACGTTTTTAAGACGTCTTTTACAAATCTACTTGGCATAAATTAGACATTGTTATTTTTACCCATCAGTTTCTACATCGCTATGTTTAATCTTAATTTCCCTAACAAGAGAAGGGGATAAGAGGCAAAAAGTAGTATTATACTACTTGATGAACTATTTAGTTCTTTCGCGAAGGTTTTCTGCTTACGATTATCACCACCCAACATAACGAATAGATCGTTAACCATGTCACTAAAAATGCCGAAAGTTGTTACTTTGTTACTTATTTGTTTGATATATTATATCTTCGGTTGTAAACACAGTACCGCATTATTTTACCGGATCAAATAGGCTGCGATACGCGGTCGCCCGGCGGTTATTTCATAACGTATTTATTAACAAGTTTGTAAATATGTGCCTATAAACGTTTGATAGTGATATCAACTTTGCAACCATATACATGTCACTTTTCATTTATCATTGTCAAACAAGTTCCCACGATAGGCGCAGTAATTTGAATGGATAATAGTGTTGTCCCTTACTTAAATTACTGGCTCTTTAGGGTTCCGAAGTCAGTAAGGACCCTTTTAGTTTCACCATGAGCGTCTGTCCGTCTATCCGTCTGTCAGCGGTTTAAGTCAGAAACTCTTGGTACCTCAGGCAGGACTCGTAGCACGGTCGCCTTTATCGATGTTGACAAACGTGGATAACACATCTGTCACTTTCTGATCAGTAAGTCAGTGCGAGAGTGACAGATGTGTTATCCACGTATATCCACTTCGATAAAGGCGACCATGCTACTACGGGCCCAGAGTTGTTATTTAGCATAGATATACATTGAAATTACGCCGACAAATTTGTGAAATATAACTTTTTTTTACTTTATGGCATCGATGTATATGTTATTTTTTATATTTACATTTGGAGCCCTGTTTAGGAAATATTGAACTCGTAAAGTGTAATTTTTGCTTAGATTTAGTCAAAACTACAAAAAATAAAGACCTAAAAATTATCTTAAATTAGACATATAACCAACTTAGAAGCAAAACTATCACGAATAAGTCTTGATACAGGATACAGGGACACAGGGATACAGGGGCTTTTATAGCTACTAGTATTATTGACCTTAATGATTGAAAAAATGACCTTCTGCTGGAGTTTCTGGCGGCGCTTCTTCTCCGCAATGATGCTCTTGTCCGAAGCCCTAGTAGGTTCACTTCATATTAACGACATGTAAAAGAGCCCTCTTGCGGCCTATTTATTGAATAAATAAGAATATAGTTTTTTTTTTTCACTAAAAGTGATCAGCACTATACAACTTTAAATAGTAAATTCGTTCGTTCTTGTTATTTTAGATATAGTTTTATTTGTGTTTGTAGTAACGGTTTTCATCATGCTAGATATCAAATATTGCTCTTTGTTTTAAGGATAAAAATAAAACCACCTTTTTAAATGAACCTATATTCTGACTAATAAATGGTCATAATTAAACTATGATTGAAAGTACAAGATTGAACACCGACATTATTGTCTCAGGCCCACATAACCGCTCCCGTTTAGTGTTACAGATTAAATGTAACGCAAACCACGTCGCCTGTCCGACGGGGCAGTAGAGCGCCCCTGATTCCGGCTGACGGGCCAATTGTGGCGAATTTGCGACACGTGACCACTATTTGCAGCCAGTATCACAATGATTATATCGTTCTCCTCATTTATACTCGCAATTAAGTCATTTCACACCCCATGCGGGTTGCTTGATTATCATTTGGCGGCCACGACAACCATTTAGAATCAACACTGCCGAAAAAGAAAGTTACAAGCATTACGGTTAAGATACCTCTCTTATTGAGAAGTGTAGAGCTACATCACTATTAACATGGAATATTATACAATTTAATCAACACTCAATTTTATGAGTAGGTACACGCTTAGTCAATGAACAAATTATAGAGTAGGAATAGAATTTGTCGAAGCTATTCGGGTCGATAAGAGCGGGAAGGCGACGAGACCGTTCGTTTCCGGCCGCTGACACTGTGATAAACTCCACCGAATACATATATTTATTGTGCAAACACTTTAATGACCTTGTTGTGCTATCAGCAAATCTACTTCGGAGAACAACTTTTATCTAATTAACGCCTAAGCTACAAGTTGGTATTGAAAGACCATTTAGCCTCACCCTTTGTTAGGTTTTAACAAGCAAGTCGACTTTTGTTTGCATGAATGGTTATTTTAGGTAAAAAATCTACAATGGGGAATTTTGGTGTTAAAGAGCGCCACCGTGTCGAAATTTAGTCGTTGGTCAGCGAGTGACAAAGTCTTTCCGAGGACTAACAAGTGTTGGCCGTTACAGGAGGCGAGATAGAATAGGATAGAGTACAATAGAGCTCGGTCTGGCGCCAGTGCGTCGGCGCAACAACATAACGGTGCGGTACCGGCCGGCCGGCGCGCCCGCCGCTGCCCGCATTGTTCCGCAGGTAGACACTACACCTCGCACCGCACCGCACTTACCGTCATTATAAGCTAAATAAAGCAAGTGAAAAGCGCTGCAAGCGATATTATCTGTTGAATTTGACAGTAATCCAACAATAACACTCGGCCCCCACGTATCTGTTCGGCGGTTTGGAAATTAGGAGCTGAGTGCCACAGGTAGTTGACTCGTTACTGTATCAACAGGACCGTCTATTCTTGGAGAGCTTATTCTTAGACCGAAGATCTTTATCGTTTCCCATTTTACATTTTGCACTGAGGACCCAATCTTTTTATGCATGGTAACATTGTCACTTTTATTGGCAAAACCCTGTCAATGGCTTTGTACAAAAAGTTGCGGCAGCGAAAGTGAAACAAGATATCTTTTACCTTACGAGAGTGCTGTATCTCTTTTTGTTATAAAACGTGCGTATTACAATTTTCACCTTAATTCTTGTCACAAAGACTCAGCCACATTATGGAAAAATCTTAAAAGCACTATACTGATAGATTCCCAAAAACTAGACAGACTCCCAGATAACTTAAGCGACGTCAATGCTATCAATGACAGCTTTATTAAGTTACCTGGTAACGATACGGTCCCCCTTTCTGAATTGACATTCTTTGAATTTCATAGATTTAATAATGCCACCTTATTTTTAAAACCAGTTGAGGAACGTGAAATTGTTAAAATAATTTTATCTTTGAGCTCTAATGCTATTGGAGTTGATGGTATAGGGAAAGATATGATTTTGCTCACACTGCCGACTACTTTGCCTACTATCACCAGTATCATCAACAATTCTATTCTGACAGGAAAAGTGCCTAGTTTGTGGAAGTCGGCCTTTGTGACACCGCTGCCTAAAATAGATAATCCGATTGAACTTAAGGATTTGAGACCCATCAGTATTTTACCCTTTCTTTCTAAAATACTGGAAAAAGCAGTTTATTCGCAACTTCGTAGTTTTGTAGAAGCTAATAATATTTTACCTCCTTTCCAGTCAGGGTTTAGGAAGGGCATGGGTACGGTGACAGCAGTGTTGGACGTTGTAGACAACATACTTTCGGAACAAGATTCTGGTAATGCTACGGGTCTGGCATTGTTAGACTTTTCTCGCGCTTTCGATTGCATTAATGTTCCATTGCTACTCTCCAAACTAACATACTACGGTGTCAATCACGATTCTCTAGCATGGTTTGAGAGTTATCTCAGAGGCCGAAGCCAATCCGTTAAAATAGTAAAAGAAAATGGAATTACTGTGGTGTCTGATCCTAAGCCTCTTACCCGTGGAGTCCCTCAGGGATCGATTATTGGTCCTTTACTTTTTATTATTTACAGTGCTGATATATCCCAGTCTATCAGTTATTGCAAGTATCACCTATATGCGGATGATGTGCAATTGTATATGTCGGCTCAACCTAGTCATTTTGATGATGCAATGCAAAAAATGAATGAAGACCTTTCTAGTGTGGCAGACTGGGCTGATAGAAATGGGCTGTTACTCAATCCTCATAAAAGTAAATTCATGGTTCTTGGCTCAAAGCATCAACTATCCAAAATCTCGACTTGCGTCCCAAGAGTAGAAATTAACGGTCAACGTGTTGAACGCGTAGATGAAGCTAAAAACCTCGGCATCGTTCTCGATTGTAGGCTTCGTTTCGAGACTCACGTTGTTCAAGTCGTAAGATCTTGCTTTTACAGACTCAAAATTTTATATCGCATTCGTAATTTACTTAGTGAAAAAGTTCGCATCACACTTTGCGAATCACTAATTCTTTCTAGATTAAATTATGGGGATTTAGTTTACGGGCCCCGGCTACAGTCTAAAACTCGTCGTCTGATACAGCGTGTCCAAAATGCTTGTTGCCGATTTTGCTATACCATTCCTCCGCGAAGTCACATAACTCCTTACCTAAACAGAGCTTCAATGCTGAATATGAGTTCTCGCAGACACTTACACCTCGCTAGTCTTTTATTTGATGTTATTAATTTCAAAAAACCCGAATACCTTTTCGCTAAAATCAAATTCTCCTCTTTCCACGAGAGATATGGAACGAGGTCATCTCGTTATCCTTTGGAGGGCCATCGCCACAGAACCGTGGCTTTCACCGGTAGTTTCCGCTACCTTGCAACCAAGTGCTGGAACAATATTCCTCCGCCTTTTAGACAATTAACATCGAAGTTTTCTTTTATTAAACGAATCAAACACTTTTTGCTTCAAAAACAAATGCTCGGAATGCCTCATGGTTGCTCGGTGACGGATTTTCTTGTTTAGGGTGAGGGTTTGTTTGGTGTGTTCGAATAACGCTTTGTGCTTCTCAAACATGTCACAATTTGCTGGCTACTTACTCGCTAATTCTCATTTCGCTTTCATTTCTTTGCTTAATTTTTAAGCAAACCACTAATAATTATTCTAAATTTTTAATTATTCTATAATTTTATAATTCGTGTATAGGCACCTGATTTTAATGCTTCTTGTTTTAGGATATGATTACTTAATAACTTTTTTTATGACCTATTCGTTTCTACACAACATAATGGCTTTGTCGTATCCCGGGGTTGTGGCTGAATACCAGTGTTTTGCTCACTAGAGTAATGCTATACGCTGAGCCATGACCTTTTTGTACTGCTGCGACGCACACATGCGATTGTGTTTGTTACTAGTTTGTAAGTTTGATATTGTTCTTTTCCTCTTAATATGAAAATTGTATGTGTGTGATTGAAGCATCAAATAAACGATTTATCTATCTATCTATCTATCTATCTTATAAACCCTTTTTATGATAGCTCATTATAAAGGGGCCAGTTAGTTAATTAGAGTAAGCCGCTAAGATATTCCAATCAATAAGGCAGATATAAAAACCGTCTTCTTTATTGATTGTAATATCTTTGCGGCTTGTTTCTAAAAGAAATGGTGACTAACGCTTAAACAGCCCTTAACATCCCCACGGGCAACAACATGTTTCTTCGAAAAAACTATAAAACAAGAGCCATTCATAAGAGCGTAAGCGTAACCCCAAAATCTGCACAAAGATTGCATCCTCAAAAAAAAACTCCGAAAAAAAGCTTCCGGTGGGCGACGTGGAAACAAAATATTGCGTTTCGCCGAATCGGTTCGGTTCATAAAAGGGTCATTCTCCGAAATTCTGTAATGAATGATCCGAGTCGTCCTTTTGCTTAAGACAATGTATCAGTGCGCCATGTGGCGGCCGCGGGCGGGGCGGCCCTCTGCTGGCGGGCAGCATCCCGCTGATCACCCGGATGATATTGCAGGTTGCGGGTTCTCATTTGCAGATCATAGAGTTATTTTAAGTTAAAATACTATTACATGTGTGTTACGTGTGGTTGCCGGGTTAGAATAGTGCCACTCCGTGTCTTCCCGTGGATGCCGTAAGAGGCGACTAAGCGAATAAGGGTTTGAAGTTAGGCGATGGGCTTGCCATCGGTCACTAGTAAACTTCTTGGCCTGATTGTGCAAAATGTGGTTACTTAATGATAGCTTACTATGGATATTTCCACTCGATTCTTGCGCAGGGTGTTGATCTTTGGGGCACAGCTGCTGACCGCGACAGACTGTTTAGAATACAGAAACGTGCTCTGCGTATAATCGATGGAAAATCTGTAAGCTATCCTGCACAGACGCTATTTAAAAAACATAAAATTCTTACCTTGCCATGCATGTATGTACTGACTGCCTGTATGTATGTAAGAAACAACATGCATGACTACAAACTAAGTTCGTCCAAAAGGCGACCTCTGCTGATCATTCCGAGCCGCCGGCTGGCTAAGTCGCGTAGGTCACTCAGCATCATGGGGCCCACCCTATACAACGTGCTCCCGACTAATATAAAAAACTCAACCAGCAATAGTATATTTAAGAGCAAGCTTAAATCATTGCTTATGGAACAGGCATGTTACTCAATTGACGAGTTTTTGCACACTCAGAAGGATCTGGCACCCTAATGTGTTACTTGTGTACCTAATTTAATTTAAGTTAATTGTAATTGCAAATTATGACTTGTAAAATGTACTTTTACCAATAAAGATCTGTATCTGTATCTGTATCTGTACAGAATTATGAACAAGTCTACCCCACTCCGGGAAGAAAGGCGTGATGTTGTATGCATGTACCATTACATTACCTACTGGTCAACGTCGAAATTGTACTTGCCGCACTAATGCAGAATATCATTTGGCGTATTTCATTGTACCACACACAACACAGTACGTTGTATAAACTATGATTACCTATTTATATTTATGTGGCCAACAATTATTCATGGGAAGTATATTAGTTAATACATTGAAACAACGCTCAAGACTTTTTTATAGTTTTCGGGACTTCCCCCCCGTTTCTCGCTTGTGGCTAAACGCTCGTAGTGGGACCTCATTGAATCGGCACATGTCTTTACGCACTCATTCATTTGTGCTATTAATGGGTCCATTCAACAGCATTGTCTTGCACATGCGCCGGAAATGCATCGCCACGGTCCCACCGCGACACCGCCTCCGCGACCTCTGGCGACAAATTAAATAAATATACTGACGCAGTCGCAATGAGAGAATGCACTATCATGAGTATCATGACACTGTTTATTCAAGTGATCGTTGACATTTGACTTCAAATACATTTAATCATTGTTTAATTCGTCTTGTTAGAAAGTATAAGCCCGGGCGCCCGATAGGTGTGTGGCATTGTGTGGGAATCTTGTTTTGGTAGGAATATGTAAGTCAAAAACAAATTTGAGTTTATCTCATCCTTCAACTACCTGCCAAACAGTAATGTTTGCATTGTTGTGTTCCGGTGTGGGGATAAGACAACCGGTGAAATGACTACCATAGAAGCATTCCATCTAAGTCCGCAAAGTCAGCAACTGATTTGTAGTCTTAAGGTTGTCATCGTAAGTTTAAAATCTTGAGTTTGCAATTGACCTTGGGGTTCAGAGTCCACTTACCATCAGGCCCAGATCCACTTACTCGTTTGCCTTCTCCATGTCTTAAGAAATATACTATGAATTACTAATTTAAGAAAAACACAAAACGGTAAGACACAGACCCTTAATAGACCTCGCACCTATAAAACTCTATGCATTTGAGAAAAAGAGGTAAAATATAGCCTATAACGCTCTTCGAATATACCACTCCAAGGATGTCTCGCACTTCGAAACTCTTCAAGCCAACGTCTACTAGAGATCACTATATTATATATCTAAATACATATATACACCTGAAATACATTAATCTTCTTGGTCAATTGAAAATAAAAAGATATCTAGCTATAAGTTTCTAAAAAAGATTACGTAAATTTATATGATCATGCTTAACACTGCAACGTGCTACGGAAACCCGTAGCAGTCGTAGCAAGGTGCTACGACGCCTAAGTTGCAGTAAAAAAAACCGTAACATTATTAAATGATATTATGAATTTACATTTATATTGTTTCTGTGGTTAATCAGGATGGATTTAGTGTATAAACCGGTAGTTTTCTGTGTAAATATTCACAAGTTCACATTCACACCCCGGACCGACTCTCCGTTCGCTTAAATAAGGTTACAATCTAATAAACTTGTAAATAAACGTTTATAACAATCTTTGCTGTTTCAACAAATATACAACACAGTCGCTATAAAATATAATACATTATTATAGCTAATTAGCTAAGGAAATTGACGTTTTTGCGCATAGTTTATTATTATTACCATCATTTTAATTCTCCCAAAAAGGTAAGGTAAGGAAGCCGAGGCGGGTCGCTATTGTATAAACATTATTTAAGACTAGAAAAGGTGGTGAGCTTGATAACTATCTGCATTTCGCTTTATTTTAAATATAAGTACGAGTATGTAAAATGGATGCTTTAAAATATAGAAATCAGACACTGTCAAACAAGATTTGACCCCCTTAACGCCCGTGTCGTTATTTTCAGGGTACACTGAATAAAATATCTGTTAAATGAAACCGAAGTTTCGTCTAACTGTAGCTTAAAAAAACGGGCAAAAGCATGTCGAACCATGTTCAATGTAGGGTTCCGGCGTAGTTACTACAAAACTAAAAAAACTGTCTCGAAAAACAACATTGAACGAATTTTCTATTTAAGGTTATTTAAAAATCATCATCAGCACTGTCTTAGATGATTTTTAGTAGGTATAAACAGTCGCCTATATCTCATGAACTAATCAAATCTAATTAGTTGTGGTAGTTTCTTTTTAAATTCGTTATTATGTCGCACTGTCAGACAACACAGCATTAACTCAAAATACAACTGTATTTAAAAATCGACTTTAATACATTTCCTTTGTGCTTATTTATTTATTTAATCTTTATTGCACAAACTCTACCGGTTGACCTTTGGGCAAATCATAAAATTGAAACAAAACAAGCAAGTTTTTTGAAGTGATGCTGTGTTGATCTGGCAGTGCGATGTATTCTTTATTTTTAGACATATTACTTGTAGTTTTGGGTGTAGGAGCTGTACCCTTGCCAAGAGTTGCAATTACCATACTCGCTAGCAAGTCGATTGCTCTGACCCTCACAGTATTGTTACAGAGTGGGAGGGACAGAGCATTCGACTCGCTAGCGAGTACGGTAATGGCAACTCATGGTAAGGGTACTGTAGGCGCAACACTAGCGAAAATTACACTTTACGAGTTCAATATTTCCTGAACGGTCCCCCAAATCTAAAAAAAATACAATAGCGTGTACTTACATAATGTTTTTTAAGAGATGTCTAATGATACTTCAGTCTATTTTATGAGGTAAAAAACCTTTGCTTTACAAGTTTTTTTTTACAACTTTGTGACGGTAATTTGTATCTACTATACGAAACTATACGTAACTACAGTTATATAGTACCTATCAAGAAATAGACCGCGAACAGACCGACATTTTGTTAAAATAATCCTAGTTAAATAAATCGTGTCAGATTATTTTAATCATCACTCAAATAACCTAGTATATCTAGTAAATTTCCATAGTAACCTACTTAATTTGGCTGAATAGTATCGCTCAGCATTTGTCCAAGGTTTAAAAACAACAGGTACTTCACGTGACTTTGACGAAAATACATGTTTGATCTATTTTCAAATATGGATGCGGCATCCCTTATCGACGCGCTTATATAGGTATTGTTTATCGAGACCGATAAATACGTGCAAGTAGGAACGTTGTTATTAAGTACCGGCAGGTTAATGGGACACTAGAGGAGCCGCCGAGCCACCCATCGCGAGGCTTTCAGGCTGCGCAGCCATGCCCCCCCCCCTCCCTTTCCGCCTCCCGCTCCCGAGCCAGCGAGCTGATAATATGATAATTGACTTGTTCGAGCCCGCGCGCGTCCGGCACCCCTTCCATAAATATTTTCCGATCAAATTATTATGCATTCTAAAAAATGCCATGAGACCAATTCTCGGAATCTTCAACCCAGGGCGGTTCATACAAAGCTTACGAATGAGACAACACCATACCGCTGTCGATGCGTTCGACAGAGATGAACTGAATGGAATGAGGTTCAGCGCAGGCGACGGGTCCGTGTGAGAATTACAAGGAATGGATTTATTTATTGGGTTGCGTTGTTCCGTTATGAACGACGCGTTAGTATATAAATAAATATGGCCGTTATCACCGGCGAGGATGTTTAATCTTGCATGCGAGGGCACAATGTAAGTGCTAAAAAGCTACATCCGTATGCGACCGCTATGACGCTATTGTAGTCGTGAACAGATGGAACGGTGACATAGGGAACAAGGTACCGGTAGGACCGGTCCTCTGAACTACATATGTTACTCGCCCTAAATCTTTTTTCCCGTTATAACGAATCTCAATTGGAACTTAGAACCGATCCAAATGAGGCAATAAAGGTGAGGAAATAATAACAATCAATTATCCGATGTCAGCGAGCGTTCGCACAGCTTCTTTTCTCTAAGAACATTGCCCTGTCCTAGTAAAAAGTGGGGACAGAAAATGAGTACATCTATTTGTCAGACGAGCCGCTGGAGTCTAGTGCTAATTACTGTATGACGAATAGACGCGACATTTTTGCAACATTACGCACGAAGTGGAACCGTTTCCATTACCAACTCTCTTTAAGGCGCCATTTGAGATCTCTGGGTTTTAGACTTTTAGCACAATTTAACGTCGTATTAGTAGTAGTGCCTGCATTTTAGTACGTCGCTGGAAAATTTGATCGCATAACTATAAAGATGAAAATCATCGACTCAAGTACTAGCTCTCCTTGCAAGCAAGGTCAGAAACCAGTGCCTAGTGCAGTGGGTAGTAGTGTATACTTATACGTAAAAGGGGCTTGCTTGTTTGTATGTAGTATGTAAACTCTTTATTGTACATAACAAATAAACGTAAACACAATATTTAAAACTGGGCAAGAGCATGTCGGACCATGCTCAGTGTAGGGTTCCGAAGCCGTTAAGTACTACAAACATAAAAATCAACAAGTAATAACTACATACATACATAACGTCCCGCCACCATTCCCGGAGTGGGGTAGGCAGAGCTACAGAATATCAACAACTCTAAACTTGTTGTTAATTCTGTAACCACATTTTGCACAGTCAGGCTAAAATGTTTACCAGTGTATTAGTGACAGGTTGCAAGCCCATCGCCTAGTAGAAGATACTGCAAGAATTTATTATTATATGTTCTTTCCTTTTATATTTTTTTCAGATTTTTAGTATTTGTAGTTTTGGTTGTAACAAACGGGGACATTTGACTGTAACAAAAATTATCTTTAAAGCTTAATATTTCATATAAGCGGATCACTTAATCAAAAAATGTTTTGAAAGACGACCATTATCCAACGACACCCTGTGGTATAGCAAGAAACAAAAAAATAGACAGGAAAAAAAAAAACATCCCCATGTTACGTGTAGGGGAGCTGTAATTTTTTTTTTTTTTAATATTTGATTTTACCTTTTTTTTGGCGTGACTAATATGTATATCCATGCCAAATTACAGGTTTCTAGTAATAAGACTCCCTGAGCTAGGCTGCGGACTGACGGACATGGCGAAACTATAAGAGTTCCTAGTTTGACTACGGAACCCTAAAAAGAATGTGAAAAAAGATGATGCCTTTGTTGAACAGCGCAAAAAGGGCGTGACTTACCCAAGTACATTTTAATCATTTTCGTCAATAATTAAAAGCCGCACTTTCTTATCGTTAAAATAACAATAACTATGAATGTGGCCACGCGCTCGTTTCGTAGTACGGCGTATTTGGCAATTGTAGTCGTACAAATTGAAGCTACACAGTGAGACGCTCGTAAATATAATTGTTAAACTGTTTAACCCGTGAGTCATATTACTCAACTCCCAAACATCAATGAAGATTAACTAAAAACAGTTGCCCAACATTCAGTTGAGTGTAACTCTATATCACTGCCAGTTAGTCGAGTTGTTTTGAACATAAATGAAATCCCATAGTTGGAGATCAAATGTACAACAACATAATATATTAGCAATTACTTCTCACGATTTTGTAACTGTTTTAAATTTGAATAATAATTATACCAATTTTTAGCGTGAGTTGACATTTCCTCATGTCTCTTGGCTTGATCACACATTGGCACACTGATGCGATTACTCATTTTTTATCTGTTATAATCTTCACATACGAATGATGAGTAATTAATTAGAAACACAATTTATTAGTTGTTAAAAGATCGGAGCCGAGAGCCGAGGAGCAATCAATTGGGACGCAGGCGCAGGCGCAAAGTGCACCGCGACCCGGCATTCCAGAGGTAATGCGGCTGCACTAGCGTGGCGAGCGCTTCTTTATCATGCACCTAGCTCCTACGTATGAAATATCTTTACTTTAATCACAGAATAGATAATAGTACAAGTACTTTAATACAACTTTTTATTAGCTAAAGTTAGAGCTATTAAGAAAGGGCAAAATATTTTGCAATAAGTATATATACATATACGTTTAGTTTGATATGGTTGTGTAAGTAGGATTATTTTAGGTAGGCCAACGGTAAATTATCTATTCTCTTATGCTTTTTTTCACGACAGCCCGAAACAGCTGCTTTTTTATCCTTTGTGTCTATTATGTATGTATGTATTAGGCGTATAAGTAGATATGCAGTTTTTTGGGTAAAATACATATAGCTATCCCTAAACTAAAGTAAGTAAGATAGTTTTCTAAATCCAGTGTATGCTCTTTAATTGTTTGTTGTCCATATATATATACATATATATGTGTAGAAAAATAAAACAGCCTATGTTACTCTGTGATAATATAGCATTGTAATGGTGAAAGATTTTTTGTAATCGGCTGTCGTTTTTGAGTTTATTCGTTACAATTATACAAAAATAAAAATCTTTCCTCTTTATAATATTAGTGTAAAATTAGATATGACATGGGTGTTATATACAAACCATTTTGGATACATTTCAACTGTCTTAATGTAGTTGTAATCGTAACTAAAAGTGATGGATATTAATAATAATAAAAATATACTCTAGGATTGCAAAATCATGATTTTGCTAGCATTCCAGCGGAGACCGCCGCCGTCAATCGCGGTCCATACGCAATTTATGAGTTCAATAACAACGGAATTACATGCATTTACGTGTACTTACGACTATATCTGTATGATAAATAATTGCGAGAACTTTAAAACCGTCCCTTTATTAGTCCCTATCCATACAAGCCGCGCGTTCGTTTTTTTGGTGAAATTTAACCGCTGTTTATGTAGAGACATTGTGTCTATTACGTTGAAAATTTTGAGAATGACTTTTTTCACTATTTCGGGCCGTGAGAATAGATCGCGTGCAGGGTGTCATTAGGTAAACAGAGGGTGTTAGCGTGCGTGGCTCGACCGGCACTACGAGCTGGTAGCTCGCTGCACCAGCGCACTCGCTACTAGGACAGCTTGTAATTATATTTGTACGGTGGAACCAGCAACAGTACTTTAATAGCAACAATTAGTCGTCAGCGAGAACAAAAAGCGTAGATGAATGTTATAGTTAAGATTGTGGGGCGACTCGATCCGTCTCGTGATAGTTTTTGGGTTTTAACCAGAAGCCTCGTTCATGTCTATAAAATAACTTTTATTAAAAATGTACAAAAACGGGTTTTTCGTTTAATCGTCTTATATCGTTGATAGTTTGAAATGTTTTATTGAATTTTTCTTCAACTGAAATTTTGGTAAAATATGTTATTTCTTATTTATTTATTTATTTATTTAATCTTCTTTGCACAATACAAATAAATGTAAAAGTACAAATGGCGGAATTAATGCCTAAAGAACCACAAAAAACCACATGTCAACAGAGAAAAAAACCGGTGCAATTAGAGAAATGAACAGTGTTAAAAACTAAATTAAATTATTTCTTCTTGCGTTAAAGTACCTTGGACTACAAAAATCGTCAGATTTTCAACCAAATCGTTTCGTTTGCCGTATTAAGTTTTTAATATTTTTTTTGAAGGCTGATGAATAGATATTTTTGTATAAAAAAAAATGAAATTTTTAACCTTTTGAGAAAAGTTTTGGCTTATACGACCCACTCGACCCAGTATAGTTTTATTTACATATAAATAAATTAAGAGCTCTTTGGACTTTTAAACGCCTCGTTCTCATTTCTTACACTAAAACGCATCGTTTCGTTTGTTTAATGTATTTATAATTTCTGCATATTGGAGGAAAATTACTTAAAATCAAGGTGAGAAGAAGTTTAAAGGACTTTATCTTGAATTAGCGATTTTCATACAAGTCGCATACTTTTTGCACCCTGAATGCGAACAGGCTTCAGCCAACATCTCATTAAAAGGTTGATAACCAAACAAACTAAGTACGTAGGTAAATATAGTTCAACACAATAAAATAGAACACCGGGAAATGCGGGCTCTATTTAATTTGTAGTTGGTTCCCAGGGCGGGGTGGTATCTAATCAGATGTACAGTTTACACGGCGTAACGATTGCGGCTGACTGTCCCGGCTCGTCTCACGCCGCTCTCCCGCTCTTTCCGACTAAATTAAATATTTATTAAATAACAGCGGCTTCCTTCAGATAAGGCGCTTCTCACGAGCTGCGTGGGTGTCCCTGAGCCAACGGCAACTTCTTTACTACCAACATGCTAAACACTATAGTTTGCCAATTATTTGAAGTTTATTTGTCTATCAATCGATCTAGAAGCAATCACCATTGATGGGTTAGCCTAGCTGGTCGTGCTACCCGTATATGGTCGGTCGGTCGCGGCGCGCTGCGCGGGTGCGGCGAGGCGGAGGGTGGTCGGCGGGCGCTTTGCCGCAGCTATGCGCACTGTCAACAGTCGCACTACTCAGTTTTTTGTACGCACATGTGGCACAGAGACCGCCCAGACCACAACCCCGACAAATATTTGCCTTCAATTCTAAAACGCTTAGAACATCATGGTGTTACAAAAGAAGGAAATGCAAGAACAAGTCAATCTGGTTTCTAGTATCCGATTAGTTATCATGTTGGGAATAGTGACCCATGACGACTGTTATGTATGCTTGAATACTAAGTTCTTCTATACTCACTGTTTAACATTCTTTCATGTCGTAACCCTGTAGCATTTTGATAGTTCTTCTCAGACAGACTAAATGCCTTGACTTTGTTTTGTTGCCTTTCCAATGTCATATGTACAACTCTCATCTGTTAATTAATAGTAAAATTCCGTGCTGCGGGTGTCCTGCGTCATCCTAATGCCTTACCTGTCGAACCTTTTCAAATAAATTAGTCTCTTCGAATGCTAAGCAGCATCCGTCCGTACCAAACAAAACAAGTAACGGCGCAATCCATTAATTGACTGGACCCGCTGCTGAGCGAAAAAAACTATCAGATAAAGCGGGTAAGTGTTTACGGTTTCTCACGAGCCCGGCCAGCCCTCAATGGCGCCTCGCTGATTGATAGCAACTCGCCGACCTTCTCACCTCGCCTACTGCACGCGATTCTCTCCTCTATACATATAAACATAGAACCGCATCTAACGTTAGTAACGATGAAACAGATCCTTCGCCTTTGATACGCACCGTTCGTACAAATTTGAAACGTGTTCCGCTGCAGTCACGGTGCACTCGGCGTCGCGTCGCGCCTCGTCCATTCAAGGAATTCTGCACCCTCAGCGTGTACCTGTCCGCGGCCCACCTCCAAAGCGACGACAAAAAATATTATGTATGTTAATTTCCAACATCGAAACATTCTTCATTGTTGTTGTAATAGCTTTGTTATCATAATTTGGTAAAACCGTACCTAATTCTTGGGGGAGATTTTACACACTCCGTTAGCGCTGCAAGGCTGCAACGTTGAGGGAAAAAGCAATCGATGACTAGTTCCCGACCCGCATTGATTCATGTGCAAACCCTTGCTCGGGAAAGCGTTCGGTGCATGACGGTGCCCGCATATGCGTACTGATTTTAGGTGTGTCGGAGGTAACAAGGCGTGATGAGGCTCGCGGCGCGGCCGCGGGCGGCGGCGTACTGTAATCGCAGCGGCGGTGTCGGCTTACGGCGCCTCTCCCGCCGCTGCAATTATCATATTCCACCTAAACACATAATATTGTGCACGCAATTTTAAAAATAACTCGCGTCCGGACCGACCTCAATTGGCCCTGATTTATAGCAAGCAGGGCGCCGAGACCGCTCGCGCCCGCCCGCTGCCCGATCACCCGCGAAAGATTGCATTCCCCACACAATAACCATAAACGCCGACCTCCGATGCGATCCGACTTAACTTGGATAGCGCATTCCTTTTTTCTTAACGATCTACTTTTAAAGCGGCAATAAGCCGGTGCGACTAGTAAGGGTGCGTGCTTCTCCAACCTTAAACCATGAATTGATAAGGTTTCTTTACGCGCCTCAAATATGCTTATTCATGTAAGCCTTAGGGACTGTAAAGAGTGTCGCTTAAACGCCTCTGGCGAGACCTTCACTACTCGTGTATTTATTTGACTTATAAACGTAGGATATTTCATAATTTATTATTGATCTGTTAATCATAAGAATATGATCCCTGAAAAGGAAAACAAAACTTGTTTATTTAAATATTGTACTGAGGTAAACATTCTTCTGGAAAGTTATGAAAGTATGTGCATTTAATCTTGCCATACTAAAGAAAGACCTGTAACCGTGTTTTTTTTGCAATTATTTTGTTTATAATTTCCCGTAATTTTTTGGGTTCCCGGGTTAGAATAGTGCCACTCCATGTCTTCCCGTGGATGTCGTAAGAGGCGACTAAGGGAATAAGGGCTTGTAGTACTGTTAGGCGATGGGCTTGCAACCTGTCACTAACACACTAGTAAACTTCTTGGCCTGATTGTGCAAAATGTGGTTACAGAATTATCAGCAAGTCTTTTAAGAGTTGTTAGTATTTCTGTAGCTCTGCCTACCCCACTCTGGGAATGAAGGCGTGATGCTATGTATTTTGTTTATACGAGTGGATGTGTTACCTGCGAGCTGAATTCCAGGTCTCGTGTTACTAGCACACAGGCGCGTCGTTGAGACCGTATCGCGATGCACACTTACACGCTTAGAGTGTGCATACAATTTATGAATCAAATGTATGAATGGGCTCGCGTCGGCCACGTGTCGCGGTTCTCACGCCGCTCAGGGCTGCTTTTTATCGCGACGACGTTTTTTCGACGCGACGTGTCGCGTGGGCTACATGTGCGGAACCCGCGACCCCCGCAAGGCGCACATGGCGCCTACTTCGCTAATTATTTCATCGTGAACTAAACCACATCTTATTAGTCGCTAGGTACCCGGCAAATTGATCACGAACGCCAATTACTTAACTTTTTCATTCTATAATCCTCTGGAAAGACTGCAAAAAAGTGGAGATCGGAATCACGCAAGGCATGGTTACTGCTGTAGTTACGTTGCTATTTAGTATTCTAAATATATGACACTTTTCAGTCCATAATTTTTCATCATGGTCGAGTCTTATAGATTTTCACAAACCCCAAGAATCTTTTAAGTACATACTAAAACAGCGCAATGATTTATAAATAATTGAAGCTGTAAGTTATCCCGCGGTGAGGTACCAAGTTTTTCTGCGAGGTAGCAACGAACGAGTACGGCCGCCTCAAACTTAATGGGCACGACAAGCGAAGCGATGTCATTGAATACTTACAAGAGTTGACAGATCGACTTCGCGGTATCTAGCCGGAAATAAAAACTAGTACAATAGGCATAAAACAAATTGTGTTGGCGCGTGCAAATTGCTTGAGGCTACAGCACTCGGAGAGGACTAATGGAAGGCGGTTCTTTTTGTACGCCATTAGTTTAACAAACGGCTGTCACGACTCGGGCAACGACGAGGCCCCGGCGCGGCCGCGAGCCCGGCGGGCGCGTGCGCAACCAACCTCGACCGCTACTCCAGCTCCGCTGAGAACACTCGCCTCGTTTCCAGCCATCTCCCAGTATTTGAATCTTTATTGAGACCAGATTACATGCGGCATTTTGTTTTTATACTACGCTTCTAATACACGCTGTCAATCTTTTTTGACTCCTGGAAAAGATCTCCTTATCTTATTTGATATGCGTAGGCTAGACGCTCACATGCAACGTGCTACATAATTTCGGTTTTATTAATGATAACGGTCTAACAAATTGCATCAGATCTTATATCTGATATATAAAATTCTCGTGTCACGTTGTACGTTATTGAACTCCTCCGAAACGGCTAGACCGATTTTAATACAATTTTGTGTGTATATCGGGTAGGTCTGAGAATCGGCCAACATCTATTTTTCATACCCCTAAGTGGTATAAAAAAAAATGCAGCGGGCGAAGCCGCTGGCGGGTCGCTAGTTTTGCATAAAAAATTTAGCCAGAACGGCCACAACGTGTTAATCGCTTTGTTCGTGGCCTGTAAGAGATCGCATAAAGGATATCATCCCGCTATCAGCTCGAGTCGATCCCAAGGTTAGGCTGCTCGGTTGACTCCATACTCCATATACCATACCTAATGATGTTCTCGATATCAAAGACCTTCAAGTCATGGGGTCTCCGTGCATTTTATTTTGCCTCTAGCATGATACTGTACAGTAAGGTGGATTAAAGAAGGTTCCGAGAAAGCAGTAAATATAGCAACAACTGTTTACTAACGGCAACAATGGTTTGATTTTATTGTTTTTCTCATTATTATAACATTTATACAAAATTTTACCGCTATAAATATTAATAAATTTTGTTGCGCGCGTCCTTCGAAAAACGCGTTTAATGCAATGACGTACTTTCTTTATCAAATTTCATGGTTTCCAATGGAAATTTGTCGCGTGTTTAGATACATTATGGACGTTTTTTGTTCGTGACGTGACATGGAAATTAGCATCAATCCTAAGTCACTGTCGACGGGGCGCTATTCTTAAAATCTTAGTTTGAACATATAGTCGCTCTGTCTCTTTCCCATGTTTGTACAGCAAATGAGGAGTGAATGAAAGAGTGCGATCATAATGTCTGATCATAACCTAAAAAGGCGTTGATGGGAATCTTTCGCGCCGCGCCGCCCGCCGCGCCCGCGGGCAGAGCGTGCGCAGCGAAATTAACCCCGCCATAACATGGCGCCTTGTAATTAACCCATGATTAGTCTTTCACGTCCCAGATGAGACGTGTCTACGAATCAAATGAATAGCCACGGTAAAAAAATCAAATTACCAAAGAAATGTGTTAGACCAGAATAGGCTGTAGGTTATGTCAAAGGTTATCTTTCTATATTCCTGTTATAGTCTTAATAATATTATAAATGCTGAAGTTTGTGTCTGTTTGTTACTCCTTCACGCTGCAACGGCTGTACGGATTTGGACGAAATTTGGAATCGAGATAGCTTATACCATGGATTTCCACAGACTTCTTCATCCCTGAAAATTGAAAGTTCCTGATGAAATAGCGATATACGACTACTACGCGGACGGAGTCGCGTGCAAAAGCTATTAGTAGGTACAATAATAGTCTTTCAAAGCAAAAACTCGATTTATCAAAAAAATGGGGAATCCCGTAAAACTTCCAAAAGTCATTTATTGTTTTTAAGTAGCAACCAAACGTCAAAAGCGAGCAAATGACATTGAGAAACTTTTCTTTGTCCAAATGTCAGCAGCTCCCAATTTCAGACCCTGCTTGTAGACGTTGATTGATAGCTATAAACAAAAGATGAATATTTTGTTTATAGCTTTCAATGCATTTTCAAAATAGAGTGTACCCTAGTTAAGCAAAATTAAGAAACGTTAACTTTTGTCAGTTTTGTGACTAAATTAGCCATAGAAATGTTTGGCTAATTTCGTCTCAAAACTCTGTGTGTACCCTATACACTTTATTTTGAATATGCCCTTCAATGTCTGCGAAAGTAAAAGACGAAAAATCTGTTTTAGCGCGGTCTCGTTCCACATTTTAGATACAAATTGTAATAACATTAACATATAAATACCTGCGACGTGTTCCTAATATTATCATTGGTTTGTTTGTTTAGAATCGCTGTCAATTACGATGCTTATTAATGCATTTATAATATAATTTGGCCATATCTAAACTGATAAAAATTCCAGCGCAGTCGTTGAAAGTCACCTTGCCGGCAGATCGTATCGAACCCGCTCCGAGCAAGGGCCTCCTCGGATACCGCTACACAATATCTGGTCGAGTTTAGGCAATCAACGGCGTCCTTGAATCTTTAATGATCGGATATCATTTAAAGAAGGTATGAGCGATTTCTATTTCGATACAAATTGCTTATTAATTATTTTTTTAATACTTTAACCACGGCTCGCCCGAGATGCCCTATGATTTCTGTAGCGTGCATCGCTCAGTAGACTTCTTTCGTCCCCGTAGGACTCAATTCAATAAGCACCCATAAACAAAGCAATTTGTCGCCTCAGACAGCCACAAGCGTCTCGACGCTCTCCGGACATACACAAACACTTAGTAAAATTAACAAATCTAGACTACAGCCTCTATTTGTCTCATCTTAAGGTCCAACATGCTCGATCCGTTCAACTTCCAGCCGACGTCCACCATTTGACGCTACACAGCGGTGACCACGCGCGCCTCTACCCGCGGACAATGACTTTCCACAATTTCATTCGATCAATTATCTTACTCCATTCCACCAAGATTAGTTTTTTGCACGTCGTCTACGGATTTCGCTAAAAACTCTGCAGTTTTTTTTTATCTAGCCAATACCTATCTATTGAATGTTTTTCCTTGTACCTACATGGTTTCGCTTCAAAGATCTCTGAAGGTCAGTGAACGTGTAATTGTGAAAAACTCCTAATTTAACATTAAGTACTTACTCTTCTATTTTCAGTTGATTTCTAGAGGTAAATATTGATAATCGTGTAGAACTCATACATTATTACTTTTGCGATCATTTTGATTTATCATTCATCATCACCATCTTAGTCCATATATAAGGTACCTTATTGCTGTGCAAAGATGCTTACACACATACACATTTTACATATCTTTAAAGTGCTGTTACATGTTTGTTGTACTTGTAACTTTGGAATATGCCCGCTGTTCCTGTCTAAATTTTAATAATTTGTCTTAAACCTTTGTTTAAGCCAAAGAAATACATATCTTCAACTCTATGCTGTTGTGATATTTTTTTGTCAATCGATCTCAGCATAATGCGCACATAATAGAGCACAAAAAAAAACAAATAGATATAGATTAATATTTATATTCTGCTATAAAATAATCAAATTGCATAAAAAATTGTGGAAAATGGATTGCAAGTTGTTAGTAATAGTGTTTGTAGTCAAGTCACCCTATCAGTTGACCGTAGCGGCTTCCTCCGCCGACTCAATTAAAACTCATTGCAGGGGCGTGCGAAGTGACCGCCGCGCGCCCCACAGGATACAGGCCTCAACAAGACCATTTTCGGTCAATAAACTTAGAATTAGTTGGATTACAATCTATTGCGTTATCAAAAAAATAGCTGTTTGAATCAATTGTTTCAAAACGGATGTCGTAACTTACTTATTTAATATTAATTTACGAAGTAGCTGTAAACATTGCCATGCAACCACTTAGTCGGCTATAAACCACCTTTTGGTCGAAAGCAGACTCTTTAATCTTGCCTAAGTTGGTATGCAAGTCGAGTCATACGACCATATCACGGGAAACGATCATTCCCATAAGAAATTAATTTTATAACAACCAAAACTGCATAAAAATCTCCGGTTAACTAAAATACGTGTTCAGAATGGGTGGTTGCACGCGACATAATATGTCACCGAGAATGCGCCAGCATTAACTGCATACTATGAGTCTATTATTAGTTGCCATCAGAGTAATGTCAACAACAGTATTCATATCATAAATCGAAACGCAGAGGCTTGGGAAAAACAGCGGAGATGGTAGCAAATGAAACTTACTGAATGGTTAAGGAGAATCAACAATTAATAGCTCTTAATTAATTACCTTGCACGCATTCCCCCGATCGCTGAGATAAGTTTTTGCGAGCACTGGCTGGCCGTCCCTGCGCTGCTAAACCGAGCTTACCTTTACTTGCATTCCTCCGATAATAATGCTTCGGGTCGATAATAATTGGCAGTGCGTCGGTTACGTTCGGGTTGAGAACCTTCGAAAGGCTTATTAGCGGAACGATTATAGCTTTCGTTTAATAAATGTCGCATGTGACGTTATAAAGTGTAATGCATATTTGTGTTCCCGATAACGCCCCCATGAGCGCTTGCCAAGCATTCGACCGACATTGATAAGCCAGTATTTCGGTCGACCCAAACACCTAACGCGATAGTTACTCGGTTTTGTACCAAAACGAGCCAAAATGATTAACAGTGAGTAATGTATTCGATCCACGCCCACGATTATAATAATGTGTACCTGCTATTTTGAGATGCTGACAAGGTATCTACTAATGTGCACCTACTCCTCAAAAGCATTAATTTTACGCATTCCCCGCATACTTTAACGAGAAATGTCCCATGAAGCCATGATCGTGCGATAAAAGTAAAACAGTCGAGTCGAGCGCGTAGATTCAATTAATCACCGGTACTGAATTAAATGTCTGTGAAATGTCAAGGTTATGTAAATAGATTGTGAGATTATGTTGTCATTAATGATCATGCTCGTTACGAACGCTTGCGTGAGGCGCGCCAGTTTCGAAAATAGTGTACCTATACGGATGAGGAGCAAGGCGGTGAGGCCCGCGAATTCTGCGCCGAGTCAAGGCAAGGCTGCCAGTGCCCGCGTGCCGCCGCCGCATGAATAAAGCTTTATTTAGAAAACTATAAACTGATACGTAACAGCAACATAAGTAATACCCGCGCCGACCCTGGCCTCTCGGTATGTTCCTGAGCCGTTATTGCTTTGCCTAAGTTTAGCACACACTTCGTAATATTGCGCGCAATTTTATGTACTCATGAGCAAGGATAGCGATAAGGATGCAATCAACAGTTATTTAAAAAAAATGATTGGTGCAAATTTAAATAATCTTATCGGTTAAAAACACCTACCTAAATTGTCGAAATCTGGCGGGCACTGGTAAATGCAGAACTCTTAAAACAAAATCAATAAACGTCCGGAATATGGCGGAATATCATGACCCAAACGATTTAGATTAAATGCAGCCCCAATAGGTATGCGGTGCTGCATCACACTCGCCTACATTTAATTTTGTCATCATCACAATATGTATTCGCTCGATATTACTTGGTAGATACAGTCAAGGACTTTAATTGTTATGCCACTGTCCATCCCTGTCATAATGACAGCGTCAAACCACATGATAGAAAGCTAAAATTAATGATTAACGCTGTCATAATGACAGGGTTCCATAGTGGCATAATTAAAGTCCTTGACCATACTTGCCTACAATCAATGGGTAGGATAATCATTGGTTTCAGAATTTCTGTGACAAACACATTTATACAAGAAACATGGCAGTATTCCAAGATGAACAGTTAACTAAATATTTATAAGATTGTTGAATGTATGAATATATGTAATTTAGACGTCTGGAATACAAATACGTCAAGTTCCTTGAAATCGATTTATATGGCAAGCAGGCAGGTGCTGGGGTCACTAATGGGATTCCGAATGGGAAATGGGAAAACGTGGGGCCACGGCGTGGGGTTCGCCGGGGTGGAGCGCGCGGCGCGCCGCGGGGCCCGTGAGGACGCGGCCCGCTCCCAAAATAGAGGCCACTTTTATTGTTCGACGAACCGATTCGAACTGGTTTTATAGACGTTGAAGTTCTCAAGGAGGCGCTAACCACCCCGACCTCGGAGGGACCAGTGAGGCGGGTTACGAACCTCGTCTCGTAATAATTAGACGATGCCAAGTAAAGTGCGCGCGATCTTGGAATTGAAGGTTAAGTATTCTATGTTGCTATGGTCTGAAAGTCCTTTCTTATTTACAATGAGTTTGCGCAAGAGCATCGGCTAGAACTAGGTAGATAGATTACCAGCATTCTACATATTTATTCAGGAACAAAATGTATCATTTTATTTCATTTTTATGTAACAAATTCCAGTCAATGAAATATCTTTATTTCAATGTACGTCAAAGGTAAGACAATTATTTAATTTATTTCGATGAGTACCTACCTACATATTATTATAATTGAAACAAAGTGTTAAAGCATAAGTTCAAACATTATACCCATAAAAATGTTTAAGCATAGGAACATTACCGCACGTACTGAGTGATTGTTCGGCCATATTGTTATCAGCACGTTTTGGCAAAAGCATCTGCCGCGCTCTTGCGCGCGAGTACCTACTGATAAACGTAATCCTCCGGGTTCACGGCCGCCGGCGTCATCTGCGCGAATGTTCACTCAGACCTCGCCATGTGGACTCTTTATTTCGAGGTTTCGCACAAAAACACCAGTGGTTCATACTTATTACATATAATACATTGAACTTTATCACGTGTTGTAGATTTAGTCGGCTTGTTATGTGTTTTTTTAGATAATCTGGCATTAGCCAATATGTTTATGCGTTCAAGTTTGTGTTTGAAATATCCTCTGGTGTTGCTCACGATTGATTTATATCTATGGCTCCGGGTAGTCCGGGTGATGGCATCACTTTGTGAACGGTAGGGCTTATACTACATTATTATTTACAATTCCAAAGATAGCAATGGATCGAAATATTGGCGAACTCGCTGCAAGTTAAAACTATATTTAAGGGTTTCAATCTTGAAATCTGATTTCCCGACCTACGTTTATAATGTATATGTATACAAATCCATTGCCACATGAATGACTCGACTGATTTGGTAGATTGTTTTTTATTGTGTTCATTTTTTTTTTATTTATTTGGTCTACCAACAGCTATTAAAATGATACATTTTAAAGAAGTCTTAAATAAAAAAAATGTACTAACTAATTACACAGCTACTTACTGGTTGACGCCACATGCATTTAAAAACTAAGTAAGCTACATAGCGTTAAGAGAAAAAATAATACACAAAAGGTACTAGAACTACAAAGGTACTAGAACTACAGATAGAGGTTACTGAGAGTGATGTTTAATCTTGGACGATCCTGCGATCCTGAGCGAGGAGTAAAAATGTATATCACACTTGCTGCAATTGTCATTTAGAAGCTTGCTTAGGCGTGGAACTGGTGAGTTGATACCAAGAACGGTTCTACGAAAGGGAGGTGCTAATGGTTTTATGGCGTATCGGGGATATCTTTGTGGGACTTAAAAGTTAAATCTTCCTAAGAGTTGGGGACGGTCAATTTTATTTGTCAATACTTTGTTTAAAAATAAAATATCAAGTACTATTCGACGTTGAGATAATGCTGTGATTTTAAAGTGATGAAGACGCTTGTTGTATGATGCGATTTTATTCGCTACTCCGCAGGAACATTCATAATGGTAATGACATATTTTGTATGAATGAAAAAAATCACCCGGGCGAAGACACCGAGCACGTAACAGCTAGTAAATGTAACAAATATCAGAGGCCAATGTTACATAAATAAACTTAATTCCAAACCAAGTTCTGAACGCGTACTTGATACAAGACAAAGATTAACGTAGCTACTTATATAGATCCGTAAAGACTTTAAAAAGTACATAGAAGACAAATTTTCTCTTCCATTTCCTGCATTTCCCTTTTGACCCTCGGTATTTTCGCAATGCATAGACATTATCTTTGGTGTTACAGGTTACTGGTATAATATTAGTGGCAAAGCCTGGTCAATAAGGTGGATGCTTGTATGAAGACCCCAGCATACAATTCTCAGTCGCTGAAACTTTGCTTGGTATCCACACCTTATAAATATAGAATAAAATTGAAAAAGAAAAACGAACGAAAGTTAAAAGCTTGATTTATTGCACTAAATGGCATTTTCAAAATAAAATGTACCCTACTTACATTACATTTATATGGCTAATTTCGTCACAAAACTGACAAAGATTAACGTTTCTTAATTTTGCTTAACTAGGGTACACTTTATTTAGAAAATGCCAAAAAAATCCTAATGTGATATTTGGGTAAGGACCAAAAAGTTGGGCACGCTAACTCACGCAATTAAATTTTCTATTAAACTTATCCGTTGTGCGACGAAAATTTGCCCTACATTTCGTCGCACAACGGAACTTTTCCCGTCTTCGTTGTTTGTATGGTTAACTGCGCTTAACTATGGTCCAACTATTTGGTCCTTACCCGTTTACCTACTTCATGAAAGTCCATAGGTATAAGTTTGTTCAAATGGAACTGTTTCTTTTAAGAGTTAATACTTAGTTTGACTGTCATTTGTTCTATTGAAAAATTGTTTTTTTAAGTCTCACTTGTCTTTATACTTAATGTAATTTGGCGTTTCGTAGCGGGTGAGAACGTCCAAAAAGGTATGAAAATGAAAATCAATTTATTTAACTTTTTAGATTGGTATGTTACAATTAAAACCAAAATACTCGTATCAATTAGAAACCCCTGACTAAATAAATAGTCTGTAAAAAAACCTCTAATAAGAAAAAAAAAATAAGTAGTGGCCCTAAGGACTGATTGTTTGATAAGTAGATAGTTAACTGAACACTGACACTAACTAAACTGCTACGTCGGGGACCGCTAAGTAGCTGGGGTATTTTATGTTATTTCATTTAGTTAGCGGTCCCCCACCGTGTCAGTTTAGTTAGTGTCAGTTAACTATCTACTTACCAAACAATCAGCCCTTAGGGCCACTACTTATTATTTTTTACTTTTTAGAGGTTTTTTAAAAGCTTAATATCTCAAAAACGGCTGAAGCGATTTTGATTAAACATTTCTAAGAACCTGTCACTAATTCACTGGTAAACATCTTAGCCTGACTATGCAAAATGTGGTTACAGGATTATCAACAAGTTTAGAGTTGTTGGTATTCTTTTGCTCTGCCTACCCCACTCTGGGAATAAAGGCGTGACGTTATGTATGTATGTATGTATTTCTAAGAACCACCGCTAAAAAACCTGCTTTCATTTCATAAAACCGCATTCAAATCGGTTCACCCATTTAAAAGCTACGGTGCCACAGACAGACACATACACACGACAAACTTATAACACCCCTCTTTTTGCGTCGGGGGTTAAAAAATAGATGATCACTGGAATTTGAAATGGATCATAAACGCATCGCGCGTTTAAGCAATATTTAACGTAGCTATCTTGTTTACCTTTTGGTACAACTTGTACTATTATCTATTCTGTGGTAATGCTCAGACAAGTATTATGCTATACTATATAAACATCGTGCACCGTACATAAGTGCATGTCCTCTGATATTTATTTATTTATGTTGTACTTACGTTGTTCATATTAGTGCGATGAAAATATCTAAATACGTCGCACGGTAGCACTTTACATTTATACTTGCGTTTTAAATTATTATTATTAGTTTTGAATCCATTTGTTTAGAGTTCAATTTAAACTATTCATCCAAAATTATTCCATTGCTGCTGATGACATGCCTAATACAAAAATTCATAAAGATAGTAGATAAAAGAGCACCATTGTTTACCCCCTGGGATCTCATATTTTTGAAGAGTATTTCAAATTACATTCAAAGTTCTACTTCTATTTTTTTGAATCATTCTCATCGGCTTCTACATTTTGCACTTTTGGTTATTCAATCTGACGTGTTTCCGTATTGTCAACGTTTTGATAACTCTTATGTCATTTACAATAATGGCGACTGTGACAGAAACGATTCTAAAACACGTCAAACGCGGTATCGTTATAAAGCAGTAGAATAGAGGCCCTGTATTTTTGTCCCTAAATTTACTTATGTGATTCTCCGCTGTCCGTTTTGGAAACTTCAAATTATTTTGTTAACAATTGATATTTTGATCAAAAGTAACTTGCAATCAATCTTAATATTCAGCAAAGCGAGCAGTCCTGGACCCAAGGATCCATTCCCATTCGGTACGGTGGTTTAAGGAGACATTTTCTAGTATTGCTTTACCAGCTTTCCTTTCGTGGGTTCATAGCTCTTCTAGTCTCATATGTTAAATTCTTAGGGAATTCCCAGCAAACTATGAGACTTTGGGCGTCGAGGACGCTAAATATGCTTGGTTAGCTGCTTGCCCCAGTCAAAATTTCCCTATTAACCTAAAATCGGAGCGTTGCTGGGACGACATACCATGTAAATTGACTGTTCTCGCCCAGCACTGGATATTTTCTAGACTCTCAGTTTGCCTTCGCCTCGGGGTCCCAGTCTGCGCTCCAGATCGGTGCCCCTGTGGAAGTGACGTAGACCGGCTAGGACATCAGACATCACGGACTTCCTTGCCAGAGAAGCGCCCGGCCGCTTCTCAAGGCACGACGCACTAAATGACATGACCCGTCAGTCTCTTGCCTCAATAAACATTAGGCCCTTTTAGAGCCGAACGGAATTTCTAGAAATTATGGCAAGAGAGAGATCTGACGGAATGTCCTTGGTTCCGTGGTACATGGGATGGGTGCTAGTGTATACGATAGTGTATGTGATACAACCTGTGTAGACACGCTAGCCCCGTCACATATCTCCATCTGTTAACGGCCGAACCCTATATTCAAACCGCGGATAGATAAGGCTTACTTCGGGTTGAAATTTGACATTTGCCCATGCAAAATGTGTCAAATTTTAATCCGAAGTAACGCTATCTGTCCGCGGTTTGAATATAGGGTTCGGCCGTAAGAGAAATGGCAGTATCTCAAACAAAACTCCTGTAGCAAATGCAACCTGATTACTAACGGGGAGGATTGAATCTGCTTTAGTTATTGAATTTGAGATACTGCCTATCGGCTTATGAGGGCAGAATAGGACTAGTGCGGCAGCTGGAGCGACTGAAAGCATTAAAGTTGACTAGTGTAGTGGTCTCGGCGCAGACTACATTTTTATTCCATTCGGCGCTAGAACCCCACGGACCAAGGGTAAATTTTCTAGTGTATGTAAGATAAAAATATAATATTTTATTCAATAAATAAATATCTGTAGTTTCTGCTAGGAGTAATTTTTTCACATAGGTTGGTATTATTTACGTACGTATCATGAATCTTCCTGATGAATAAAGTTTCAACAGAATTTGACCAAACGAAGTTAAAAATGAATTTAAGGTTTAAATGCCTACCCTGTATTGTGTTTTTTTTTTTGCTATTTATATCAGACTTTTATTTCATGATTCTTTATCGTATTGTACAGTATCGTCTGACTGAAGGATTACTGGAGGAGTTCACTACCTTTATTGCCTTGACGATTCTTTATTATCCATGTCCTCCACTTACATATTACAATAAAACCGGTCATGCGCGAGTCGGACCCGCGCACCGAGGGTTCAGTGCATTCGAATCAGTGCGAGCCCATCTCACACTTGACGATTTTTAGGGTTCCGTACCCAAAGGGTAAAATCGGGACCCTATTACTAAGACTCCGCTGTCTATCTGTCTGTATGTCACCAGGCGCGTTGAGAGATACATCTCATGAAACGCGAAAACGCGGAAACGCGATACTAGCTGTACCGCGATACAGTTGAAATTTTCACAGATGATGTATTTCTGTTCCGTTAATGCCGCTATATAACAACAAACACTAAAAACAGAATAAAATAAATATATAATTAAGGGGGTCCCATACAATACACGTGTTTTTTTTAAACTGTTTTTTGCTCGATATTAATAATGGCAACAGGAAGACGCTTGAAATATTTAGTTATATATTCAATTTAGAAATAAATGGTTAAAATAAAATAATAATACATACACCGTGGTTGTATATAGGTTGTATATAGAATGGTACGGAACCCTTCGAGCGTGAAAATACATTTCTTTTAGGTATGGGGACCCGGGTTACTAAGTCCACGGTAATAACACATATTCTGGAAAAAACAATCCGCTATCAATTCGTGTTCAATAGATACAGCTCTTAAAGGCTAGGACTGACGGACAGACGCTGTCTGCGTAGGCGTAATAGGGTCCTGAGAACCTTCGGAAACGGAACCCTAAAAAGACCAGAAAGTACGAAGATACTGGCTTTAACGGTATTATTGAAAAGAAGAGGAGATCGTCTCCTTCATAAAATCATTAAGCAATGATGCGACCGCAACTCTTCGGCGCAATTTTGTAATGCATATAAAATTTTCGCGGGGTATATTATTACAATGGTAATTGTTGCAGAAAACCGCACGCAGTATTGCAAGACGCGACCGCTAGTCCTGCGCTTTGTTGTGGCTTGCATCTAATATACATCTACATACAGACAAACTAAAAAGATTTTTTAAATATAAAGCACCAATACATGCGTCTGTAATTTGATAAATAAAAGATTTCCTTTTGCAGCGCTCATCCTTACGACCCAAGTTTAATTTAAGAATCCCTAAATCAATCTTTGGGTCGCAAGCATGTCTAAGTTCCTAGGGGGGTCCTAAAAATTACCTGCAAAACTATAAAGTTATGTTTGGTATAATTTTTAACCCCCGACTCTAAAAGAGGGGTGTGTGTGTGTGTGTTTGTCTGAGGCACCGTAGCTCTTAAACGCATGAACCGATTAAGATGCGGTTTTTATCATTTGAAAGCAGGTTTTCTAGCGGTGGTTCGTAGAGATGTTTTATAAAAATAAGTTCAGCTCTTTTTGAGATATAAACCCCCGACTCAAAATAGTCTGTAAAAAACCTCTAAAAAGTAAAAAATAGTATTGGCCCTATAAGTTTAATTATAAGTAGGTATTAATATTTTGATCCAAGCGTCGTAGCGTAGGAGTAAGGGCTATTGTTTGATAAGTAGGTAGTTAACTGAACACTGATACTTACTGAACTGACACGGCGGGGACCGCTAAGTAAATGAAATAATATAAAATACCTCAGATACTTAGCGGTCCTTGACGTGTCAATTCAGTTAGTGTCAGTGTTCAGTTAACTACCTACTTATCAAACAATCAGCCCTTACTCCTACGCGACGGCGCTTGGATCTAAATAAAAGTGTGCCCCCTCCTTTACAGCTTAAACTACTAAAAATCAGAAAAAACTTAAAAGAAACCGCATATAACGAATTTAAAGGAAAACTATCACGACTAAGTAGAGACATCATTGATTCTTGAGATACAGGCGATTAAAATGTTTATACCTACTAAAATCATCTAAGACGGCACCAAATGACTTAAAATAGAAACTTATTTAAATGTTATCACTTGGTGATTTTTATGTTTGTAGTACTTAACGGCTTTGGAAACCGTAGGTACGCTGAGCATGGTCTGACATGCTCTTGCCCGGTTTTTTGATATTTAAGTACTTTGCTCATTTTCATACAAAAAAAAGAAAAAACACGCGAATATACCAGGATCACGATTAAACCATAAAACTGCTTTTGACCACAATCTCACTTTTCGGGGAGCGATAATGTCGTTCAAGATGGAACATCTTTCCTGGAAAATGCCTGTTATAATAACGACTAGGGGTAATACCCCTGCTAAAATAACCGTCAGTTTTGACATTTATGCATGCAGTAGGTCTAAGACAAACCCTGAATATGTATGGATCGTTTTCAAAAAAAAAATACATAGTTAAAGGCTTAATGAAAACAAAAATCACGATCGCGTCCTTTGTGTAACGAAAGTTAGTCATACAAACTATATGGGGAACTTTCGTTACACAAAGGAATCAATTAAGTTTTGTTTTAATTAAAACCCTTAACGATGTATATTTTTTTTAAAACTTCCCGTATATTCAGAGAATCCAGTTGACAATTAAGCATTATCGCTTTCCGTAAAGTGAGATTGTGGAAGCAGGTCTATAATTTAATTGTAATCTTGGTTCCATTAAAGTAATAGGTTTTTTTAAAGCAAATTACATAATTCAAAATTAAAGTGCTTCCATATGATTTATTTGTAGTGTTCCGTAGGCAACAAGGAACCCTTATAGTTTCATCATGTCCGTCTGTCCGCGGTTTTGCTCAGAGACTATTGGTACTACAGCTTTGGCAAAGTTGTACAATAAAGACATGGTTACGCCTACATTTTTTTTATATAAAATGATGTTTTTTTATTTTACGTTTTTTCATCGAGTTATGTATTACTTATCATATATATAGCTATTAAAAAACATTATGTACATGGTATTATCAATTTTTAGATTTGGGGAACCGTTTAGGAAACATTGTACTCGAAAAATGAAATTTTCGCTAGAGTTACGTGTCACCTAACATTTCTTTGGTAATTTGTATGACCTCATGAAAAAAATGTTTAAATATTTTTGATGGCTTAAATCTTAAATCAATCTTTGTGTCGTTTGGAGGAGCCCTGCAAAGGGAAATCTTTTATTCATGAAATGCTGCAAAATTGACCCTAAAGACGCGACTAAATACAATGGTAAATCTTCGACCACGGAATAACAAACTTGTTCGACAATAGATGAACTCTTGTTTAACCCAGTAGTATTTATGAACGAATACATTGTAAGTTACTTACCAAAACCAGTTGGTAACTTCGTACGTTACCTATAGCTATGACATGTTTATTTACGTGTAGGTATATTTATTTTATTAATTATACCTAAAACTTCCGCAACTATAGGGTTCGTCGTGGGAGGATCGGTTGAATTTTACATGAACGAAACCGTAAATACAATTAATATAGGCCGTTGGGAATCCTGCCTGTGTAACTAACTTACTTTACACTATTTATTATAACTAGTCTTTATTAATTTTACTTGAAACTATAAAAGTAAGTAGGTAGGTACTACCATTTCCTGTTACTTCGTACCCTTAAATTAATGAATAATCAATTAAAATGCAACATCAATAAAGAACGCTCACGTTCATAAGAACAAGACGTTGATTCGCCGTTTCGTTTTTCTGGCCGGCTCTATTCGGCACGGCGGCACGTACAGGTCGAAAGACAATTTAATAATCATCGGGCTTTATGAGGACAAACGAATAGCAATTATATCCCTCTCAATTCAGGTGGTTGCGTTGCGTGCCCGATCGAGCCCGTCTCGAAAGGAGTCTGTTCAAAAAAGCTCTCCAAATTGGCAGCACATCACGCTACAAAGCGCAAAATGAACGCAACGCGCACACGAGGCGCAACATCAATTATATCCGCGGACAATCGACGCCGGAGACAAACGTTTCTGCCGAAGTTTCCCACGGGGCGGGTGCCGCCCGCCATTCCGGTTTTTGCCAACTTTTAAATGTTTGTTGTCAAATTAATCTGTAGTTACTTAGTATGCGCGAGCGAGGACTAGTCAGACGACTATTCATTCATAGCGGTTGGAATTCTAGATAGCTCGTGGCTCGCCTCTCGACCGACCTTCGTCGGTCGCGGCAAAAAGTGTGTGAGCCGCGGAGTAGCCTGCGCCTGCGACCAAGTATGCGGCCGCGCCGGTCCCGCAGGACCGAGACCCGATTGAATCTAATCACACAAAACTTAAGATAATTTGTACGACTAAGGGCTACTTGTTTTGCATGTTAACATTCATTCATTGTTAAGCCTTATTATTCATACCGATGTGAGTGTTAGCGTTCTTGTAACAACCTTTTATATCAGCCGGCGGAGAGTGCTCTTCTTCAACAACATTCCAAGTTTTAAAATTTAGTGGCTTTCAAATGGCGTAGGCGGTGTGTGTATGATGCGACTTGGTCGTTTTTATTCCGCGTACCTAATCGAATCAGTGGGGAATGAGGTGCGCAGGAGTGCGGCGCGCTCACGTAACCATTATTGTGATTGGGAATGATGGCGGCGAGCTTTTGAACGTTTCGTGGCTCCGCCGGGTTGCGCGTCCAGTCGCTAACCTCATTATGGATGCCAGTGAGAATTTTAATTGCCACGACCACATTGATCATTTTAATCGCACATTTGCCGGTATTCCATGCTATCGGTTGCACAATAAAAAGTAACGGACGCAAAAAAATGGGTTTTCTTTTATATTTGTGAGCAATTTCACGGCAAAGAGTCGAGAAAAGAGCTAGACAAGATATCTTTTAGCAACATTGTCACCAATTTTGGAGATACTCGCAAGAAAGACACTTCAAAATACATGCACCGAAACAGCTCTTGCCCTTCGGTCCAGATTCGAAGTAGTGTATTGTTACAACTATGTTTTTACATATTTGATTCAATTGAACATTAATTATGATGATAAAAAAAATACTACGCTCTTCACGCGAGACGCAAGTCTGTGCTATTTGTTAAGCGAGAAATTGTGTACTTTATTCCTTGGTATTAAGCTGAATGTATTCATTTATAGTTTTAAGCTCTTCTGTATTTATATGTATGTATATAATACATATATATTTAATGCCATCAACACGCCTGGCTTGTTAATATTCTAATTTGATAGGGTACCAAGTTGTGTGTCACCAGTGCCAGACTTTATAATTTTAATGCAAGATGGACCCAATCTGTATTATAAATAGAGTCGGCGCCGGCGCAGGGGCCTCCGCGCTGAAACCCATCGGCACCTCCGTGACGTCACGCCGGATGCCGCCCGCGCCGACAAGGACAGTAAACATTCGCAGGTCAACGCTCGCTGCTATCGCTAGCCCAACAACTTAATTTGCCCATAAAGTACCCAATACCACTCGCAGGATGTTACGTATCCACGTTGGCCGAAAACCGTTGAGTTCGAAATCTTATCCCGCTCAATCGAGTCGCTTAGTTTTTGACATGTATATCTGTATTCTGTATGTATGTATGTATGTTTATTCTCTACGAGGACTGACTGAACGAATGGATTGTCTATTGTTTGCCCGAAATTCATATGCTATAATTTCATAACCCGAATTTCATCTGCCATAAACGAGATGTCGTTAGATTCGTCTTAGCCTCGCGAGAGTCATTGGTTTATAAAATAAAAAAACCGGGCAAGAGCAAGTCGGACCATGCGCAGTTTAGGATTCCGAAGCCGTTAAAACAGACACAAAAACGACGTCAGAAAATAACAAGTATGAAATAATTTTCAATTTGAAGTTTGGTGCTGTCTTAGATGATTATAAGTAAGTATACTTAAACACTTAAGCCGTCTATATCTCAGGAAACCATCAAGTCAACTTAATCGTGACAGTTTTCCTTTTAAGTTCTTTATAATAAGATATGTGCTTTCATTTACGATATTGTGACATGTAAGTCTAGCGAAAATTGTTTTTTTCGAGATTAATCATTCCTAAACGGTCGCAAAAATCTAAAAAATTGATATTAACATGTAAATCTATATTTTTAAGAGCTATCCAATGATACTCCACACAATGTTACAATGCAACAAAAATATACTCGTAAGTTTATAAATTTATTTATATTTAAATATAAATTTAATTTACTTGTATGGGATGTTGTAATGTTACAATAGAGGCCCTGTTACTGGGTTAAAACGATATTGCCAATAACGTATTTTAGTATTGTCACCATTTTGATAACTCTTATTTCCTTGACAGTAATGGCCGCCGAGTTAAAAACAATACTAAAACACGTCAAACGCAATATCGTTTTAACCCAGTAGCAGGGCCTCTATTGTAACATTACAACATCCCATTAAAAGTACATTAAAAAAAAATTGTTGCATTGTGACTTTGAGTGGAGTATCATTGGATAGCTTTTAAAAAAAAGTATATACATGTCAATATCAATTTTTAAATTTGGGCGACCGTTTAGGAATTATTCAACTTGAAAAGGCCCTGGTTTTTCCCTATTGCTTATTTTTTTTTATTTAGCACGTGCGATGTTACTAAATAATACGACTAACAATAAGTATTACTCCCCGATCTAAGTATTCGCGAAACGTGCGGGAATTTCCCCGGGATCGCCAATCGGCTGCCCGCACAAGATAATGAAGTTGTAATTAGATATCGAATGACCGCTGATATTGCTTTACTTTTTATTGTTATTACAAGCCTTTAAGCTTTTATTTTTAAGTTGCTCCGTTTGTATGTTTATCATTTCGGTTCGAATCTTGCAAGTTAATTTTGAACCGCTTCTGTTATCTTAATGGGCTGAAATTTCGAACACAGAAGTAACCACGAGGGCGATGCAATATTATGGTATATAGGAGCTGACCTGATGATGGAGACGGAAGGTTGCGACAGGATCGCTGCTATAATTAACGTAGATCGAGTTGGAATACGTTCGTTGGTCTTGATGAACAGATGAAGACTGCACACAAAAGCTTTTGTCAATAACTCGTTTATGTAACAATCGTAAGTTATGGCAGTGGGCTTAACATGCTGCCACGGGAACTAGTGTCAAACGCGTCAAACGGAAACTAGTGTCAAATATTATTATGAAATTATTAAAAAGACAACCACCCGGGGTTTAAGTTGTTTAATAATAAAAGGACCCAAGTCACACAAACACACTTAAATTTGAATCCTTAACACTTTATTCTTACGTTGGAATATGGAATAGACGAATTAAAGTCCCGAGCTTATGTCAAAATCTTGTCCCGTGGCAGCGTGTTAGGCCCATTGGTTAGAATATTTATATGCCACGTAAGTATAGGTATAGGTATAAACAGGGCGCGGTGAATATCATTATCAAGTTAGTGACAGTTTAAGTACACAATTTATGAAATTATCAATCATTCAAATGAACGAGCAAACGAAGTTCAGAAATAAATTTGACTGTTAGTAACTTTTGCACAACCAATATTATCACGAGTCATTTTATCAATAACCGATTAACAGTAATTGTTTGGTAAAATCACACATGAGTCAAACAAACAATTTTGATTAAATTTGGTAAGATAACAAGTAAATTATTATGCTTACTCGTACTTCCCATCCTAGACATTCGGAGGACAATTCCCAAGCGAATATCAATAAACTAATTTAACGTGGTCAAAGTAAATGATAAAAGCCAAAGTTATTCTTATGTTTTTACCGCATCTTGCTTCTTAATTATATTTACATTTTCGACGTGACACCTAGGCTCCTACAGTCAAGTGAACATCAGAAACCATAACGTCAAAAATATGACTACGATATTAAAGCAAGATTGGCTAAAAGAAAATATAATAGAGGCATAAATACGTCATAAGTTAAGTGAATAAGTAAAATGTACTTCAACAATGTTGATCTAATGGAATATTCAGTATTGCGTTGATTTTATTTACCTACGTTGACTGTCGAGCAGATTATTTCAGGTTCTGGGTTCTGAACTCCTTTAGCAAGAACCTTTTCTCAACACTCCGTGGAGATATGAACATTTTTAGTCCCGTTTAGGTTAATAAAACATCACTTTTATGGCCGGCCGTTATCACACAAAATAAAAATATTCTTGGCCTATTTCACACTATTTTTTATTTTTTTTATACAAAAACTGATTAATTTACTCGCAGTAATTGAGAAAAGCACTATATCTGCCTCGCCAGAAAGTGTAATTTATAGACTCGTACACTAGAAGACCTCAACAACGTTTCGGCTCTCAATATGACTCGTCCATAAAGCGCTTACTTTCTATCCTCAGCATTAATGTTCCGTTAACGGTGGTCGTCTGAATATCCAGGAAAAGTGACAGCACTAAAGTAAGTACTAAGAGTTTTGGGAGTAAAAGGCCATTCCGGTCGTGTCCAAACGACCAAGGGTCATCAAAGAAATTTCACCAACACACTTGTAGGAGGCTACGGATCTAGTGCTACGTCGTAGCATAGCAGGTAGGAAACGGCTACGAAAAAAATATTTTTGTCATTAGTGAAATTACAACCTTCAGAACTCATTAAGGAATCTGGGTTCGCTTTCTGAATTAATTTGAAGGCTCTTAACGTGAATTTAAGATGTTCTGCAGATAAAATATTATGTCTTGTACTTTAAATCATTTACATTGTCATCTTTATGTTATTTTGTGTAAAGCTATTAACAGTGGAAATAAATCTTCTAAATTGATGTCTGTACTCTGTAGGTGAGTAAAATAGTCGTTTTCTTATTTTAGTATTTGAAATATATATTTTTTACAAAATATAAAATACATAAAGGTTTACTTACTTACCAAATTCTATAATGGAGAAATGAAAATCAAGTCAAACGATATACGTAATATGGATATGACTTCAAAAATCTGCATATATTTGTATACATAAATATTACTCGCAATTTAATAAGTCTAATCCATCTTTTGCTTTTGTTACCATATTGGATCCATCATTAATGATATTTTCACTATAATTTAGTTCATTGCGTACCTGTTGTTATTGGTCCTAAATGCAATATCGTGGAAAGTGAATTCCAGGATTTACTCGTAGTATGCAAAATATATGGCTCGGCGTCTGTGCCAATATAGAGCTGATTTTCTGTTTAAAATAAAATGGCAGTATGAAGTTCATAAGTCTCATAAGATCTAAGAGTTCAAAATGCATATGGAAGGTTGAACTAGTGAGATGTCACTGTCAAGTCAATATAATTAGGTACCTATTAAAGGTACCTTACATAGGTACTTTTAATAATCCATTAATGATTATTATGTTTATGTATGTATGTAAATACATTGTACTAAACATATAAATTTCACAGAATAGGAACGTACAAAGGCGAACTTATATGATAAGTAGTATGTTTCGATTTTATTTATCTCTTAGACTGATGCTACGTAGATATATCACCTAAATTGATCAATAATAGTATATTAAGCCTGGGACCGTTATAACAAGAATGTCACAACATTAAATTTTCACTCAGTGCGTCTCTCTCTTCCTCTTTGTCTCTTAGTATCCGGGAAAGGGAGACACTACACTACATACAAATAGCTTATTCTCGTGTCATTGTTGCTATATTCACTGGTTACCAAAGACATTGTTCGACAGAGGCCCAATGGCCAGGTAAGTACAGGTTTTATTGCCTTTTTTACATTTTCAAAGCGCAGATATACCTTCTGCTCACAATCCTAAAAAACGCAACAGTGAGTAGATGCAGTAAACAAAGCAAAGGTTATTCAACTAGCACTAGATGCACTCTGGTGCATCGCAGACGGCGGGCGGCCAGGCGCGACGATCCCCGCCGGGCCCCGCCGGTACTGTTATGACTATTATCATCAGCTGATTGAAATTGTAATTTTTACCCGGCCACAGCTATGGCCAAGACAGGCAACGAGGCTACACTCTATTGTTTAAGTATAAAGTAGTAGGATGGGTTTCAGTTCTCATTGTATAACACACCGAGAACCGACATATCTGAAATAGATAAAAACCCTCGATAGGCATATGGTGACCCCTGTCTGGGCTGTTGATTTACCCAGATATCCTTTGTGATATATGCTTGATAATATTTGTATTATTTGATATTGATACTGATAACGATGTTCGAGATATTCTGTTATATTCTTGATGGTGCTGCACAGCTGGTGGCACTGAGGTCCACTGATATTGTGATAGTAGATTGGTATGATATTTAACTGATATTGATAACTGATACACCGATCGGTAAAGTAAAACGTTTATTTTAACAAACACATGTGTGTCGCTTAATAGCTATATTCGAAGTGAAGTAAGTAAGGTAAAACTGCAATAATAACATAAAATACAAACTGCTGCGTTTGCGACTGTACGGTCGGTAATACAAAGACCGTACAACCCCAACTTTCCGAGCTTATACATACATAACATTACGCCTTTATTCCCAGAGTAGGGTAGACAGAGCTACAGAAATACCAACAACTTAAAAAGACTTGTTTATAATTCTGTAACCCCATTTTGCACAATCAGGCCAAGAAGTTTACCTACTATATTAGTGACAGGTCGCATGCACATTGCCTAATAATACTACAAGCCCTTATTCCCTTGATCACCTCTTACCACATCCATGGGAAGACATGGAGTGCCACTATTCTAACCCGGGGACTACTCGGGGCGACGGGAGCGGGGGACTTTCCGAGCTCATACCTCTTAATCGGCTAAACCGATTTTCACGAGACCTAGCTAATTAAACTAGCTCTTATAAATGATCGTCCGAATCAGTCCATCAGTTTGGGAGCTACGATGCCACAAGCTGATACACAGACACACATATACACTGATACATTATGTATGTTTGGCGTCGGTGGTCAAAAACCCTACGTTACACTTCATCACTTTGGTCGAAAACTCGAAACTATTAGAGTAACATTAACCCATGTCCACATTTTGTATTCAATTGTACCTATTTCAAAATATGCCGGTCGCAGCACACCACAATCTTTATCGGTTTAATATGTTTATTTATGCATGTGTAGGTATTTATGTAGCTCCTAATCGCTTCGATATTCTGCATTTACAATGATTGGAAAATGAATTTCCATAAAGTTATTATTTAAATAAAATTGAGGGAAATCAAACAAATAAAATGTTAGTTAATATTGCAAGTAATGACGCATCCTGATCTGAGGAACTATATTGCTCAAATAAATACAGTGTGCGTGTGAACAATCCGCTTTCGAGAAAACCGTTTTAAGTGGCGACAATCGTGACAATAGTGCCTTAATTTATATCTGAAACGAAAGTTGTTTTTTATATTAATGCCATTGTTTCCGCTAGTTACTCGGGTTAATTGAAGAACGAGGACACGTGTATATCGGAGCGATCTGTGATCTAGTGTGTCATCTGGAATTGCATTGTGCACATAAAGAACCCGGATGACTGTTATTTTAAATGCCACTGATGCGCCTCTACTTGAAAACTTAGTTTTACTCATATTATATATTTCATGATAGATAAAGTTATAAACAGGTTTTTAAGAGTTATTGTTAATTTAAGAGCTGGGGCTCTTTAATACCATATTGCATTGTCATCAAGTTTCTATGTTGTCAAAATTTCAGCCGATTCCATTATTGGATCTGGGTTAAAATACTAAAAGTTAACTTGCAACATTTGAACCGTAACGACAGACAAATGAAGCAAGATAAATAAAATCTTATAAAAAGACCGTTCCAACTTAGTCGTTCGGTATGTGGAAGGCCTTGCTAAGTGTTGCTTTGCCCAGCTTTATTAATTTATGTCTGAAGAGAAAGCTAAGCCGACGCGAGCCAAGCCGCAGGGGTTCGTAAGTACCTTTGTAATATATTTGTAAATAAATATTCTTCCCTCTACCTACCTCGTCCTTGGGCCAGGCACCAACGGGCTGCTTTAAACAAAGCGCTCGTTGCAACTGAAATAAAACTCAATAGATACTTAATCATGTAATCTTTGTTAAAAAGCTCAGCTACTAAGGTTGGAATATTGTTCTTAATACGCTGACTTGCCGTGTGACGTCTCTGTCATTGTGTTACAAAGTTGTTTCGCATAAACAAAGCGGGCAGCCAGCAGATTCCTGGCGAGCAACTACTGTTGGGGCTAACTAGGTAGATGGTGCGCGGAGCAGAAATGGGTTGCTCGGCAGGGTTTGGGCAACGGCTGGTCGATTCAGATCGGTTCGATTTCGAGTTCGAAACGATGTATGCCTCGTAGAATATGCTCTCTTTCTCCACGTATGTACGTGAGCTATAGACCTGTGTATCGTCGGGAACGCGTAGTTGGATCCGAAGAGCCGGAATAAGGGCCAGCGGGCCGGTTGCATTCCATTTCGCCGCGTTGCATTACGCGCCTCGTGATTCCGAGAAAGAGTGATGTCCCGCTCGCACTAAGTATCCGTTGATATTGCCTATGTTTCGGAATGCTGCTCATTGTTTGTGCTCGAGCTTGTTTTAATATGTATAGGAAAGTTAGGTTAGGACTCTCGTCCCGGGCGCTTTCATGGAAGGACTTCGAGATTTCGATCAGTTCGTGATGTCAAATTCGGAATTCGGCAACACGAACTGATCTCGGAATTATTATAATATTTCGGAATTATCAAATTGTTTACACTTTGTATTAAACCCGAATATAGACATCTTAAGACATCTTTTCTAAATATCTAGCCAATTAAATAATTTATCGAACTATTACCAAAAATAGTATTTCATATTAACTTACTTGGTAGTTTACATATAAACGTTGAATGAAGTATATATTTCTGTAGTAAGTATTAGCTATATTACGTGTCTACGTAGTCTGCAGATCTCAGTAATCTGTAATAAAACGGCGATGCAAATTTCATCATAACCGCAGAATGCGCGTCGCCAGAAGAAAACTAAAAAAGAAAAAATAAGCGAAACAATAAAAGTGTCGCCCTTATGTTCGCCGGCCGGCTTAGCACGCTAACAGCACACGTCGCCCCCCGCGGAGCTTGCTGACCGCACCGGATACTTTCTAATACAATTTATGTATCGGAGCTGGAAGTAACCATACCTATCTGCTAGGTACTTACCTATCAAAATAAATTCTGTAGTGTTCTAAAAAATCCATGCTTTAGGTACAAATGAATGTTTTAAAAAACAAAAAACCGCCATCAAAAACGCAAAAAATAAATTCTTTTAAAATTGTAGGCAGCTACCCAGTCAGCTAGGCAGTCCCACTTATTAGTTAAAATGAAACTAAGTTTCAAGCGCACCGCTAGCAACGCCGCCGGAAAGTCATAGTCATATTTCAACAAGTAGGTAAATATCCTTCGTTGTAGTCGCTCAACTATCTTAATCGAGATATCTTATCGCTACCCTTGAAATAGGTACCGTTGAGGAGTTCCGATGGCCATCCATGGTCTTCATCGTCAGTTCCACTTCCCCAAGTTATACTTTCTGAGCGCAAATGCTAGATTTGTTACTAAAAATACTAAAATCGCTATACGTTTGCCTACAATATTTGAGGATTTCCCTCAATTCCTCACTGATCCTCTCATCAGGTTCAGATTTGGTGACAGTGGGACGACCTCGGAAGTATACTCTATCAAACCAAAAAAAAAAAACAAAATCCGTCCACAAATTGACGGAGTAATCAGTGAAATACATTAAAAAAATACATACAATGGAACGTATAACCTCCTCCTTTTTTTGAAGTCGGTTAATAACATAATTCTCCGCCTTCTCTGGCTTACCGGAGTGCTATTTCATCCTGTATGTTTTGCCGTAGAAGAGACTCATGGGACATATATCACGGCACAGGTACAAGTGTAAACCGTGCTAAGTCAATGCAAACCACAGGTAGTATGTTAAGTGTAATTTTCATTTGCCCTCGAGCAAAATCGTTTGCTACTGCCGCTTGGCTGTTAGTGTCTATTGTTTGATTTGACCTTTCACTAAAAATGTGACAGCTCGTTTCTCCGACAAACACGGACTTCAACCGACGATCATTAAATATATTTAAAATAGAAATTCCTATGAAAATAGAATGCTATTCGGATTAATTGCAAACTGACTACTAAATTTATGACATTTTGGCTTTCGAATCCTCCAGCTCTGGAAATAGGAAAACTTGTCTTAATTATAACACAACTCTTAGAATTATAATCATCTACCTAGTGCAAAATTCCAAGATTGTGAGTGTGCGGCAGTGGACTGTGGGTTTAGAGGACTCTATAATTTTAACTTCATGTCTAGAAGTCAATAAATATATTTTGAATTATGATTACTAATATAATTCTTAAGTCGCAAATCTCGGCAAACTTATTATTACTAATAATCAATGTTTAATTATACGATTGTCATATTGAAAATATTTTTTTGTTAACTTTTATGTGATACGCCAGGGCTGGGATTCTACGCGGTAATAACGATATCGTAGTTTACGTGTTTCCGTATTGTCAACGTTGTCATAACTCTTATGTCATTTACAATAATGGCGACTGTGACATAAACGATTCTTAAACGTGTCAAACACGATATCGTTTTAACGCACCTGAATAGAGGTCCTGTAAAGTTGTGTATCAAATTCATTGAAAATGTAATGTTAAGAAGCGACTAAGGGAATAAGGGCTTGTAGTACTGTTAGGCGATGGGCTTGCAACCTGTCACTAATACACTGGTAAACATCTTAGCCTACTTCTGCAAAATGTGGTTACAGAATTATCAACAAGTCTTTTAGATTTGTTGGTATTTCTGTAGCTCTGCCTACCCCACTCTGAGAATTAAGGCGTGATGTTATGTATGTATGTATAACTTAATGTATTTATATACCTCTTTATCTAGAAAATAAATAAATGAGGAAAATCTTGAATGTAGTTCTGTGGACTTAATACAGAAAGCACATGTTAAATTTCAAATAAAGAATGTCAAACCGTCTGTACGGGCGCATCACAACTATAAATGTACATGAAAGAGTACCTTTTCTTGAGTTTTTATCTATAAAACTGACGGTGGCTGCATCGTTATGCTAGTGTGATTGCGGCGCGAAGGAAGCCGGCCGAGCGGTGATTAACGACGCGCGGTTATAGCGCACTTCCTGCGCGCGCGCCGGCCAAGCTCCCAGGCTCAGCCGAGAACCCGGCCACTCGAGCAATCGAGCTTTCGAGCACTCAGTTCGGGTGGTTTGGCAACAAACCAAGGGTTCTTGACCACTCTCGTAAAAACTGGCCATCCAGCACCGTCGTTTCTCGCAAGCCTTTTCACCAAGCACGCTGTCCGTGTGGAACCAACTCTCGGCGTCTGTTTCTCCATACTAATACGACTTAGAGGTCCTCAAAAAAGGGGCCTACTAATTTTTAGGGTCCCGTACTCTTAAAAAGAAAAAAAACGGAACCCTTCTAGGATCTCTTTGAGAACACTCACACTCAACAATACAATAAATTAAATCATTACTAAGGTACACAAAGTGCTTTAATGCAACAAATCGTCTAAGTTCTTGGAAGCAACAAATAAAGAACGCTATTGTTCGCACGACGTTAACTAAGCTACGACAACGAAGTTTTGTACACATGGACCTACCGCGGACACTTAAATAATGCCAAAGTTTGTAGTTCGCTTCAAACCTATTCATTGATGTAAATGAGCATAATTATGCACAAATTCTTCAGTGGAAAAATAATGTCGTGTCGAGAGTGATACTCTTCATAACCACCATATTTTGATCTTGGACTCCATACGCTTGCTCTATGTTTAGGTGTCAAACAATGTTGGATTTACAGCGTCACGCTTCACGTGTTAAGCACATTAGAGAATAACCAAAGACGGAGTTGGTGGCTGCAGTGGTCAAAGGGGTTAAGAGACCGGAGAGCGTAATGAGTTGCAAGTTGCAAACGATCACAAAGGCCATCAAATGGTAACTAATAGATTTGCATTATTAAAATCTCAATTTTAAGACTGCAAATGCGTTGCGAACGAAGTTCTCAGTCAGTTGCGGTCCTCAGGGACCAAGGTGACACGCCTCTAAGCTAGTAATTTCACGGGTTGTCTTACCCCCACACCAAAATAACAATGCGAGCACTACTGCTTGGCGGTAGGATATGGTGGTAGCGATCCAGACGGACCCTACACAAGATCCAAACCCTATATGAATGTACTGTTCCAAACTGAACGGTCCAAGTGCCTCCGGTTTATTGAAGGCGATAACGTCCTTAAAAACCGTGAAATGCCTGCATAAAAATACCTACTCTGGGCCTCTGTTCTGCTAAGTAAAACCGGGCAAGAGCATGTCGGACCATCCTCAGTGTAGGATTCCGAAGCCGTTAAGTACTTACTACAAACATAAGAAACAACAAGTATTAACTAAATTTCTATTTAAAGTCATTTGGTGCCATCTTAGATGATTTTAGTAGGTATAAACACTTTAATCGCCTGTATATAAAGAACCAATGGTGTCTACTTAGTCGTGATAGTGTTCCTTTAAAACTAGTTTTATGCTCTTTCATTTAAGTTTTTTTTTCACATTTTTAGTATTTGTAGTTTTGTCTCTAGGGGAAGATGTGGGGACACTTGAGCTTAATATTTCATAAACGGATTTCTTAATCGAAAATTAAAATACCTATGCAACGACGACACCCCACACTGTAGAGTAGACGAGAAAAAAAATACATCCCCATGTTACGTATAGGTAAAGCAATGTAAAAAAAAATTTTTTTACATTTTATTGTACTTTTTTATTGACGTGACTAATATGCATATTCATGCCAGATTACAGCTTTCTAGTAGTAAGAGTCTTAGTAACACTTTAATCGCCTGTATCTCAAGAACCAATGATGTCTAATTAGTCGTGATAGTTTTCCTTTTAAATTCGTTATATGTGCTTTCTTTGAAAAAAAAAACAGATTTTTAGTATTTGTAATATGTAGGGGGGGGGACACTTGACTCTAACAAAAATTAGCGCTTTAAAGCTTAACATTTCATAAACGGATCCCTTGATTGAAAAATTGTTTTCACAAATTCACAATATTTTTGAAATACCTATCCAATGATACCCCACACTATATGAAGTAGACGTGAAAAAAAAAATACATCCTCAAGTTACGTGTAGGAGAGGTACCCTAAATTTTATTTTTGCATTATATTGTACCATTTTGTTGGCGTGACTAATGTATATTCATGCCAAATTACAACGTTGTAGTACTAAGAGTCTCTGCGTTAGGCTGCGGTCGGACGGACGGGCGGGCGAAAATGGCGAAACTAAAAGGGCTCCTAGTTCGACTACGGAACCCTAAAAACCATATCACCTTTGACGTTTTATCATTTTGTCAACGTTTTGATAGCTCATATGTACTTCTCAGTAATGGGGACCGAGTTAAAAACTACGAGAACCCGTCAAAGGCAAAGAGTAGAGGCCCTGTCTGCCTTACCCTTTCGTAATAGATACGGGATTCAGTTCTTAACATGGATGTGGGGAGGATCTACACAAAGGTCACCTGTCGCCGATCATAATAATACTTTAAGCCGCAAACCCAAGAGCGGAGACGGTGCGCCAATATTCTAAAAAGCGTTTCCAATGCGTGGCAGAGGCGTTTTTAGTTTAGGAACGCATGCGGCTTTAACATGCTGCCAAGCATTCTTGTATTCCGATGTGGGGATAACTGAGTTACTTTCGGATTTATAAAAATTAGTAAGTATGGTATTAATAGTTAGGAATAATGTAACTTCTTATACGATCAGTGAAAAAAACAAATCGTTTTATTACTTCTAGAGATCACCCTCATATAATATTTAGTAGAAGACGAAGAGAAGCAGTACATCCGCTTTTTTTAGTCTGATTTATTTTGGCGCAAAAAGTATTTTCATAGTTGCACGTATAATCCAATCAGTGGGGACAAAAAAGAGGCTTTGCCCTACAAAAGGTTGTGTAGAAAATGTTTTAATTTGTATTGCTTAAGTATAGGCTAGTCATGAAAAATGAAATTTTTCGACCTCGAGGGGTCACAACGTTACTTTTTATCTTGAACTGGAGGGATCAAAATTTGATTATTTTTTACATAATGCTTCAACAAACAACTTAGTCTTAATAACAAAAATGTCTATGAGAAGTATAAAGACAACTTTTTTCTGTATGATTTTTATTCTATACGTCTTATAGATACATAGTTACATGAGGGAGTAAATTTTTCATGACTACCTTATACTTAAGCAATACAAAATAAAACGTTTTCCACACAATTTCATTTTGGGCAAAAATACCTGCATACTAAACTAGTAGGTACCTACGAGTACTTACATACTATGTGCACGTATAGGTATAGCTTATCATTATCAGCAATCAAGATTACACACTTTTTGTTATCTAAGTAATTGGAATTGCACCAAAATACCAAATGCAGTATCGTCTGTTTGAATTTAGCGCCCTCTGTGCTGTAATGAGCTGTTCATTTGTAAAGAATGTTACACACTAAGTACAAAACAAAATAAAAAAAATTGTTGTTATGATAAATTTGTAAAGCGTGAGAAGAGTTTGGGAAATATCAGATCTCTGTTTGAAGGTAATGGTAACATGATCCAATTTTTGCCTATAATCTTTACGGCTTTATGTAGTGGTTGCCACTTAAGAATAATACGTTACTGTATTTTACCTGTTACCACGCCAAACTCTTTTTTCCCAAGCTTTTTAAACATTGAATTCAAATGTTTTTCTTTCAACATATCTCTTCTAAGGTTGTCGATAGACTTGAGTTAGGCATTCTAATGAATTTGCCCGTTCTATCAGCCCCATAACTCATCGGCAAATGATTAACCGGCAAGTCTGCGGTTCCCCGCGCGCTTGTAGGGCAGTGTAAGGAGGTAGGTACCCACCACTGGCCGAGCTGCTTTGACGAGAAAACCAGTTAAAATAGGTACTTACAGAATTCGATCATGAATTGGTAGTTGGACCTGACAGCTGCTGACAGCTCCAAGTTCCTTCGTTGTTTGTAAATAAAAGTTATGATACGCAGTGGCAGTTTTTTTTTTAAATCTCTTGTTTTAAAGGTTTAAGGGACAGAACCGTAGAAAAAGGTTGACAGTAATTATAATAAACTTTATAAATATCAAGATAAAGATGAATCAGTTAAAGCAAACTTATACCTATGAAAGATTAGAAAAACAGGTAATAACACAATAAGAAACACGTTGGTTTAGCTGACGTGCTTCGCAGAATAGTCCGTTTAGCTAGGTACAGGAACTAAGGTACTTAATAATTTAGTAATAACCAAAAGACCGTGGCTGTATATTAGAAAGGGAACGGTATGCTTCGATCTTCTATCTCACTCTGGCGCGTCATAACATTACTCGTGATTGCCGAATATGTGGAATGAAAGTCCATAAAAGGTAAACTGTGCTTCCGCATAGCACCGACCGACTGTCTGTATTCCTATAAATTGATTTATACATTTTGCAATTCAATCGGTGCCTTCTATTTGTATTTAATTATTTTTGAACGTGACCGTTTCATTGTAGGTTTGAGAGCGATGAAATTGATCACGTTTCATCATAATTGGAAAACAAACATAAATAGACTTAGTTTTAAGCTCAGCAAATAAATTCTTTAAATATTAATTAAAAGTAATAAGAACTAACGCGTTTTGTATAAAAAATTAAGGGCTCAGATTCTAGGAGCTACCTATAGAGATCAAATGACTATCTTTAATGTAATGACTAAAATCTGCTGTTGAAATTTAGTACATCTTGAACGTTATTCCGCTGCTCTTTATTTCCACTTGACTCTCAATAAAAAATTTCATGAGATCAAAACTTTTAAAACTTCATAGTCAACTGGAAATGATCCCTTTAAGGGATAATTTCGTCTCTGTACATGACTATTTTATATTTATACGTACGTAATAATGTTTTTTGTGTAACAGTTTCTTTTTTGTGCATTAGGTAATTTGGCTTGTCAAGAAATGGATGGTTTGGTAAAAATGGGGGCTTTGGGGGCGCGTTCAGAGTAAAATTGCTAAAATTCCATGTTGATCTTAAAAACTGCTGGTAATGTAGTAGTTGCCACCATGTCAAACTCTTTTTTGGAAGCTGCAGACTGAAGTCCTGTAATAATCATGATGGTTACCAGTTACGACGAACCACTAAAGTCGAAACTTCGGCTGCTGAGTCCCTGACTCCCTGCCACTCGTCACTCGACACTAAATCGAGAGAAAAGGATGGAGCTAACGTAACCTCAAACTTTGATTTTCAAAGACCTCTGTTTTAGACGGTCTTAAGGATAATATTTCGAGTGCAATTTATTTATGAATCGTGCGCATGCGTGAGTACCAAGAGTGAGCTGCAGATATGGCGTCTTGTTCCATAGGTGATTGTAACTTGAAAAGGACACAATACAAAAAATATATAAACATGCGCGCCCATTTCCTTTTTGGTCGTGTCGCGGATCTATTATTGTTTATCTTTACATTCTAGATCTCTGTATTTACACATTCTTGTGCAGGTATTGTGTGAACCTGACTTAAGCCTGAGGACCACAGGTTTCACAGCAAGAAGCTTATATTATGCCTATGACACTGGAGATTGCACGGCAAACAACGCCTAGAAGTTAAGAAAAGTGACCTTTTTTGACGTTGCTTATTTTTTGTCCCTTTCTTTTCATACTAAAGAAAGGGACAAAAACATAAGTGACGTCAGTCAAGGTCACTTTTTCATGGCTTCAATGCGTTGTTCGCCGTGCTCTCCAGTGTCATATAAGCTTCTTGCTTCACAGTTAATAGCATAGATAAATGAAGTCGGTTAATAAGCATGTGGTGAATAAAATGGTTTGATGTTTCAGATGAAATCACAATCGATTCAGTATCGATTATAAAATACACAGTGCTGTGACAAGTGTCCATATCCATATTTTTTAAATTATGCATGTTAACAATACCAAAAAATACAATATCTAATAAGATTACTAAGTAATAGGCTTTGCTACTTAAAATAAGAGACCTCCTTTTACTAAATACTTTTAAGACTTTACACTTACCTAATATTTTAAAAATCATTTGCTGCTGGCAAGTAAGTACCTATGTATGGTTGTGTATATTTTTTTATTATTATTAATAAGTACCTTCCCACTAAGTTATCTCTGGTAATTTCTTGGCCTACATTTTTGTGCCATAGTAACGATGTATTTTCTCACATCATATTATTATATGGTCACATCGTAGGTATTTTTTTTATACCTACTTAACACCAACCCAAAACCGGCACAAAATTACCGGTAAAATATTATAATATTTAAATAAATAACTTTACTTAAATTCCGTAACGATTATAAACAAGCTAAACTGTTTTTTAACAATAATTTAGTTGTAGGTACCTATCTATTTCACAGATACTAACTTGGTTATTGACTCGTAGGTAGTCAAATCCAAAACAAATGAAACCCGTATACCTACCTACCTATATTTTTTTAGAGATTTAAATTGTATCAAAGTTTGAGAAGTTTAGCTCTTTTTGTTAATTCATGAATGAGAAGCAAGATTCGACGCAGCCGTACGAGTGAGCGGGTGGGAGAACAGTGTTATGTATGTATTCGATTGGAACAACAGTGAAGTTAAGTCGAGTCGGGCGGGAGAAACCTACGTGCGGGCCTCACGGGCGGCCCCGCCCCTCTCCCCGCGCCGATCATATGTTCGGCGCGCCGGTTCGCAGCGATCGCTCACTGCGATTCGGGCCCTCGCCGTCGCCACATCTATACACGCTTATCGCTTCGTTCGCGCACGATCAGCTGTCGCGAGTACGCAAGCACCGCACAAGAGGCAGAGCGAGCTATAAGCCGCAGTGCGGTGTGCCATGGAGCTTCTGTGTGCGGAGCGCGTCAGCCCGAGCAGCGCGCGCGAGGGGGCGCCGGGCCCGCGCGCCGCCGCGCCGGACCCGGTGCTGCTGCGCCGGCGCGTGCTCGACAACCTGCTGCGCACCGAGGAGCGCTACGCCGTGCAGGCCAACTACTTCGGCGCCGTGCAGACCGAGGTCACGCCGCACATGCGCCGCCTCGTCGCCGAGTGGATGCTAGAGGTGAGGCGCCCGCATGCAGCCGCACCCACCGCACGCCATCTTGTGCGCGCCACGTGTCCTCGCCGGCGGCACCAGTGGCACCCGTATGCCCTCGCCACTGCCTGCTGACCGGCCCGCCCCGCCGACAAACCCCCACCCTGTCGCCGTGATCATGTGTTCCATTCCAGCTCGGTGACGATATGGTAACCGTAACATACCAATTGGCCTGCCTAGCCAACTTTATCTATCGGTAAAATAGGTCTAGAGACATTGTTTACACCATCAGCTGATTATGTTTTCGTTGTCATATGTTAGAATCTTATTAGAATATGTTTAAATATATTTTGGGGTTCCTGTTAAAACTGTTGCGGTTCGATTTCGTAACATTTTTGTTTTTAGAATAGCTACGCATAAATGCAGCTGTAGATAATGCGACCGCGAGGGGCCCCGCGGCGCGCCGCGCCGCCGGCCGACATTCTATTTGAATAATCAGCTGATTTTGACACACACGCACACAGCTGACGCCGGACGCGCTTTTATCTTGTTACATAGGTACATCGAATACAATGTACGCGGTCGATGTGTTCTCTTCATAAATGATAGGTATGGCACGCCACAGTTAAAGTGTTAATAGCTTTCACGAACATCACGCGGTGTTCACCGTCGCTAGGTAGGTGCAAACCGTACAAAGGCTTAATACGTATACTTTAAAGCGCACGTCGGGTTCGATGACCTACCGTGTATTTGAAATGATTTCGAGCCCTTTGCATGGTTAAGAATTCGAAGGTTGTTAATTAGGAATTCATCATTAATGAGTGAGGCACGTTGTTTTCGAAAAGGTGATATCATTTGAAGTGCGCGTTGGATGAGCAGCGAGTCGTGTCGTGTAGTTGGGGGAGGCGGTCAGCTGTGAACAGCCACGTGGTCGCGACTCGCGACGTTGGCGGTGACGTCATGCGCCGAGTGCGATGTGCGCCCGCGCCCTAGGGTTGCCACTTGCCAATTCAATTTCAATCTGTAAAATTTGTAAGTTACACGTTGGTCCTTGTTACTCTGGCTATGGCGTAGGTAGTTACCTACCTAAGTAGGAGTAGGTACTTGGGCAAAGGAAGTTATTCCTATAAGCGACTTGCTGTTGTGTCAAGTTTTACGTTTTCTCTATTAACATGTAGGTACCAGCACTTACCTGTCTATATCACCCCTTCTCTAAGGAGTTAGATAATCAAATACCATCATTGCCTAATTTTGCCATTATAGGTACCATACCTACTTAATTTATAGGTTCCTATTTTGCAGTTGTAAGATACCTACTTTTAAGAGCAGGTTAAACAACTTAACCCCTTGTCTGTCAGAGGTGAAAAAAATACTAAGTTCTAGTCTCTTCGGATTATGATGAAGTCTCTAAATTTTGGGCACAGATCTGTCATAAGACAGACGAGGGGTAAAACAATAATAAAAGAGTAAAGTAGAGTAGTTGCCTAGCTTCCTATTTCGCTGCGAACAGGTAGGTTCACTGTTTTACTTATTATAATGTCTAGCTGGTAATTAAATTACCTACGTGAGTAGGTACTACGTAGGTACCTAGTCATTGCTTAATAATGCGAAAATACAGACGTCTTCAATGTCGTCGGTCTAATGTCATCCGAAAGTCGTCCGGTGCTAAGTAGGTACCTACCTACCTACTGTAGCTAGACAATCAACCGAAACAGGTCATAGCGATTTAAACCTTGTAACAAACAATTAAAACAAATATTTTTACCTACTTATCCATTTAATTATGAGGAAATATGATTAATTAATATTATATACCTACTAACACAATACCTCGTAAGTATGTTCCATATTGTCAAAGAATTTAAGCGATAGGTAGGTATTACAGTTGTACTCGGAAAAGGGACTTCTATTATGGACTTGTATTTGAATCGTTATACCGCGAAGGATTAGCGCTCGCACCGATGAGGCTAGACGAGTGACGAATCAGCTGACGGCATCTCGACCGTGAGACAGTCAGCTGTGGCAGGCGCGCGTCGCGTTACACCGTGCGAAACTATGCGGGAACAATCCTCGGCACTCTTCTCCCATGACACTCTCCACTTACTTCATTACGGCGGGTGTCATCCGCTTTCGCTTTCCCCGCTTTTCATTTCACATCCTAAGCTTATCGCTCCGGATCTCGCTAAGAAAATACAAATTCCCACCGTCTGGATTCGATGCGCTAGAATTTTCCTGTGGGAATTGATTCGTTTATGCTTCTTTTAAGACTATCGGTACTCTTACGTTTACCGTTCCCAAGTTATAATAGCTATCAAAACGATTCGCTTCTTACAGGAAAATTATAGCGGCCTACCTACTTATTCCTATTAGAACGCCACAACATTAAAATGAACTAGTTGCATTAAACGTTTGCGGTGATAAGACGCTAATACGAATCCGGTGCAACTCGGCGTTATCGCATCGAGAACGCATTACCATGTTATAATATAGGTTATCGGGAATTCCGGAAAAAACCTCCTCTGTTACAATATTTCCTAAAAATAAGAAGCTAATTTGAGTGTTGTTCGCAGGTATGTGAGGACCAGGGATGCCAGGAGGAGGTGTTCCCGCTGGCCGTGTCGTACTTGGATCGCTTCCTGAGCATATGCCCCGTGGGCAAGAACCAAGTGCAGCTGCTGGGCACGGCCTGCCTACTGCTGGCCTCCAAGCTGCGGGAGCCAGGGTCGCGCTGCCTGCCTGCAGAACTGCTCGTTTTCTACACTGCAAACAGCATCACACTGGGTGATCTTTGCGTGAGTACATCCCTATATATTCCAGGGTGTTATAGGTGTTAGGTGCTTTTAAGCAGAATTTTTAATAAAGAAGCTGGGCTCCAATTGGAAAACACGCCTCTGTTCAGGCGCTTATTGGTCAATCTCGCAGCCGACATTTTAGGTTAAGTTATATCGTTCAATGGCGTTTTGTTCGTGGATGATGCTACCTTCGTTAGAGTGGGGAAATTAAAAATAATAGAAGCATATTACTTTCGTCCAAGAAACAGCTGATCTCGTTAGCGGTACGGCTTCGTGAGTGCTTTTTGCCGTGCGCATGCACTGATTTGCACGGGCGGGGCAACTGGCTCGAGACGCCTTCGTGTCGTTCACCGGTTTCTAAGCCGACGCCGTCTGAACATCCGTGAGAAATTGGAATTCTTGAATTCTGACTACACAATTCCAATGGTATTAATATAATTTGTGTGTCATCGCTTTAAAAGTTATCACTCGGGTCTAATTGCTATGTTACTTGCTTAGCAGTCTCAGCACAGATTGACTTCGCTGATTTTAGATTTGATCGCATTTTCGTCCACCCGCTTATGTATCTAATTAATTACCTACTTAATAATGTTAACTTTATATGGACCAAGTAGGTATTTTGTAACCTCTGCACAAATATGAATCTAAATTTTCTTGTAGGATAGATAACATTAAAAAAAACATCGCCAACCGTGAACAAATACCTACCCAGAATCTAGATATGTGTTTACGTTCCTGGGTAAAAGTTATTTAGGGAAAGCAAACTAATAACACCGCGAATATAAATAAACTGCGTTCCACGAATAGATTCTTAATTCATAAACCGAGGTAGGTATAGATATACTTAGTTCATATCTTCGTGTGTACCTAAACGTTTATCGAGATGTTGATAAGCTTTAGTTGTTAAACCTTTCTCACTTTATGTCTTGAATAACTTGTTAAAAGTGTAAATAAGTATGTTTGTAACCTACCAGCCTTCCGCTTACAGTTGTTAATATAATACGTCTGCATAACTTTATGTAGTAACCTATATACATCTTGCGGTTTGCCGGTGTTGTTGTTGCAGCGTGGGTGCGCTTGATGACATTAGCTTTCGTGTCTATTTCCGTTGCGGTCGGAGATTTTCCCACACTCGCGGCTCACGAGTCACCTTCTATCACCAACGCCGAAATTAACTTTATAAAACACGTGTTCTTTATATTTCTTTGATATTACGAGTATCCATAGGCTACCGCGTGGAGTATCGCTTACACTTCAGTTTAGTCTAGACATAAACACTTATTGGCTTTATTTTGTATGGAAACCAGGGAGACTAACCTAAATAACCATGTTATTTAAATCAAGCGATTCAGAGCAAGTCGTTGTTTATTTATGGGAAATAAGTTTAGCAGTGCATGTAGTAGGTATTCGGCGCAGTGCATGCGCGCGCGCCACCCGCCGGGGCCTCGCCGGGCCCGTAGATAATGTAAGGCACATCTTCGCGCGCCGCACTCGACCCGTTTCTACCTACAAATGCATTCCATGCGACTTGCGCGCGAGACAATAGAGGAAACGTTGGTTTACGACATTCTTCTGTACCTACATGCGAACGTTCGCTAGATAAGATTGTTAATTTAAGAAGTTAGAGAAACGTGAAGGTTTTGTTTCACAAGTTTGTAAATTATCTTCGGAAGATTAATAATGATTGCTTGATACTCGCACTCGTAGTTCTTGCACTGTTGACGATAATGAATTTCCGTAATGAGGCGGGCTGTAAAGGCAGGAGGCTGTGCATGGCGGAATGCGGCAGGCGCGGACAGTGTCCCCACTTCTCGGAAGCACCCGCGCAGCGCCGCGTTTCAATCAGACCAATTACAGACGAAGCACGCCGATATTTTTTCTCACGCCGCGACCGCTTCTGACCTTGCTCGCTGCCATATCACGAAGCGCGAAATCTTGTATGGAAATTTACGTGACCATCCATTTGAATTACGTTTCGGCATTAACCATTTTAAACACGTGTCACAAAAAAGGGTGTCTTTTATGAAAATTGGACCAAGCAAGGGTCAATCAAATTAAGCAGTTCTACGTCGAGAGATTTTTTCAATAATTTCCTATTTGGTCTGGTGGGTATGTTCTCGTACCCCTACTACTTGCGATGTTTAATTAGTCCCACGTTTATAGCTTCAAGTATGAAGAGATCGTAAACGGCTTGTCCATAATTAAGGTCGGTTAATAAATAAAATTTATTTTGTTCTTTTAAAGTTATTTATCTATAATGTTTATTTTCATTGCTACTAGGAAATGGTAAAATCCTTCATATTTTGTTAAACATTTAATATTTTACTACTCATATTTAAATGTCAATATGAACTTTGCGATTGTCCAAATAGTTTTATTATTATACCTATCCTTGACAAATATTTACAAACTTGCAGTTGAACCCGTCATAATCTTGAATCGGTTTCAATGTAGCATGATATCAATATCATCAGAGCTTCGACCCGATGATAAAACTTCTTTGCGCGTAGTATCATCGTGATAAATTATCCAAAAGATAATTTTCATTGCATTCGGATGTTTGTAATGTGGAGCATTTACTAAAAAGATACCTACTTCTATCTCTTCTACGGCAGTATGAACGTGATCCGTTTCGTAGCAGGTGCGTAGCAGTTCTACGAGAATCGTAGAGCCTCAGAATGTCTGCCTAAAGACCGATATGTTTCTCGTTTCAACGTTATAATTTTCAAACAAAGTCTGCTTTCTTCGGTCCAGACGTTGTGTCCAGGAGGCGTAACGGTGTCGTCACACTGGCTGCTCGATGATCGTGAATGTTCATGTAACGGCTCATCCAAGTGTAGCGAATAATAAAGACCTGCTATGGGTGTCGGGTCCATTAACATTTTAGCAAACTTAGGAATCTTTACTTCGTCATAATTATTCGAAGCTATACATTGCTTAACTGTTGAGATTGAAAATGTGTGTGGGGAAACATGTTAAACGCGATTGTGCGCATTGCCCAGTCCGCTTGCTCCAAGACGAGGCGAGCAAAAAGAGCGCACGCCCAGGCATCCGAGACAACAGTAACGCGAGGTTCCCACTGCTTTCCCGCTGATCGCTGCCCACTACTCACTGCCCACTGCCCACTACCCGCCCGACACCGGTATGCCTCTTCGTAAAACATGCGTTCTCACGTCACTGTAGGTACACTATTACAATAATTATAACATCACTTTATTACTTGCTGTACCACTCCAACGACACTATAGTTTGACATTCCTTGTTAAATTCAGTGCCAGACAACCTGACTTCTATACAAAATATCCCCGATGTCGAGTTCTTGGCACTGAGTGTTGATTTGAGTAAGTACCGAATGCCTTTAACGACTAACGAACATTACATTTATTAAACTACTAGCAAGTATGCGGCGCAGTAATAACGTTTATACGCAGCGATGTTATCGACGGAGTGTGTTCCATTTGTTGCGAAGAAAACCGTGCTTTGGCGTCCCTTTTATCTTTCGACCGACTTCGATAAACGAAAGTGGGACCTACTCCCTGCGCAATATCGGATTGGCTGCACCCTGATTGCAAACACGTACAATGAATGCTTACACTCGCCTTAGCTAATAGAAACAATTGATAAAGAAAACGCATTTAAATATTTATGCGTCGAGCCAGACTAGGTGCTTGTTTTTATGCGCAAGCGGTGCGTTAACTGGCCGAGCGAATCCCAGCGAAAGGTATTAAGAGCTGGCCGCAAATAAGTGTAAGTAAATGAGCCCAACTGCCCTGTTTGCTGATCCCACGAGCCGCGCCGTCGGGATTCTTTGCTGATTGAAATGTGCTCCATTCACTAATAAGAACACACGCTCTTCTACTTTTTCGTTCTTGGTAGTTTATGTTTTGCATTAAGTAATTTTATCGGCGTATTGTTTCCCACGAGCTGTGCCGAATCGCGGAGCAGCGAGAGGGCGAGGCACTCGGGAACCAGTCGCATTCCATTCGGCGGCCGTCTCGTCTGCGCCGCGCTCGTCGCGCCGCGAGTCTCGTCTCGTGCCCGAGTGGAGGCATCATTACCACTTGCAACCCATGCTTAAGTTTTCGCAAACGTCTTAACGAGGTCATAAGAATAGTTATGCACGGCTGATATTCATGATATAAATAATTAATAGGATTAAATTATGAATTAGTTTTACTTTCCTTTTTTTTAATCCGATGCTGAATATCTTGGAACAGCAATAAACCTCTGACCATGCGGGTGGCCCTGGTAGAAGGAAAAATTTAAAAATGTGGTGAAGACGACCGTCGCGCGCTTTGATCGTGGCTATAAACCGCCGAGACCTCGTCCGTAACCGCCGCCGGAATTAGTCATACAGGCTTTCAAGAATTCGCTGACGTTAGGTCGTTACGTAAGTTTAGTTTGGAACGCATGTCACGTTATACGTGCTCACGGCAACGTTATTATGCAGAGCTTAGAGCTAGATCTTAGAGGCTTCCGACCGATATCAGCGCCGCGTTTACATTTTCCTTCAATTTTACTTAGCAAAAAAATATTCAGGAGAGTTCGGACCTGACAAATTAATTCGCAATTTTATTATGATTTCAAGTGGTATTAATTTTCTAACCGATAGTGAGTTCTTCCTACCTATTTGTTTAATTCCGTGGTTGTTTAGTCTCAGAAGCGCGGCGGGCACGCGACACCGGCGCATTGTTAAATCAAGCGGCGCTGCCACTTCGTTGGGTGAAATTGGATAAAGCATGGGAACCCAGCGAGGAATTCAGCGACGGCTCGTCGGGGTGTTTGCATAGCTTGCTTTATTGGCTGTGGCCGCGCCCCGCGCCCCGCGGCACCACATCCTCTAATGAACGCGCGCCATCAGGGCTCGTACGTTTACGACCCGCATTCCATCAGCTCGGGTTTGCTCTCATGGTGCTGTATCAAAATACGACTTGTCCAATTACGAGCGAACCGACTTTATCGACGATACGAAACTATATTAAAAGTACAAACAAAAATGCAGTTTCAAACAGCAACATACTAACAGATAGCCGACATCCGTCCGCGCTCGCGCGCCGCGCGCCGGCTCTGCGGTGAATGCTTTATGAGCACATTGTTCCGAAGACCTTATCTGCGACGCCGCCGAGAGGCTGACTCTTTCCATTTCGCGGTCGACCCGCATATGCCCAACCGCCATACCAAAAAGTAGACTAAATGCTAGCTTGTTACCATTACACAGTAACAGAGCAATTTTATACCAAATCCTCTGTTATCTGGTCTTACAACAGCGCACAAGCGACGAACACGACAATGTTGTGCCTTACACTCACAAACGAACTCATTTTGAATTCCAGTGATGAGGCTCATTCATTCACAAATCTCCCCATTAAAATCTAATAGGGCCTATAACTTCGGCTACGGCGATCGATTCCCGACTCTAACGCGAGATACGTTGGACCCACAGTCGTTTGCGAATGGGAAGCAGTCAAGTACTGCCGCGCCGACCCCGGCGATTGAGTTAAGTAAACATCGAGTATTATCTGTCAACGGACATGCACCGCTTACATGTAGGGGTGTATGTGTATACAAAATAATCAAGTTATTCATAACTTGAACCATTCAGATATCGCGGCGGTATCACTAGAATGATGAGTGAAGTTTGCTATTAAAATTAATTAATTTAATCTAGGTCAGGTTACCGCGGCGAGATAATGGTAGCAACTTCGGTGATAGCAAAGAAATTATTGACGACAAGTAAACATTTTCGGCATTCTTTAGTTCTCTTATTTGTAGCATAAACTATAATACGTACGCAGATATCTTTAAGAAAATGGTATAGGTTCGTGGTTAGTGAGAAGTTCGGCCCGGGCTCACGTCCACTCGCATTCGTTAGATCCCACAACAATGAGCCTACCTACGGCTCGTTCCGGGAAGCCAAGCGAGACTCCGCGTGTTTACGATTATACGCGACGGATGTGGCGGCAAGAATGCCATTTTATTGTTTGAATAACCACCACTTTCGTGCTTTTTAAAACCGTATATGTATTTATTATAGCATCTTTTAAAAGCACGTTCGACGCTAACTGAAAAGGGCTTTGGTTCTCAGTCGGCTTGTTAAGTAGATAGAATCCCGCTGTTAACAAATTCCAGATCAGCTATTTCTGAGGATTCTAATATGATACCATTTAAACAATAAATATGACTTCCACTAGAGTAGAGTAGGTAGCAGACGAAATAGGCCCTAAATTGGAATTTCCATTTGCCAACAGAGCTGGGAGTTGCTGGTGCTTTCGAAACTTAAGTGGGACGTGGCCGGTGTGACAGCGCACGACTTCCTGCCGCTGCTGCTGACGCGGCTGCCGCTGCGGGGCCTTGTCAACACCGAAATGGTGCACCGGCATGCGCAGACCTTCATCGCTCTAGCTGCCAGAGGTGAGTCTCACACGAACTCTCTATGTATTCCCAGGCATCGATTGCGGGATGGAACAATACTACTTCTTATCCATATCTAATGATTAGCTTCGGCAGGTTTTGTTCGACGGCAGACGGTAATTAGCATCGAGATACCGCGTCACGACATTGTCGCGCCTTTCTTGGCCTTTGTCGACGCGGCACGTGTCACTGAACTTCGCAGAGTTTTATTCCATGGCTAGAAGATTGAAAAATGAAGTAGCTAACAGTAGAGGAAACAATTTTTGTATGAATTTAACGATTATGCGGGGAACCAAATGATTATTAGATTTGAATTAGGTTATTCGGGGTTATCTCGGTAGGAATCTTTTACGTAAAATGCCAATGGGTGGTTTTGTATGAAGTTTTAAACATAGGTAGTGGTAGTGGCGGGAGCGGCCGGAGACAGCAGTGTGTGTGGTGCGCAGTGTTGCGCCCGCGCCGGCGCCTCCCACGCCGCTCGCCAGAGCGCATTCCAGCACGCCTCGGGCCCCCCTCCCGTCCTCTCCCGGCCCCCGTAACCCTCATGGGATCATATGTTTTTGTGCAACGGTTTTTGTTGTTCGCCGCCGACGTCTTGTTGTTTTTGTGCACTAAGTTCACGCTCCAGTTCTTTTATTTTACTAGCTCCTCTCAAGTATCATCTCTTACTCGTTAAGCCGTCGGTCTTATAACTCTAACCGGCAAGACGATAATAAATATGAAGCTTGTGTGATAATGTTCAATGAGAGCGACGAGTAATGATTTTCCCACAAGCCTCCAGTTCCAGTATGACATTTATGAACGATGCCCGAGATGGGTTATTTTATTTCGTTAAATTATAATGTCACGCCAGTTTTATATGTGAAACGATCGCTCCCCGAACAATAAGGCTACCCCGGAGCGCCGGCGGCTGCCATAATCGAGCTCGTGCATAGTTCGCAGTATCGGCGACCGAGAGCCCGCATTATGTATCATTATTTGAATGGCACAATTTACTCTGGAATCATAACTCGTCAGGATATTAAATTTGTAATGGGTTATTTTAAAGACCGTTTTGGTGCGGCGGTCGCAGCAGTGGCGAGAGGTCGTTTTATTAGTACGGTTAATTTCGGTCGGTCACGGTTGCGCGCTGCAGAGTGCAGCCCTCTGCAGTCGACATGGAGGCGGCGAGCGGGTTGTTGGGGCAGGTAGGTGGCCGCTATCTGCGCGGCGCAGGTGGGGCGCCGGCCGGGGGCCCGCGCGGGTGTTTGTTCCGGTGGGCAGCGAGCACTACCGATACCGGCGACGTCGGCGCGGTGGCCTCGGCAGAGCGTTCACCTCGCGAATAGACGCGAGCGCCGCCGAGCCCGCTCCTCTATCGCCACATCCATTCCGTGCTCAAGGGCAATGCGACGATTATGTCACCGCCGATGGCCCCTCGTCTCGATCACACACTTGCGGTTTCCTACCATAAACGTTCGAGGGGGTTACCTATTATTACTTTAATTTCATTTGTATGGTAGAATAGTGCTTTTGATTATAAACTGCTGAAAATTACACGGAAAATAAAAATTAACTTTAAATATTTAGCTGATTGACTGTGTAGTAGGTAGGTACGCGGTTTGTAGATAGGAGTGTCGCGTCGGGTAGCAAGTGTTTACAAGGTCGGTACCTAATACTCATATCGACTTCCTCGTAACTTCCTCTGAAAGGCTAATGCTCTGGTGGCACTAATAAGGAAGATTGTACGAGCTGAGCATCCGCCGCGTGTGGGTTCCGGCCGCCGAGCGCTGCTCTGCACTCGGACACAATGCGCTCGCCTGTTACATACCAAATAGGCACCATATTACGTACTTTTAAATTTTTATAAGTAGGAGTTGAATTTAATAAGAGTTTCTTGGAAAAATACATGATAAGATTGATAAGTTAATGCGAAGGAGAAACGAGAGTGCGATTTGGGCGGTGGCTCGATACAACTCGCTGGCCGGGCTCCGACGAACCGGTCGTCGGGCCGGCGGGCGGCGCGGACAAGGCGGTAGGGCTGTCGCTGTTTGATTAACATCAGATTATGCAAATGCTCCGAGTGAGCGGTCGCTCTCGTTGTTTCATCTTTTTTTCCGCTTGTTCGCGTTGCCCGCTCCCTTTATCTCGGGAATGCCGACATGCAAATTAAAAAAATGAAATAAATCTTTTAAATGAGCTGAAAGAGTGTTCGATATCCCTTCGGCCGGAATAATGGGGTCTACTTAATGATGAATGAGGGGCCCTTGAAGGCTTCGCTCGTATTGTCTGCGTCCTCGAGCTGCGGCCATTTGTGGTTTCGCGCTGGCTTGAATACCTCTCGTAACGCCGTGGGAACGTCTCGAATTAAATTAGGTTCCACAAGTAGGTACATACTCGTACAGGTACATGTTTGTAATATGCGTTCGTTCCTATCCATAGGATTAGTTTATGTTCAAAAGAAATATTCTACTTGCTTGCGATGTTAAAAACTTGGGATAACAATTGAGTAGCGAGTTCCTACGTTTGGTTATTTTCCTGCATAATTATCGCAAGCGACCATGCCAGCGGTTGATTATTTCATCGTTGGCGAAGCTAGGTCGGTATGTACTTAGGTACCTACTTATTAAAAAACAGTGATGTTCGACTAACGACTCTTGTTATTATAGAAATAATGTGTTATAGAGATACTAGTAAAAGAGGTATTTCACTGGTGTTGGTTGTTTGCGATCTTTTTGCCTACCTAGGCACGAAATGACTTACCCGCTTCTTCTATTATCGATGTTTAATCAGCTGCTGTGACTTTGATAAAAGCATTCGCACACCTTGACTCACGTCAGAGATACTCAAGTAGTAACACCGCTAGGTAACTTGGTAGCTACGAGTACGGTCACTACCATAAATAGCTATATGGGCGTTTTCCAAAAAAAAAGTACATCCTTAAGGACAAAGTTAAATATAACTTTTTCCATTTCGTCACGAAAATTAGCCAAACATTAATTTTCGTGACGAAATGGAAAAGTTAAATTTACTTAATTTATATGGGCGATTTCCAAAAAAAGTGTACATCGTTAAGTACACTTTTTTTGGAAATCGCCCATATACTGTAGTAGGTACCTTTTCGCATTAACGCCTAGCCAATTATTATGGCAAACATGACTTTAAAGCGACAAGGCACTAAAGGGTATTTAGGTATAATGCTACCTAATCAATAGTAGGTAACCAACTACAAGCAACATGAAAAGAAGATGAATAGAGAATCAAATTAAAACGCTAGGATCAATATATTATGTTGGTAGGTGTATGTACCGACCTATAAAAAGAACTTAATTAGACCGCGTTACGTAACAAGCCCACATTAAACCGGGCACTGGCTCGGAATGACCAGTTTTATTAACATTTCACGTCAATTATCACACTGCACTCGTTATACCATATTATTTAAGAAGTCCAGACCTAAAATGGTTGAGGATCTGTATACGTATAATGGTTTCGCCAAAGTATGTCCGTGAGAAATATTCGAGTGAATCGGTCGCGGGCGCAGGCTGTGGAATGTGGCCGAGGGCGGGTGCCGGCTCCTTTGAGCCCTCCGAGAGGGACCGACGACCTGAGAGAGGGAGAAAGCGCCATTTCTTCACCGGATGTACCCAAAGTGCGCGCATGAAAATGCTTTCATCAAGTATAAACGACCATGCAACAGCTCTACAATTACCACGGCAAAATGATAGATGATAATTTATTGGTAGCATAATGTACGAGTCAAGTGTATGGTGGCTACTAATGATTTCACATTTAAACATGTTCCCTTTGGTTCGTTTGTTACTAAAACAGGAAACCAAAGATAAAAGTAAAATGTGTCTACTATTGAGGATATAGCTCGTTACTTAAAACTATAATGTTATGATCATTGTTACAGATTACCAGTTTACGCTGTATTCGGCGAGCACCCTGGCCTCGTGCAGCCTCGCCGCGGCGCTCCGCGGGCTCCACCTGGACGGGCACCTGCCCCGCCTGCAAGAGCTCACTGGCATTGATTTGGTAACTACTCATTTTATTGCACCATGATTGATTTCTCCTGTGGCGACATGAAGGGGATAAAGTTTTTATCCGTTACTCTTTGATCGCAGGACTGTCTCCAAACGTGCCTCGAACAAATAGAAGAGATGGTCCAGAACGTGATATCTGAACGTCCCGCGTCAGCCCCAAACGGGCAGACGAGGGAGGCGGCGGGATGGACCCCTCCGCCCCCCCAGGACAAGGCGCATAGCAACGCCGCTACCCCCACCGATGTCAGGGACGTGCACTTCTAGCCCTCGCCGGGCCGCAACCGGCTGGACCAGTAAACGTGTTCACGTCACAGACAATCGTTTAAAGGTGCATCAGTACGAAAATACTTTAAACTAAACCTATAGTTGTTAGGGTGCATTAGTGATCGAGGACTGATACCAAGACTGACGGCACATGTCGTAACGTAGGTGGACGCCTACTTACTGTAAGTAAAGTACACGTAGGGTAAGTTAGCGATAAGGATAAGCCCAGCGAGCTACTCGTTTGCCTCTGGTGTCTCCGCGGCGCGGTGGAGCGCTGCACTGAGTGATTATACTTTTAGATATATCTTCCAGTTGTAGTAAATATTGTTCTTGAAATTACAATCTACCTCTTATTATTTAAGACCAATTTCTGATTCTTCTGGCTTCTAGCTATAAAATATAGATAGAGCCACAAGAACAGAACTACACACAAACTTTCATGCTGTATATTTCGCACTTTTAGAATTATAGTGACCTAATTCAAATGTTTTCAGCTTTCGATTTTGAGTCATAAATTTAGTATTATAGAGACCTAAATCGAAATTCAACATATGTGGATTAGGTCACTATAATTCTAAAGATGCGATTTGTGTGGGACCAAAGCATCATTTTGTTTTAGAAATGATCGAAACACTTTTCACATAAAATTACGCTTCTAACTATTAAATGGGGCACTCAAAGTTTAGATTTTGCATTCGATATTATCAGAATGTCTTTTTGAATCGAAAACAGCAGTTGATTAACTTGTCATTTATCACGATATCCATCAGGTTTACTTATATCGGGGGAAGGCAATAAAATACGCTTTTATATTATGTAAAAACTAATGTTACGTTCGCTAATATAATCATATTTATGTATAATAGGCACTACACAGAAACAATTTAATAGAATGGAATTTGACCTGCAGCGGCGCCTGCGCGGAGCAAGGGCTGTATTTGATTGCTTCAGCTCTCTCTAAGATTCTCTAAAAGACTAATGTTACGTAGGCAAATAAAGTCTTGTTCCTCTTGTAAGAATGTCAGTGATGATTAGGTTATAGTTATGTACGCCGCAGTAAGGCATCCACACCTGTAGTTGTAATTTTACATTTAATGTGATAGTGTCAAAAAATTATGAACTTCATATCATAGTCACTTCAAGTCATAATATGTTAACTAAGAGGTACTATTTTTTGTTCGATAAATTAGGAAAATAGAAAAAAATGTGATTTATTAAAAATATCCTTACTATACATTTTGTAGTATACCTAAGTTAAGCCTGTTATGGTTAGCACATAAAGTTAATGTTATTGTTCCTATGTTTGCAACTGCCTACAAGTCCTATGTAATGTTACATATGCAATAGTCGACCTCTATGTACTTAAATATCCCATTACCAAGCATTGCAATAAGTCAACGTTCAAGCACACTACTATAATGTCGTCATTGTGATATTAAACCTACCTTATTATTGACAATAGCGTTAAGTCCGTTGGGTTCAAGTTTACTCCATATTCCAAGAGGAAACTTTTTTCATTCCAACCAGATATCCGCTGACCGGTTTCAGGTAATTTGTTTAAAATAGACTATAAAATGTTCCTTTGAATTATTATAGGCCCCTATTAAGGGACAAACTGAACCGGTTAACTTCACCTACTGAAATTACAGCAAATGGAAAACATACAATTCATGTTAATTATTATTTAACTTTAGTTAGAGCCAAGGTCCAATTCGAAATATGTGCGCTAATTTGACTTGTCAGTGCTTAAATGAAACGACACAAAACTGATGTTAAACTAAAATTAACGTTGACTTTCTAATTGTTTCGACTACGACTTGCGTAGCAACGTAGTCTGTGTGCTGCACTAGATTGGGTTATTCCCACCTGTTACCAGTGTTACCACCAATGTGTTACCACTGGTAACAGAGCTGGGTTTTTATTTTCTCATCTTTTATCAGTGGTTACTATAAACATTTCCAACTGTTAACATTTACTGGGTTTTTTTCCCAGTAGTTATCACCAAATATTTTAGTGGTAACAAATGGGAAAAATATTCCCAGTTACCACCGAGTATTTTAGTGGTAAGAGATGAGAAAAAAAATCACAACTGTTAACAGTGGTTACAAATTGGTGGTAACAGGTGGGAATAACCCACTATATTGTGTAGTTGTTTTATTGACGAGAAGTGTGAATACGCAGAATACGTCGCTTGCACTTTGTGCTCATTAGTTTTAAAATTACATATTAAGTGAACCATCGGTCCAGTGTCTTCCATTGATATTATAGGAGTCGGGCAAGAAACTAGCGCACGCGTGCGATCGCCGCTCGCGGCCCTTGCCTGCTCTCCGTCACGAGTTTATTTGATTTTGATAGTATAAGCCAGTGTAGTAATATAGGGTATTCTAAGTTATGTAAATAAAACATTTTATACGTGTAAAATTATGCTGTAAGCATGTGGTGCCATAGTAACACTTCTATTGTAAAAATATTAGCAATAAATAAAATACTATAATTACATATAAAATAAACCATTGAAATCAGTGTTCCATATATTCAGTACGTCATGCACATTAGAATTGAATTTACGTTACACTTATAGAAAGTATTTCAGTCAACATAAATGAAAGTATACATTTTATTATTTAGTTTGTATCGTGTATAAAGAAAGTTATGTGGGAAAATAATGCGCATTACATAGTCTTATATGATGCTTCTGTGGCGTTTGACTAGCTTCAAATATATTTTTGTTAAGATATTAAGTTACATTTGACATGAGATGTACGAGGAAAACGTGCTTTCCTGTCGTTTATAGTAAGGGTGTTAGTTTCAAGTAAGTCGTTTGTATGTACGAGGTCGTACTGTTGATGAATAAGTATCAGAAGTAATCTTAAAGATATCGCAAATGTGCGCGCTAATGCCGTGTGATTGAATTTAATGTAGGTAGATTATTATTGCATTGTCTGAACGTTCTGACTAGGTACCTATACTGAATTGTAAATGAAAATTAATAAATGTATGAAAAGTACTTTGTCGTATGTTTTTTCCCCAGCATAATATGTTCTTCCAGTTGCAGTTAATATTTGTAAATTTGACAAAGCTGGTCGCCCTTTGACAAATTTTCAAAGTACCTGCTATCAATGGCCCAACTGCAATCACTAATTTATACATAGGTACTGTATGTACTAAAAGTCGCAAACAATAGCATCTTGGCCACTTGGGCCCTATTTAAAAGGGGTATAAATCGACTTGACCCTAAATAAACAAGGGTATATACTCGTATACAAAAGTATACAAGACTTAAACCCATTTACACTAGGCCTCCATTCTTATAGAATATTGGATAATAATATATTGTTGCTGATGAGTGGTGTCTATGGTCAATGAATCGAGATAAAGATAAAGAGCGAACTTAATAACGTAAGATACTAGTCGTGGAGTCATTCGTAGCATATGAATGAAAGAGGGTTCACAATACATGTACCTACGACATGCTTGCGTGGAAATCGTGCTTAACCTTTTCAACGCCTACGGCTATGTCAGCACTAGGTTCAACGCTAACGACGGATATTTCTGTCATGGTTGACAGCGCAAAATAGACCAGAGTATCTATGAGCTGTCATTGGCGTGTGACTAGCGACTTTTGTATTTGACATAGCGTTGAAAAGGTTAAATCAATATTGACCAATCAGAAGCAGCTAATCTAGTCATATCGCTGCGTTTGATGGGTTGATATAAAATTTCACTCGGTATTCCCGTTAGCTCACAAGGGTAGTTTTCAAAAAAAAGTACCTAGTTTAAGACTAAAATTAAGGAACGGTAACTTTTACATGTGAGTAACGAAAATTAGTCATACATTTATTTAGTTAATTTTCGTGACTCACATGTAAAACTTACCGTTACTTCATTTTAATCCTTAATCAGGTAAAATTATTTTGAATACCACCCACATTGTGAACCTTAACGGTGTCCGTTTTTCTTGTCACGTCGGTCTTACTTTACCCGGTAAGTTGCTGCAAGTGAACTCATCTCGATGAAATTTAGTGGCGTTTAGATAGCCCAGTACTTAATATACTCAAGAGCAATGAAAACGGGTCACTTAGTACAGTATTTCCATAGAAGGTGACCCGTTTTATTGCTAAAGATGAGCTTAAAATAAATACTAGTGTTATCACACCGTCAGGTCATCATCAATTCCACTCACTGTGCTGCTAGCTGGGTAATTAGGTATGTCTGCCTTGATTACCTTTTCCGAACGGATAATAGACTCTTCCGTGATGTAACTGGTATAACCTATTATTAACCTGGTATTATTAACTTCAATTTTGAGAATAGAGCCATTTACCTACGTTTCGCTACGTACGAGCAGCGAGCGCAACCTGGGCCTACCTACAAAATCAAAGTTACTTAAGAGGATTGTGAAGCGATGCCTAAATCGCGTTGCTGTCAATAATAATTAATAATCCATACAAATTTTGCTTCGGGCGATAACATTTCTCACCCCCTAAATCTAATCCGATTTCCAGGATTTTTTAATATGTTGTAGATTTTATGGAAAACTAGGTCTGTACGTTTCCACTTATGTTTTTTATTTTAATTTCATTTCAATAAATATTTTCTTAGAAAGGAAAACGTAAACTGTTTTTCATAATATCTATAACATATTCAAAAATTATAAAAATCGGACAACGTTTAAGGGGAGAAAAACGTTATCGCATTTTGTATGGTTTTTTTTTGCTTAACAGTCCTCTTAATTCCACATCTAATATATAAAATTCTCGCGTCACGGTGTACGTTATGGAACTCCTCCGAAATGGCTGGACCGATTTTAATAAAATTTTGTGTATATCGGGTAGGTCTGAGAATCGGCCAACATCTATTTTTCATACCCCTTAGTGACGTAAAAAAAAAATTGCGGGTCGCTAGTCTTTCTCTAAAGATAGAAAGATGTGGAATTAAGTAAGAAATATCAAATTGACGCATTATTAAAATGAACGAAAGTCATAATATTGATATCGTCACTACTTTTAAAAAACCTCGTATCTCATATTTCGTGATGTACGAATTTAAAGTTATTCCTCTTCAAGTTTAAGTTTAAAATAGTACATCACGAAATGTTGAGATACGAGGTTTTTAAAAGTAGTGACGATATGTACATTTCCTTCAAACACCGGAAAGGCAAAATGTCAAATGAGGTTTGAATCCACGACTTTTTTTACTTTTGCAAATTAAAAAAGGGCTAAGGGATAAGATCGTGGTAGGGATTCGGATGGACGTTGCATTAGGTACAACCACTAAAATTAAATTTATTTATTTTATTTATTTATTTATTTATTTCCACATCTACAATAATCATTACAGGTTAATACCCAATGCGACATTGTAGCTACAGTATATTAAAAAATTACATTCTATTTATTATTATAACAAATTTTATACAACGCAACTCTTGTGAATTCACTCAAAGTACAGAAGAACAGGTCTAAGTCTGTGGCTATGAGGTTTAATGTGCGCAGTGCTCGCGTCATCGGCGCCTCGCGCAACAGCTGCGTGCGCGCGCGCGGCAGCGCCAGCAGCGCCCGCCGCCGGCAGGCCCGCTCGCCGCCGCGAGGGACAGCTATACCTACCGCGCCCAATACATCCGGGTTATGTATCGCACCTCGGATCAACTTAAAGATATAGGTGGCCAGTGCTAGATCCCTCCTCACTTTTAGCTCATTGTACCCGACCATGCCCAACGTAAACAGTGTCGGGTACATCAGTGGGTAAAAAGGGTAAACGCCGTATTGCCTCATGTACATATATCTAATAAATTTATTTTGTATTCTCTCTACCATGAGATTGTACTTTGCTTCGTGTGGAGCCCATATTTGCGAATTGCATTCCAACTGGCCTCTCACTAAAGCATTGTACAACGCATGTATAGCCTTCATATCCGAGAATCCGTTAGCCATTCTTAGCACAAAACCGAGGTTTCTGTAAGCTTTTTTACAAATCTGAGTAACATGACTGCGAAACGTTAGGTCAGAGGCAAAACGAACACCGAGGTCCCTAACTTCCGTCACCCTACCCATCGGCACACCATCCACCGCATAGCTATGTTGTATGGGACTTCGTGCCCGTGTAAATGTTATTACCATACACTTTGAGGTGTTAAACTGCAAGAGGTTTTGCTTACTCCAGAGCACAACGTTGTCTATATCCCGCTGCAGCCTTAAACAGTCTTCAACGCTATTTATTGCTATAGACAACTTAAGGTCATCAGCAAATAATAAACATTTCGCGTGTTTCACAACCTTTGGCAAATCATTTATCATTAATAAAAATTCTAGAGGTCCCAGATTACTACCTTGACTCACACCAGATCTAGTGGGGTATGGGTCAGACCGAAACCCCCCATAATCTATAAACTGCTGTCTACTATTCATATACGCAACGATAAAATTAAGAAGATGAGGGGTGAATCCGAAACCTGCTAGCTTTTTTAATAACACGTCATTATCGACTAGGTCGAATGCTTTTTTAAAATCAAAATACGCAGTGTCGGCCTGCCCGCCTCTGTCCACTATGGGCATTAAATCGGCCACGTAACTAAGGAGATTGCTGGCCGTACTTCTTGACGAGCGAAATCCATGCTGTGCATTATCAAGATGTGAGTTCACTTGCTCATATAATATCTTATGTATAGCCGATTCAAATACCTTTGCCGGTGTTGACAGTACCGCCACTGGCCGGTACTCCTCTACCTTGGTTCCCGAGCCTCCTTTTGAATCTCGAATGATCGAATGGCAAATAAAAGAGAGCTATACTAAACTTACAAAATGCATTTTGCCATGTAGGTATGTTTATGTTATTTTTAAACAATTGAGAGAAAAAGCAACAGTTTTCTTTAATTTATAAGAATTGCCTTACTCCATTTAAACGCAGTGGATAAGATGATTGACCATACATAATACTCGAAAATAAACATATAGTCTACAAAGACTAGCAGCAGTTCAGACGCATTTATAGACAAGGGATTACTCATACATGCAATTAAAACAATAAAAATCGGTAACAATTAATGAAATGCCATTTAATCAAAAACAAATTTACATGTTCATATACAAGGTCCGCATCGCATTTGGACCACTGATTTATATACATGTAATATATACACGCTCTAAATGAAGACATAATACTTATCGGTTATGGTACGACAATGGAAAACCCGATTATTTAACAACTATTGCTATAAAAAGGCACGCTTTAAAATAGATGATGATTATCAGAATCTATTTAAACTAAATTATTTTTCAATACCAACTATTTTCATTAACATGTCAATTTCCTACCACAGAGGAAGTACGAGTAGGTATATAGCTACACAGATAAATAAAATACACTTCCTTTTTTGAAGTCGATTAAAAAAGACAATACAACGGTGACGTCTGTAAGAATCGGAACTAGCGCAAGAACGGAGTAGAAAACATGAAAAGATAAAAAAATGAAGGAATGCTTATTACAATGTTACAGGGACACCTTAATCGTCTTTCGTTCGTTTTATTTAATAATCGTAGTATCTGTCCTGTTTTGACTGCAACCAATATCATTTCCGTCTTAATGTTATACACCATTTTACGCTACAAGAATATCGCATAACAATATAGGTGCATATTTAATTTTATTATTTATAAATTAAGTCACTAACACAACCTCACATAATTATATCAGTTCCATGTAATGTTTCATAAACGAAAACATTTTATTTATAATAATATAGAAGAGCCGATTGCAGTAAATACGAAGGGAAGACTTTATTGGCTGGAAATTGATATTGGCTAAGTCTCCTTTGACGTCATTCGATAGCAAAATAAAGAGGACATTTTGGAAGAAAATGTTTTGCATCAGGCAGGATGACCAAGTGGTGGCAAAAACTATCTTAACATAAATGCAGTACTTATACAAGTTAGTCCTTTTTTTATATTTTATACAAAAGGTGTTCTAAACTTTCTAATGAACATTGTCAATGGTTTTGAACTGTTTCAAATAATTACATAACAATAATAGAAAAATAAAACGATACTCAATCTAGTTTCTGGAAGCGGACTTACATGTGAACCACTTTCGGTGTACTTTTACCTCGAAGCCAGTTTAGTAGTACCGTGGAAGTGCTTTGGGAGTCTCGGGCTGGAATTACAAAAATACAATTATGAACTTAAAATTAAAAAAAAAACTATTACCAGCGCCGACCAAACACCGCACGAAAACTGCACCAGTTTAAACGAATTTGGTTCATCTATTTACCATTGTTTTAGTTAGATTTATAGTTTTAGGAAAGTCAGTGCGACGGTTGAGTTGTAAATTGGTTGCTGACTTTTTGATGTTGTTATTATCTCCCGTATGCCAGGAGACAACATTGATAGATTCTTGGATAAATTGTTATATTATACTTCTAACACGGAAACGGATTTTTAGTGGACCTATCCTACTATATGTATATGCTATCCTTTGAAATCCTAGTTTTAAAGAGTGACCCAAGGGACGTCACCACAGAACTATATCGAGATAGAAGGAAAGAGTGTATGTACCTCGCGTGCCGAATAGAGGTTCTGAGCACTGCATTGCTCGCCGCGATGCTCAGTCCGCTCTCGACCGCTGTCCGTGTGTGACGTTCGAATTAAAAAACAAAATGCCCTGTTGCTCGATAATAAACTGTTTAAACACCACCAAAAAAGTAGGAGCTGTGAATAAAAATATTTCTTTTCATAGGTAAGTACTCTTTTCCCTAAAATATCCGTTATTATTTATAAAACAATTTATTTGGTTGCATAGTATTAATTTCATATAAACAGTAACGGGCGAGTCCGTGTCTACTGCTACTTTTCCATTGCGGCTTTAATTTGACGCGCCAAACTTGGCATGCATTGAAAACCAGCAAAGAAAATATAAACCAATCCAAACTGTCGAGCACTTGTCGAGACGCGTTCAAGGTTGATTTCTCATTTTTCTGTCAAAAGTAAGATATAGTGTTGTACCCGGCGATTTTCAATGCCGATTTCTTAGTCGATTAAAATCAATTTTGAAAACAGAAAAAATGTTAATTATTTTTACAAGCGTTTATTTCACTTGCAACGTATGTATATGCGTATGTAAGTATGTATGTATGTATGGGTCAAATCTTGCAAATTAAATTTGACCCACTTCCCGTTAACTGAATGGGCTGAAATTTGGACCATATATGTAAACTCAATGACAATGCAATATTATGGTATCTAAGAGATGATCTGATGATGGAGTCGGAAGGTGGCGACAGGATCTCCGCTATTCTTAACGTAGACCCACCGTGTTAGGACTCAATAGTTTTGTCTCGATAAGCAGATTTTGCAAAAAAAAGTAGTCGGCAACAAAAACTTGTCCCAAAAATTTTTTTTTTTACTATTATGTAGCCGTGAGATGAAGTAGTAGTCAAAATGAAATATTTTTGCCAAAAGGATAATAATTACCCAATTTTTTATTTTTTTTATTTTTTTTATTTGTTCGCTATTTTGTTTCAGTTTTCCAAAAGATCCTATTATAAAAAATAGATGGATAGGAGCAACGGGTCGAAAAAACTGGTTTCCTACAAAACACAGCCGGATTTGTTCTGTACATTTTCACAAAGATACCTTTACTGGCCAATCAAAGTGCCGGCGAATAATCAGTACAGCTTATCCGACTATAGATGTAGTGATAATGTCAAATAATGAAAAGGTAAGTATCTACATTTATACGTCACAATGAGTGTGTGCGTGCGTGCGTGCGTTTGTGTGTGTGTGTGTGTGTGTGTGTGTGTGTGTGTGTGTGTGTGTGTGTGTGTGTGTGTGTGTGTGTGTGTGTGTGTGTGTGTGCGTGCGTGCGTGCGTTTGTGTGTGTGTGTGTGTGTGTGTGTGTGTGTGCGCGTGTGTGTGTGTGTGTGTGTGCTTGCGCACACGCGCGCTTTATGCTACAGGTATAGTATTTTTTATGCTACAGATAAAAGGATCAGCTTCTTTAGAGAAGGACGCTATCAAGACTACGCCAAGGAAAAGAAAGCTGGAAAAAGTGAGTTTTACTATAAAATGATGACATTACTAATTTGTTTTTAAAATTGTGTAATTAGTAGTTTTGCATTATTATATTTCAACATATATTACACTTACAGAATATTAATGAACCATCCACATCAGACGAAACTTTAATTCATACACCAAAGAAGAAAAAAATTATGAACCAATTGAAAAACGCAAGGCAAATGATAAAAGAAAAAGACAAAAAAATTAAACGCTTGAAGGAAAAAAACCGTCGAAAAGTAAATAAAATACTTTCCCTAGTGGCATTGCTGACGCTCTTCCGTTGCGACTTGCGATCGATGACACCACAGATTAGAAACGATTTTGTGTATGTTGTACACATCACTAAAAGACTCGCGTGACGTCAAAGTGCCTACGCAAAATGTTACACGCTCGGTTCTCATATAAATCGACGAACTCTTTCCTTCTATCTCGATATAGTTCTGTGGACGTCACCCTGGCAACGGAGTACTATAACAAATATTGATTGTCCCAAATGTACCCGTATGCCAATACTTAAGTACCATAATAGTCATATTCACTCACCGACCACGACCAAAACTACACTATACTAGTAATCATCTTCGCCTACTTGTGCAAAATGTGGTTATAGAACTATTAACAACTCTTTTTAGATTTGTTGGTATTTCTGTAGCTCTGCCTACCCCACTCTGGGAATGAAGGTGTGATGTAATGTATGTATGTATGACCACCGACCACCGACAAATATTAACATCAGATCGGCTCTACTCTGTCAGTAGCGTTGACTGCACACTCAAAATGTTGAGCCTTGCCATAATGAGTTGGAGAACGACAATATTTTCCGACGAAAAATGCTTCAAATCGAGCCAACATGGGAGGCTACATTTATGGAGATATAACGGTACGAGATATACAGAAGACCATGTAGTGCCCAATTTTAGTTCCGGGCAAATTTCAGCTAATATATGGGAATGGACGTCAGCGCGGCTGGAGTAGGCGAGCTCGTTCTATGGCAAAACCTTCAAGGGCAAACGCAACACACTATATGTCGGTTCTAGAAGAGAGTATGCTGCCAAGTGTCCGAACCGTTTGTCCAGCTAACAATTTATCTGAGATTAGTTTTGTTCAAGACAATGCTCGCACGCACACTGCTCTTATTGTGACCAGCACCGTGATATAAAAAAAATAAACTGGCCAGCAAAATCTGCAGATATAAATCCGATAGAGAATCTATGAGGTTTAATGGTGCAGCGTTTGGAGAACAGAAACGAACGGACCAACGAAGCCATAGAAAACTACTGCCGACCGATCTGGGAAGAAATGAGAGGAACGAACCTATGCTCCATGCCTTGTGAGCTCCATGAGAAATAGCTTACAAAGTGTTATTGATGCTCGTGGTGGTTACATCTCTTATTAAACACCATTATTCCTTATTTTGATTGTTTGTTTTGTTGAAATATATTTTACTAGAATTGAATTCGTTTGATTTCTGTGAGGGCATACACCAGTTTTTTTTCATTTTGACTCACTTACTAGGTTATCATCTTAACTTGGTTGTGTTACACGAATGCCGCCGTTTTTCGTTATTGAAACGTGACTATAGCAACCCTTTTGTAATGACCAATAAAACTAAGTTCAGTTTGAAACAATAGTGACTGTTGTTATGACATTCATTATGACGGAATGTGTCATAATCGGTCGATAAGCAGATACTGATAACTGATACTGAGCAAGCAAAAACAGATCTTAAGGTGGTCAACCTTTTTATTCTGCGACTGTACATAACCCAATTCACGATTCTTATTGAGCACAATTCAACATTGGCATGGCACCCCACCTAAGGGCGCTGGAAAAAGATTAACACAGCAATGTGCGACCGGCAACTAGTGCTTCGCATGTTAGAGCAAGACATTGAAAAAAGCAGTACCCGGCCAATGATTGCCGTAACATAACTATGGGAACAACTAACCAATATGCCAAAGCACTCAACCACCACCATAACCGCTCCTGCACCGGCAGTCGTAAGTATTTGTCCATTTAAGGATTTATTAATTTTGAGTACAGATAAAATGTAGTTAGATTCTGAGTAAAACGTTGTTTCCAGCTGGGACTTATTCGTATAACATTCTTGTTTTATATTTAAACAGTGTGATGATATTGAAATAATGGTAACAGAAGAGTAGAATAGTTTGAATAAAAAATAACTGGTCAAATACTTATGACGCTACTAACTTTATAGGCAGTGAATTTAGTAACCGGACCCACACATAAAATACACAAATGTAAAAATGCGAGTATTCTCAATACAAGGTATTAACGCATTTCAAAAACTCTTATCACGAATAAAATCACAGAAAGTCGCGTTCGGCAATGAATGGTAACTTTTTTCACTTATAGACATTTTTGATGTATGAAGCTCAAACTCAACCCGTACCTTCATCATTACAAATATGTGAAAATAATAAAAAATCCGTTTTTAAATGTGCAAAAGCATTTTGCATCAATTTGTGGAAGTGACAACAATATGGGGAAATTTCTTCCTTTCCTTTCTTATACGAGTAAAGACGAGTAATTAAATATTAACGCGTAGTATTTAACCGAGCAACCAATTTACAAAATTGGTATATGGTATACAAAAAAACAGATGCTTGAAAAATACGCACATAAAACTAACCAGCGTACACAGCGGTGTACTCGTACAACGTTGCAATGCATTGTAAAATATCAAAATAAAGTAAGTAGGTAAGTATATTGTTTATTCATGGCATTTTTTGATGTGTAGGTTGGCAACAACAACCTCACCTAATTTTTGTAATAGAACAGAGAGAACAGACTTCAAAAAACAGCGGAGGTTCTCGATTTGGTTGTATGTTTTTTTTAATGTTTATTACCTCAGAACTCCGACGTTCATGAACCGATTCGATTTTTTTATTTTGTTTAATTGCTTATTATTTCAGATTGGTCCCATTTTTGTCAAAATGAAGTTCTGATTATGTAATCTATGAGGAATCGACGGAACTTCTCAAAAATTATACACCTACTTGTAGTCATTTTGACATTTTCTTTAATAACTCGAGCATTTATGTTAAGAAAGTAGCATTTGGGGAATTGGAACTGATGATGAAGACCAGAGATGGGCAAAGGACCTCTTCAATGGTACCTATTTCAAAGGTGGCTAAGATATCTCGATCAAGATAGTTGAGCGACTACGACGAAGCACATTTAAATGATGTAAATATATACACTATGATTTTCCCTCGGCGTTGCTTGCGGCGAGCATGAAGCAGTGTATTATGGTCACTAAGAACTGAAAAATGAAAATTGAATGTTATAAAAAACAAAACATCGCCTACAAAAAGCAAAAATAATTTCCTTTTTCAAATAGTTATATGTCAGTCTAACTGAAGTCGGCTTCCTACAATATTTCAAACCAAAATTCGAGTTCAGTTATTCTGACCTGTTATTATTTGAAAAAGTGAAATGATTTTTTTGCTTTTTGAAGGCGGTGTATTTTTTTAACATTCCATTTTTTTTTTAGTGTTCCGTGATCATAATACACTGTTATGTAGTCCCACTAACTACTCAATTAATAAGAAAGTATAATTAATTAGACTTCCCAGGAATTACAGAACCAGGATTTCCCGGGAAGATGCCCTAGTGACAACGGGACTATCACGGAAGTATACCCTATAAAAAAATATAATTTTAAAATTGGTAAACAATTGACAGAACATTGATTGATCGGTGAAAATACATTAAAAAAACACTGTGGAACATAGATCCACTTCCTTTTTTTGAAGTCGGTAAAAGTATATGGAAGGGCAAACAGAAAGCCGCAAACTGACTAATGGGACCGCAGCCTAAATAATTACAGCAGCAGGTTTCAACAGGGTTTTAACTAATGGCGGACGCCATTACTGTCAAGTAAATAAGATTTATAAAAACGTTGACAAACGGAAACGCGTCAAAAGCAATAATGTTTTGTATGGGTTTTACCGCTCAAGTCTGAGGCCTGTTCCAATAAATTCTGTCTCAGAAACATAATAGCTACTATATAGCAAGGGGTTCATAAATCATGTAATTCGTGTGACGTTTTAGAACAAAAATCTCGATTATTTGTAAATGTTACCCATAGATGAGTTTTTTTATTCATCACGCTGTATACAATCATGCGAGAGTTAACCTAGTTGATAACGGCATTACAAGTCTAAGCTTGAGACTAAATCAATTTGTTTATAGGTGAAAAACTTTTTTTTTTACTGGATCCGCACGAATGCTTATAGCCATTTGTCAAGGATTTTATTTTGAAACAAAAAATTAGGGAAACAAACGCGTGATATTTTACAACTAATAAACGGGAATAATAAGAAAATATGGATCAGTAGAGTTGGTTATAATCAAGGAGCGGAATTCTTCATAGCAAAAATCAAACTGTCAGAGGGATTAACCAATTTTTTTTATCGACTATCGATAGATAAATGTCACTTAATGAGTCATTAACATAACATCGGTAGATGTAGATCGATCATTTTCCACTCATAAATGGATCTTCAATAAATTAAGAAACCGATTTACTCCGAAAAACCAGGAATAAGTGGCCATAGTCCATTCATTTTATAACATGGATACGCACGCACTTAACTCAAGACAGTGACGAGAACCTCAAACACCTAATTCCAGTCGCCAATAATGTCAAAGTAATGAAATCAGGCTTTTGGATATATGAAGCGACGTAAATGACATACGTGACGAGGGCACGATTTATTTTAATATGTAGATGCAAATTGCTTATCATATAGGTCAAATGTTACAAAATAATCGTATAAGTCGATATGCGATAATATTCCGTAACATCGATAAGTGGAATTGTCGATAAAAAAAATTGGTCAATCCCTCTGACAGTTTGATTTTTGCTATGAAGAATTCCGCTCCTTGGTTATAATATAATATGGGTTAATAAATTACATGTATAAAAATATAGGAAAAAAGAGGGAATAAATATTATAATTTAATGTTGTTACATTTTATAAAAGATTCTATAAATAAATAAATAGAGGGGTCAGGGGAAGAAAGTAGGATATTTATATTTGGTGGGACATGATAGGAAGTAAGGTTTTCAAAAAAGGAAATATGGTCATACATACTGCAAGCGAACAATATATGATTCAAGTCCCGAAACTCATCCCCACAGTCACAAGCAGGACTACTTGATATTTTCATTCTAGCCAGATGGGCAGGAGAACACGTATGGCCTAGACGCATTCTAATAATGACTGAAGTGGTTCTTCTACCAAAACGAATTTAAAAAAATCAAGGTTTTAATGGTAATGTCTTTTGAATATTCTTGTAATATTTCCCTTTGGAGTGAGTCGATTTTTCCCAAGATTTTCCCCAAGATTCCCTGAGATAAATACTGGGAAGAGAAATCACATCATGACAATAATTTAGATACGGGAAAACGTCACCACACTCCACCGCGTCATTAGCCAATCCATCAGCATGACTTGGTATCCATGCAAAATTTACTTTAAATCCAGATTTTGAGCATCGAAGAAGTTTGTCTCTGGCTTCGAAATTAATGGGTGATGTGTTTTAGACCGAAAAGGAAATTTGACAATGGATTCAAGAGAGCTCTTAGAGTCACTGATGGTGAAAAACTTAAGTAAAGTACCTGTTGTATGTGGTTGTGTACAAAGTTAATATGGAACTTATGTCAAATTTCAAATATAGAATGTCAAACGATCTATATACAGATGTGTTACAACTACATGCGACAGGTCCTTTTCTTAAGTTTTTCACCTATAAGCAAAGAGCGGAATTCTTCATAGCAAAAATCAAACTGTCAGAGGGATTGACCTAACGGTGTTATCGACTTATCGATAAATATTTGTCACTTAACGAAACAAAGTTAAAGTAATGAAATCAGGCTTTTGGATATACATACAAACAAATTAACGTTGTCCCTAATTAGCTGACCGCCACTGTATTTTAGTATAATAGTAAAGAACAAAACAGAAAATACTTTTTTTTAAATTTTCTATATGAAACTTATCATTAAAAATTAAAAACAAATATTGCTAAGGGTAGGTAACTAATCTTCATTAAAATAACAAAGTCGAAATCTAAATCTGTACTAAATATGTTTTCTTCATCTTCCCTGTAGTAAAAGAAAATAGTCATTATTTTTTCAACATTGTCACCTTTCAAATTACTCCTTTTTTCATTGTAGATCCATTTATAAGATGAAAACGAGCGTTCTACCTCAGTTGAAGTAACAGGAGCATATTTGTAGTACTCGATAACGGTGTTTTGGCTGTAATCACTTTTTTCTATAAAATCAGCATATTTGCGTATCATGTCGTAGTCCGGAATTCTATCTAGTACTTTTTCAAGTTTTATTTGCACTGTCTGAGATCCACACCAATTTAGAATACTTCTCACCTGGTCAAGTATTAGAAGAGAGTCTAATAAGGATAAACAGGATGTTTGTAATTTGATTATCGCGTCAGGTAAAATGCCATAACTTTCTTTTATGTACAACAGATCATTTCTCAAATTATTGTGCTTAAGTACTCTTTTAGCTTCTCTTATTGCAGCCGACTCTTTTGAATTTAAGTTTGAAATTACTTCTGTAATACATTCCAAATTTTCTGCATAATATATAGCTGCATTAAGCCATGTGCCCCACCTAGTTATAATAGGTTTTGGAGGCAATGGTACGGATGGACAAATTTGTTTGAATAAGCGGACTCTATGTGGAGACTTTAAAAATATTTTTTTACGTTGTTTATTAAGGCGTCAACACTTTTATATTGAGATTGTATGTGCTCGCAGACTCTATGTAATCCATGTGCCAGACATGTAACATGTAGTAGATTTGGAAATGTAGCTTTTAAGATTTTACCAGCCTTCAGCATGTACGCGGCACTATCAGTGCTCAAAACAAGGACATTTCTAACATGCTCATTATATGAATCGTGCCAAATAAACTGCAATTGCTTTTTTAAGTATTCGGCCATTGAGTTACCATCAACTTTTTCAAAAAATTTACTTCCGATTAAGTAAGATTTGCAACAAGAATTTTTCTTTAGTTCTCTTACAATCAAATTAGTGACACTTTTGCCCATCCTATTTAATGTTTCGTCGACTGTTATCCATATATATTTTCCTATCAGGTTCTTGCGTATGTCTTGAACTGTTTGTTGGTAAACTATATCTAAGTATACATTTCTCAGCAATGATTCATCAGGAAATGATTTTAATGTACAGGAACAACAAATATATTTTTGGTTTTTTTTATAAACTGTGGATTGTTAATCTTTTTCCATGGAATATTGCACGAAACTAAAAATATGATTAAATCTATATAGAATGTGTCTGAACTCGTACTTTTTGAGCATTGTGGCAAATGAGTTTTACTCACTAAATGACTTTCAACACAATGTTTCTTTAGCTGATGTAAATGAACGTCACATTTAGAGCAATATATTGTGGAAGAATCTTCTTTGAAACTAAGAGAAGAATCTTTCTGTATCCATTTTTTTATTGTTTTTCTTTTAGGATTCACCATTTTAGTAGCACGGCACGGAAATCATTCATGAAAACTCAAGTGACATAAATGACATATGTGACGCTGACATGATTTACTTTAATATGGAGATGCAAGTTGCTTATCAAAAAGGTCAAATGTTACAGAATAATCTTTTAAGTTGATTATGGATACCTAATGCGATATTATTCCGTAACATCGATAAGTCGATAAAACAGTTAGGTCAATCCCTCTGACAGTTTCATTTTTGCTATGAAGAATTCCGCTCTTTGCCTATAAGACTATCCCCTAATATTATTTATTTTATGTAGGTAGACTATTTTATCTATCAGCTGATTATTAAGTACTCACAGAGCGTGTGGTGCGCCTGCGCGAGCTGTTGCATAGCCTCGGGGGGCAGCTGCGCCACGTCTCTGTGCATCAGCCGCATGCCGAGCTGGCGCGCCTCGCTGTCCTGCCGCAGCCGCACGTCGCGGCTGTGCCGCACCGTGCGCAGCTCCGATAACCTGCAACCGTAACAATTACTTAGAACAGTTCACGATTACTTTTTAGGTTTCTTTTAACGATCCATTGACACTGATTTTCATGTGGACTTGAGGACATAGTCATGTAACTTTGATACATTTTCAGTATTTGAAATCGTTACGATCAAAAGAACGCAACTTATTTAGGCTTATGTATAATTAGTATAAGTGGACGCAAATGCGATTCGTCTGTCAGCAATTGCATCATTTAATTTTTTAGAGCCTTCATTCCAAAATGTTTAAGCTGGCTTCTACCACGCAATCATATTGCAAATGTTATAGTAGCTGTTTAACCTCCTAGCTTCCTTTGTCTCACGGAACAATACATTTTGATAGAGCGCCGCCCAGATAAAAAAAAACCATACTAAGACGTACGGCCCAATGTTCTTGTATAAGAATAAAATAAATTCTTGTCCAAACTGTTTATTTTTAACACTAAACATCGTTTTATCATGTTAAAATAAAAAAATGGTGTATTTTTCTTGGAAAAACAGTTGTCTACAATGCCTGAGTACTCATTTACAAGTTTAGGATGCATTGCTGTAAATTAAGTCATTGAATCATGCAGAGTTTCCTTGAGCGTTAAGTGGGTATTTCTACCAGCGTTTCAACCGCTTTGACTTCGGTGTTAGTGTTGATAAAGACTCGAGTCCTTGGAGTCTTCATTTGTAGGACTCGACTTAGTTTTTTAGACTCTAGTCATCGAATCGAAGCTCAAGTTCTTTTGAAATTAAGGGGACTTAAGTCTTCTGTAGTTTTATATGAGACTCGAGTCCTCTACAGAGGCTCGAGTGTTTTGTTTACTCTTAACAACTGAGTCATGATTAGAACTCATTTGGACTTATACTTAATTGGAAGAACACTTGAGATTATGAGATTACGGAATATAGGTACTGAGTAAAGTAGTATTATAGTACTCAGTACCTACTTAGGTATATCTTTCTTTTGATTTTAATGCCGTCTGTTTGTATGGTTTTCATAATGAATTGAAATACGGGCCTTAGGCATTCACGGCTTAAAGAACTGATGACGAAATGAAGCCAAAATGAAATGTAACTTTTAAATTCAACTAGATGACGCCAGCAAGCTTGTAAATTTAGAATTCTAGGATGATAAATGTTGCATGAGCTTCCTTGGTTCTCTTATGGCATTTGTAGTCATTGTACCATTCGTTTCTAAAAGAATACTCACACCCTTAGATCGAGGGGTCTCCAAATGACTTATTTCAGTATTTTCTTAACAGCGTAGTTACAACACATAAATCCGGAAGTAACTATATGTTTCTGTCTATCTGTCTGTTCCTTTCACGCTGAAACCATTAAACCGATTGAAATGAAACTTGGTAAGTACAGAGATAGTTTGAGACCCGGGGATGAACACAGTAATTTTTATTCCAAGAATCAACCCTTTGAATAGATGAAATTTGGGATGAAAGTTTGTATGGGAAAACCTATTACACGCGGAGGAAGTCGTGGGCGGATAGCTAGTGATATAAATATTATAATAATAGAGGTAGTAACAGCTTTTTTAGAATTTTGTATACATAGTAGAATTTGTATTTTGGAAAATTACACAATTCCTGTAATATTCACCATAAACAAAATATACGCGGACAGAGACGCGAGTAAAAGTATTTATTAATATTTTAATGGCGTTATTATTGATAGCCAGTTATTTACTGTCACTCAGCCACTTAGGTTGCCTTTTCCCAACTTGACTCTTTATAGAGAATATTTAAATTATACTAAAACATTTCTGAATGGTACCTAAATTTTACAGATATCATATACTTCGTTTGTGCATTCAAATCACTTCAGAAAAGTACATACTACCCATCAAAATCAAACATGACATATTTTGATAGAAACCATAGCAAGCCAACTAAGTTGAAATAAGACTTTAAAAAGATACGGTGGCTTGAATCTTTCTAAAGCTTGAGTCGTAACTAAAGGACTTAATAAAACTCAAAAAAGAACTCGACTCACAACTCAAAAGACTTGGAAGTCTTTTAAGCCCACAGTCTTATAAATATGGGTCGAGTTCTGGGATTTTAGACTTCAGAGACTTGAGTCCCTATCAACACTATTCGGTGTCGCATTTTTAACCATTTCCCTGTACGAGTAGGATAACCATTTTCGGTTATTTTGAAGAATGCCTGGACTCCTAGAAAATAACCGAAAATGGTTATCCTACTCGTACAGGGAAATGGTTAAAAATGCGACACCGAAGTCAAAGCGGTTGAAACGCTGGTAGAAATACCCAAGTAATCGTTTTTTTGTTTTTGGTGAAGGACACTGGGTCGGAAGCTAAATATAGAAAACTGGACCTTGGGCGCTATGAGGTTAAGTAAATACCATAAAGTCAATAATTTGATTACGATATAGAAGCAAGATTGGTTACAACAACATAAAACAGAGCACTAGGATATCATTTTTAATCCATTTCATAATGCTTGTCGTTAAGGTGAGACGATATCGGTATGATAAGGCGAGTAACATACGGAGCAGTGCGGTGCACGGCGATGCGCGGCGTTTAACTAAAGCTGATGCTCTTAAACATGCAAAAGAATCCTGGGGCACTTACTTGGCTTGTAACTTTGGTTTGTCCCCATCAGGATCGCTGATGCTGCTACTACGTGAAGCGCCGCGATGAGTGTCCACAAACTGCGTCTCGCGCTCGAAGCTTAAACTCGCTTCCGCTACCTCCTGACTAGAACTCGTGGACGCGTCCAGCCCCGCCGCTACACATTTCGCCTTAAATTCCTCACAGGAGCGAAGGCTATCCGACAGCCGCAGCTGCAAAGTATCCCGCTCCTCCAACAACTGTGTCAATTCCATCGTCAACTCCTCGCAACGAACGTCCCGTTGGTGTAACATGTATAACGCCAGATCCAACTCTGCTCTAGGGACTGCATCCAACAAATCACTATTCAACGCCTCCTCGGCCGCTTCCCCTTCAGGAGCAGGCTTTGTATCCGACGCGAACGTCACATGCTTCTCTATTCTACTGCTCGACGAACGTAACATAGCCTGCAAACTATAAATTTCATCTTTCAGAGTGACTATCTCATACTCTTGATTCTCTAAAGCGGCCTGTGTTTCATTAGCTCTTACGGAATATTCTTCTAGCAATTTATTTAAATCAGCTATTTGTTTGTTTAGATTAGTGCATTCCACTATTTTGTCATTTAATTCTTGTGCCAAAGTATTTTTTTCTATATCAAATTCATTTCGTAACCTGTCAAAATCTTCATTTTTGTCGTGCATTTTCAATCTAAGAACAGCCAACTCTGATTCTTTTTCATAGCTTAAATCTTCAACCTTCTTTTCATACTCCACTAGTTGCCTCCTCACAATTTCGAATTCTTCATTTCGTTGCGCTAAAGCAATGGTATAGTCATGTGTCTTTTGGTAAATATCACTCTCTCTCATCTGCAACTGGCTGTTTAACTCAGAAATTTTCGCTTCAGATTGTTGTAGTTTTTTGTTTAATTCACATAACTGATTTGTTAATTCATTTTTCACTTCCTTAGTAGAACTTAATTGTAACTCAAGAGTTTGAATAACTGGATTATTTATTTCTTCTGAAATTGCCTTCTCGTTTTTATCGTTAATTTCTTGAATCTGCTTTTCATACTCTTCTTGTTGAACTAACAATTTATTTTCATGCATGTGCTTCTCATCTTCCATTTCTGATCGTAACATATCCAGTTGACTTATTGCTTCAGAGTATTTATCTTGAAGGTTTAGTAAATGTTCTTCCTTGTCTTGTAATTTACTTTGTAAAGAATTAACTTGTTCCATCATGATTAATTTGTTTGTTTCTTCTTGACTGGACGATTGGACATGGTCTAAAAGCTGTTCATACTTCGCTTCAGAAGCACTCAATTGTGATCTCAGTTCGTGTTCCGCATTTTGGAAATCGGCCTCTCTTTGAGCTAAGTGTTGTTTCCATAGTTCTGCTATTTCGAAACCACGCTGATCAACGGCAGTCGAAACTGAATTTCGTAGCTCGGCAACAGTTGACAATAGCTGATCGTTTTCCGTGTTCAGATTTAAAAGTTTTTGATTTAACTCATTTATTTGCAGCTCATAATCTTTAACTTTATCCAACAGGTTACTATTCTCAGCTTTTAACTCCGCAATCTTGTTTTGGGACTCTTCTAAAGCAGAATTTAATAGTATGCTTTGCTCCTCTACAGCGGCAAACTTTTCAGTTATAATTAAATTATCTGTTGCATTTAATTCCTTTTTATTTTGTTTTTCATACAAAATATTTTTTGAAGATGCTTCTTCTAGCTCAGCTGCAAGAGCAGTTGATTTGGCTACAGCATCAGCTTCGGCTAGTTTTAAAATACTTAGCTCTTCTTGAAGTCCATTATTTATTCGTATCATTTCTTTTCGACTATTTTCAGATACTTCTTGTAATTTTTCGAACTCAGATTTATATGATTCAGCATTGTTTTTTGCGTTATTCAATTGAAGTTCAACTTCAACCAATTGTTTACTTAGATTTTCAATATCAAGAGTAGTCGTTTTAGCTGAAGTATCAGCTTCGGCAAGTTTTAGTTTACTAAGCTCTTCTTGAAGAATTGTATTTTTTAAAGTAAGTTCCTTTTGATCATGTTCAAACGTTACTTGTAATTGTTCATAATCGGATCTGTATGATTCACCAATATTTCGTGCGTCATTAAGTTGAACTTCCATTTCAGTCAACTGTTTACTTAAATTTTCAATGGTTTGGGACAAGTTTAAATTCTTAACACTCATTTCACAGAGTTGGGCCTCCAATTTTTCGCAATTCTGAGAAAGTATCTCGTGTTTGTGGGCTACTTGCGAATCTAATTCTTTATTATGACGATTTAATTGCTCGATCATTAAATTAAGTTCATCGTTTTCTTTCTCAAGTTTTTGTATTTCGTCTCTAAGATGTGAGTTTTGATCATCAGGAGTGGGAGCAATAGGCTTATGAATTGGGGAGTCTTTGACATCGCCTTCCCATTGTAATGTCGACATTTTATCATTAATTTCCTTGAATTTAAATTTCCATAGTTCTATTTCATTGTCTTGTTTCTCCTTCATCTCTGTTAACCTTTCATTTGCGGTATTAAATATTTCGTTCTGTTTTCTGATGGCTTCCTTCTCTTTTTTCTCTTTATTCAAGGCTGTACTGATTTCTTCTAATTTTTTTTCTAATTCCTGAATATTGATTCTTAACTCATCTTCTATAGCACTGTCTAAAAATGACGATTGGGAAATATGCTTGGATATTTTGAGTTCATTTGTTAACATGTCATTCGCTGCTTTCAATTCTTTAAGTTTCTTCGCGGCTTTTAGGAATTTCGTATTGCTGGCTTGAAGTTCATTCTGTAAAGCGTTATTATGATTATTAAGCCGCTGTAGTTGATCTTGCAAATGGGTTAATCCCGGAGTGGCATCTGCAATTTCTTCAGACCCGCCAAGACCCCAGCCCTCATCAGAGTTAAATGGGTCAGCTTCTTGGATATCTTGTTCTCCTTTATAGCACATGTAAGCTTTCTTCGGTACAATATCCGGCTCTAAAACTTCACCCGAACCGCTATCAATTTGGGAAGCCTGCTTTTGAGTGTGATCTGAGATTTTTGAAGGTTTGATTTTACTTTCTGGATGAATATTAGAACCTGCAGGCAGAATCTGAGATTCAAGGGATAATAAATCAAATGGTCTTGATTCATGGCTCAGAGCTTCAATGGTGGATGATATAACCATTCCTTCAGTCTTTGGAATATTTATTTCAAAGAACATTTTGTTTCGTTCAGAGTGTTGTTTAATTTCATCATCTTTTAGAGATAAAAGTGATTGTAAATGTTCGTTGTTTTGAGTTAAATCGTGAATTTTATTGGTCAGTCGGTCCAATTCAATTAAACTCTGTTGGTGTTTGATCTTTAGGTCTGAGAAATCATTTTCTAATTTGTGAATAGTTTCTGCATGGCTTGCTTGCAGTGACTGAATTTTATTATTTAAATCCAAAGTTTCCTGATTTTTTGTATTAAACATTGCATTAAGTCTGTTTATTTCATTGATATATTGCTCAGTATAATCAACAGATTTAATATTATCTCTAACAAGAGACTTCTCGTTCAGCTCTTGGTTAATTTTGGTTAGCTCTTCAATATTTATATTTAATATTTGAATGTTATTTACATATTCCTGTAATTTACTGTCCAGCTGATTTACATGTTCACGTGTTTTTTCATATTTTTCGCTCAGATTTTTTTTATCCTTTATAGCATTTTCAATTTGTGTGTTAAATTCCGATTCTAACTCTTCGACATCACATTTTCGTTGTAATAATAGTGCCTGGTGATCCTGAGTAATTCGCTTCAATTGGTTATCGAGGTCTTGAACTTGAGCATGGTACTTAGCGGCCTCAGATTCAAATAAATCAGCTTTACTCGCTTTATCCTTTAGCGTATTACAATATTCCTGTATGTCTGACAAAGCAGTCTTTAGGCGAAGATTCTCGTCACTAAGGTGCTGCATTTTAAATTGCAGTTCCTTGTTATCACTTTCAATCTCATGCAACTGCTTCTCTACTACCCTGTCATGGTCCATTAGGACGGCTAGTCTATTAATAAGCTCATCCTCTTGACTGGTGTATTCAGTATAAGCTTTGTGTTTTTCTTGCAATTGACTGCCGAGCTGATCAGCTTTACGTTCTAGTGAGTGACGCCTATCCTCCATGGCTGAAATCGTATCCTCAAGGCGACAAATACGACTTTTGTATTTGCTTATCTCAGTATCTAAAGTTTCTATGTATAAGTCTCTTTCTTGAATTTTAGCATCATATCCAAAACGTACTTGAGTAATTTGTTGCTCTTGGAGATTAAGTTGATCCATTAACTGTTGTATAAGAGCTTGTTTTTGATTTAATTCAGTCTCTAAGCTAGTCATTTTAGTAAAAAAATTCGTATTATTTTTTTGGTCAATTTCATATTCCACTAACTTCTTGTTGAGGGTTTCAACTTGATTATTGAGTGATGCATTTTCTTCTTGGGCAGAATCTCGTTCTTTTGTTAGAGAATCCATGAAAACAGTCAACCTAGAAATTTCATTAACAGCGTTAGTCAGTTTATCTTGTGTCGCCTTTACCTCGGCACATAAATGTTCGGCAATATTTGACTTTAGTTGTTCTAAAGATGAATTCTGAACTTGAAGTCTAGCTAATTCTTCATTAGCATGTTTAAGATTTTCTTGTACGGTAGGTAAAGATTCTACTTGCAGTAATAGATGTTCTAGTTGAGAATCTTTCGCCTCTAACTGTTTTTGAATTTCGATCAACTCCGTTTCTAGCGCTGCATGAGCAGTGGTTTTCTTTTTTAGGTTTACAGCGAACTTTTTCAATTTTTCCATTAACTCCCTGGTCTTGGTTTCCGCAGCCGAATACTTTTCATTTAGTTCCTCTTTTTCCTGAGTAAGTTGTTGAAGCTTTGCACTAACCTCTTCATATTCCTTTGTAAAATTTGATGCCACCTGTTCTTTCTCGGTTAAAGTATTGCGTAATTTCTCATTTTCTATAGACTCTTTTCGTAATTGCAATTTAATTTCATGAATTTCTTCATCTCGTTCTTTAGCTTGGAGCATGGCTGATCCAATCTCATCAACATTATTTAGCTGTTGCATTTGTAATTCTTTGATGAAAATCTGTTTTTCTGTTAAAGCTTCCTGCAAATTCTTCAGTTCCACTTCAAGAGTGGTGTTTTTGGTCTCCATGCTTGTTTTCAAGTTAAGCAATTGTGATTTCTCTTCCTCAAAAACTCTTATCTTGTCCTCATACTCTGCTAGCTTTCTTTGGAACACAGTTATTTGTTTATTTAAAGATTTAATAAGTTCAGCGTTCTGATCCTTAGATTTTTCTTCCTCTAGCATATCAATAGTAGATTTAAGTTTTTGAGAAATATCATTTAGTTTCGTTATTTGGTTAATATATTCTGAAATGTCCTTGTCTTTTTGTTGCAATGTATTACTGTAATGGATAATTTGATTTTCATAATCTAGTAAAAGGCTCTCAACTTCGTGAATTCTCGCGTCACGTGTGTTAATAGCATTAGAGTATTCTTGCTGAATATTTTGAAGTTCAAGATGCAACAAATTATTTGCTTCATGTAGTTTTATAAGTTGCTGTTCAGCATCACTGTCTTTTTTAACAACATCTAATTCTTCTCGTAGTTGTTTATTTTCTTCAATCAAAGCCTTGATCTTGCTTTCGTATGTAGCATTACTATGAATAAGTTCAGTTTGCTTCTGTTGCTGCTCTTCTAATGATAAAATCTTCATCTGACAGTCTCCAATTTCAGCTTCTCTTTCTTTGATAGTGTTTTTGAGTTTGAGTATCTCTTTAGTTAGTTGTTTTACGGATTTTGTTCTACTTATAGCTTTGTCTCCGGTCGACTTATCATCATGTTGTAGATCAGAGGCAATTGCTTCACCTACATCTTCCAAACTGGCAGGTTTTGAGGTTTCAACACTTCCTTTCAGAATTTCACCTCGTTCACGTTTCAAGTCTTCAATTTGACGACCGAGCTCTTCAATTAATGCTTCAAAATCACTCTTTTCTTTTGTTAACACATTTAAATTAATTTCCAACAAGTGACACTTATTAGTCAATTCTACGATTTTATTTTGTAGGGAATCGTTTTCTGAACTAATGTGTCCCATTTTCTCCATCACTTCTTGTCTTTCCTGTGTAAATAGCTCGATCTTTTTATTTAATTCTGCACTTTCTTCCACTAGCTTTTCTATGTTTTCGTTGCATTCAGGAGACACTGTTCCCTTATATTCTTGAGTATGATGTGGATCCGCTTTGTTATCAGTCATTCCTTTGTTGTATTCCTCAAGTTCAAGCTTTTCTTGCGTTGTTAAAGATTCTACTATTTCGATTGATTCAGCTGAACTGACTTTTTCAGCGCTAAGTTTCTCAAGCTTATCTTTCAATTCAATGTTTTCTTGAATGAAATGTTGTAACTTGTGGTTCAATTCTTCTTTGTCATCTTCTAAAGCTTTGATTGTGCCATTTAAATGTTCTTTATCCAATTTAAGATTTTCCACAACAAGTTCAAGTTCTTTTTTAGAAGCTAAGAGTTCATCCACCTGCTCTTCTAACTGCACGGATTTCATCTCAGAGCTAACTTGTTCACTGTGAAGGTGCGACATATCCTCTAAATTATCTTCCATTTCAGTGTACTTTTGTTGTAAAACATGTAAATCTAAAAAAAGGTAAATAAAACATCATTAATTTTACAAATCATACTTGGATTAAACAAGCAAATTCAAGAAACAAGTAAGTTACCTTGAACCAAGTCAAACTTCTGCGCCTCTAATACGCTAATAGACTTTAATCTTGCTTCAGCTATATTCTCCATCTCTATTAGCTTTTTGTAGACATCAGATTCAGTTACTGAAAAAAAGATCAGATTTCTAGTACCTATTAATGTATCACATTATTTTCGATATTTCAATTGGGGGATGAATGTGGCATTGTTAAAAATTTAACATCGATCCCATGGTTAACAATCTGCTATAAAAATAATACCTTTAATATACTTACATCTGCCGCTATCGTAATCAACAAGGTGAAGCTGCAGATTGCCCTTTTCTTCCTCTAACTCGGCCACTTTTTGCGTTAGCTGATGCATCTCCTCATTTAGTTTTACAATCTCTGCATTGGAATCCGACACTTTACTAAAGTTATCAATGGTTTTTTGCATCTGCTTTAATTTCAGTTTGTGATTTGATTTCACTTTAATCATGTTCACGTTTGCAGCTTCAATTTCGTTGGTAAGGCTTGTTATCTGTTCTTGAGCTTCCTTAAGCCTGGATTCTAGGTCTTTTACAAAAGCAGAGTCCAATTCATCTTTACTTTGTCTTTCTAAAGCAGGTTCAATCAGTTCAGTAGGTTCAGTCAAAATTCCAACATCAATAGTATTAACGATTTCCTTACGTGTTTTTACTATTTCTTGCAGCTCTTTTAGTGCGGACTGTATTCTAGAATTAGTTGACTGAAGTTCAGAAATCAACATGTTCTTTTGGGTAATTTCATATTCTTTATTAACTATATCTTTGTTTAGCGATTGGATCACAATTTCTAATTTAGATTGGTCTGGTTTACCACATTTCTTTTCTACTTCCTGAGTTGCAGCTTCAGCTGACAAATTACTCCACGGCGACTTAGATTTACCTCCTCTACCACCTTTGCGAGTTGGAAGTGGACTTTTGGTATTCTTGGAAGGAGATGAAGTAGAAGACTTTGAGTCAGTAGTTTTTACTAAATTATTTTCAAGTTCCTTATTGGTTTGCCTAATTTGGCAATTAAGTTGTTCCAAAAAATCTATTTTCTTAATTAACTCATTTACATGTATTGTTTCTGACGACTGATTCGCTTTTTCAACTTGATTATCACTTTTAAATGGTACTACTACGTTTTCCATGGGGGTTTTTGACATGAGTGTTATTTGCTCTTTTAATGACAAAATTTCATTATTTTTCAATTCTAGTTCTTCCATAAGCTTCGACTGGTCAATACTAATCTTAAATCGGGAATCATCTAAAATATCTTTAGCTTCTTCAAGGTTTTTAATTTTGTCATCTTTATCTTTTATACTTTCTATTAAAACATGTTTTTCATCATTCCAATTACCTTCAATAGCTATAAAGTTTTCCTGCATTTTAGTCATTTGCTGCCTAGTGTCTTCAATTATAATGTGTAATTTTTTCTCTAAAACAATTAAATTTGATTAAGTATTAATAATAGATGTGCTAACTTCCTGTTAGACCATAAATTATTTATTTATTTATTTATTTATTTATTCATTTGTTACAATTAACATTAACAGTACTAGGACCAAACATGCTAATTGAATTAGTATAATTATGTACATAGAGTAAAAGCAAAGTAAAAGCAAAATAACTACATTAATTATGCACAGAGCTTTTTTTGGCCCCAGCCTCCAGATATCTGGTGACTGATGCCACAAATCTTGATTCAGAGCTAAAAAATATATCCAGATCGCTGTCGCTGAACAGAATATCATTTAATAACGCTAGCGCCCTATGGAGTGGAGAGTGGGAGTGGCTCCGAGTCCGCGCCGCCGGCACTGCGAACAGCGGGCGCCGCCGAGGGCGGAGAACTATGGTGGGAACTGGAGGCACCCAGAAAGAGTTTTGAAATAACATATATGGAACAACAGTTCTTGCCACGTAATAATAGGAAAAAATATTTGAGAAGGTGGGTGTCTCTGCGTGTCTTTAACCATTCCAAGAATAAATAAAGTCGGGTAAAGTCTTGGGTAATAACCATAGAGCTTATTGTAGAGAAAACGGATAGACGACTTCTGAATTCTTTCGAGCATGAGTGTGTACTGCGTTGTGTTCTTAATTGCAGCTGGGAGGTCGTTTACAAGGATTAAAAACAACAAAGGGCCGAGACTACTGCCTTGTCCTATTCCAGATGTATCTGGGTATAGGTCAGACCTGCATTATTGTAAATAACATATTGTTCCCTGCCCGACATGTAGCTAACGAAAAGCGCTAATAAGTCTGTTGATACGCCCGCTACATCCAACTTTTTCAGTAGGACATCGATGCTCACTCTATCAAATGCTTTACGGAAATCGAAATAAGCAACGTCAACTTGTTTTCGCAGGTCCAACTTATTAGAAATTAACGTTGTTATATTAAGTAAGTTTGAGGTAGTTGAACGCTTTGGGAGAAATCCGTGCTGTTCATCACAGAATCGGCTTTTTAATTGGTTATATAAATGGATTATTAATATATATGAAGCTATTCTGAAAAAGATAGGAACTATCTTATCCCTTGCTATTCACGAAACGCAAATTGAAAAGGAAATCAATGTTGTATTAAAAAAAAACTATGTTATTTATAATTATAAGAATTAATTATTTTTAATACCAAAAACCGAACGCGATTAAAATATCACACAAAAGCGAAAACTAAAATAAATAATGTAAAGAGAATTGAAAGCGGAATGTTTTTTTTTGGACCATTATGTTGTCTAGAATAATAAATGAATAAAAAATGTAATAAAAAAAATTGACACTTTAGAGTTTAATCATCTTAACAATTACATACTTTTCGATTTTCCAGTCTAAATGGTTTTCAGGACACTAGCCTATTTGGAGGTGCAATTTGGTAGCTGGACATTCTTGGGCATTGATAAAAGTAATTTTGAAAAATAGCTATGTCGATACTTTTTCTCTACCATAATGATTGTCTAAGACAAAAATTATACGTGTTTATTTTGTTTATTTCATGCACTGGCCTACACCTCAAAACATTAAATAAAGGTTAAATTGTAGCGTGTTTTCGTTCAAATGATAGCGGATTCCACTTCTGATGACATTGATTATCGTGGACAAAGATAAAATTTTTGTCTATAAAATTATAATGTAAACCTAATAGTAAAGAAAAACTAAGAGTATCAATATCAACATCATAAATACTTTTACCCATGCCTAAGAACATCCAGCTACCAAATTGCACCTCCAATAACGGGGTCTATTTAAGACTAATCCAATGAAGCCACGTATCTTAAAATCCGTCAAGCTGTTTAGGCTACAGAGCGTGCCGAGAAATAGACTTACATACACACAGACCCTCTTTCAGGCAGTCTGGTAAAAATCAGTTCTTATCCTCACCTTTTTTATTAAAGTTTTCTGACATAAGAATGGTGGCCCTATTTTTAGACTCAATTATTTGATCTTTTTCATTTATTTTTTCTTGTAAGTCTAAAATAGTGTGTTCCATAGCCTTCATTTTAACTTGTACCATACTCAGGGCATTATCTTTTTCTTTAATTGTCTTATTTAGTTGTATGGCGTCACTGGTGGACAGAGACTGAAAATAAAAGAAAAATATGTATGTATTAGTAACTGAAAAAAATACGTACTTTACTCACAAATACGTATGGCATAGTTTTAACAAACCTTGGCTTCATTTTTTTTTTCTGTTATGGATTCTTTTTTCATTGGGGATTTATACATTGGTTTTCTGCTTATCTCTTTGTATTGTTTTATTCTTTCCATCAGCAATTCTTTCTGCTTAAGAGTGTTTGCCAGGCTTTCACTAATACCAGGAACTATAAAATTAAAATAAACATTCCATGATAAAAAAATTTATATTATTAACCAATATTTATTTTGGGTAGAAGTCAGAACACGAATTGGACATCATGCGCACGGGGCCTAATCCGTGCGCATGATGTCCAATTCGCAAAATGTGCCACTCCTTTCACAAAATGTCACTTCTGTAAAATACCCTTTCATAAAACATCCCGTATGCCTGCATGATGCCCTAAAAGAAGTATTGACACAGATAAAACCTGAAAAGAGCACAAGACTTCTGCGAGTACTAGTTTCTGAATCTTGGGTGTTTTCTATGTATATAAGTATTAAGTGTATTTATTGTTGCCTAGTACCCATAGTACAAGCCTAGAGCTTAAGTTTGGGACTAGGTCATTTGTGTGAGATTGTCCCCCAATATTTTATATATTAAATGTCAATATATCCATACTTATCCATACCAATAATATTAGTATTGACATAACCCATTATAGACAAAGTTACTTAGTAAGCTATTTATAAAAATGTAAATGCAGCAAATATCTATGCTAAAAGTGGCTGGTCATTCATGGATTGTGGCATGGCAAAAATTTAATAATAGCTGGGTTTGACTCCCTAACAGTAGCCCAATTACATTGAGTTTGGATCAGCGGTTCAAGTGTGAAGCGTAGCAAACAGACATAGTTTTACATTTTTATAAATAGCTGACTGTAAGTAAAGTGTGATGGCTTCATCATAATGTATGTAGCCAAAGACAAAATACTTACTGTTCAAGGCTTCTTGGACAGAGAGTGTAGTGGAAGTGTCTGTGGCCACAGAGTAACTCGTTCTCTCGCTTACGGTGGATGCCATCTCTGAGATGGAGTCATCATGATCGTCATCATCTGTTAATCATAATTAAACATATTTACAGAAAATTTACATAAATTTTACTACACAAGTGGTGTGGATACAAAACAACACGGCCTTACCTATCAATGTAAAAGTAGAATAGAGGCCGGTTCCATTTTAACCCCTGCATGTCTTTTGTTTGTTAGAGTACTATATAGTTACTGTAACCTGATTTGTATAATATCTGAATTACCTATATAAGTCTTTTAACCCCTCATATGCTTAGACATGGTTCCATGATCTAAACGTGAATATCTCTTTGTGATTTTTTCAGCTCATAGTGGCATTAAAGTAAATAAATCACACACAGAATTAATAATTTTAAATGCTGCACAACAACACTTTATTACAACATTGTCTCTATACAATAAGTAAAGGATTCAATTATATTGTAGTATAATATAAAACACATACTTACATAGCCAGATAATGATAACATATCAATATTTAAATGCCATCTAATAGATGGATTTAAAGAAATAAAATGAAAACTGACAGTAAATTAATAAAACTTACCAAAAGGGCGGCCCAGAAGTTCAGCTGTAGCTTTACGATGTTCCTTGATCCTTTTAGACACCAGAGCAGCATTCTCTAGGCACTTTTGTGCTCTCTCAAACTTTATTTGTCTTTCTGAAGACGAGGACACCCGGTGTTGAGACTAAAATATATTTTTTCATTATTAGACTTGAATTAGTGTTTAAATCATCTTCTCACTACATCTTATACCCGTAATTAATATCTCCCTTGAAATCTGTTCATTTGCATGGTTAAGTATACAATGATAACTTTAAACTACGCCGCATTTTTCAAACATACGGAAGTTTGAAATCAGTTTTACATAGGTGTTTAAGCAACACTGAATGTGTAGACAAGTTGGCTCAAGGACGCGTACGAATAGGACATTGAGTAAATATTTGATAACGGCGTACCTGTGCACTTTTCACACTTCCTGCAACACTTCTAACTTCACTAGTTGCTGCTGCTATATTCGTGTCAGGGTCCTCAAGTTCGCCCTTCTCGGGGATGTTATCGACGTCTTTATTGTCAGACATAGCTTGCTACGCTCTCTTAACATTAATGACGGAAATTCACTAAACAAGTTACAAAACTATAAGAGAACCCCGGATACTCTAACACGAAGAGAAGGAAATAATTAAAATATGTTCACAATAAACAAAATGTAATAATATTTTTGCCACCACCACTTGCCATTTCTTATTCACGTCCACGTCAGATGTTCATAATACCATGCATGGCATGCATTATTACAAATTATTTTTTGACATCTGTCATGCTTTACCGGTCTTAGTTGAATACTTACTTCCCTATACGTACGTAATCGGAGCGTTATTTTCAATGTCTCAGACCTTTTCGTTGTTGAATTGTACGTAGGATCTCTTATTATAATAGTCTGTGATTTGAATGAATGTCAATGCTTTGACAGTTCAGTCAGGCCAAAAAATCACATTTTATAATATAAATTGGCACCCAATAAAATTAAGCACAGTAATCGTCTCTAATTTATGACGTAGTATTTGACTTTACGTTTAATTTTTACCTAAAATAAATGGCATCCACTCGCATTCAGGTAAATATATGGTCTGAATTTCATCATCCTCGACTCTTCTCAATAATCTTGCCACGATCTATCAGTCTATTTCATCTATTTTCTATTAGGCTACTGCGCGACAACTATCTAAGACGTTCAAGAAGAAAGGTAGATTTGAGATCGGCATAGCAGTTGATCTACCCCCTGCGTACAAGAAATTCTGGCGAGAATGGAAGGTGTTGAAACCAGCCGCAGTGCACTTCGTCCCTCAGGAGGGTAAATGGAGACGCGACGACCTGACGGGGGAAACCCTGCCGATACAGAACGTCTCTATACCACTGAAGCATCCTGCTGAAATTCATGATGGAATTTGGGGTGGGGAAGCTGTGATAAAAGGTAGGAATTTGATTGTTATTGTGTTTATGTAACATCATTGTTTGCCAACATTGCATCCAATCTAGTTTTGCTGCGTAATTCTGCTTTACAAGAGCCAACAGATGTTTTATTTTGTAAATCCTACTTAGATAGTTAGAAATAAGTGTAGAAATACTATTGTAAATTGCATAATTTATTTATATATAAATTCTAAATTTACAAGCTAGCCAATCATGCTAATCAGTAACCAAGTTACAGGAGAAAAATAGGAACATAGATCATTTGTAATTTATCTTATACATACAATTAGGAAATATACTGCACTTAGCTCTTAGTGGCAAGTTATTAAATATAGAATAGCTAAACCAATGAATTTGGGGTTCAGTTTGTTGCTTTAATACAAAAGCGCCACAAATCAAAATAAATGTTTGTTGCATTTAAAATCAGAACTCTATAGTATTAAATTCAATTGTATATTTTTTATTTGTCGAGCTTTTGTACTAAATCAGCGAGTTGTGGAATTTTTTTTTTTCTCTTTAGGAAAGGTTGAAGCTTTGCTTTAAATCCCATAAATGCCCACTAAAATCAATAGTGGGCTTGGTTTCCGCTCAAACCAAGTTCAGACTTTGTTAGTGTAGAAGAAAACCCTAAATTGAGTATGAAGTAAAAAAAATCTATGTTTAAGGTTTCCAAAAACGGGACCCGCATAAGCGCCGAGTACCTCACTATTGGGTCCCAGTGTTGAAGCGCACTGTAGTCAAGTCAGAAGTCCTTAATACGCACCTGTCAGTCACTGTTACGGACCGAACCATTAGACTTATTAATGATCACTATGGCTTTGATCATTATTTACTCAAGACCCCTGCCTGTGACTTGGTTTCAATGCTAGCTTTGAAACTGAAGAAGCATATTTTGACCGAGCTGATGAATGGCTGCCCGAGGTATGCTCATGACACAAAGAAACAAAAGGAAATCTATGATGAATACAAGACTTACCTGTCATCAGTAAGTTACAAAATACTGTTTTATGTACTTAATCAAATATTTATTATGTAGTAATATAATCTTCAAAGAAAATTGCCTAGTTCTGATGTTTACTATTAAAAATAATATTAGAACCTGCAAAAAGATTTTTGCAGTAATACCACATTTTAATGTGTAAACAATAAACCAATAAAGAATATTGTCTTTCCACAAACCCAGACAAAGATAGCACCTATAAACTTGTTGCCAGAAATTTGACTTAGGAGTCTTGAAAAATTAGAAGTTTTATAAAAATATTATGATATACAGTTAGTTGCAAAACTGAGTCAATATTAGCACCTTAGTAGAATGTTAATAAGTTGATGACAATCAAAGCTATTTCCAAATGCTTAGTACAGAATAGTTGTCCTTGAAGTAAGCTACAAAACTGATGTATAATTAATTTATTTGTCATTTATATTTTTTTAAAGATTTTGAACCAAAAACTGTAAAAATTAAATTCATGTTTTATACTAGTAATTTAGTTTTCTCTATGGGAACCCCAAATAAGAAAACTATTTAAAATAGAGAATTCCATTCTTTTTAAAATGAGGTATTAACTGCTTGAATCAGGGACGTAGTTTTCTAGTTTTTGCAGAATTTTAATCCCTTACCATAGTGAACTTACAACCAGTTTGTATGGCTAATTTGTCTCGGTGCAAAAGTGAACCGTGCACCAAACTAATGTTGCCAATAACTGCCACTAAAAGTGTGTCCGATTTTAATAATTTTCTACTTATTTTAAAAAGGCTAAATTTCTTTAATTTTATCAGGGTCCTTATTTTGGGTTGCCACAGAGAGAATTAAAATATTAGAAAAATAAAAAAAGTTAAATTCAACAGTTTTTACGATAAAATTACTTAAAAACTGTAAATGACAGGTAAATCATTTGGTAGGAGTATTTGTAGCAAATTTCAAGGAGAACTTGTCGTATTAAACATTTAAAAATATCTTTAACTTTCATCAACTTATTTACATTCTACTAAGGTGCTAATTAGCACTGAGTCAATATTAATATTGACTCAGTTTTGCAACTAACTGTAGGTACAATTATACTGCCCTTCTAAGCCAAAATGCAGTATCTCTGATTCAATGCCCAAAGCAGATTCAATCCTAAGCCGTTCGTAATAAGGTTACATTTGCTACAGAAGTTTTGTTTGAGATACTGCCCTTTATACAGGGCAGTATATACCCATAGATTTAAAAAAAAATATGCTCATCCTAGGTTGCTAAATGTTTTGGATATCATTGTCTTTTATAATTTATTATCTTCACACCACTAATGTGAGCCGTAAGACTAGATCCTTCTGTATGAAAGATCTTGCAAGACTGGTTTTGTTTTCAGTTTACTCCTGAAGAAATTGAGTGGTATGGCTTGACCTGGTATGAGGCATTGTGTAAAGTTGCCAAGCAGAAAGAGGCTGCTAATAGACCTAAGCCTTTGAAGAATATGTACAGAAATAATTTGGTGGAGAAGCTAAAAGCCGCGGGCATCGATGGCAGCCCTGCTTCTGCTGAGGATATTTCGTTAGTATCTTTCAATAATACTACTTGGCTTAGAATGATTGTCATTATTTAGATTTGCAATAATAAAACCACATTTTTACTATTTCAGAAATACAACTTCTTGGCTGTCAAAAATGAACCTTTTTGGTAAAAAAGATGAACAAGCATAGAAATTTACTGTAGCAAATGGTTGAGATTGATTTTATTAATTGTCATGTCAATGAATCATTGGAAAAAATAGATAGTTTTGTTGTATTATAGTTGAGTTTATTGTTTTAACACAGAAATAAATTTGATTAAAAGACATTGGTCCTCGTGAGATTTGGATTTATTTAATTTAATCAAAATATACCTATAATAAAAGTTTTTTAATACTATAGATAAACAAAGCAGTATTGGTTATCATCAAATATAGTTATAATGACAAAGGATAAATATAGGCCAACTAAAAATAATGCAAAATACATTTAACAAACATATGAGATAATATAAGAAAGAGCAATGGCTCTTTTTTAATTTGTGGCATGACATGAAATTCAATTAATACTACAATAGCACAAACCTATAATATTAAATAAATTCCTAAGTTTACTCATGTCCGTTTAGCGTTTGCGACTCGTTTAGTTAGCAGCGAAAATTAATTTTACCTTTTGAACGCCACAGTCTGCTGCAACTTTACGTGCCCCAGACGCCAACGACGTCATAAGCCGCAACCGCGTTGATAGAAAATGTATGGAGCGTACTGAAATCCGATGACGTGATTTGCCGGCTTTGGCGGCTAAAGGGTTAATTACTATCATCAATAACAGAATTATTATTACTGTATAATAACAAAACTAAACAAAGTTAATTATTTTACTACCTATGCAAGCCTTTATTAACCTAAAATTAAAAATTCCGTCATAGGTATATTGGTTGTTTAACTAGAGGAGAAGCGATTGCAATCTATGCTGTTTAGCAAAACCAGTCCGTGGGTCCACAGAAAATCAGCGTCTTACTTCCAATAGGGGTACGACACATAGCTGTTAGATTTGAAGAACATCTTGCAACACAATGTGTAAACTTTTAAAATTTAAGCGAAATAAATATTTTCTATTTCTAATTCTATATTCCATTCATATGGAATTTAACTATACCTACTTATAAAAAGATAAACCGTTTCAACTTACGAACAAATTGATGCAGTTTATGAGGCCGTCGGTATACAGAGCACGCCCATTATCGCCCATCCCTATTTCAACTGACACCGCATGTAGGGTTTGGTTCCTGTTAAACTTAAATAGCCTCTTTCTTTATAGAAGTTTGATAGTTTGTATCCCATTTAATATTTTGCAGCTGCCTCGCTAAGTAACAAAGCAATAGGCATATTGCCTATAGTCAAGATTTGTTACTTTGCACAAAGCACAAACAAAGTCCTCTTAAATATACTTAAAACTAAGACCCCGCGCATTGACAGAGTCATCACGATTTCAAAGTAATCGAAAACAAAGAGTAGGGAATTCAACAGTAGCAAGGCGCTGTCGACACGGCGTGCGCTTTGCTCACATTACTCCATATTAGCTATCGTTTTGACACTGTAAAATTAAACTCCTTCGTCAGTCGTCTAGCTAGCCTATTTATGTACAGATGTAGTAAGTAAACATACGACATCGCTTTTACAAGGAAAAGTTCATATTTATATTGTTTTTCCAGTCGGCTTTAGTACAGGCGCCATCAGATATATCGCAACGAACAAGGTGCTCACATCTGAACACGGCTCTATTGTCAAGGCGATAGAGTGCGAGTTCAGATAATTTTTAGCACCCTGCAAAGTATAGATATATTTGATGGCGACTGTAACCCATTGATAGCTAATTGAAAAAGTAAGACCAATACGAACTTATCCTACAATACGCGCTCATGTTGCATCATTATGTATTACATTCTGTAAACGTAATGACGTACAACAGTTACTGATAAAACCTGGTAAAATCTTGCAAACTCCATGTCAGTTACAAAAGCCGACACTCGCACAACAATAACAGCCGAGAAGCATCGAAAATTTAAACTAAATTGATCGATGATCTGTATTCGAAGTTTCTAAAAATATCTTAAATTGGAGATAGAGCGGCGTAAACATATTTTTGAAATTTCGGACGCCGGCACATTTTTGTAGCATGAAGTGAGGGTAAAAAGGACAGCAGTTACAAAATGGAAGGGTGAGTTGGAAGTGAGGGTAAAAAGTACAGCAGTTACAAAATATAGTGACCACTTTTAAAGGTTAGCACTAACACAATATATGGTGATATGTAAAGCCCGTTGCAGACGGTGCGCAGTCGCTTGCGCAAGTGTTCAAACGAACGATCCCTTGCACCTGCCTAGTGCAGTGTCAGTGTATAGTAGACAGCCATGGATAAGCGTGAACTGGCGCCAGTACCAACGCTTTGCCACAGTATAATAATAGCTAAAGCAGTAGCTCAACTCCGCCCTTTATCAGAAACTAGCGACCCGCCCCGCCCCATATATCCTAGATATCGATTTTGAACGCAATTTGTTCAAGAACTACAAAGTTCAAAATGGCGGCCATTTTTCTTAATTCCGACTACAGATTCGTATTCAAAATCATTAATTCGAAATCATGAGGAATCCCAGATATCGATTTTGAAGGCAATCCGTGCAAGAACTACGAATTTCAGAATGGCGGCCATTTCTCTTAATTCAGATTACAGATTCGTTAAGTTTCGGTTTTATAATTGACGAGTTCAAACATCCGTAAACAGCAGAATAAAATCGTCTTCGACTAATTTTGCAGAAATATTCCTTATTGCGGGCGGTGCACTATATTAAACAAAACTACTCGTGTCGTTATGACAACCTCAACTGACCGTACTCCGAAGTTCTCCTAAACACCGTGTAGCGGCGCGTCTAGGTATCTGTGAGTGCACCGATTCACGAGTTTATTCGAAGTGGTTTGTTGCTGGTATATACTCACCTGTGGCGTTGCGTTCGGATTTAATTGCAATTGGCGCGGGGATGAAGTAGACTTGGCGGGAGCGAATGAGTCGCACTCGCGTAAGGACCAAAGCGAGTGTAACTAAGCAACTTGCTGTTGCACTTTTACTCAATAAAATAGGTTTAGACGATGAAATTATATGGCACGTATGTGCAGTAATAACTTGCGCGAGCTTCTGCGTATCGTTTACATCTGGCTTAACTTAGCCTAATCTCACTATATTACTCTTGCTCTATTGATTCCGTTTATTTGATATTATTAGTATATTCTGTACAGTGATTCTTGAAATACAAAGATGGCAGCGCCCGCTGTCATTCAAGCTGTAGGATGGCGTGAAGTCGCAGTGGTCTAGGTAATGGCGCACTCTATGGGCGCGTTGGCGGGCAGGCGCGCGGCGAGCAGCGCGGCGACGGCGCGCGCCAGGTAGGTCATGGTGCCGTAGGAGCCGCTGGGCGCGCTGTCGTACAGGTGCTGGCACACGCCCGCCGCGCCGCCGCACACCAGCGCGCCGCCGCCGCCCGCCGCCTTCGCGCAGCACAGCGTCGCGTCGCCCGAGCACCGCATCTGCCAACACACTCACCGCTCACCACTCACCACTCACCAGTCACCAGGCTCCGCTCGAACCCTCTATTTATACTTATTTCTCTACTCGCGTACTAAAACGCTAAAGCTGGGTACGAATCTGAGCGGCTCAGCTCGAGGCATGCTCGCCCCGCGCGGCGAGCTGCTCGCGAGACAAACTATTGCGCGTAAACATGCGCGGGTGAGGCAGCGTGCTCGCCGCGAACCGACATTTAAAAATGGCGTCGGACACGATGACAGCCGCGGCTGCGTTTATCATAATTCACCGAATTATTAAAAAAAAGAAGAAGAAATCGCCTCGGTGGTGGAACGGCTCAGCAACTTTATCAAATTTGTACGCGCCTAGCCCACAGACAAGTTAGAACTTGTACTTCTGCCCGCGGCCCGCTCGTATACAAATCAAATTACGCGAGGCACGCACACCGTGGCCCCTTTGAGTCCCGACCGACTCTAGCGGCGCCGCCGCTCGCCCGCTGTTCGCGCACAGTAGCGGCGTTAGAGTATGGCGCGGTTGGGCGACCGCCCAGGGCGCCAGATATAAAGGGCGCCTGCGACTGGTTATGTTATCCTATCCGTTCCTTTTTTTCGTATGGGTTTGAATTGCAATTGGTGGGCGCCTTACAAATCTCGCCCTGGGCGCTGGTTATGCTAAAACCGGCCCTGCTCGCGCACAGTGCGTGAGCGCGAACGAATTCGAGCAAAATAGGTGAGCCGTGCGTGCCTCAACCCGAGGCTACTCTAATTCGTACCCAGCTTTACATTGATATCGTTAATGGTATTAGAATACCGTCTATACCGTAACCGAAGTAAAAACTGTTCTATAATGAGTTCCATAGTAATAACTGTTCTTTTATAACTATTATGGCATCGTTATTGGCAGTTATTAGCATGGTTACAGTTATTGCGGGTTCGTATTATAGTAGGTGAGTAGAAAAACATAGTTACTCACATCACATTTCATTGTCAATCAATTGGTATGAGATTTGTACCTGTTATTTATTTATTTTATGTACAAATATCTCACCTGATCCTCCAAAAATATCTGATTAGCCTTGTGCACTAAGTGTTCCACGGTGATAGTGGCCCCCAGGTTGTCGACGGCGCGGTACTCCACCACCAGCGTCAGCACCATAAGCGCCTCCACCACGAGCTGCCGGTACTCCGGCTGCGGGATAGAGTTCAGTACCGTCTCGACGGCGAGCGCGAATTTTAACTCGCCAGACGTCATCTCTTGGGTCAGATTCGGCTGCAGCACTTTGCCTTGGATGACTAGACCTTGGCACTGAAAAGAAAATGTTCAATGATGTTTTTATTGCCAATAAGTTGTACAAAGAACATAAGTTAATATCGAATCTGGTGATGTTCATGTAATTAAATTAAATGATCAAGAGTACGATTTAGAAGGCTAAAACTTAAGATAGGCTAAGACATAATGGAATCAATGGATCTGAAAATCAATGCGCAGTAATTAAATGACATCTAAAGTGGCAAGTGCGTTGAAGTGGGCTGGGCAGTAAGTAAGAGGCCACATATGATAAAGTCGGTAGTGTTCCGCGATCTGGATTTCAATAACCATAACGCTTACGTGTCTGCCGTATTCTTTGATTATAACCGTGAAAGCACGATTAGAAACCAAATCTTCGATGGTTTTATTTTAAACCATGACATCTTTTTAGCATGTTTTTGGTTGAATCATCGTAACCCTACGATTTTTAACAATCATTTTTGATTCAATAGTTGAGTATTTATACCTTATCTTAATCCTGGTAAAACATTATTTTAAAAATATTTTTTGTGGTTTTATACTAAACAGCAATTATCTGTATCCTTAAGCTATATCCATGTCACGTTTTTGCGCGGACGCACATAAAGCTATCCCCTTTTATTGTTGTGTGGACGCGACATGATATGTGGCCTCTGCATTCAGCCTAGGTGTCCCGTACCTTCTCGAGCACGCCCCAGACGCGCGGGTAGAAGTCGCGCGGCACGCGGTTGAGCGCGCCGTCCAGCCGGCGCCGGCGCAGCCACTGGCCCTGCCGGTCCGGCTCCGCCATCGGCGCCGCTGCACACCACACCAACAACGGTCAAATACGGACCATGCCTATACTCAACATACATTACTTACACCAAACCAAACTTAAATAATACATGATTGTAGTCACTTTTATTATCTCAAAATACATAATAATTAAACTAGAAACCTCATTTTTCTTTTTTATTTCTATTTTAGTTTTTGGTTTTTTTTTTTAATAAGTGTATTGTTTTTTAGTCCAAAAATGAGCATTTTGTGATTATAAAAGTTAAAAATGAACTTTAGCAATAGCTACGATTTCTAAGTTAACGTATATACTCGTACAGTGTGTCCCTGGATAAGGTGCGAAAAAGAAAAACATTGTTTGCTGTCAACCCTATCGGAACAAAGTTCAAATCCCGGTAAGGGCAGATATTTGTGTGATGAGCGCGAATATTTGTTTCTGAGTTTTGGATGTTTTCTATATATATTTAAGTATGTATTTCTCTATTTAAGTATATTTATCGTTGTCTAGTACCCATATTACAAGCCTAGAACTTAGTTTGGGACTAGTTCAATTTGTGTGAGATCGTCCCCTGATATTTATCATTTATCATTCATTATATGAGGTCTATTGAGATGAAATAAACGGTTTTTAAACCTAGATTATTTTCGGAGTCAATTAAATAAATAACAAAAAGAAAATTACGCCAAACACCAAAAAGAACAGGGATTTCCTCAAAAAATGTTTTTTTTTAAATTCCCGCTAGTTCCTAAAATTACTTAAAAATATGCCCATATTATTATTAGCAATAATTATTTATTAACTCATTAGCTTTACTTAAAAAAGAATTACGTGTCTATAGTCGGATTTTTATTCCCACAGAAAAAATGTAAACAAAGGTGTTGCCGCTAACGAAAAACATTTGCAGCATTCAAAATATTTATATTTTCCACATTTATAAGAAATTGACTTATTATAAAAAATCTATATATTTCAATCAACATGAAAGAATTTTATTTGTTAATGACGAACTTTATTTTGAAATCAACTCTTTGTTACATTCATTTAAAACGAGAGTACTCTTTTTCTATGCATAATTTATTTATTGCAATGGTATCACTGACTCGATACACCCGTGTCAACAAGTTGAGGGCCGCTTGATTGATGTGAGACGTCACTAACACTCGCTTCACAATTCGTGCTCCCGTCGTAATCGCTTTCCAGTGACTTTGTTAAATGTTCTGTTAAATTTTAATTATTTCTCAAATTTATTTTTAATGTCACTGTTACAGCGAAATGATAACTTAATATTATTTATGTTGCTGGCCCGAACTTTGAGATTCCCTGAAACGTCACTTTGACAGTGACGTAATTTTGTTTACATTTTTTCTGTGGGATTAAAAATCAGACTGTAATGCAAACACGACATTTTTGATGAGCGGTTAAAGATATTATGGCTCAATAGAGCTCATATGAGGCGAGATATTTCACTTTGTTCCGATAGGTTTGAGAGCAAACAATAATTTTGTTGTAATAAAATGAAGCAATAACAAAAAATATTGTTGTTGAAATTGCATCTAGTTTCATTCCTTATTCGTTTGTGCACCTTATCCAGGGACACACTGTATAATTTACCTTCAATTATTTTCTTGAAGATATACTCGCCTTTGTACGTTTTATTTTATAAGGCTCAATTGTACAATTATGAGTTAACATACATACTTACGCTGACAATCAAGAATATTTTTTGTCACTTGGCCCTCCCAACACATTTGTAATTTGGACATTTCGAAAGCTCCTGTGACTCAAAATCCACTTACCAGATCTCATCCAGATCTGCTGTTTGTTTCTCATGACATAGATTTTTTTTTACATTTTGCATAGTATTGCGATACATTTTAAAATATCTGTTCACGCCTGACGTTCACATTTAGTTTTAAGTCTTATTATCATGTAAACTAGACTCAATTTGCATTGTATTCTGTCACACCAATCCGAACGCCATAATATCACGACATATCTCAAACAACCAATCACAAACATTTATCTCACATACGTCACACTCCCTCCCATATCAACTTCCCACTTGCATTCATCCTCTCAAACAGAAACGTTGTACTCACTAATCTTTGTAATTAAAGAAAAATTATAAAAAAACCAAGTTTCAATCATCTCCTTGTTTCCATCCGGAACAAATTGGCGACCGTGACAGGACCTGCAGCATTATATCGGTTCTGAGATCTCAGTTGCAGAGCCTTTGTTGCCAAGCGCTTCGAGGTCATCGCCGCGGGCACGCCGTGCCGCGCCCACATTCCTGCACCGGGAAGCCGCAACACGCCTACCTCGTGCCTCAGCAGCCGCCTGACCCTACACCTGGAGTATCTTGGTGACGTACCCCGACGGATCACGCCTATCACGCAGCAGTGCCACGCAAAGTGTCGAGAGCCAAGTGCCACGTCAAGTGCCTAGTGCCAGTAGTGCCACGTCTCGTACTAACAATACCTATATCTTCGCCTGCCTGCCCCATTAAGTGAGCCCGTTCCTAAATTCTTCCTAGGTCTTCCAACTTCGATTTGTGCAATTAGTGATTTCAGTTTCTAGAATGTTCTGGTCTGCCTTTTCTACCTAAATACTCCAAAATACTTTTGCTATACGCGAAAATTTTATTCTGTTAATTATTAAAGCGCTTAGGTACTTACTGCAAGACACGGGAAACCTAAGTGTTGAGAAATATGCAAGTCATCCTACATTTTATGCCTATGTTTATGCTTTAAATTGCATTATCGCCTGTGCAACAGTGTTCTTCCTATAACCACTCTAATATTTCATCTATAAACTTAAGTACTATCGCCTATAGAATTTAATTAATTTAAACCTAAATAATTGTTAAGCTTAAGGCAAGCTTAGCTATAGCTTTTATTTTAAAACATCACGTTTCCCACGCTGTTCGTACGTTTCCTTATTTTATTACAATTGATCAGCTGTGCGCATTTGTCACATTCCAGTATTTGACCTACATCTGTGCATTGCCCGGCGCGTGACGTCATCCGCCATTGTTCCCTGCGCCGGCGCTTGTCTACAGAACCGGTCTCGGCCGCAGCAGCTCGGGCGCCTGGTCAGCTGATCTATGAAGTGAGGAGCGTATCGTATGCCAACTTATTTAACTTGTTTACTTACTAATTTTGCTGCGCGTGATTGATTGTCTCGATATTTTCGTCATGTCTTTAGAGCACAAGCAAGACGAGAAGTTAAAGACGCTTACCGCTAAACGAAGTTCGATTAAAGGCCGCTTAACGAAATTCAAAAATTACCTAGATACTATTACATCATTAGAAAGTATTTCTCCCATAGAAGTAAATAAGCTTGAGATGAAGTTATCGAGACTGCGCGCGCTATTTGTTGATTTTGATGAAGTGCAAAACCAAATAGAGGTTTTAAGTGAATCCACCCTCGCTGAAGAAGTGAATGTTCGCGATTACTTCGAACAAGATTTCGATACTTACATTGCAATTGCGCAAAATTTTACTGAAAAATGTTCGCCTATTGAAATCAACCCATTAAGTAACAAAAATAATTCAAGAAACTCTTCTTGTTCTTCACAGTGTCGTCACCATGACGATTGTAATGTTCTCGGCTTTCGATTGCCCGTAATTAAAATCCCTAATTTTGACGGCACATGTTTTAAATGGTTAGAGTTTAAAGAGACATTCATGTCATTGGTTCACGACAATGACAAAATAAAAAATATTCATAAATTTCACTATCTCCATTCATATTTGGAAGGGGAAGCTGCCCGCGTTCTATGTAATTTAGAAGTGACGGACAGCAATTATTCTGAGGCTTGGCAACTTCTGTGCAAACGGTTTGATAATAAGCGTCAATTAATCAACAATCACCTAAAGGCTTTATTTAATATTGAGTCCGTGCGTGAGACTGACAAGTCGCTTCGGTTCATTGTCGACCACATCACAAAGAACTTGCGGGCTCTCCGCACCCTTGGACTGCCTACAGAACAATGGGACGTGCTCATTATTTACATGGTAACAGCCAAACTTGACGGCGGCACCTGCTACAAATGGGAAGAGCATAGGAATATACTGTCGGAGATTCCTACTTTAGTAAATTTTTTCGACTTCCTCAAAAACAGGGCTGATGTTTTAGAGACTGTAAATAGACAGAAGCACGACAAGAACAAACACCTACCGCCACAGCCTGTACCTAGGTCACACAGCAAATCCTTTGCCTTAACTACTAAACAAACGACTCCATTTTCTACAAAGTCGCCCTATGAATGTTTAGTGTGTAAGGCTCACCATCGTATTTACGAATGTACTACCTTTAAAGCAAAACCAGCAGAAGATCGGCGTTCGTTAGCTTCGACACTTAAACTGTGTGAAAATTGTTTAAGGGTTGGCCATGAGGTTCAGGCCTGTAGACTTCCGGGTTCTTGTCGCCTATGTAAACAAAAACACAACAGTTTACTGCACGTGCCCGATAATAATGAAATGCCTAGTACTAGTACTAATTCATCCCACAATTTGGCTGCCATGACTAGCTCCGACGTCTTATTGTGCACTGCCAAGGTTCAATTAAAAAATCCTAAAAACAATAAAACTCTTATAGTTCGTGCTTTACTTGACAGCGGGAGTCAATCTAGTTTTATTAGCGAACGCGTCAAACAAACCCTAAACTTGACTCCTCAGCCATCGAATGTAAGTATAGTTGGCCTCTCAGATACCCCTCTAACTATAAATTCCAAACGTTGTTTCCTTCATCTTCAGTCGCTTAACGACTCCTTCAATGTCAATATGACTTGTCTAGTCATACCCAAAATTGCTGACAAACTACCTAAAGCTAATGTTGACGTAAGTCGCTACGATTTATCCCAAGTTCAACTTGCGGACCCCAATTTTTACGAAGCCTCCGCCATTGACATGCTTATTGGTGCTGACTTGTTTTGGGACCTGATAGGGTCCAATCAGCGGTCCTTAGGCGACAATAGTCCCTTCCTCCGTAGCTCTAAACTGGGATGGCTAATAGCAGGTCCTCTGCCTATATTATCTAATAAAGTCGCATTTACTCGATCTATTTACAAACCTATTCATTGTAATTTTACATTTAATGAGCCTAACTTACCTACAATACACGAGGAACTTGCGAGATTTTGGGAATTAGAAAATATTCCCCAGTCTTCCCCTTATACTATGGAAGAGAAACTTTGCGAACAGCACTACCTATCTAATACCTACCGACTAAATAACGGTCGTTTTTGCGTAGGCCTCCCACTTCGTGATGAGAAAGATTGCCTAGGCAACTCCTACTCGTTAGCTATAAAACGGTTTTGTAGTCTAGAAGCGCGCTTTAGGAAACAGCCTAACCTAAAAAAGCAGTACTCCGAATTCATACGTGAGTATGCCGAACTCGGTCATCTCGAAGAATCTTCTAATGACCGACCTGCCAATGCCTATTTTCTCCCTCACCATCCTGTAATAAGGGACCAAAGCGAATCGACCAAACTCCGCGTCGTCTTTGACGGCTCGGCGCGAACCACATCTGGGTTTTCCGTCAATGACTTGCAAATGGTGGGGCCTGTAATACAGGACTCTCTGTTTAACATATTAATTCGTTTCCGTCAGCACAAATATATTATTTCTGGGGATATCGAAAAGATGTTTAGGCAGGTTTTAATAAACGAAGCGGATCGCGATTTACAACTTATACTGTGGCGAGACCACGAAAATGAATCTTTTCGTGCTCTAAGGCTGAAGACAGTCACATATGGGTTTTCAAGTGCCAGTTTTCTAACAACTCGATGCATTTGGCAACTTGGCGAGGAGTGCACTGACCCCATGATAAAAACTATTATTAAAAACGACTTTTATTGCGACGACCTATTATCTGGGACCGACTCAGAGGAAGAGCTAAAGTACATTCAGCGTCGGGTGTCGTGTGAACTTGCCAAAGGTTGCTTTCCCCTTAGAAAGTACAGATCTAATGCTCGTAACCTTTTAACTGACTTAGCTTCGCCTGAAGAAGGTAACCTCATAATCAGTAATGCAACCAGCACTTTAGGTATTGGGTGGTCTCCTACTTCTGACAACCTCTTATTCCAAATAGACCATTTACCCAACTCTGTTTTAACTAAGAGGACAATATTGTCCTCTACCTTTAAAATATTTGACCCCCTTGGAGTCCTATCATTATGTACCATAAAACCTAAAATTATGATTCAAACTTTGTGGTGTTTAAAATTGGATTGGGACGAAGAAGTGCCCCAAGACTTGCAAACCAATTGGTTAAAGTTTGCCCAGAATTTAAACGCACTTTCGTCCATACAAGTCCCTAGACGAGTTTTAATTGACAACCCTATTTATGTAGAAATGCATTGCTTTAATGACGCGTCACAAAAGGCCTACGGCTCGTGCATCTACCTTAGATCAAAGGACGCCGAAGGTCATGTGCAGAACCACCTTTTGTGCGCTAAAGCGCGCGTTGCGCCCTTAAAGACTACCACGATACCCCGACTCGAGCTCTGCGCGGCACTGCTGGGGGCTCAGTTAAGCTCCGCCGTAACTAGCGCCTTACGCTGTCATATTGACCGGCATATTTACTGGACCGACTCTAAAGTGGTACTTGGGTGGTTACAGACCACAAACAAAACTCATACGTTCGTAGCCAATCGTGTAGCTGCTATTAGTGAACTCACCGATTCTTCCAACTGGCGTTACGTTCCAACGGCGGAAAACCCAGCAGACCTATGTTCACGAGGTATAGACCCCCATAATGTAGGTAGTGCTAACATATGGTGGCATGGCCCCGCTTACCTACAGAAGCCTGAGACCTTTTGGCCAACTTTGGACTCGCGGGTCTCTGAACTCCCAGAGTTAAAAGCGTTATCCACTTTGCTGGCGGAACCTGCACCTGCGGCAGCAGCTATTGACGTTACCAAATTTTCCAAATTAACTAGAGTGCAAAGAGTATGTGCTAGAGTCCTTAGATTTATAAACAACTGTCAAAACCCACAGAATAAACTAATAGGCCCACTTCAAGTTATAGAACTTCAAAATGCCCTTTACTTACTACTCAAATTCGCTCAAACAGACTCATTTCCATTAGAAACTAAATGTCTAAAAGACAAAAAACCATTACCCATAAAATCTAATCTAAACTCACTCAATCCTTTTGTTGACGATCAAGGCCTCATTCGTGTCGGCGGCAGGATCGACAATTCTAATCACCCTTACGACAAACGGCACCCTATTCTCCTAAAAGGTAATCATAATATGACTAAGCTGATATTTGAGTATGAGCACCAGCGCCTTTTGCACGCGCCACCCCAGCTTTTGCTCGGTTCCATTCGTGACCAATATTGGCCAATAGGTGGTCGTAAATTGGCACGCCACATCTATGATCATTGCGTCAGGTGCCGTCGGTTTAGGGGCAAAGGCATGATTAATATAATGAGCAATCTCCCACCTGAACGAGTGGAAACGGATTTTCCCTTTAATATTGTCACGACTGATTTCGCGGGACCATTTTTAATCACCGACTGTAAGAGTCGGGGATGTAAAATAACGAAATGTTATTTATGCATTTTTATATGTTTTAGGTATAGGTGCATGCATTTAGAAGCAGTTAGCGAGTTGAGTAAAGATGCCTTTATTTTAACTTTAAAGCGATTTATTGCCCGAAGAGGCATGCCCAAAATAATTTATTGCGACAACGGGCGTAACTATGTAGCGGCGGCTAAAGAAATAAAAGATTTTTTCGAGTCAAACAATCACTCTATTTGCGATTACGCAGCTCAGCGAGGAATTGAATTTAGATTTTCCCCGGTATGCGCCCCTCACTTCAACGGTCTAGCCGAGGCCGGCGTCAAATCCGCTAAATTTCACATCCGTCGGATATTAGGGCAAACTCACCTAACATTCGAAGAGCTGGCGTCCTTGTTTGCACAAGTCGAAGCTATCCTCAATAGCCGACCCCTTTGCCCTCTGAGCCCCTCACCTAACGATTTCCAACCTCTTACCCCCGCTCACTTCATGATTGGCAGGCCACTGACTTCACTGCCGTCGCCGTGTTTCGAAGACTCCAATACTTCGCGCCTCGACCGGTTCCAGCGCCTTGAAAAAGCCCGTCAGCACTTTTGGAAACGATGGTCACGAGAATACGTCGCTGACTTACAACAACGCACGAAATGGCGCGTTAAGAGCAAAGATTTGCAGTTGGATGACCTTGTACTCATCAAGGACGAAGCCCCACCACTATGTTGGCGCTTGGGACGAGTCAGCAAATTATTTCCTGGATCCGACGGCGTTCCACGCGTTGCAGAGGTCAACACAGCCAACGGGACCTTACGGAGGGCCCTTAATCGACTCTGCCTATTACCTGCCAGCCATTAAGCTGGTTTCAAATTCAAGCTTTCAAGCTAGAGCTCTCAACGGCCGGGAAGATGTTCACGCCTGACGTTCACATTTAGTTTTAAGTCTTATTATCATGTAAACTAGACTCAATTTGCATTGTATTCTGTCACACCAATCCGAACGCCATAATATCACGACATATCTCAAACAACCAATCACAAACATTTATCTCACATACGTCACACTCCCTCCCATATCAACTTCCCACTTGCATTCATCCTCTCAAACAGAAACGTTGTACTCACTAATCTTTGTAATAAAAAGAAAAATTATAAAAAAACCAAGTTTCAATCATCTCCTTGTTTCCATCCGGAACAATATCTAAAGAATGTAAGGATATTTTTATCCCTAGTCAGTTTTGCCGTGTGTAGGTATCTATATAAAAATTCTAAAGTTTATCTAAGGCATGCTTTTCGTAATTAATATACGTTACTTACTGTCCTCAATATTGCCCTGTAGCGATTGTCCATCTAGGATTATTTGAGACTTCTTTCCATACCGGTTTGATTTGTTACTAACGATTGAGAAGTTTCCACGGCCTACTGAAAATGTGTAAATTATTATTAGATTTAAGCATAAATATAAATCATATCAAACATGTTTTAACATAAAAAGGCAAACAATAATTATATTAATAACAAACACATCCTAATCACTAAAATAAACACAAATATAAAAAACACTTAAACGGATCACCACAACGTTTAAAATACGGGGAATATACACGCAAGGTAACGAGGGGTACACACTTAACAAAACAAAAGCAAAATTCTGTCGTGTGCAACGGTATGAACTCGCCTTTACTCTTAGAGATCTTTTCCTTTATAACACACAATGAATTTGCTGGAAAGGAATAATGCATGTTGAAAAATACAATAACAAGTTAAATTCAGAAAATAGATTGTTTAAAATTTGTTACCCGATCCAAATAAATATAAATATATTATTTATGGATGGAGGAAGAAGCTAAGGACAAATTTTAGGGTAAAACTGTACGTGTGACTAGTTTCAGCTGGTTTGGAAAGGAAAGTTTTTTAAAAGAAGAGGTTTACAAAAAATATAAATAATCAACATGGGTTTGTCAAACAATTCTAGTGTAATTGCTTGAACTTCAAAGCTAAACCTAGGCAATAAGACAGTTTCTTACCACTGTTGATTGCAAACTCCTTTCCACTGAGAATGTGGTAGAGTAAGTTCTTCATCTCAAACGGGGACAGGTTGAGCAAATGTTCCGACGCCTCTTCGCCGTCACACGACAGCGTTCGTGATAGTTCGGTCGCCATTACCTATACGATAACACGGACTCAGTTCCAAGATACAATTTGTTCAAGTAAAACTTAGACAGAAGATGAGAACCAGAAGAGAAAACAAGTCTACTTAGTTTTACATACATTAACGCAATCCTGTCACCTTAAGGTGGGCACGAATTAGAGCAGCCTCGGGTTGAGGCACGCACGGCTCACCTATTTTACTCAAATTCGTACGCGCTCACGGGCTGTTCACGAGCAGCGGGCGAGCGGCGCTCGGCGAGCCGCCAAAAATGGGTCTTTTGACCGTGCTCAAAGGCGCCTCGGTGTGCGTACCTCGCGTAATTTGGACGTGTATCCGAGTGTGCCGCGGGCAGAACGACAAGTTCTAACTTGTCTGTGGGCGAGGCGCGTACAAATTTAATAAATTTGCTGAGCCGTTCCACCACCGACGCGATTACTTCTGCTTTTTGTTAATAATTCGGTGAATTGCGGTGAACACCCGCGCATGTTTATGTGTAACAATTTGGCTCGCGAGCAGCACGCCGCGCGGGGTGAGCATGCCTCAGGCTGAGCCGCTCAGATTCGTACCCAGCTTAAAATAAAGTGTCTGAGCACGTGTTCGTTTTTTGAAAATTCTAACCCGTCAGCCAGCTGTATTACCTGAATGATAAGGCCGACCCTCAGCCGTAGCATCTCCAGGAACAGCTGCGGCTCCGTCCGGATGAACATGGCGAGGTACACAAGCAATTCCTGCGTCAGCATAGCCGTGCTCTCGTCGTCGCCATAAGCCTGCCAGTCGTTAACATATTAGGGATCACGATTATAATCAAGGTTCATTATTTCACACTAAGCACGGAAAGCAAGAACATACGTTAGGGATTTTTTGTGAAGTGTACCTAGGCATGACATTACCATTTTGTATTCACTTCGTTTCGTTAACAGTAGCGGATCTAATTTGTCAGGCGCCTAGGTCAGTCATTATATTATATAGAAATGAACGAATACCGGTGTTAGCTCAATAATTATCATATAAGTACCTACAGGACCCTTTCGAATGAAACACACGTCATGATAAAGTCGTATTTTCATTACTAAGGTAATCTGACAGTTCTCGAGTATTATAGCTAGACCCCGTATATTTGGTGCCGTTGACACAAAATCGACGTCACGGTGCATATAGGCTGATTCAAATTAGTTTTATAGTAATGATTTATAACGTACATGTCAATTTCTTTATTTAATCTTTATCGAGATTAAAAATAAGCGAAGATATACAAAATGTCTAATTGATTTTTACCGCCAAAGCCGGCAAATCACGTCATCGGATTGTCGTGCCGGATCGCCGAGCCCTCAGCACGCTCGATACATTTTGTATCGGCGCGGTTGCGGCATATGACGTCGGTGGCGTCGGGGGCACGTAAAGTTGGAGGCGACCGTGGCGTTCAAAAGGTTAATTAATTTTTGACCGTCTTTCACCTACGCAGCCAATTAATTATTATGTAAACTGAAATAGTTATATGCATTTTTATTTACGTGCATAGTTTTACATTGATAGGTTTTAGAAAATTAAATATCAATTTGGTAACTCTAACGGTAGTGTTATAATTTTATAAAGCAACCTGCTGTATGTGAAATTACGTCACTTTTACGTCAGCGGCACCAAACGTGCGGGTCTGAATTTATCGCAAAAGTTAGCAAAAATAAAAGGTGACAGGTAAAAACAAAACTTTTTTTGTTTCATTATTTTTTACCCAATTAAATATGACTTTAGTGCTGCCTTCGTCAAAGTGTTACAGTTGAACAGGTGAAATAGTTTAATTTTGAACCTCTGAGAGCTTTACATTCGCTAGCGCACTGTTATACTTTAATATTATTATAATAAGACTTATAAAAATGACGGTATCAAATGCGCATTCAGCACAACACTCATTGGAAAAGTACATGTTCTCCGATACTAAACAGTGTTTTTTTCAATATTAAACAGATTAATGATCTTATAAATAAACTGACATTGGTTGAAATGAAGAAATGACAGTTTTAATCAGTCAGTTTTCAATGGCTTAATGTTCACTTTATATTTTTTTTATACTAAGATGGGCATCTGACTTGGATGTCACTTTATGAAAACGTCTCTAAGTGCGGAGTTCGTATATATTTTAAACAGAACTTTTATTTTAGTCTAAATCATTTCGCACGTTTATTTCGAGAGTGACACTATGCAAAAAATATTTTCATTCAAAGTAAATTATTTTTAACCGCAATAACGTCACTATTGAAATGGTTTTGTTTTTAGTTTAGTGTCACTCTCAAAATTAACGTGCGATTTGTAAACTGATGTCAAATGCACCGCAGTTGATTAAAAAGTGTAATATGTTTAACTATTGTTGGACTCCGCATCAAAAGTGCTGATCAATTCACTTAGTCGTCGTAAATGCCATAATTGACGACTTATTATCGTTCATATAGTATTTTATTCCATTAAACCGCAGTAACAACGACACAGGGCAACATGGCAATAAAACCTAAGTACGTATAAAAAGGAATATTTTTTACCTTCTCGTATTCGTGTTCATGCTTCTTATTGCGAAATGTCTGCTTGTAACAAATATTGGAATAGTTTAAAAGGTCGTTGTAATATTTATTAATATCACTAGCTAGACTAATTAAACTATGAATGCCTGGAACGGCGTTTTAGCGTCTCTATGGTTAAGGGCAATTTTCCGATATGGTAAGCCTTGTTTCATCTTTTTGTCGATACAGAACGAATACAAGACAGAGTGACAAAAGTACCACGTTAGTGATTTGGTTTCACGGTAAAGCACTCACAAAGGCATGTACAGCCGAGGAATTTCATTGCTTAACAGTTTGACATAATACGTCATGACACGCCGTTATTTGTGACACGCCGGGAAATAATATATGGAATAATATATAATAATAATATATGGAACTGCTAAATAATCAATTTCCTTGACTATACACTCGACCAAAAAAGTAGTAGGCGCACTGATATAGAATTTAGTTCATACGTCATAAAACAATTAAATTCGATCATAAGATGTGTTTCTCGACACGAAAGGTCGACGTTAAAAGTGAAATATATTACATTGTTAGCATAAATAAGCGTAAAACGTCGTTCCACTATTATTTAACGAATAATTATACAATAGTACTTTATATGATGTATGACGACTGATTTTGAATGTTTTTCAGGCGATAGTTAAGTGTCACTACAAAACATATCCACAGCACCGATCTACCTTAAGGTATGTAATTATAAGAACTACATGAAAACGCAACAACGCAGATCTTAATTCGATTAACATTTTACAATATATTTTCTTGCGACCCCTGCGTATTACTTGTCCATACACCCCAGTAATCATTTAAACCAGTAAAAATGTGTTTGTTTGTTCTGTCTTGACCTCAACCGATTGATGTGAAACTTAGTCCAGTTCACTGATCAAGGGTACTTTGCATTCCGGAAAATCGGACAGGCCCCAACAGCAGTAAACTAATTCAGTGCAGACGTAGTCACACAGAATCATTATAGTTTTTGTAGGGCTAGCTGGAAGAGATCCCTTCAAAGGATAACTTCGCCTTCGTTTTTTTTAAGCATACAAAATTATTAGGTTAGATGATATAATAGATCTCACCAAATGTATCAGTTGGCGCAGTTCATTCTCAGGAAGCGGAGCAGTGATGGTATGCTCGTTGTTCGGCGGCATCCCCACCGTGATCTGCTTCTGGCGCACCAACAGGTCCGTCACAGCCTTGGCCAAGTCTTCGACGCGTTTGCCCAGCATCCCAGCCGTGTGGCGGACCAGGCCCCACAGCTTTTGGGTACAGGCCTTCTCGTAAAGAGACTTGAGGAGATCCTTAACTGTTACCACTTTGCCGTTCTCTTGCATGCCTGTTGGGTAAAATATTGGGTTGAACATAGATCGCACGATATATACATACTGCTAACATTCAAGCAAACACTGCTTAAATGTTGATAATTTTTGTCTCTTCACGCATTCACTGCAGGCAACGCATATAACCGTTCTCCTATCACCCAGTGATTTAAACGTGCGTTTTATCTGCAAGCTCCGTATAAAACAAAAGATACAGCACGCGGCGAAAGTTCTATAAACGATGCCGGCAGTGAATGCGTTAATCAAAATGGTATTGTCCGGTGCTGTCCATTTGTTGCCATTAATAGATCGTATTATATGATGCAACTTATCGGAAAAGCACAAACCAGTACGGTATGGTACAGTAAAGCAGATACCGGCACTGATACAGTCTGGCAATAATGTAAAATCGTATGACTCATCTACTGATGTTACTCGTCTCTAAGGTTCAGCTATCATGCGGAACCAGCGGCCTTCACAAGACCTCACCACTGTTAAATTCCAGGCCGTGCGTATCGACGAGGTACTGCAGGATGTCTCCCTGCTCATCCAAACTCTCTGTCTCCCGCAGCATGGCTAATAGCTCGTCGGTCTCTTGCGCGGCGTACACGATTGTCTGCGACTCCGACGTCGTTCGGTTGCGGACTATCGTCGGGATGGTCTTGCTTGTGCCTGGAATTAGAGGAGCTTGAGAGTACTTGAATACCATGGTATCCGGGGCTTAGCTACATGGCAACCCTTGGGTATATTATCCAAAGTAATGTGGTTGGTAAATAACAAAAGTGCTGTATGGACGATATCCATAAAGTTCAAAGTTACAGAATTTATAATTACACTCTTGCACTCCTTAGCGACTGGACTGTGAAATAGTTAGGAGCGTATTTAATCATTAGATAAAGAAATAAAGACAACAGCGAAAATGTACTTTATTATTCCAGATCGTATAATTGCCATCAAATATGGCAATGGCAAACCAGGTTTTAACAAATATTTAATATGTCTTTCGGTTAAAGGAGCTAGTTTAAATATTTTTGACCAGTAATCTGCTCGATATAAAATAGCAACTGTACTTAATCAGGTTTTTTTTTAAAATATTTTGTATCAAAACACGGTAACTCAATTAACCTACAAACTGACCTGGTTCCTTAGGGGGTGACGGTACTTTTCGTTTCACTTCGTTCGCTGGTGGCGTCGTCGCGGTGCCAAGACTCGTAGTCGATGTACCCCTGAAAGTCCGTCTACTGTATTACGACCGCAAGGTTTAAAATTGTGAAGAGTTTGCTGACTATTTGAATGACGATAGTGATGACCATTCGGTCCTTTAAACTGTTTTATAAATTACCTGTTTTTTTTGTACATAAAACTGTTATCGTACACTCCGTTAATCGCTATCTTCTCAATGAAGTTGAACGGTCAGCTGAGTAATTCTCTCACTGCAATGACTCACCTTGATTCAAGATTCGTTTTTCAAAATTCAAAACTAAAAATATTTATTCCTAAAGTTGGCCACATAGGGTTCTTTTACACGTCAGTAATATGGAGTGAATACAATACAATACAACAATACAAATACTCTTTATTGAACACCAAAAATATAAAAATAAAAATAGAACATGGAACAGTACATTTAAATCATAGGTATACAACAGGCGGTCTTACCGCTAAATAGCGATCTCTTCCAGACAACCTTGAATCTTCTAGTGCTTCGGATAAGACGTTCACCATTTTCCGGTTAAAGGAAACAAACCGTATAAAATAACTGAGCCTTACTTGGTAATAGATTTTCTAGCATCCTCCGGCGAAGGACTGCGCCCGAAGACCGGCTCCACCTCGAGCCAGGACGGCTTCCGTTCAAGTTGCGGGCCCACGTACTCTCCCTCCATTCCTAGCGTGTCCGCTGACAGCAAAAAAGGTCCGTTAAGCAGGGTTCTCACGAGGCGATTTTAGTTGATCAACTTGATTGACAAATCGCTAATGAGAACATGTTTTCAATAAAAGTTGATCAACTTTTATTTGCCTCATAGATACTCAGGTCTATTTTGCGCTGTCAACCATGACGAATATATCCGTCAACGGCGTTTAAAAGGTTAATAAATCAGATATTAAATGAGACCAACTCCAAAATTATTACCAATTCTTAACACTTAATTTGCAGAAGTTTGAAATTTATCTGTTATAAAATTTAAACGAGACGAGTCGGGACGGGATGCGGCTTCTTCAATTACATTAAACATACTACAAAAACAAAATACATAAATTATTAGCGCTTTAATACCCTCGCTGGCGTCAGGATAATTGTTTTACCCTCTGTATCATAGTGTAGCCTGTAAGCATCATACCGCCTCGGTAATATTGTAAGTGCAAATGTGAATCTAACATCAAGGAAATAAAATTCATTTACCTTTGCTTAAATGCCATTTTCAATTTTGAAGCAAATGAAAATGAACTTTATGCTCACGAAAATATAGTTCAAACTAAATTGTCTTGATTATGTACCACCATATCACACCGGAAAAAAAGTGTATTTTATTTGTTTGCTACTAACCCGAATCCAAAATGTAATAAAAAACATAGTTCATGGTTGGATGACAGAGGGTTAATTTTGTTATTGTTAGTGGTGGTAGGACCCTGTGCAGGGTCAGAACGGATCGCTTCCACCATCTTAACCACTAACCAACCGCCAAACAACTCGTGTGGCTTCTCCTTACAATAAAAAAAAAACTTAACACTACATATCGCTAACAACAAACCAACGATGTAAAGGTGGGTACGAATTAGAGCAGCCTCGGCTTGAGGCAGGCACGGCTCACCTATTTTGCTCAAATTTGTACGCGCTCACGCGCTGTGTGCGAGCAGCGGGCGAGCGGCGCGCGGCGAGCCGTTAAACCGTGCGCAAAGGCGCCTTAGTGTGGGTGCCTCGCGTAATTTGGACGTGTATCCGAGCGTGCCGCGGACAGACCGACCGGTTCTAACTTGTTTGTGGGCGAGCCCCGTACAAATTTGATGAAGTTGCTGAACCGTTCCACCACCGAGGGATTTCTTCTTCTTTTTGTTAATAATTAGCTGAGTTATGACAAACGCAGCCGCGGCTGTCATCGTCGCCATTTTGAAATGTCGGCTCGCAGCGAGCACGCTGCCTCACCCGCGCATGTTTATGGGTAACAATTTGGCTCACGGGCGAGCATGCCTTAGGCTGAGCCGCTCAGATTCGTACCCAGCTTAATAGACAGTGCTCACAGTCGACGTTGATGGACCTCGTCTTCTTGATAGCGCCCCGCACGGACATGCGCCGCTTGAGCACGCGGGCGTTGCGCGCGCCGGCTGGCCGCGAGAGGAAGCTGACCTTGTTGCTGAAAGACTTGAGCAGGTGCTCTTCCAGGTAGCTCTGCACTTGAGGGTTCAGTTCTGGCAAACAAACGTCAAATGCATCAATTGTAAGTCAACATCAGCCCTAAACAGCATTAAATACAGTTTACAGTATACTCGGTTTCTTTCTTTCAAGCTTCTCCCTTTTGTAACCTGTAATGTAAGTATTAGTTTAAACTAATACTTATTAATTATTAACTACCTACACTGAACCTATTTAATAGTAAGGGTGATCATGCTTCGCCAACAAACTGTTCTGTAGCTTGACGAAATTTTTGTAATTTTCTTTTTTATTGTAATATTAAAAAAAAATAGGACTATGCTATGGTATCACTCTGGAAAATTGAAGGCTAAACTAAACATTTTGTATTCGCGGACCACTTTTGCAACTACAAAATCCCACAAACGGGATTCATCCTCCGGGGGGTACAATCCCTGGCTTATTTTTGTATTCAGGCTAAGCTACGCCAACCAGCAAAATAAATGGTAAAGATGCTAAAGCACTGGTCGTTACACCCATTGACGACGCAGCTGGCCTAGTTTGTAGTGACCCTGCCTACGAAGCCAGCGTTGCCAGGTTCGATTCCCAATCAGGGCAAATATTTGTGTGATGAGCGCGAGTTATTATTCATTAGTTGTTTCCCGCGACTCCCTCCGCGTTCAGTCGTTTATTGATATTCCCTCAGGAATCGTCAATTTTTTCGGGATAAAAAGTAGCCTATGTGCTATTTCAGACGATCTAACTCTGTGCCTAATTTCATCTAGATCGAAAAACTGTAATAACAAAACTTTAACTCTTTTCCACGACTCCTATGACATGATCTAAAGAAAGGATCAGGGTCAACTGGGGGAATTAAAAACTCGCACGAGCGTAGCTATGTCAATATGTTTGTGTTAAAACAAAAAGCATATCGAAATATTTAAAAGCACCATTGATTTTTCGTTATTTTAACGCTTATTCCGCTCTGTCGCACAGCTGGGTATTAAGGATGGGACAAACGCCCGTCATTATCAAAACATAACCCTATTCCGTACAGCAGAGACTTCCTTATGATGTTACGATATTATATTTTATATTATTTATAATAAACAAACACGCTTACATGAAATATCCAGTAAGTGTAGCTAAATAGAAATCCTGATAATGTTACTGTAAAAGAAATTCAGAAGAAAATTAACGCCGAGCCACAAGAATATTGGAAGAATAGTATACAAATGTCGACGATTAGATATGCCCCAATGACGTCCGTAGACTGTGAAGTGTTTCAACTCATAAATGGGTCCTAAATTCACAAGTAAAAATTTGGAAAAAAAATTGTCATTCTTTATTATTGGCGAAACTGTTTTTTTCTCGAACACAGACACCGGAATGGCAATCAATAATAAAATTGTCGTTATCACTACTAATACTACAATATACAATAAATCGTTTGGAAAGGGTGCAGCGCTCTTTCACCCGGTATTTGGCCTATAAGGACTGCACAAAAGTTATTGGTAAACGGAGTAGCTATAATAGTAGACTCAAATATTTCAAAATGCGTACTCTCCCAACAAGAAGAGACTATTTGGATCTTGTTTTGTTGCACAAAGTGATCAACGGTAAAGTTGTCGAGGGTAGTATTATGCAGAAGTTTAACTTTATTATCCCAAGCACTAATGTCAGGTCCTCGCGCATCACCTACCACTTTCCGTCCATGGTCAGCCAAATCAAACCTGGGTAAATTTTCTATCGTAAATAGAGTACAGTCGCAGTACAACGACTGCCAAAAAGAACACGATCTGGATGTTTATTCTGACAGTATCTCCTGCTGGAAGCGTAAACTGCTTCTGTATTCTTGAAATTATATGTAGAATAATATATTGTTAATTCTCTTTCAAATACTTGCTAATTGTAGTTTAGTTTAATTCATAGTTTTAGTTAAGTTACTTTCTAACTGTTCGTTGTTTTTGTGAATGCGTAGCATACCTGTTATTGAAGTGCTGGCAGGCCTTGCTCCCTGTATTTTTAAATGTATAAGCTTTGTACTTTGTTGGTGTGTCTAATAAATAAATAAATAAAAATATTATGACAACCCTTTGTCAGCTCTCATTGTATTTTCACCAAAACTGCTTTTCATCATAAAAGACAATACTCAAAATGAACATGAATAAAATTATTAAGTGTATAAATAAATATTATGACCATGTTCGAACTTCAAAAGTAGGTGGTTATGGATTAAAAATGGTAAATTGATCTGTTTATTTGAGTAGGGAAACGAAAAGGTCCCAAATAGTATTTAGTTTGGGACTATGTCAATTTGTGTAGGATTGTCCCCATTGAGAAAAACCTTTACTTGTGCCGTAGTAGGTTACACGAAAAGTGGCACAAGTATACCTGGAAGGGGGCGAGTTGATGAGTTTATATTTGAAGCTCCAGCCGTCAAGAAACATCAGCGCCATATAATACTTACTATCCGGGTATCCATCCTCTTGGCTCCCCAAGAAACTCAAGTTGGTGATAGCAGATGTGCTCAAGAACTCGCCCAGGTTGCCTAAAGTCACTCGGGTGCCGTTGATGTACCCTGATTTGAGCTTCTTCATGGTGGTAATCATGGCCATGGGGATTTTGCCCTGATCTAAAAATGAACACATGATGTTATTTGAAGAATTATTTAAAATAAGCATGCTAAGAATTGAAGACTATAAGCTTGAAAGCAGGGACAGTATTACTAGATATCAGTGTAAAATTAATATATAAATCAGATCTTATGAAATGTATCAATTATTTAGTTTTTAAGTTGGGCTATTTATTTTATAATAAATAAATATATCAATTTTATACGACAGGTGTTTGTATATCATATTAAGGAGGGAAGTATAAGATTTCAAGCAAATGATGGTCCGAAACGGGAAAATATTAGCAAATTGTTGAAGCAATAAAAATATTGTTGTGCAAGCTATTAATATTTTTTAATTTGGCTATGACAAAGTTATATTATGAATATTATGATATTATATGTAATATAGATCTAAGAAAGCATATTAAAATATTTATAAATTGTGTATTTTGTTTTAATTACAGAACAATAAAATTATATTATTAAACAGCAATTACTACACATACAGACAGGCCAATCTTGCTAGCAAAGATAAATTCCATCGTAACCCTAAGAGGTGGCAAGGCAACGCATAGACATTGTGCAATTTAAAGCTTGCATTATGAATGTCACGTACTAAGCAGATCGTCGTTTGTTTGCTTTTAGGTAAATTGGTAGAGAATGTCATTTGGCATGGCCGCCGTTTGTTTTTATGTGCAATAAAGGTTGTATAAATAAATAAAAAAGGAAACATTATTTAATTAAATAAAACACAGCTACAGCTTACTCACGCATTCATGTCAGGAAACGACCTGACCTCCATCAGGGGAAATTATTAAGAGTTCGGATCCCAAACACCAGGTGCAAGATTCCATAATTAATAGGCTGTCGGTAACATCAGGCTCTTGCAAGCTGTGTCTTATGTAATTGTAGAATGACTCATGAGTTTAAATAAAATGGTATCTGTCAGTTTACCTAACAAATACTGCGTGGCAAGCAGCGTGATGGTCGGCCGGCCGAGCATCTGCTTCCAGCTCATGCCCAGGAAGGCCACGTTGGCGGTGAACGTGCTGGCGAGCAGCGCCGGGTCGCGCGACATGTAGTACTCTTCGTAGTCGAAGTTCTAGACACCCATGCGGGAATTATCACACGGGAAATGAAGTGAGTTAAACTATTATATGAATTTAGTAAGTCATGGGAGAAATTAAGATATTTACATCAGAATTTGCAAGTCAATGCACGATTTTCTGTTTTTTTGTACGGAACTCTTTCGTATAAGATTGTTAGCTTTGGGAGTACGAGGTGCGCCACGCGTCGTTTTCTAAAATGACGTGTTATCTATTCAGATTTTTTTATTCTGAATGCAAGTATAAATAGTCGACTTAGAACTACTTTGCGTGAGGTTTAATAAAAATTGCAGTTCAATAATTAACTTAAGTCAACATAATGGTATGGATCCAAAATAATAAATGTCAATAAATAGTTAAATGGATTGCTCCTATGTATGGACTGAATAGGTACTATAATTACAGATAGATATGTATGTACAACACTGAAAATGATATTGTGTAAAATATGACCTGTTAGTAAAAACGAAACTTTGCACTCAAAACTCGGTATTATACATGTAGCTTACGGGATCGATAATTCATACTTAAACTACAACTAATACGTAATAGCACTAAACATAAGCGAGAGTAAAATAAAATACCAGGGTGGGTCAAACAGCAAGCAAATTCAAAATAAAACTTAGGGTAACCAAATAATACCTAGATACATTTGATTCAAGGTGAGAACGACAAGCGGTCTGCCGAGAAGGTTTTGCCAAGAAGACTTCAAGAAGTTAATTTCCGCTTTGAGAGTATCAACCATCAGCTCATAGTCAGAAGCAATGTAGAATCGCTTCATGTCGGAAAACTAACAAAGTAAATAAATCAATTATAATTTTGGCACAGCACGTGAAATAATGAGTTACTCACAACCTACCTGGCTTTAATTAAAGAAAAAATAAATAATAAAATAACAGTAACATTTGCTAGAAACTAAAAGTGCTACCTTACATTATGAAAGCAAAAGCATGTCCATTGATCACTATTATCTCAAAAACTAACAGGATACATACCGTTATATTATAACAATATCTGCCAGAAACATTTTGAGAAATATTTTTTTTGCTTTACTTATGCTTTTTGGTACCCAATTTTTTAAATGGGTGTACAGTCAGCATCAAAAATAGCTAAGCAGAATAAACATGCTCAAAATGATCTAGACACGACGTATTCTCTTGACCATAGAGTCGAGTGCAGATCTTTCTGAGCTCTTTGGTTGCGTAGCTACTTCTGCTGCTGACTCTTAACTATATTTTTCAAAAAATATTTTTGTTATCTGCTCTGATGCTTATTTTGTTCACAGATTTTTTTTAATACAACACTTTCAAAAACTTTGTAAAACCAATAAAAAGGAAATTAAAAACATTGGCATACAATGTCATAATGAAATAAGTGCCAGGAAAAAGGTCTACTTGTAAAAAATATTAACTGTTTTTTTTTGTATATCTCTTTTGCTGGGGTGATAGGCAGGTAAAGTTTGTTTCCTTCGCCTTCCACAAGGATACACAGCATATTAGAGAAGAAAAACAATAATAATTATATTTTTTTGTTGTAAAATGAAAATTTCAAAATGTTATTAGTTTTACCCTCAAAATTTAGGCAGTATTTTAAGAGAATGACACAATTAACAATGGATGAACTCGCTGAGAAAAGCTAGTCATTCCATATCATACCTGAGGTGTAAACGCGAATATTCGATCATTCAAAGAGTATAATTTGCTTGTACTCAGAATACCGACGTCACGCGACTTTCTTCCAGACAGGCCAAGCTTTTTATTCCTACCTAGAAATTCAAGACTATTGTTTAAAATAATTAAATTTCAATATTATTTCCAGAAAGAGGTTTACTTTAACTAAATAATAAAATGCTTAATATTGATTTTCTTTTATTATAGATGTGATTAAAAAAAATGATAATAGTATTTTAACCTTGTGCTGCCCAATGTACAGTTGACGTCATAAAGATACACTTTAGTACCTTGTCACTTTCGTTAACTGAGACAATTTCATATATAATTATATGTAATTGTCTCAGTGAATGAAAGTGACATTGTACTAAAGTGTAAACATATTTATGACGTCGACTGTACATCACATTGTACAAAGTGACAGCATAGGCGCACAGACTTGAAAAATAAAAAAATGAACTAAATGCCCAGTGCACTGCAAGTCGATGTCATAAATATGTTTACACTTTAGTACCATGTCACTTTCATTCACTGAGACAATTACATATAATTATATATGAAATTGTCTCAGTGAATGCAAGTGACAAGGAACTAAAGTGTAAACATATTTATGACGTCAACTGTACAGTATACTGTACTCATAGGCAGTTTGACCATAAAAATGTTTTGGCTTATACATTGAACACTGGGCGTTTAGCTGATCTGGCATTTATTTCTTGGGCGGCACGAAGTTAAAGGAATTGCTATCTTTCTTTGCTCTGCAAGAAAGTAAGAATAACAGTTATTCACCTAAATAGGTATAAAGGTGACTTAGAACTCTCGCAGGTTGCACTTCAATAGGGGCTACTTCGGCAATAGTTTGCACATGTAGATCATACTCAATCAACTTGTCTCTTATTTCATTATCCTCTGCTAGGATGACGATCTGGACTACGACATCTGGCTTCTTCTCTGAGCAGAGTCTTCTGTTGAGGGGGTCTAATTCTCCAACTGCCAAAAATCCCTAAAACAAAGAATTTATTATTTTTATTTTTATTGCAATATTTTACACAAAGGCCATACAAATTTCACAAACAGAAAAACAAAGTAAAGAAAAGATTTTAAAGTATGCTAAAACTCCCTTTGGACTTGTATAAAATCAAAGATCAAAATATGCAAGTTTTTGATCTCTCAGAAACTTATTGAATGACAGTTCATCATCACTGAAATTACTAAATAAAATGGCTGAGACATACAGACTGACAGTGAGACAGATATGATGAAATCCAAAGTTCCATTTTACTAAACAATCTAGGTTCTAGGGACCTATCTTCACATAAATAATTAAAGCTTGTCTCAACCATGCATGCGCAATGTAGAAAGCCCTTGTCATTAATTAGTTTATTAACCCACCTCTTGTAGAAGTTTTCCTAAAATGTATAAAGATTGGGCCCAAATGAATGGACACCTGCCAAGTGGGATACGCTCCTGGCTCCCTGGGTCACATTGCTCCAGGTTGGCTTTATCTACTGGCACTGAATACAGTTCTGGCACTAACTTAATCCCATCATCTTTTCTAATCATCACCTGTTCTAGCTTATGCATATACTCTGTTATATTTTTCTTATCACCTTGAAAGCAATAATCTAGTATTAAATAACAGAAGAATAGTGGCCATTCACATTCTATGTTTTCAAACATCCTCAACTCCCATGGCTCATAATAAAGTCTGTTTGGGTCCTCCCTGGGAGTCTTGTGGCCATCTCTGAGGAACCTTTTACAGCCATACTTCCCTTGTAGTTTATTGACAATTGTGTCCCTAGTTTTAGCAATCAATTGTGGATCATCAACAGCAAAGGCTGGGTAACTTATAATTGACAGTAAACCAGAGTCTAATTCTTTACTGTTGGATTCTCTTGGCAGCATGGACTGCAATACAGCTTGGCATTTCTGAGCTTCATCAGCCAATACATGAATGACACTGGAAGGTCCACCACGGGCTCCAAAGAGATCCAGCTCATTCATCGCTTCAAGTGCTGCCTTGGCCATGCCAATGGAACTGGCATTCAGTTCCGGCAGACCATGATTAGTTTTGTCACCTCTCTCCCAAATACCATAGTCAGGTGTGCAATAAGCTGATTCTATGTAAAATACTAGATTTTGAATAAAGGCAACTTCATCAAGTGAGAATACAATCTGCAAGCCTGATGCAGTCATTTGGGCAAGGATCAGCAGGTACAGGGAGATGGCATCAACCTGCAAGTGGCCCCACTCATTGTCTTTGACCACACTCCGGCCTGTAGTTGACGAGTACTTTGCATGGAGTGAGTCTAAAGGATGTTGAGTACTTTTAAATTTCTCAACTTTATCCTTCTGCTGCATCATGGCCATCAAAAGACCTGTAAATCAAATTAGTACACTGGATTCATTAATTTCTTATTACTTACATCAAACATTTAGCGTCTAAGTGACACAAGTTGACTGCTGGGTGCAGAGAATGTTTAGACTGCCAACGGAAGTTGGAGCAAACACAATTATTATGTAAGAAACATCATCCACTAAAAGGTTACTTGCCTCTCATCAGCTTTACACAACTCTGTTCTAACTCGTAAGTTTTGGCACGATCTTCATCCTGATCCGCAATCTTTTTGAAGGCCATCGACAGTCCCCATACTGCCAATATGCAGTATAAGTTATCCCTGATCCATGCGTGATCATTGTCTGGGCTCGCAGGGAACAATCCTGTCACTGGCTGTTGATGGTCTAGGATCAACTTGTGCACTACCCGTTGATAATAATCCAAGCGAACACCAGAATTGCTGCGAGTCCTCATTGTGGACTTATTTGAGTGCTTGTTATTGTTTAATTACCTACATAGAACATCAACGCAACATTTTCTGCAAATTTATTAAATTGTCCTCTATTTTCAGTATATTTTGATTGTCATTTGAAAGTCGCGATTGTCAATCAAACGTCAACAGAAAAATCCGTTCGAGACACACTAAAAAAGGTGCACAACAAGGTTCGTTTTATTCTTAAACTAGCGACCCGCCCCGCTTCGCTCCGGATTAAAGTACTATACATATAAACCTTCCTCTTCAATCACTCTATTTAAAAAAAGCGGCCAAGTGCGAGTCGGACTCGCCCATGAAGGGTTCCGTAGCAGCAAGTAACATAATATAAAAGTTCGTTGATAGCTTTGATCAATGTTTTTATGACGTATTAAAAAAAAACTAATTATTAGATCTCGTTCAAACCAATTTTCGGTGGAAGTTTGCATGGTAATGTACATCATATATTATTTTTACATTTATCATTCCCTTATTTTAGAAGTTACGGGGGGGGGGACACACATTTTTCCACTTTGGAAGCGTCTCTCGCGCAAACTATTCAGTTTAGAAAAAAATTATAATAGAAACCTCAATATCATTTTTGAATACCTATCCATAGATACCCCACACGTATGAGTTTGATGAAAAAAAAATTTTTTGTTTCAGTTCTAAGTATGGGGAACCCCAAAAATTTATTGTTTTTTTTCTATTTTTGTATGAAAATCTTAATGCGGTTCACCGAATACATCTACTTACCAAGTTTCCACAGTATAGCTCTTATAGTTACGGAATAAAGTGGCTGTGACATACGGACGGACAGACGGACAGACATGACGAATCTATAAGGGTTCCGTTTTTTGCCATTTGGCTACGGAACCCTAAAAACCGCATAAAAATCCGTTGCGTAGTTTTAAAGATTTAAGCATACATAGGGATATAGGGACAGAAAAACCGACTTTGTTTTATACTATGTAGATAGTGATTATCGCTACATGTTTTGTTACAAACAAATCTGTCAACGTCACGTCACTTCGTTGCTTTGCTCGCTCACCACTCACTACTCACTGTGTCAAAAATGGCCAAAAATAAAGTTTTGCTGTGACTTTTATGTGAAATTATTACAATCAAATCAAGTCAAAATCGAAACTTTTATGTTGAAAGTTTTTTGTATTTATGTTTACCACAATGATAGTGCATCGCTTGAATTTTGTTCTATTGTTTATTCCCGTAGTTATAGGGACACTTCACACGAATGAACAAAAAGTTAACTCGATCGTAAACAGCAGTGTTACTGAAGCGCCCAATACCTTGTTACCAAAAGAGGGTAACAAGTCTGAAACAGATTTAACATTGATGATCGAAGGAGGGTCAATCGTACCACAAGGATCAATAACAGAGGGGGATACTATTTTAGGCAGTTCAAGCAAATCCATTAAAGGTAGGAAAGGGGTTAAATTCATTTCAGAAGTTAGTACAGAAAATAAACCGGAAAATGGCACAGATAATAAAAATGATTTATCTGAAGACTCTTTGGCACCAACAACTAAACCTGTGTTAATTGGTAAGCTTGTAAATAAAGGTAATGAAGTTAAACCAATTAAACATAAAGTAGCTCTGACTCCTAAAAAGCCGTTAGTACTCACTCTTGATGGTGCACCAACTAGTGCAGCTGAAATAAACTTGCCTGTTGCAAAATCTGTGCTATCAGTGAAACAAGCGACTAGCCCAGGCAGTCACCCAGGGATGATTATGCCGGTAGTTATCACTATACTGGTGGTGCCAATGTTTGCACTCCTGGGATACTTGGCCTTCAGGCGAGGTCAGGAAGCGTGGAAAAACAGGCACTACAAAAGAATGGACTTTCTTCTAGATGGGATGTATAATGACTAACCTATGAACATCAGTGGATTAATTGTAAAAAAGTACCTAGGTATGTTTTTCACTTGCTATTTCATTATAAGGCAAAATTAAACAAGAATAATGATAAACAGGGACCATTATGTATGTCAGTAATCAATAATCATAAATGTTAACCAATATATCCATGTCAAGCTTTGAAACCAGTTAGCATTACTTGCCAGTGGCGTAACTATAGGGTGGAAGTGCTGGCAAAATGCCACGGGCCCCTGACCCAAGAGGGCCCCGGCCCAAGAGGCAGCCAGAAATAATAAAAAAAAAAAATAGCTATGGTCTGGGGCCCCATCCAAAGACATTGCCACGGGCCTCAGAAGGTATAGTTTCGCCACTGTTACTTGCTATTGTGATGCTTTATAATGTGCCTTATTGAAATAAGTAAAGTAACAACAGAAATTTACAACTCAAAGAGGACCAGTGTTAGAGCATGGTTGTGGTTTTACATGGAAGGAACACTTTATTTATACATGCAGAATCAACATTAACCTATCGAGTCCCCAGGTTCTTGCTTAAGGACAAATCAGAAGGCTTTTGTAATTACAATAGGTACCTATTGGGCCTTACGTGGATAAAAGTTTTAACCACATCATTAACAACATGCCAACTGAAAGTTCCTTTATGGGTAGAGTGTGGAAATATATTTGATGCTACTAATAATAAGTTGCACAATATATAATAAAATACTATATTTTAATGTGGTCTTCCGTTTATGATATTAATAATATATTGTGATAATAGATAGAATTTACTAAAAAGTAACTACATTGGTTGTTATAAATTCTGCTTTAAAATTGTTATGATAAAAGTGTATATTGTAGTTACCAAAAGAATTTAATATACATACTTCTGTCCTGATATTTTTGATATTATTATTAGAAAATAAGTTCAGTGTAAAATTTCAGTTTGTACATGTTAAGAAATATGCTAAAAGTATAATTTACAGTTTATAAAATGGGTAATAATGTTCTTTAATTATTTAGCAAAAAGGACAATGGGCAAATTTGTATGGGCACTGTCCCCCCCCACCAACAGTAACGGGATGCATGTCTATGTTTATAAGGACCCAAAAAAAGACAAAATACTTATTTTAGTAGCAAAATCAATGGGATTTTTTTAATGAAAACAAGGGCCAAATAAGGCAAATCATCCATATATGTGTTCATTTTCAAACAAATTCTATACGATACGATTATGGTTTTCCAAGAAAACCCCATACATCTGGTGATCGTCTCCATAGTAAAAATACATAATGTTGCTGAGATCTATTAAATGAGACATGTTTCATTTCTGTTGGTGGGGGGGGGGACATTTCTGCCCATGGTCCTTTCATGACTTTTAAACTTTTGTATCCTTGTAGGTTACAGCATGATTAGCTTAAGGTAAAATCAACCATTATTATGTCAACAAAGTTGCAATTACAACATACATACCTTCATAATGTGATTAATATAACATTTTTCCTTTATATAATTATAATGACTTCCAATATCAGGATTCTTATTTTATGAAAAGGGAAATAATAGAATATCTGCTTACCATAAAATTATCTTGATTTTTTATATAATACTGCATTAATTGACATAGTTTTGTTAAATTTAGTAGATATTTTTTATTCATAATAATTTTGGCATCTTTGGCAACTCTTATTATTAAATCTTAATATTACTATTACAAATAATTATTTTGAAATAAATTTATTTTCAGGTTAGATTAAATATTCTGATTATAATTTTAATATACAGTCATTTTTATAATGTAACAAGGTTTAGTACCAGCTTGGTCCTGTTGCACACCATTATTATTCTAATCTGGAAAATAAAAAGCATTTATTTATAGTTTCGTATATTTATAATTTTTTGAGTTTTTGTTGATTATACACATGAAAATACTATTTGGATGGGTTTTAACTTAATTGCTCCTCCTGTTGCAAACTTAAATACTAAACTTGATTAAAAAATAAATTTAATAACTAAGGTAATTATTTTTTTACCATACATAGGTACTTTCCTTTTGGCCAAATCTTTTAGTTGCACAAAGTGAAAAATTCGGTTTAAATTGATCCTTTGGTAAGTAGTATAGTTCAAATATGTTATTTTATTTCTATTATGACGGAAAATCTCTTCTTCTTCTTTATTTATTAAATGGCGGTCCACACAGTGATTTCGCCAATGTCAAGTGAATAGAGTAAATCAGTAAACAGAATAAATCAAAAGTAAAAGCCGGGCATTTTTCAATCGGCCATCTTCCCTCCCCGAAGGTTACCGGAATCCCCGACAGAAAATCTAAACATAAAAGAACTGAGTGACTGATTGACTGACATATCAACGCACAGCCCAAACTGCTAGGTCTAGAGATTCCAAATTTGGCATGTAGGTTTCTTATGTATGAGGTCTAGGAGTACACTAAGAAAGGATTTTTGGAAATTAAGGCGCGGGAAGCTAATTCAAATTTAAAAACAATTTGTGCAGCGATAGCGATTTTATCTACAAGCGGTCGCTCCTTTTGGATTTCATATCATAACGTCTTTATCATATCATCCGGTACAAACAAAACACCAATGAAAACGCTTGGTGGTAAGTTAAAGGATAAGATGGTAGTAGCGATCCGGACGGACTCGGCACAAGGTTTGATCAGTTTCATCACCACATTTTTTTTCGAATTATGTTAAACTTGACGTGCATGCTTATAAGTTATAAGTTATTTAAGAAGTACAGTCACGAACATTAATTCAGGACCCATCTTAGGTCCAAAGTGAAAATGTCCTTCTACATCAATAAGGTTGAGTTTGTTGTAAGTTACTTAAATGACTTTGAATCTCTTAATGACATTGACGACGTCAAGCTATTTCTTTTGAAATGGTCCTAAATTAACGTTCGCGACTGTACCTACGGTTACGAACACTTATAGCAGCAGTTATAGCTGTGGGTCAAACAGATTAAATAGATGGGGCCGATAAACGTCAATGTCAGTTCAACTAAACAGTCGATGGTTGTCTGTGGTCCGATTAGTAGGGATTTCCATTTCAATCTTCTAGTGCACAAAATCTTATTTTAACTGCAGATTTTCATTATAGTGATATATTTTATTGAATATAAAAAGTAAGTTTACCCTTTACTGTCGAAATCTTTAATAAATCGCTAGAAAAGTATGTATGCACCCAATTGCAATAACCTTGGTATTCGATTTAGTGTGTAAAATCTGTATGATATTAAATTTACACATTCAGTCTGAAAACAGATATTCTACCTATTTATTATAATACTGTTCATAGAATCAGTCTTATACATTCTGTTAATATTTTGAGAATACTGATTATTCCATGTTTCTTTATTAATGTTGTACAAACAAATTGGTCAGCTTTATAATTAGATGCATGAGAGTAATTTATTTATTATCAGTCGCTATTCTGATGTAAGATTCACATCACTTACATTTGACATTGATGGCTTTCCTGGGGTTTTTGTTTAATGTTACTCATGATCATGCCTAATATCAAAATGTTGTAGAAAATTCATTCAAATTTTAAAATAGTTTTACTGCAGTGATGTTGTTAGAACATGTAGTAATCTATTGGTTTCTGGGTTCAAATTTATAGTGTTCTGAAGTGGGTGTTTGTTGAACAGATCTCAATATGGACATGCCTTACTCTGGTTTTTGTCAATGGGTGGCGTGATGTGCTTGGCACAATGAGTGCTCCAAGTGGGTGCGTCAATTGCAGTGATGGCTCAGAGAAGTCTGACTTAAAGCATGAGGCAGAGTGCTCAGAGGCTGAGGATGCTCAAATTAGATTAGCACCCCATGTGCAGGCCTACCTGGCACACAACAGCCCTACAACCAACTGCTGTGGACTTGCCATCCCCATTGCCTTTGAAAGAGCTGCACCTGGCACCTGGTGGAATCCCCAATTTGATTCTAAAATACTTGAAGGCCAATATAGACATAGTTCCTTTAGACAAATTAGATTAAGATTCAGGTGAGTTATTTGTTTTCTTACTGTATGAGGCCTGCACTGAAAGTTTTGGGAATATAATAATTACAATTTTGAATTTATTTTTGATGCATATTATACATTTTTAAACTCTCTTAAGGCTCATTATCTTAACACACTAGCCACATAAAAAAGCAATGGTTAGTTTTCAATTGATTTTTGTTGTCATTGACTTTCTGCTGTGAAATGTGAAACCTTTGGCCTTCCGAATGTGATTTATTATGACAGAAGTGGATTAGCACAAAAACCGGTTGATTGCTGCTCTTAATAATGAAGCACCTTTAAAGAGAACAATATACAAGTGGTATTCAGAATTCCAATGTGGCCCTGTATCCCTATGGACAACATGTGTAAAGCTGGGTACGAATCTGAGCGGCTCAGTCTGAGGCATGCTTGCCACACGCGGCGAGCTGCTCACGAGCCAAATTGTTGCACATATAATGCGCGGGTGAGGCAGCGCGGCGTTCTCGCCGCGAGCCGACATTGTGCATCGTGCAAAATGGCGTCGGACACGATGACAGCCGCGGCTGCGTTTATCATAATTCACCAAATTATTAACAAAAGAAGAATAAATAAACTCAGTGGTGGAACGGCTAAGCAACTTTATAAATTTTGTACACATCTCGCCCACAGACATGTTAGAACTTGTCGTTCTACCCGCCGCATTCGGGTACACGTCGAAATTACGCGAAGCACGCACACTGAGGCGCCTTTTAGCACTTTGAGCACGGTCAAAAGACCGACTCTCGGCGGCTCGCCGGGCGCCGCTCGCGCGCTGCTCTAATTCGTACTTACCTTAAAGCTTGCAAAATAAGGAGTCGCGCAAGAAAACGTTGATGTTGTGCATCAGTTGATAAAGGAAGACGAGTATATTTTCCGACATATTGCGAGATTCAAGAGTGTTTTGGGAATGTAATGAGTCAAGTAGAAAGTATTTCAAAGGTAGAATTCTTCTTCTGTCTCAGTCCCTCACTGCTGAGGATCGTGACCACAGGTTATGTTAAGGCAATCTGTGCGATCGTATGCCTTCTCGATCACGTCAGACCATCTTGCCAGTGCTCTACCTTCAGTACGTTTTTCGTTTTCATCTGAACCAAATTTTTTAGCTTCTCCAGATTGTATCGAATATCGCACGATGTGACCGGAGGGCGCACTTTTTATGCTTAGTAGAAAGCTGCTTTGTGATTCTTACTTAACTTGTTCAGTATAGACTCATTAGATCTCACAACAGTATACTCAGAGAAGTCTCTGCCAACACCACATTTTGTAAGTATTTTTACAAACCACGTCTCGGCACTGTAGAGATAGACGGAGAGGACCAGAGCTCGAACCAAGAGCATTTTAGTCGCACGACTACTTCCTCGCTTGTTCGACACTTTATCGAGGTTAGCCATCGCAGTTTTGGCGATACCGGATTTTCGGCGGACTTCTTCCAAGGTACACAAATTCGCTGACGCTTTCGTAACCAATAAGTGCGTCAGTGAAAGGGTATCTGGGCTCTGTCTACAAACATTATTTTTGTCTTTGAATGATTAATCTTCAGACCTAGTTTGGCAACCTCCACCTCGAATTTTCTTCAGCAGACTTGCCGCCTTTCGCTCGACGCGACAAACGGTGTACCTATCGTCCGCGTAACTTAGATTGGTAATTTTGTGACCACCGACGGCGACACCCCCCAGCTGTACAGTGCGTTCCGTCATATATATTAAGCCTATTGTCCAGTTTCCTGGAGAGCTTCTTTTTCCAGGTGGTTGTTTTTTATATATTTATTTATATTCTTGTAAAATTTCGTCCCATCCTTTGCACGATCTATCCAGTCTATTCCCATGATATTTATTACATCTTGTTGCTATCTCGTCTGTGGTTTGCCAACTTTTCTTTTTCCCATAAGTTGTTTCTAAATTTTTCCTTGGTTAGCCCATCTTTTCGCTCATTATGTATTCGCCATACAAATAAAATAGTTTTCGTGACAAAAATGCAGCCCTGACGGACGCCTCGTTCAGTGTAGAAAGACTTACAACTTTGGCTTTCCAATTTCACAAATCTGGTGCCGTTAAGGTACAGATTGTGTAACAGGAAAGTGGGATGATGGGTGTACCTCCGGAGGTACACCCAGCTCCAGTAGCAACCTGAACAATTCCTCCACTGCACGCAATGAGAGACACCATTCGGTAAATAAAAAAAAAAACCTGTAGAGCCTTTATTGTGTACCTAATGGGATGACGGCGGATTGGGTCCAATCATCGGGCCATTAGCCCGTCCTCCAGATCTTCATACATACTGAATGGATTATTTGTGTTCCTTTAGTCAAATGGATCCAAGGACAAGGTTTCGATTTTGTTCTAATTGTCTTTTGAAAGTGGTTTAGTGCCGGCTTATTGAGCAACACTGTCTTTCGAGGATTCAGCTGAGTACTCTTCAAGCGCAGTCTGAAGTCTGCTACTACGATTTGGTTACCACTACCGCAATGGAGGGAGTGTTTTGGCATTTGTTATGACAACCGCCATATTGACTTAATCGTTATGAAGTCTACCTGGTTTCTGTAACCTTTTGGCGAGGTTCGTGTGTATAGTTGTGTGGTTTTCTAACCAGGTGTTCATGCTAGAAAGCTTGTTTTCTACGCAATATTGAAGAATTTTTCTCCTCTATCATTTCTATGTCCCAGGCCATACCTACATAGTCAGGGACAACTATGCCCATGAGTGGAAGAACGGAGGAAGCTCAAAGGCAGTTTTTAAAGGTGAGGTGACGCGTCGTGGATATATGCATATGAGTCTGAAACTAAACACCAATCTCTAGTACGAAGACGAGCTCAAGCTGACAAATAACTGGCTACGTTTTTCTTCATATCGGGTCACGTAGCTACTATTCCTCTTGAAAATAGTAGAACGGTCAATGCCGATCGGTACACAACTATTTGTTTGCTGAGTATCTTTGCTGAACTCCGAAAATAAAAACCCTACTCGCCGCATCATATTCATCACGACATCTCGGAAAACAACTGAGAATCGTATTCCCTTAAAATCAAATATAAGTTGCGTGATCAGCGGTTTCAGACGCCGCAAAAAGCAGTGGAGTCGCCATTAAAATGGCTTTAACGACTGGTTTGAACGCTTGGAAAAGTGCGTAAAATACATAGGCGAATACTTTGAAAAACCATAAAAATACTTTTATTTAATTTAAATGTAAATTTTTACCATTCCCTAAACTTTCAGTTTGATCCTCGTGTTACCTACACTTAATTAACAATGCTGTTGATTTTATTCTATCAGTTATTGGGTTGAGCTTTATAAGTATACTAGCGACCCGCCCTCGCTTCGCTCCGGGTTAATGTATTATACATATAAACCTTCCTCTTGAATCAATCGATGTATTAAAAAAAACGTAGTTTTCAAGATTTAAGCATACTTAGGGACAGACAGCGGGAAGCGACTTTGTTTTATACTATGTAGTGATTAACTATGCCACTTTTGAAACAATTACCTAGTTATTTGCATCATTTCATCTATTTTGTATATGAATTTCTTATTTCAAAACAAAGTCATTGTTTAATGTTTATTTATAAATTACTTACCTATTGTGTGCTTGGATATCCTGCTTATATTTTAAACATGTTGAGATGTAAGTAAAATAAAAATAAAATAAAATAGCCATTTATTCCGACCTTAAATTTAAAATTTTATTATGATTAGCAATATTAAGTTATGGACTTGATTACTTACGGCCGAACCCTATATTCAAACCGCGGACAGATAGCCTTACTTCGGATTAAAATTTGACACATTTTGTATGGGCAAATGTCAAATTTCCACCTGAAGTAAGTCTTATCTATCCGCGGTTTGAATAATAGGGTTCGGCCGTTAGAGTGTCTAGCAGCAGATTTGCACTTTATTTTACCTGTTTAGACTGCAAACCTGCTAAATCCTAAAAATGGGTTTAGAATTTGGCATTCTAAGCCGACGATATTATTAATTGTTTTTATTGATCATTGACATTGGTAAAGTCTGTATCAATTGAACTTAAAAAAGATGTAAATAAATTAGTACTGTTTGACACATAACCTCATATATCCACCAATGGTTTTATTAAAAACTAGCGGCCCGCCAGCGGCTTCGCCCCGATGCAAATTTCTGACTTTTCTGGTGGATTTTTCAGATTTTTTCTTTCATAGGAACCTTCTCCAGACAGTACCAAACACAATAAAAAATTAATTAGCAAAATCGGTTCTGCTGCTCTCGGGATTTGCGCTTAGCAACACATTCAGCGATAAATTTTTAGGGTTCCGTAGTCAAACTAGGAACCCTTATAGTTTCGCCATGTCCGTCCGTCCGTCCGTCCGCAGCCTAGCGCAGAGTCTCATAGTACTAGAAAGCTGCAATTTGGCATGCATATGCATATTAGTCACGCCCACAGAGTGGTACAATAAAAGTTAAAAAACAAAATTTTTTTTGGGTACTTCCCCTACACGTAACTTGGGGATGTATTTTTTTCTCGTCTACCCTATAGTGTGGGGTGTTTTTGAATAGGTCTTTCAAAAATATTATGGGTTTGTGAAAACAGTTTTTTGATTAAGTTATCCGTTTATGAAATATTAAGCTTTAAAGCGCAAATTTTTGGTAGAGTCAAGTGTCGTCCGTCCCCCCTACAGCCAAAACTACAAATACCAAATATCAGAAAAAAATCTTAAATGAAAGAACATATAACAAGTTTTAAAGGAAAACTATCACGGCTAACGGCCGAATCCTATATTCAAACCGCGGACAGATAGATAGCCTTACTTCGGATTAAAATTTGACACATTTTGTATGGGCAAATGTCAAATTTCAACCCGAAGTAAGCCTTATCTATCCGCGGTTTGAATATAGGGTTCGGCCGTTAGTAGACATCATTGGTTTTTGAAATACAGGCGATTAAAATATATACCTACTAAAATCATCTAAGACGGCACCAATTGACTTTAAATAGAAAATTCGTTATTACTTGTTGATTTTTATGTTTGTAGTACTTAACGGCTTCGGAACCCTACACTGAGCATGGTCTGACATGCTATTACCCGGTTTTTATTATATAGATAACGTATAATGAGTAATTATTTCATCTTAAACTTAAAATAAAAATAATGATCTAGCGTATAAATCATTCCAAAGACCTCACTTGATCTTTTAAACTTTAAAATTTAAAGTATGTGATTATCATGTAATCATGGTGAATTGGTTCGTTTGGTTTGGTTTACACCTTGTCCAAGTTCTATTTGACTTTACTTTACTTTATTTACTTGCCTTCAGATGTAAACCAGGTAATATTTAAATCTACCTGTTTGACAGTGTTTTTTGTATTCATTTCAGATTTGCACTTTTATACATTTTGATATTTTCTATATCATGGTTTGTCTACTTTGTGGTCCTGGGCTTGAATGGCATGACGGTAATATGGCCATTTCTGTGTTCTATATTTGCTGGAGTCCTATTGATAACGTCGGTCATGTTGTATGTGACATTCACAAATATTTACAAGAGGTACACTTTCAAGATATCACTGGTGATGGCATTAGCCCTGTGCACATTGAGCATGTCTCTGGTGACTTTAACTACCCAGCCCCAGGACTCGGCAGCACAAGTTGCAGACATCAGCCAGTCTGGACACTTCATCATGTGCATTGAGATCCTCCTAATTATATACACCCTCACACCATTGCCACTTTATGCCTGTGTGATCACTGGCATTATATACTCAATAGGTTTCGAGGTTTTGAACATTTTCTTGCATTTGAAGGAACAAGAATGGCTGGGCCCAGGTCTCTTTGTTAGACTATTACTGCAGTTGTGTGTGCACATTATAGGCATACATATATATTTAATGACATTTGTGAGAATGCGTGGCACATTTATGAAAGTTGGTCAGAGCTTGTTAGTGAGAAGGCAGCTTGAAATGGAAAAACAATTGAAAGAGAAGATGATACATTCAGTGATGCCACCGAAACTAGCCAGCTGGTTGATGGAGGAGCAAGTTTTAGAATCAGAGCCCAACCTGAAAAACCATGACCCACTAAATCCCAGGCCTTCCAACCCTGGGGCTTCAGATATTAAATCATTATTCCGACCATTTAACATGAGCTCTATGGACAATGTTAGTATTTTATTTGCTGACATTGTTGGTTTTACGAGAATGTCCGGAAACAAAGGTGCTGAAGAATTAGTAAATATACTAAATGATTTGTTTGAGAAGTTTGATGAACTGTGCCAGATTCATGGATGTGAGAAAATATCTACATTAGGTGATTGTTATTATTGCGTGTCGGGCTGCCCTGAGCCGCGGCTCGACCACGCTACATGCTGCGTCGAAATGGGATTAGGTATGCATACTGTTTTTTTTGTATTTTAACAATGTTTCTATTTTGAACAGTCAACGAGCATTCGTTAATGTTTCAGGTATGATAGAAGCCATTCAAGAGTTCGATAGAGAGCGCGGCGAAGGGATCAACATGCGGGTGGGGGTCCATACCGGGACCGTGTTGTGCGGAATAGTTGGAACGCGCCGGTTTAAGTTCGACGTGTGGAGCAACGATGTCTCGTTAGCCAATAAGATGGAATCCACCGGCAAACCCGGTCGCGTCCACATATCCGAGGAAACAACTAGATTTCTCGGAGGTTCATACGTTCTCGAAGAAGGTGAAGAAGTATTTGGTAAGGATCATCCATTACTTCATTTTAATGTATCCTCCATTTGTTGTATGTCTAAAAGAGCATTGTATGTGTTCAGGTCATAAAACTTACTTCATTGAGGGCCGTCAGCTGAGTTCCCCTTACGACCACGAGAAATGTCTCACTCCCTCTAATCCCGTTAACTTACGTCTCATTATATCTCCCGCAGTATCCCCCCAGTCCGTTCTCTCCTTCACCCACTCGCCCCTGCCGCAATCCCCTCACGAGAAAGATTTCAACTCGCATGACGCCCGGAAAGCAGGCAACAACTTCCTGTCGCCGCAACCGTTCCATTTTCGTGCTAAAGCTAGTTCACTGCCTAGTATATTGGACTCCGACGCAGAGTTAGACGAGAAAAAAAATGGATACCCTGAGGGAACCGATAGTACGTCGAAAAGTCCAACTTCCGTGGGTGAGTTCAAAGTGTTATGTATACATTGCTCATAAAAAGTAAGCCGCATGTACTATCTCAGCTCACGTATTTGAGATCTGTGTATTAGTGCAACAAATATTACTCCACAATCAGTTTCGTGTGTTTGTCCGATCGCGTGTTCAGATATAATTTATAAAGTTAATTTTGGAAAAGTCTTGGTTATCAGTAGCGCAGGCACGAGTCGCAGATAAGATACAGGATGACTCGTCTGAAGGTGATGCTCTCGCGTACATTATCGCAAAACAGTCGTGGGTAGGCACTAAAGATTTTTTCTATATTGTATATGCTTTTAATTGATAAGCAAAGCCCAATGTATACAAGATAGTTTTAATTTACGAGCGTTCTGAAATAGAATCAACAAATTTGCCAAACCGGCGCGTTTCGTGTGGTGCATCTTGTAAACATGGCCGCGTTCCGCGATATCATGGCTGACATTGAGGTGAAGGATTCTGGATGATTCCGAGCACAAGTCCATGGACTGCGATTATTGCGATTAAAATGCTTCGAGATTTACTTTATCACGCTTCACGTGTCTGCAAATTCAGATTGTATGCTACTTTGATAAGGCTTGAAATGAATTGAACGTTTTTAGATGGCTATTGTTGTTAGTTAAGCTATGGTCAACGCTATTAAATATAATAAACACGCGCATTACATTTAACATAGAGATCAAATACAGTTCAGGTGTCAATAAGGGATCACTCGATAATTGATTGTCAGAACATTGCGCATATTTGTGTTAAGATGTAAATTGTAAAGCAAACAGCGTCGAACCCAACACGATGCCTGATTGATGTTTAAATTTCTTGTTATAGGAAGTTACGGCAAGTATGCTAATAAATTGAAGAATTGGAAGGTGTCCAAATTCCTGAGAAAACATTCCGACACTCCTTTGCACTCTATAAAGAAGCAGGAGTTCAATGATGCTGAGAAAACGGTTCAGTTGTTGGGGCGCGGCGATGTGCTGTCCAGTAACGGCTATCAACAAGTGCCTATAGTGATAGAATCTCAAGACAATAAAAGTGCGCGGCCGACAACCAGCAAGCTCAACATCCCGCTGAACCCCGATATGGTATCCTTCGAGAAGGAAATTATCGACATACGATCATATTTGAGCCAGTCGAGAAGCAACATGTCGCCTTTTGCTAGGAGCAGCAGCTATCGCTCACAGTATGGAAGACCGACGAATATCGAAGTAAGTTTGTTCTCTACAACATTTAATCTGAAATTAAGGTGACTTACTAGTTAGACTCGGGCGGGTTCTGTAATGCTACAAAAAATGCTATTTAAATGGTTACTAATAATATAACAGACACCATATGTTATAGCAATAATGTGCCTTGGTTAGGAAGTTTAAGGACGTCCAACAAGCAGATATAAGCAACTACTGCACTCGACCATAGCAAGCACTGAAAAAAAACCTACTGAACACAGTAGAGCAAAAAACACTGATCACGAAAAGTATTATCAACTGCTTGGAAATCCGTAAAAGACAAACATTGACTTATACTGGTCGTATTACTATTTAATTAATTTACAATATTAACAACACTTTCTTACTGTCAAGATAGTAAAATTTGGCTGCAAGCTTCAACTTTATTTGGAACAGTAACAATTACCCTTTCAAACGTTAAGCTCATATAGGAAGGTGCAAAGCAGTGAAAGTTTAGGTTTATTCGATTTTGCATACTGTTATTTTTTTCAGTGAAGTAAAACTGCCTAAAAAAATAGTTGGTTTAATTTGGTTGTTTATTAAGAGGTAAAACACTTGTTATATTTAATTTTAAACAGAAGACGTATTATCGCTTGTTTTTCACGCACAATACTTCAATACGTGCGTATGTGGAAACCCCACTGTAGTCATATTATATGCAGTGCCGTATTAATTTAGCCCGTGTACTGCCGTTTGGCCAAATAAATTTTGGTCAAATGTATGATTTCGTCAAGTGTTTCATTTGGGCAAACGCAATTTTTCCGAAAATGTAAATATTTCAGGATTTAATTCAGGACCATCGTGTAGAACCCTAAGGTTAGGTTAGGTTAGTTTTATAAAAATCCTGAAATATAAGTATGTACTGACCCCTTAGTAAAAACCAATTAAATATTTTATTTATAGGACATCACATCAGGAAATCACACGAGGAAATATGACCTGTGAAAATAGAATGACAAGAAATGTGTAAAATAACATTAGAATAAATACAAATAGCCTGCTTATCCGCTAGTATGAATGAACACTGTTTACTTGTCGGCAATAAAGGTTAAATATATTTGAAACTAATACCTCACGTATGACCGAACCAGAATATGACTAGACCAGAATATCACTATAGCAGAACATGACTAAAGCAGAGCATGTCTAGAGTAGAATATTACCAAAGAAGAATATGACTATAGCAGAACATGACTAAAGCAGAGCATGTCTAGAATAGAATATTACCAAAGAAGAATATGACTATAGCAGAACATGACTAAAGCAGAGCATGTCTAGAGTAGAATATTACCAGAGCAGAATATGACTTAAAAGGACTATAAACATGACCAAACAAGAACTTGACTAAAACAGAATATGGCTAAAGGGGAATAAATATGACCAAACCAGAACATGACTAAAGCAGATTATAACTAAAGCCAAACATGACACCCACCTAACAACCCAGATCCTGTTTAGCCTAAAATAATTCTCCTTAACTCTAACTATAGCCATAGTTAGAGTTCATAGTTTTAGAATAATGTAATACGGAAAATTGAATGATTGTTGTTTGAGTTTACGGTATCTGTTTTATGATCGACACTTCTCTGGCCGATGTGGCCGAATTGACCTTTTGTAGTGTACGTAAACATCAACAGTTGGTGCATAATAGAAAACTATTAATCACGCATTTTTAATATTAGGTATAATGATTATCTATCGTGACTCAAGAGGTTCCTACGCACATTAAATTTGTCACTGAGTTATCCATACAAGGATAGGTACACATACGTACTTCCTTATACAAAAAATATTTTTTATAGCTACAACGTCACTAAACTTTCAAGTGTGTGTGTCGCGCATCACTATTTGATGAGACAAGGTATAATAATACTATAACAATGCAGTTAGTTGTTGATCATACCGAAGACCTTTTTGGTTACACTTAGCACATTGAAATTATAGGCGCCTTATAGTTGAGTCATATCTAATTTATCAATGCACTCTTTCTTGACGTATCTTGTCGCAAAATATGGTCAGTAGGATTATTTTGATATCATTACTCATTAAAAAAAATAAAAAAAGTCTATAATTATTTTCTTATTGTCTAATTATTATCGGTGCCTGCGTGTGTAACCTGTCACCTGTCGTGACAAACCAAACTTTGTTTGCTACTTGGGTCCTTTAAATCGTCGCTAGGGTCTCCCGATCTAACCCTAATGGGGTCCACATTTGTATAATTTTGATGGCGATCTCAATCATGCGTATCGTATCGAGCACGCGTATCCTAAGTTTGGACGTTTACTTTGTGCATACCGTATCACTAGCATCGTCGAGTGAAAAACTGCGTCCCTATTAGCCGTAGCGTAGCAGCGTATCGTTTAATAACGCGCCGTATCCCTTTTGATAATCGGGGGGTAACTGCGTGTCATGATACAGTATCAAAACATAATCCATAGCGATCTTGATACGCGTATCCGATGGCGAGTGTGTGGGGTATTTAATAAACACGTAGCAACGTGGCGGGAGATCAGATGCGGCGCTTAGCATGATCGCGATCTTTTCGGTGATAGGCCTGAGAGATACGATACGACACATTGGCACAATTGTGGACCCAGGTTTAGATTCAGGACTGATGAATCTGATGACAAATTGCTTAGAGCGATAAAACTCGGTAAAATGACGGTCAATTAATTGTTATTCAAAAAAAATGTTATATGTATTGAATCGTTTTGTTATAGATCCCAGTGTGCCGCGCGCGCAGCTCGACGCTGGCGACGCAGGGCGAGCTGCGCGCGTGCGCGGCGCGGGCGGCCAAGCCGCGCGACGACGCCGTCAGCCTGTGCCCCTCCGTCAACAGCCGCAAGGACTCCGGCATCCGCAGCACCAGCCGCCGCTCTAGCATACAGCACCAGGTAGAGGACACAACATTATAAAACATCTGAATTACATACAGTTGGCCTACTAGAAATGCAGTCATGTAGCCTCAGTACAATTCGCTAACCGTACAGAGCGAACATGGGATAAATAAGGGCCGTATTAATAAACTCATCTTGGCTGAAGTACCCCATAGGAGGTCAAGCCATAGAAAACTGTCATTGTGGACGCATCTCGAGACGAACGTTACAGTCGAGATCAGTTTATTAATACGGCCCTAAGATAACGTACAAAGTCAAGTCATCAAATATCACCATTTGCTTATCAAATTTGATATCTAGAAACAATACAGTATACTTGTCAAATTAGTATATCTTTGTAGCATTTTCCTTCATTAACTGTTATCAAAACTTTAACGTGGATTTTGTTCCTGCGTTGTAGATTTTCGCTCTAAACCACGCAACGTTGGCGACGTCCCAGCAGGACATGCAGCATCGGGTGTCGGGCTACTACACGTCGAGCCAGTCGTCGCTCAACGACCCGCCGTCCCGCGCGCGCCTGCCCGCGCCGCTCAGCGACCAGCAGGTGCAATCCCTCCAGAAGCTCCGCAAGCAGTCCGACCTACAGCTCATCCGCTGCGTCCAGGACAACGCCCGCTCTGGCATCAACTACTTCGTGCAACCTCCCCTCGACAGGTTCACGCTCTTCTTCAAATCACCAGAAATGGAGAGCTATTACAGGGACAAGGCCCACAGGAGCGACGACAGCGAAGACTTCCCGCCCACCCTCACGACGTCGAGATTCAACACCGCCCTGGACATACTGGTGTCTGCTATAATTTTTTTAGCCATATCGATCTCGATATTCACTTTATACCGCGACGTGTGGCGGCAATGGCTCGGGTGGTTTGTTGTATTCACCTTGATAGAGGTTTTAACGTTGTGTTGCTGCATATACAGACACTATTTGAAGTGGAAGACGAAAGGCGATCCCCCGGTCGACGACGCTACCCAGAGATCGGTTAAGTGGTTCAGGAAACTGACGAACTGGTTTCTGTGGCACCTTTTTGGTGGGTTGTTGATCAGTCTGCCCGTATTGGCGGTCCTGATAAATTTCTCGTGCGAATACACCACCATGACGATTTTACGGGGCGAACAATCCTTCTACGTGTATCTGCTGTGCACCGGCATTGTCCATTTTTGCAATTTCACCCAGATGAATTGGCTGGTGAAGAACGCTCTGGTGACGGTCTATGCCGGTCTGTTCCTATTCCTCGCCGTGCTAGGCTGTCACGAAGTTAATACTCTGTTTTTAGACTCTGATATTAAAAAACATGGTCCTCCTTCAGCTCTAAGTAACAATAGTTTTGAAAATAATACCGACGAATTCAGATGGTTCGAGAACAGCAATGGGACAGAGAGGAGGCAAGGTATGCAGCTGGAGATGCATCTTACGGAGCTTTATTTAGACGTAGTTTTGCTGCTGATGTTGGTGTGGTTCCTGAACCGGGAGTTCGAGATCAGCTACCGCCTGAGTTTCTATAGCAACGTAGTGGCTAACCGCGACAAGCAGCGGGTGCAGAACATGCGCAACCAGGCCGACTGGCTGCTGCACAACATCATCCCGCGCCACGTCGCCGACCAGCTCAAGAACACCGCCAAGTATTCGGAGAACCATAAAGATGCTGGCATCATTTTTGCTAGTATCGTAAATTTTAACGAAATGTACGACGAGTCGTATTTGAAGGGCAAAGAGTACCTCAGGGTTTTGAACGAGCTGATTGCCGACTTCGACGAGTTGTTGGAGCGGCCCGAGTTCCAACACGTGGAAAAGATTAAAACGATTGGGAGCACGTTCATGGCGGCCAGCGGGCTCGACCCCGACCTGCGACAGGGCTCGCGCAACGCGCACGTCCACCTATACCAACTTATGGATTTCGCCCTAGAAATGCAGAAAGTAGTGGACAATTTCAATCAAGATCTGCTCGAGTTCGATTTTATTCTTCGGATTGGATACAATTTCGGTGATGTGACGGCCGGAGTGATAGGAACAACCAAATTGTACTACGACATCTGGGGCGACGCAGTGAACATCGCGTCCCGCATGGACTCGACGGGGGTCGTCAAGCGGATCCAGGTGGGAGAGGCTTGTATTCCAGTGCTGTCACCGATTTACGAATTTGAACCACGTGGCAGCGTATATGTGAAAGGCAAAGATAATATGAACGTTTATCTCTTAGTCAATAAAAAAGAACTTTAGGTAGATAAAATTATTTATAATGAAAAGTAGAATCTGTGATTTAATTATATATTTGCTATAACTATGTAGCTCACGTAAAAAACTACGGTATAAGATGATGCTTATTTATTGTGTGCATTAAAAAGGTGATAACGGCTTGAAGAAATACTCCCGATGTGAAGGCTATTAATTTATTGTTATTCGGCTTATGTGTGTTAGTGGCAGCGGGTGCGACTGCGTGCGTGTGGACCCTTGCCCGTATTGGTTAATCTGTGACCAGTGTCTAGTCTTCGATGAAATTCAATTTAAATGACTTGTATATTCGAATAAATATATTTTACCTATCTTCTCTGTATTGTAAAGATCGTAGTTTTGTATTTGTGTAATGAATAATGACGACTATTTCCGACCCTTTCGAGGGATAGTAAAATATTGTATTGTGTAGTGAAAGAACGAATTCGTTTTCATTGGACTACGAATATCTAGTGTAAGATCGTAGCAATTGTGAATGGCAGCAGACAACGAATGTCGTTGGTTGGTGGTTGGCGAGCGCTGACCGGAGAGTTGTACTTAAACAAACGAGCCGACAGAGACTGTTTTTGTAAAATGTAATGTGTTGTGTAACGTGACGGCGTTTTCCTGAAGCTTACACATGTTGTTAATATAAGGTAGACAAATCGTAGTAATAAATAAACAGATAAATATTCGTCTGTGTACCCATGATGCTTTAGCTTAGCCGCCGACTTGTCTCAAATTTATAACAAAACAACTATTTATTTATTGTGTAAATTATAATTACTTAGCATAACAATCACTTAGGTAAATGTGTTTTAATTTACCTGAGGATACATTGTTAGCACAATTTTTCGTAATTAATATGGCTGTTGCATTATATTCCCTTGTATATAAATAATTGTATTTTACTTGCCGATGATAATAATATGTAGCAGAGTAATTGTATTCGTCTAGTTTTTGGTTATTTGTTTGTATATTTGGAATATATTAATAATTATTGTTTACTAATTTCATATAATTATAAAAGATATTCTAAAAAGGCAACTTATAAGAAGTGTTTGAACTTATGATGAAAGCCTTGACTTTACATTCCACTTGTATTTATGATATCTGCCTTTGTAATGTCTATTTTTTAGTATATGGAGAATTTTAAGGTTGGAAGTTATCGAAGGACTGTATTTTGACCGAATGTTGGACCAAAACTGGATTATACGCAATTAGCTCTCTTTAAATTTACCTCTTCGATTAAAAGATTCTTTCTTTATACTTTACAAATCAAGATGTACTGGTATATTGTTAAGTAGGTACCTATTTGTGATACGTAAAGTGTATGTATGACTATAATATTTAAGGAAAACATTTTCTTTATACACATAATAATCCCTACATTTTCCAGTAAAAAATAAAAGATATTATTTAATGCTTTGTATTTCTTATTTCTTACCACCTGTCCAAGCAAGGTCTTCGCTGGCAATCTACTGGCAGAAGACGACCGGGGCGTCCTCCGACTACATGGAGGCGATCAGTTGAGAAGGAGGCTGGCTCAGTTGGTCTCGGTTGGAAAGAGCTGGAAGAAGCCGCGCAAGATCGCGACAAATGGAAAACTCTTCTGCGAGCCCTATGTCCCTAATGAGGGATAACAGGAGCACATCATCATCATCATCATTTCTTATTGATCTTCGGTAAATGAAAAGGCGTCAAAAGAGTACTCCTTATTGACCTGCAGTCAGAATATAAAATGTTGGACATGTCTCAAACCTTGTGACAATAACTGTGATTAACTAAATCACGCTTGTCATTCTTTACGTTAATTATGAGAAGAAACTATTTACTTTTAATGAAAAAATATTTATTCGGAGTAAGTAACACAGATTTATAAGTAGGTAAAATCATTGACACAATCACACGCAGAAAAGTGCTCAACATTTGGTTTGGGGTACCATCGCCCACAGTCCATCGGCAGACCTTATGCCTTTTGTAATAAAGTCCACCGATGTACAGTTAAGAGTGTTGCTGTTTGTATCTCCTGAATATCAATTAGAATTGATGTAATAGATAGACGTTGATTTTGAGACTGTGAGAGAGAATACTGTTAGCCATAAAATATCAAATTAAAATTATTGACACGGAATCGAAACAATTTTCAAATAATAAAAAACCCATGACTTTTAGTGCGAAACCTTTCGAATTGGATTAATTGAATTTAACCTGGCTGCGTTTGTGTTTCCCTGATTTTCACCCAGTCTCTTGAACGCGTATGTGCGTTTTACCAGTAGGTAGGGGTAGGCGAGCTTATTTATTTAATCTTCTTTGCACAATACAAATAAATGTAAAAAGTACAAATGGCGGACTTAATGCCTAAAGGCATTCTCTACCAGTCAACCACATGTTCAACAGAGAAAAAAAACCTGTACACAACAAGATACCTGTACGAGTAGCACAAGTTGTATTTTCTCGTTTGTCGCTCAGTACGTCTCTATCGTTACAGACTAGATAGAAAGCGAGATCCGAGCGACAAACAAGTAGCGGACAACTTGTACTAGCCCTCCTGGGGCTCGTTTAGTAAAAGCTTGTTACTTGTAATAGATACTTACAGATTGTGCATAATCCGTACGTTAAATCCAAGTGGCACTACAAACAAGAAAATCATTTAAAGTTAATTCTCTTTATATGAAATTATGTCACTGAGGGTATCTATTTCATCAAAACACCTTTCATGGAATGTATCATTTCATCGAACACAATTTTCTGCTAAAAACATAATATTTTCAGGATATCTTAAACATCTAACCTAACCTAACCTAACCTACGTTAACACATCAAAGGCGGTTTTATCAAAAATAAAAAAAGGCCTGCACCGCAGACGCTGACATTACGTTCGCAGCTTAATACTTTTTTTTACGCTCTGCTGCTTTTTTTTACCAAGTTGAAAAGTGAGTGTCTACATTTTCTAAGAAAACCGGCGACAAAGTTGATTGTTTCCCTTTGTAGGTATGTAGGTAGAACTTTTTGTAGCTATTCAATATTCATGACGCGGATCTAAGAACAGCTGAAATCCCGCCGCTAATTAAAGAGTTATGGTTTTGTTGTTTGACTAACCGCTGACTTGTTATTAAGGGGGTCTTAATTTCAGGCAAGATACGTTCTTCTGGTGACTTTAGTCTAATTAGACAATCTCGGGAGGTCGCACACTATCGTGAAATCACTCTACTGCCTAAGGATTATGTTGTGTCTTTAAGGCAAGAGTGAATACTGGTTGCACACTGTTTTACAGAAACTCATTTCATAGAATGTATCACTTCGCAGAATTTTCATTTCATTAAAAGCTAATTTCTGCTGTAACCTTGCTGTTATCAGATTATTTTTTGGGGTCTCATAGGTCTAACCTAACCTAACCTAACCTAAGTAACCCATGCTTAAGATAATCTGAAAACATTAACATTTCAGCAGAAATTAACTTTCTATGCAATGAAAAAGTATGAAATGACTTTCTGTAAAACAACTTCACCTTCTACTTCATCGTCACTTATGACATCGCTCATCCATCCTTCATACCTCATCATCATTTAAATTTGAAAACTAACCTAAGCACGACTTGCATTTGCTTTATCGTTCGCTAGAATGATCAAGGTACGATATGTGCGTACCGATTGTTGTTTCGTCGATCATTTTATCGAACGCTTAAGGTAAGCCTAGCAGGATCAAGTTAAGACGTTACTTAATTTGACCTTAATAATGAAAATCTTGGCCACTGAGAGGATTGTGAAGCGATGCTTTTAAATCGCGTACTTAGCTGTCAAAATAATTCCATACAAATTTAGCTCCGGGCGATAACGTTTCTCACCCCCTAAATCTAAGCCGATTTCCACGCTTTTCAGGGTTTCTTAGTCAATCCAGGAACTCGTATACTTACACATTAGTCACTCCAACAATGTGATAAGATAAAATCTTGAAAAAGTCGCATTTTAATTGTTTTTTTTTGCTTCAGTCTTCTTAAAAGTTCCACATTAGTTAGAAGGTTTGGTCACTTTTTAGTACTTTGAAAGAAAATTTAAAAAAGAAAATACGTGCCCGTTATTGTAGACTACTCTCTAACATATACATATAAAAATCGGAGCCGGACAGTTGGGTACGTTTACCTTTCCTTGTTCAATGGTTTTGGTTAAATACGTGATTTAGTAAATAAAACACTTTTTGTCAAGTATGTACCTAAATAGGATATATTATTTTTTCTTATATCTACTACACAACAACGATATGGGCATTTATAAGTAGTTTACTGTTTTACCCAGCCATCAACTATAACTAGGTATCTTCGTGCAAGAATTAAGCTGATAAGAATAAACAAAGAAATTATACTGGGTATGAATAATTTATATACCTAACCGCTTCAGATGAATAGATTTAAAAAATGCTATTATATGTAGGTACAATACAACAATACAACTACGCTTTATTAAACACCACACAAAGAATAATAAACAAGGAATGACAAATAGGTACATGAAATTCTTCTATTCATTACACTAACTCTTAACACAGTATCATCACATAATAACTCGGGAAAAAGACTTGAAATAACGAGGGCGTTATTCAGGTTGTATGTACTGACACCTGATTTAATTGGCAACCTGAAGTTAGTCACCATTTTATACTCAAAAGTATTTAACCTGCATGTGGTGGATGACATTTGCCAAGCTACACCTACTTGCCTGATTTAACTCACTAAATTCATTAACGATTTTTAACATGCGAGATACTTAGGCTAAACAAACAGATCGCGTCATTCCAAGCTCATATTTCGGCCTGGCCACGACTTTGTGCAACAGCAACAGCGCGGCAAAAACAGTGTACCTAGTAGTAATGGCAGTGACGAATGGCGAGCAGCAACGAACAAGTAGGTACATAGAAATGTATAAAGAGCATACCAGTCACCACGGCGGCCATGCACATGTTTCCGCCGCCACTGTGCAAAGTTGTGGCCAGTGTGTTACCTACGCTTAATAGTTAATTTAATATCCGTCCGAAGCGTTGGATGCTTACGATTTGAACCATAGGCCTGCCATGTATCCAATATATTTCCTGTAATATGGGTCCTAATTCAGATGCTTACTTTAATATGAAATTGGTACACATAGAGATATAGATAAATATACCTAAATATAAATTTATTAATATGGGTATGAATGATATCAACGTTCACGCGTAATATAATATCGCTTCTTAATCCCGGCGAAATTGACCCACAACCCTTGGTCGTCTCGCAGTGATCGGTATCTACTTACTCAGTACTCTAAAACTATTTGTATTTGGTACGCTTTCCAAAGACGGAAGAATTCAGGTAGGTATCATCTACACCTTCCTGAAGCTGAGTGGAGCGGAAACGAAATATGAATTAATGTGTCTTATACAAAAATATGATTTTCACTAGGCATACGCAAAGGCAAATATGAATTATTCCATCAACGTAGGTAACCAGGTAGGCTCTAGACTAGGTAGGTGAAGGCAAGTGGAATTAGGTAACGAAAGTACGTCTGTAGTATACCTATCAACTGGCCTACGTTTTAAGAAAGCGATCAATTACAACATCCAATGGTCGTGATAACTATGATTTGCCACTCGTAATGCAGGGCAGTTCACTTAATGATTAATGAGACAGAGTATTCATAGGGTTGTCGCTCCAGTCGAAGTCATCGTTGGAAAAGACGTAGATGAGCCAGTAGAAGAGATTGAGCACTGCGAAAGAGGCGGGGAAGAGCACTCGCGCCGCGCGGTCGATGAGAGACACGCTGTTGATGTGGCCGTGCATCCCTGGTGAAAGGATAACAATTCATTAAAATCACCATTTTAGTAAAATTAAACCTATACTAGACTAGACTGAAATAGGGCTGCTTATATGAACTATCATTGGTACCTACGGACAAAGGGGCTGGGGGGCTGGTAGGTATTATATATTAAACCAGTTTAAGTGCGAATAAACCAATATGCTAAATGTGAACTTATATGAGGGGAATATCGGTAAGATCTGTCACTGAAGATTCAAGGTACTTACAGTAATTTCTGCGGACTGCTCTCGTAATACCGACGTCTGTTTGAAACTTACCAAGATGGTAGTTATATAGAGCTCTTACCAGCCTCGACCTGCCGCTTCCTACGGTATAAGTCGTCGCCAGCCAAGCAGTAAAGCAGCTGGCGCCAGCGCGGCACCCTGGCTTCAGTTTGCGTGGTGCGCTCCATCGTCAGCTTCACTACGGGTTCAGCAGGCCCGTCCTCCGCGGAGCAGTTACTTTGGGCGGGCAGGGAGAAACTCTGAAAAAGTTTGTGGTTATTGATTTTACTAGTCACGGTTATAGTCTTTTCAATCCTCGATGACCCGCTCCACTAGTTTATTTTTCATTCGTTGAGGCCAGCGTGCAACGTTTTTTTGACTGGCGGCGGGGCGCGTGCTCTTGTATTGAAAATACCATAACGATTTATTTTGATATAGGTTATGGCACCAATAATGGTCACTTAACTCTTAATTCAAACATAATACGGTCAGAAATTTATTGTTGCAGAATAATTGAATAACCGTTTTCTTCTGTCAAATAAGAATCTAGTGTCTATCACTGGACATTGTGGTATCGAACCATGCCTTCAGGTATTAGTCCTTAGACTCACACGCTACCTAGTCCTAAGGACAAAAAAGCATTTGTAATTTCGTGTTTGTACACGGGCTCAGAGGACTTATGGCTGTATTAATAAACTCGTCTCGGCTTAAATACCCATCTCAAGATACGTCAAAGTAAACGTCAAACCATAGAATACTGTAATTTTTGACGTTTCTTGAGACGAACAATAAACCAAGATCAGTTTATTAATGCGGGCCTAAAAGCAGAGCCCACTTAGCACTGGATGACCAGATCGCTCGTTGGATTACTCTATGATATAAAGATTCTGTATCCAATTTTCTTGAACGATTTTTCATATGAAATGTAATTTATAATTTTTTATGTAAATTACTTATAGTAGGAGTATTCTTTTATACGTATTTTACTTAGGTAAGTAAACAAATCTAGCCATACCTACCTAGGTACTAATGTTATGTCTTCTTCCACACGTTAGGTTATACGGGCCAAGCAAATGATGTGAATATTGGCCATCGATAACCAATGTTTTGCACTTTATATCCTTTTGAACTTAGAATTGCGGGGATGGAAATAAGTAAGTTGACATGACGTTAGCAAATCAACACAATACATAGTTAGCATTGGAGCGCGCGGAGCTGCGCCGGCGCGCTGCGAGCTGCCGCGCGGCGAACGCGTCGCCCCCCACTTCTTCGATCAGCTCCTCCCACTCCGCGTCGTCTATCACGATCTCGCCCGAGCCGACCTGAGCAATAATTTGGCACTTTTAGGTCGTTTTAAACAGAAAATCCTAAATTGCACTTTATTTGGACATAAAACATTTATTTTAAATTTATTATCTTTGAGAAACTCCTTACCTTAGTGAAGTAATGAACTCCAGCGAACTCCAGTAACGTGGCGATGCAGTAGAAGAAGCTCATCAGCAGGAACCAGTCCAGGGCTGTGGCGTAGCGAACTTTGGGGAGATCAGTCCGGGAGTCCAGGCTTATGGTGGAGAGTGTCAGGACGGTGGTGATACCGAGACCCACTCGGTCTGAAGTAGCCTTGAAAGTCAGTTATAGGTATGGTTTTATTTACCTAACGAAAGAATGTACATTACTACATAAAATAAATACCTAAAATATAAAAAAAAATCACGATTTACGATTTAAGATACCTAACGTAACAGTTTAGTAGGTACCTACCTATCTAGTCTAGGGGACACGGTTTCTGTAGGAGAACGTAGGTATCGAGACTTTATTTATAAATTTTTTCATTTAGTTTAGCTTCGTCATGGGTAAGTATAAATATTATTATTATTTTATTTATTTGCTCTTGTGTTTATTAGAAGTTCCGATACGTTTTCCTGCTTAACTAAGAATGATATATATTTTTTAAAATTTTATTAATTGTTTTATAAAATGCTAGGTTAAGTTTTATCATTGTCATAAGCAATATGAAAAAAAAGAACTGACTGTTGATTTTCTTGTGGCGCTTCTCCTCAGCAGTCGTCTCGTCTTGTCTTTGAAGCGCTAGTAGAATTTTGACTTGTAAAAGTGCCCGTGCGGCCTACTTACTGAATAAACAACTTTTATCTTTTTTTTTCTATCATACATCCATCCTTACATCCTAACTTTCGCATTTAAAATAGTAAGTTTAGTATGGATATGTAGTTCAGACTTGCATAAATAGATGTGTTTAAGGTGAAAAAACTAACATTATTTTCACAATTTAACCTTGTAACATATTTAAAATTGATTTACCTCGCGATGTATCCAGAAGGACACCCAGGAGAGCACCACAATGAGAATGCACGGCACGTACACCTGAATGAGGAAGTAGCCAGTGTGTCGCTGCAGGTTGAACGACACCTGCAGCACTGAGAAGTCTCCTGAACAGAATATAATACATTATAGGTTGCGATAAAATGAATTGGAATAAGTAACGGCACCAGTGTTCGACACTTTTAGCTGACTGGCACCGATAATCGACAAGAGCTTTTAATTCAAATCAAGTGTTAAACATTGGTTCTTTGTCAAGTCTATAGCCAAGATGAGTTCGCTAACTAGCGTTTCGATTCGTTTTGTTTTGAAACCAATCGCGTCACTGGTAGATCACGTCATACGAAAAGTCATCATCAATGTGTAAAATAAACAAAGTGACGCGATTGGTTTAAAAACAAAACGAATAGTAACACTAGTTAGCGTATGCATCTTGGCTAGGGCCTCTGGTGCCGTTACGATATATTTAGGACGTTTAGAGAGTTTAAATTACGTCAATATGGTTCTATTGTGGCTTGGTCTCTTAAGTCTTTACCTGGGCCTCTATTCAACTGCGTTATAACGATATCGTGTTTGACGTGTTTTAGAATCGTTTATGTCACAGTCGCCATTATTGTAAATGACATAAGAGTTATGAAAACGTTGACAATACGGAAACACGTCAAATACGATAACGTTATAACGCTGTAGAATAGAGGCCCTGATTTTGGTTAACACCGTAAGTTCCTAAAACTGGGTTTTCCATACGTCCTGTACGTTATGATATTATGTACGAGTAGGCACACCGTATTCCGTATTTGACTTTACCTGATCATTATTTGCTCCCGGTTGGGTGATTTACAAAACAAACTCTATAAAATCCCTGTTTCGCCTTAACTTAATTTGATTTTTTTATTTTAACTTGACCTTGCCGTTGAAAAATTGCTGTCTCTATACATACATCCACGTAGGTCGCGATACGTTTACCAACTGCAAATAAGTTGGCGATGGCAATAAATGTCTAGGAGCAATTAATAAACAATTTTCGGTTTTTTTCCTTTACTTGTGCAGTAAGACCTTCCTTCTTACCAAATTTCACTATTCTAGGTCCATGTGAAGTGTGTCGAAATGTACGTTTTTTGAGATATAAACGGCCGTTCCGTTTTTTACGTTAACTTGACTTGAGTAGAGACTTGTTTTTAATTTAAACTCGATACATCTACGCGTTCCCGAGATAAAGGGTCTTGATAGACAGACGGAAGGATAAGGGTTCCGTTTTTTTTCTTTTGAGGTACGGAACCCCTAAAAAAAGCACGTCTATAACAGCTGAATAGAACAGCGAATTCAATCTTACGGGTATAAAGATGGTTACGTTTACGCTGCCAACTGTGACGGATAAATCCGTTGTTGGCAGACAACCTATGAAAGGCTTTGGAAAGTTCCTCTTATGCCAAGGATGAAGTAGAAAAAAATAAATAAAAGGACTGGTAAGCACTATGTACACCGGCTTCACAAGGCACATGTTTATATGCGATTCCATGATTTTGATATTACAAATGTGTCTAAGCTATTTCGATGTAACAAGGTAAAGCCGTGAACTCGTTTCTGTCCGTTAACATAGGCACTAACATTGAACGTAACATTTGAAGGACCTTAGATACTTGCAACTTTGAACGCAATGTGACTTTCTCGTTATATTTCCTGAGAGACACTTGGATGCCTATTTTGGCTGTCAATCACTTCCAGTGATCGAAGCAAATGTAAGCCTTCCGGAGCGTAAAAGCCGATTCGTGTCAATGGCGCCGCCGCAGTTTTTCCGAAATTATTTCCATTTGCTCCCAGGAAAGCCAAAGCAGACTTTTATTGAAAGCACTTGGGAGTATTTTGTAGACACGTAAAGGATGAACGGTTCTACATAATGAGTAGGTAGTATGAAAATGAAAAACGTTTTTAAGTAGAACATTTTTATCCGCATATTTGGACTGAATAACTGACTGATTGACGTATATAATGACGTATAAGTGTACATCGTTAAGGACAAAGTTAAGAAAATTTAACTTTTTCCATTTCGTCACGAAAATACATTTAGATACGTCAATTTTCGTGACGAAATGGAAAAAGTTAAATTTTCTTAATTTTGTCTTTAACGATGGACACTTTTTTTGGAAAACGCCCATAAAGTATGTAAAACAACTTTTTGGTAACTATTCAATTAATTCCATCATTTGGAATGCCTTCGTAGCTTCGTAACTCCGTCCGCGTAGACGTCGTTGTCGCTTTTCCTTCGGGAACTGTTAGATTCTCCGGGGTAAAGCCTCCGGGCTAAAACTATCTCTGCACCAAATTGAACATCGATCGGTTATTCCGTGAAAACGAAACAAGCACTTTCGCATTTATTATATACCTAAGTAAGCATAATAAGGATAACTAGATAATCGTATTGCCATTATTGTTTAGTTAGCAAGGTGGCGATTAATGTTAAAACCAAACAATACGCAAATATATATGTCTATATGACGCACTCAATACAGCCGATCGATTGCCGTGCTTAAAGCCATTTGAGCATCACAGTCCTCTTTTATTTACGTACTACATGCATATCATTACGCTATTAATCCCAGAGTGGGGTAGGCAGAGCTACAGAAATAGCAACACCTCTAAATAAAAAGACTTGTTGATAATTTTGTAACCACATTTTGCACAAACAGGCTAAGATGTTTACCAGCATGAAGATATTATTAATACTCGTAACAGGTTGCAAGTCCATCGCCTAACAGTACTACAAGCCTTTATTCCCTTAGTCGCCTCTTACGACATCCACGGGAAGACATGGACATTTTTAGGTACTATATTATGCAAAATGCAATAAACTACCTATACACAAATAAATCATACTTTCAACAAACTGTCTGTTTAACAAACATCGTATTAAGATGGAAACATCTCATCTAAGTGTCGGCAGGCAGAACTCATTATAAGCGTTATGTACCTAGTATCATAACGTAATAAGTGCGCTTCGGGAATGGTAGAAGCTTCGCTTCCGATAATGCGGCACTTACGACGAATAATATTTATAATGGGAGCGTTTTCCCGGTGCAAAGTGTAGGAAATCACGTTAGTTCGTAAGCGGATAACGCCCGCTACGCCCGTGATTAGTGGAGATGAAGGCTGTTACGGAGCGCTAGGGCTGAAGAGGCTTTCGCTCCAATATTGTTAGCGAAAACATTTTTCAACGTTCCCTTGGAATATTGTATAACACGAAAGTAAAGCCAGATAAATAATCTCATTGAATAAATATAAACGGACGGGAGGTTTTATTTATATTTGTGAAGGTCCGCACAATTAAGCAGCGCTAATAAAGGAAGTTCGTCATGTTTGCCGCAAACAAAGTTGCTCGTAATAAATGCTACTTCTTCGAGAACGCCGCCAATTAACAACATAATGGCAAAATGTGTCAACAGCAGTTAGTATCGTCCAACATGCCAGGAGTTATTGTAACAGTGTGGATATATCATTATTATGTTTTCCTTGACGGTGTTTAATAAAAGTTGGATTTTATAATACATATATCTTGAGCACAGTCGACATCAGAATTGGCTGGCTGCGGACCAAAAAGTTGGACCGCAGTTCAGCGTATATGACCATACAATCGACGAAGGCGAAAAAGTTTCGTTGTACGACGAAAAGTATCCTTACAACTGTATGGCTAATTTTCGTTGCACAAAGGAAAGCTTCCAAAAAAAATTTTTTGCGTGAGTTAGCTATGCCTCGACGCAGTAACTTATTTTAGTCAAAGTGGTATAAAATTTAGTACATCAATAGTTGTGACAACTTGTGACAAGTTGCTAAAATGTAAAGGTCCTACTACTAAGTTAAACCGTAGATCTTGGCAAGACGACCTGGGCTGGAATTCTACAAGGTAATAACGCTATCGTTTTTGACCTGTTTTCGTATTGTTAACGTTTTGATAACTCTTATTTAATTTACAATAATGGCGACTGTGACATAAACGATTCTTAAACGTGTCAATGATATCGTTTTAACGCACCTGAATAGAGGCCCTGGTAAAAATAGCGGAAAATCGGGTGGTACCAGACTGATAGGTGATATGATAACCATTGGGAAGGTCTTTTGGCTGATGATGATGATGTTTGAATGTTACCTTCCCGCCTCGTAAAGGTAAAGTTCCTGTAGGGGAAGCTAATGAGGTCAAACTGCGATAGCGTCATGCCCGGCACGAAGTTCACGCTCTGCGAGTTCTGCCACTGGTACACCAACTGCTGATTGGAGTACGCGTCTGCAAGAGAGGGTTTTATTTAGAGCCTACACGAAAAACGTTTACAATCTAATTTTTATAAGTGGGACTTTGAATCTACTAGCGAAGAAATAAAGTTTAGTTACCTTTGCTCTTAAATGCAAATTTCATATTTGAAATCAGTATAAATTAACTTTTTGGTCATTACGATATGGTCTAAACTGAATTGTCTTGATAATCTTCTTTCTATGGCACACCGGGTCTCACGAGGACATACCTACAGACAGTAAAAGGATGACCAGCTCAGCTAAAACTGCAGCATGGCGGATCATACCGCGCTGTTTTTTCAACTACCATGAGTCATGACTAAGGGCAGCTTCCACGAAAAAGATAACTTCTCCCGACTCTCTCCAATTCTGACGGTATTGTTAGCGACTGTACTGAACCAAACACTTAAATCAGATAAGAACTTTTGCAACAGCAGGCACTATGGTGATGAAGTACAATATTAAGTACCAATTTCACCATACCTACGATGTTAAATATTAATCGACTGTTAGTTCATACATTTTGAGCTGCTAACACTCTAATCGTCTATTAAGTGGTTAGTGAAATCCGACATTAGTATTATTGCAAATCAAGAAAAACAAAACTTTAGGTTAAATTGACACTTTAAAACCAGATTGATCTTATTGTAGATGCGTACAGTACCCCTTTCCTTAAAATTAGAAAGACGTTTAATGAGCCAGCTATTAGTAAATTAATTGTCGTCAGGTTGTTAATTAAAGGGAAGACTGTAACAAACGACAAAGACCGCTCGGAACAGAACCTTTTTCGGCAGTTCCCATTTCTTCCCATTATGAATTGTACCGATCTAAAATAATTTATTTAGAAGGATTTGATTGGGTGGTTGATATTCGAACTCTGTATCGTTAATCTCAAGTTGACACCCAAACCATTAACTATTTCAACTTTTTCTTTTGCACATGCTCTCAATTTACTCTTGTAAGTATGTAGAATAACTTTAAAACAATTCGTTTCTTGTCGTACGTTATCGTCAACAACATAACACAAATTGTTTAATTTTTTACATGAAAATGTAACACAAATTGCATATTTTACCTTGGCTGCACAAGCTAAGGTTGCATAGGTTAAGTAAATCAGGTTAGCTACACGCGAGCGCGTTTACTGAAAAGATGTTGGCTTTGTTGTCGCGTGCCCACATATTTACCGTGAAAACTTTTTGAATTCATTAAATAGACAAAAGCTTCGACATACAATTGCTACTTCTACTTCAGAGCTTATATCTTTTATAAGGCCGACCGATTATCATCAAACTTCGATTAAGCGCCACCGAGCTTTCTATAAAAAATCGGGTAAGAGCATATCGGACCATGCTCAGGGTAGGGTTCTGAAATAGTTACTCCAAACACAAAAAACTGTCCTCAAAGAACAAAAAGTGTAAACGAATTCCATTTTTAAGTTGTTTATAACATTATGTGCTCTCAATTAAGATATTTTACAGATTTTATTACTCTAGCGAAATTTACTTTATCAATATTTCGTTTATAATTATAAATAATTATTCACCCAAAACTAAAAAATTGATCATAACATGTACATAATGTTTTTTTAAGAGCTGTCACTCAATGTCATAATGTATAAAAAAATCTTATCTTTACCTATATAGGACATACCCGAAAAGAAAATGTGATTTTCAAGATTTTATTTTATTTCTTTGTCGGCGTAACTTATAATATACTAGCGACCCGCCAGCGGCTTCGCCCGCTGCAATTTTTTTTTTCAGATCACTTAGTGGTATGAAAAATACATGTTGTCCGATTCTCCACCCTAGCCGATATGCACGCTAAGATTCACGAAAATCGGTCGAGCCGTTTCAGAGGAGTTCAATAACGTACACCGTGACACGAGAATTTTATATATTAGATGTTTAACTATGGTAAAGTACAGCTTTGTAGTACCAAAAGTCTCTGAGATTACCTGCGGACAGACGGACTGATGGACAGACGGACGTGGCGAAACTATTAGGGTTCCTTTTTAACTATGGAACCTTTGATACCTAACGTAATAGCTTAGCACCTATCTAGTCTAGGGGACACGGATTCTGTAGGAGAACGTATCTAAACTTTATTTTATATTTTATTTCATGTAGTTTTGTACAGTCATGGGTAGGTATAAATATTATTATCTTAGGTACGCATGATATATTTATATTAATAAAATTGTATTTATTGTTTTAGATAATGCTAGGTCAAGTTCTATCATTGTCATAAGCAATATTTATTTAAAAAATGACTGACTGTTGAGTTTCCTACGGCGCTTCTTCTCATCAGTAGTCTCCTCTTGGGAAGCACTGGTAGGATTTAGGATGAGTAAAAGTGGCCATGCGGCCTACTTACTGAATAAAGAACTTGACGACACGTTGGTCTAGTTGGGAGTGACCCTGCGTCCGAAGCCAGCGGTCCTGGGTTCAAATCCCGTTAAGGGCAAATAATTGTGTTATAATATTTGTTCCCGAGTCTTGGATGTTTTCTATGTATATACTTAAGTATGTATTCATCTATTTAAGTATGTTTATCGTTGTCCCATAGTACAAGCCTAGAGCTTAGTTTGGGACTAGGTCAATTTGTGTGAGATTGTCCCTTACTTTTGTTTTTTTTCATCTTATTTCACCTTTTTTTAAAACGAACCATCGGTTAGGGAGTTATGTTGCCGCAGACAGATACACAGAGTAAACTTTATCACACGCTATCGGCGTCGGGGGTTCAGAAGATGTACTCACAACTTCCGAGTATCAAAGGGCAGGATTGACGATCCATGGGGAAGCTGCGCAGTTCCATCGGACATTTGGCTTTGATGGTTAATCTGAAAAATAACTTTGGTTACAAATACGTATAATGACGACATAAAGAAGCCAATACCATTTTCAAGAGCTCTACACATCAAAAATGTCTAGGGATCGAATGCAGTAAGTTGAAAAATTCAAATAAAATTGAAAATGTTAAATTAAAATTATCAATATCTCTATCTCTACTACAAATCGCTGAATATACATGGGGGTTAAATCGATAGCTTATGACCTGCCCTATCACCTATTTCCGTCTTGACGTCGATTTTTGGGTCAAACTGTATGTATACTGAACTTGTGAGATCTTCTAACTCAAGAAACCAAGAAACCTAGGCTGTGCCAGGAGATTACGCTCCTCCATACTAAAGCATTAGACAAAATAATTTAATTGAAATAATATCAAAATAATGTAGGGACGTGTGATATTCCTACTAGGACTGGGCACCTAATTTCATTTAGTTAATTTATTTTAGTTAGTTTTGTGTGGTTTAAGTCATTAAATATAGCTACATTTTTTATCGCTAGAATCGTAATGTTTTCGCAATTTCTTAGGCATCTAACGTATAGATCAGGCAAGGTTGATTAGTTTTAATTTATAAAAATTAAAATTTCCCGTGTTTTTTTTTAATTTTGCGATAGTTAAGTATGACCTACCTAATACATGTTACGACTTAGTATATTTATGGGAGATAATTATAGACCCGTATAGACGTGGTGGTTTTGTCAACAGCTTACATTTTATTAGTTTACTTTTTGTCCGTCGGTTTGTTTATTTGTTTGGTACAAAATTTTCAATCAGTTATAAACTAACTTTCCGATGAGCGTGAAACTTCAAACATAGCTCAGAACTGGATGATAATGTTTTTAATTGTGGTTATTTAATTTAGATATTTATAGGTAGATGTAGTAAACTTGACAGTTCGATGATCATCATACATACAACATCATACGACATAAATTGTTAACCATGCCCTGTATCTACATCATGCAAGCAGCTCTTTTTGTTCGTGACATCGCACATTTATTTCAACTAAAAAAATATTTACCGAAGACTAGAAAGCAGTATAAAATAAATTATTGTTACCAAAAACTAACTTAGAAGTGTATAGAAATGGTCCTCATTATAAATGTATAATTGTAACTAATAAAATTCCCGATTCGATTAAACAAGAACCGTGTGACAATTTGTTCAAGTATAGACTTAAGAAATTATTAATAGACAAATGTTACTATGCTGTTGAAGACTTTTTAAAAGATGACCATGTATGATATTTGATGACCAATCATTGACAATTGTATGTAATGTTTTTAGTGTATGGTTTTAGTTAATATTGTGTGCCCTTACAGGGCGTCATGGTCTGACTTATAAAAATGTAACACCTGCAAATGATATGTACATGACTTTACAATGAATAAATAAATAAATAAATAAATTATCAAAAATCCCATGTATTTATTTGCATTTTTTTTTCAATAAAATATTATTTTACCGCGCCTACTTCGACGTCTACGAGCAATCAAACTTTATCTAGTAATTTCAACCAACCTATGTTGTATCGTTAAGAAGGCGAATTTGAATTAAATAGTATTATTCTTAGCAGTGACATCTCTTGGTCTATATCTTTCGCTGAAACTAAAATACTTGTGAATTGCTATTACATCCGTTTATTCACCTGGTTTGTTGTCTTTTTGTAAAGAAATAACGTGTACACAATAAACTATAATTTGTAACCGACTGGTACAAGTAAAGAGGGTAAACATTCCGTCCTACCCTAATCAGATGTCGCCGCTCCAGCAACCCATGACCATTGAGCACTTTGCCATGTGAACTAACGGGTTGCACGGGGTGTATTTAGCGGGCACTATCTTCCATTACAACGTGGTTAATAATAAACAAGGACAAACGTTGGTACCTAAGTAGTTTCCAAAATAATTGTACCTAGTTAAGGACTAGCATTAATAAACTGTAAGTTTTACATGTGAGTAACGAAAATAAGTCCTACATTGATTTAGTTAATTTTCGTGACTCACAAAGTTACCGTTTCTTAATTTTAGTCCTTAACTAAGTACAATGATTCTGAATACTACCTAGGTATGTAAACATAGTTGGATAATGAGTTTCTAATTATTTAATCTACGAATTATATTGGCTTAAAGCGCGTTACAGATACATAGCAAGGAATTTTAAGATTGAGATATACATATAAAAAAAACTCTATGATCAATGCTAATTATGTTTTAAGTTAAGTTCATGATAACTAACGTCACAAATATTTTTTTGGCTTCGACACTTTATATCGGGGCATCATGCAGTTAGTGAGCATACTATTTATTATTAAGATAAAAGTATAAAAATATACAGACATAATAAAGTACTTAGTCGCTTTTATACCCACGCAATGTAATACCGGTTTTAAATTAATTAAAAACCCAAAACTCTCGGATCACCGATTGAAAGTCACCGTGTACTGAAGTTAGGAAAGAGAACACACAGCTTTATTTTAAATATTGAAACAGTTCCTAAACAAAGCGACTAATAACAACGAAAAACTGTGCATGACAATGTCACACCATGCTCAGAGTAGGGTTGTGACGCCACTACAAACACAAAAAACAATCTCGAAAAACCACAAATATAAACGAATTTTCTATTTAAAGTTATTGGTGCTGTCTAAGAACTATTGGATGATTTTAGGAAGGTAAAAGAGAAAATACTTTAGCCGCATGTATTTTAAGAATTAATCACGTCAACTTAGTCGTGACAGTTGTCCTTTTAAATTTTTAATAATTGTAGTTTGGGCTGTTTTACACACATCTCTAGTGAAAGTGAAGCCCCAAATGTAAAAATTGGTTTATTACATTTGATTTTCAAGATAAGTATATATTTTAAATTACATCTATGTAGTACCAAGAGTCTCTGAGACAAACCGCGGACCAACAGACAGGCAGACGGACTTTTTTTTGACAACAGAACTCAAAAAAAAACAAAGAAAATTTTGTGCTAATTTAAAAATGGGACTTAAAACAAGAGTACAATTTATGGTATACGCATTTCGTCTGGGTCTGAACTAGGTTTCAAACCTGTATATCAGCCAGCAGACCTTTCATAGTGTTGTAAAGATTTATTTTATAACTGTTTGTAATGAGTTAAAAGCGACGTAAAACCGCACTATACAAGTACGTATTTAGGCTTTCTTCAGCCAGAATCGTGCCGAATGTAATTATAGTCAATATCCGGACTACTTAACACGTAGGTAATCGACTACGAATAGTTGCTTCACACTCTGCTCGCTCGTGCGTGTACTTGCGGCAAATCTGATTACCACTCACGCTTCAAAAGCATCCAATGCAATATTCGACCACATTTGGGAATATCTAGCAAATAGAGCCCACATTTACGACGCGCATAAAATATTTGAATTAATTCAATTGCTGAAAGCATTGAAATTTTAGAGGACCCTATACATCCAATAGCGTTTGCGCTGCAGTCATTGTGACCAACCAACCATTTTTGAACAAAGTTTTTTTTATGATAAGTAGAAGGCCACCTGATGGTAAGTGGAATCGGAGACCCATATACATTTGAATTCCCAAGACTTCTTAAAACTGCAGTCCTAAGGGCCATATTAATAAACTGACCTCGACTGTAACGCTCCTTTAAAGATGCGTCAAAAATGTCAGTTTTCTATGGCTTGACTTTTACTTTGACGTATCTTGTGACGGATGCCTCAGCTAAGATGAGTTTATTAATACGGCCCTAAGACCTCAAATGCGTTGCCAACCCTGAGGACCAAGATGGAATGCCTCTATGGTAGTAATTTCACTGGGCCTCTATTCAACTGCGTTCTAACAATATCGTTTTTGACCTGTTTCCGTATTGTCAACGTTTTGATAACTCTTATGTCATTTACAATAATGGCGACTGTGACATAAACGATTCTTAAACGTGTCAAACACGATATCGTTTTAACGCACCTGAATAGGGGCCCTGGTTGTCATATTCCACCGGAACACAACAATGCGAACACTGTGTTGGTTGGCAGTAAGTAATGGATAAGATGGCGAGCCAAACGGATCCTACACAGGGTCCTTACACCACTAACATACTAACTAAACTAGTATATCTAATCAATTAAGCAACAAACCTCTATCCGTGTTAAGGCATTAGTGTAGTTTAGCGACAAGTACTCGTACGTAACATTCTAACTTGACGTATTACACCAATAAATTATAAATAAACTGCCTTGTACGAGTAAGATTTCCTTTTTAATTTAATATACCCATCGCAATTTACAGCCAATGAATAACTCGGGCGGGTAACAGGAGCTCGAGATTTTTCACTCTGCCAATTAAACGGTGGATGAAGCAGCTGTTTGTTCAGCGGCTGTGAAATTAATGAACCCTATTTGCACACCCATTACTTCCTATTGTGTCTTGGATCAATAAAATAGTTATACAAATTTTTAAGGATTTAAGAAGACAGTGGGAACTGAAGCCGTTTCACCAGATTTCCAAAAACCTTTCGTGATTATTGTCCTTTCTAGTATGTGTAAAAAATATACATTTCGTAGAAGTATTATTGAAGTAGTACACTTCAATAATATTCTCGCGGTCAAATAATACGGGTCATAGTGCGTTTTTCATACAAACGCGGCTATTTCGAAGCCTTAGTTCCTAGCCAGGGGTTGTTTTAAGTGAGGTTTAATGGTGGATGCTCCGAGGTTCAATAGAGGAGGTCAAAAGTTCTTAAGATACCCAGCTGATCACACGATCAGTTAATACCACAGCGAGAGAGTTTGGGTCAGCATTTGGATTTCCTTGTAGTACTGTTAGGCGATGGACTTGCAACCTGTCACTAATATACTGGGTAAACATCTTAGGCTGTGTCGTTACAGAATTACCATGAAGCATTTTTAAAGTTGCACCGATGAGTCACATAAAGTGTCAGTTTGAGTTTGAGTTTAGTGTTGAATTCAAGTAGCGTAAAACGGGGTTAATAGGGACACAGTCTACGTAAAATGAAGCATATGTTACTAACTATAAGACTGAAATAATTTCCAATAGAACGTAATGTTATTTTCATTTAATACTTGCTCACATTTGTGCGACTAACAAGTTGTGCCTCATTTTAGGTTGTGCCCCTATTCACCCCTTAGTCTCTATTTACCCCTTTTTACGGTACCTACTTGTTTTTGTTACTGTTTTTAGCTATCAATATTCACAATATATCGCATACGCCATAGCCCGATTGTATAATACTATACATGTATGATATTAACAGCTTACTATACTTCAAAAACCGGGCAACAACATGTCGGACCATGCTCAGTGTAGGGTTCCGAAGCCGTTAAGTACTTGCAACAAATATAAAATCAACAAGTAATATTAAAAGTCATATGATGCCGTCTTAGGTAGATGATTTAAGTATGTATAAACACTTTAATCACCTGTATCTCAAGAACCAATTATGTCTACTTAGTCGTGATAGTTTTCCTTTTAAATTCGTTATATGCGCTTTCATTTAAGACTTTTTCAGATTTTTAGTATTTGTAGTTTTCATCCTCACGTTATGTGTAGGGGAGGAACCCAATTTTTTTTTTGCCTTTTATTGCACAAGTTTTTGGCATGTCTAATAAGTATATTCATGCCAAATTACAGCTTTCTAGTACTAAGAGTCTCTGCGCTAGGGCTGCAGACGGACGGACGGACGAACGGACATGGCGAAACTATAAGGGTTTCTAGTTTGTCTACGGAACTCTAAAAGGGCTGATTTAAACCTGGCATCCTGCATTAAGCGCTTATACCTCATCGAATACAATATGTCGCCATGCTGACTTAACCTCAGCAGCTTATTGGGCACGGTGATGGTGTGCACGTAGGAATGTTTCCCGTTGTAGAAGTAGGTGTCGGGACGCCAGATCCTCTCCAGCATTTTGATGGACAGCGACAGCGAGCGAATGGGCCCAAGGAACGAGAGCCGGGTGTCGCGCCAATACTGTCTGAAGTAGCAGTCCATTGAGTAGTCCTAATGAAACAACCCATTACCAAATTGTAAAAAAGCACAGAGGTTTTGTTTTATTTAAATTAATGGCTACTTGCGTTAGAAATACTACTAGAAAGCATTCTCCAAAATTTTGAAAAATACGCGTGTTTAAATTAGAATTCTATAAGCAAGTCCTAGTCTTAAACGCGATGATAAAATGCCTATTTAATTCCACAGTAAAATAGACACGGAGGAATGTACTCGAGAAAGTTAATTGCCTTAAATGGAATGGTTTGCAAATCATTGTGCCGTAACCTGATTTGATGGATGTTGACGGCAATTTCATTTAGCCATTTCTACAGAAAGGGAAAAGTTGTAAAAGTATAATTTACTTTCTTGTCAAGTTATCTCAATACCATCCCTGATTTAGATGTTAACTTAAGAAGCCAAAATAATACTTAATCAAGTGTCAGACTGACAAAACACCGTCCCGCTTTGAGCCATAAATCTACAAAATTTGTGACACTACAATTTTACATAAGTCGACCGTCAACTTTTTCCGACAACGTTGACCAAAGGGTCGCAATAAATGAAAATTTACGGCCAAAAATGCTTTAGTCTTACACTCCTTACCATGTCCAGTTCCGAAATAGGCCCCATGCTTCTTATAAGTATATTGGTCTGAACGACAGTGGGATAGCCTGAAATAAAGCAAAATATAAGACTTTCAAATAAAAATCTAATAATCAAACGTTAATTTTCGTAAAAGTAGGCACTTACCTTTTCCATGAGTGGGAAGCTGGGAGTTCTCGTAATTTTTCAACAGGTTCTCGAGTACTAGTGTGATATTTTTGGAAACCGCGTCATTGATGCTTCTTTTGTTTTTGGGTGCGGAGCGCGAGTCAGTGTCGGCGTACGTCTCGTTTAGGTAATCGGAGAGGAGTGCGTCGGCGGTTTCCCAGTAGTCTCGGCTGTAGGCTAGGGAGGCGTTTTTAGCGGCGCTAGACAAAATCGTCGGCGCGTGGTGAGGCGCTTCGCGGGACTCCGCGGCCGTCAGCGATATTGGAAACGTTCCATTTCCAGTCGTCAAGTAGATCGCTCCTTTTGCCTCGGCTTGCGGGCTGCGAGGAAAGAATGTTGACATTATTATATTTTAAATGCTTCCCGGCGCGCCGCACTGTCAGCCTCGATGAAATTGCGGTCCGCGCCGCCGTCTGCTTTTTATTTCGAAACGGCGCTTCATTGATCAATGTCTTAGTCGACCATGTAATGAACAATTTGTTTTTACAACGACATTGGAAGTTTAGCATGGTATTAAGTTTATACTTTCGGTTTAAACAAGGTATAATAATCGTTTGATTACTACTAGATAAGAACTTTTCGGTTCTTAATATTAGAGTGATCAAAAATAAAACAAAATATATGTTTATGCATTTTCACAATTTCTTAAAGTTTTTTGTAAGATCGTTGTCAGTTCACAAGCAGCTCTTAAATATATCGCATCACTGTATCTTTGTGCCGTAGTTTCTTCAGTTGGCAACAAATCCATGCCGTCGTATTTCGTTTTAATTGCTTGAATATAAAACAAGGGGCTACTAGTTGGAGTAACATTTATTCCGGAGCGGCTGGGACCCTTGGCTCGGGGCCCGCCTTTGTTCCAGGTTATGTTAAAAAGATCCCCGCCAGCTGTACCGGGTCCAGTTAAGATGAATTTATTCATCACGTCTTTACTCGCAGTTTTATTATTTTATGCAGTATCTTGCTGGAAATATTTTGTTTTGTTGCTAGGTTAGTATTTCGGTTTTTAATATGTACCCCGGCCATTTACGATTTTTTTTAAATAGTTCGATATCAGGCTATATGTTTTGTAAATGGTTATACAGTGTTCATTAGAAGTAAAAACTTTATTTTTGTATCCACCAAGATAGTATTACGAAAGTTACTAAATAAAGTGCCCTCTAAGAGGTTGTTTTTTTTAGCAAAGGTGCTATAACTATTTTAATGGTTACACCAGATACATAATAACCGACACTAAAACCCAAAAAGTATTAGGAAACATAAAACTTGAGCTGACTTCGGCAGATTTTTTTCATAGCTAAAATTATACCCAATTACAGTTTATTTTTGGGTAGATTAGTAGGTACGATACGATAAGGAGCGTGAAGGTAACGTCAGCACAAAACTGAACTAATATGATTTGTTTAATTCGGGTTATGCAATTAATCGTAATTTTTTCGTGATGCATAGACAAAATTATTTGGATTTTAAATGTTTTTGTCAGGAACTTTACTAATGTATACACAACGTGTTACAAAATAATCCATAAAAAAGAAATTACGAAAGTAGTGTTAACCCTAGTATACTGTATACCTAAGATACTGAACTGACGTTATTTAATAAGGGTTGATACTACTTTTGTAATTTCTTTTTTACGGATTATTTTGTAACACGTTGTATTTTCAAAGTAAATAATACCTATTTACTTGAAGCGTTTTCGCTTTTTTTACATAATTTACTAAAAAGAGTTCATTTTAAATTTCCGCAGCTATAAATTTTAATGTAAAATGGGATGAATGGGAAAAATAGTTATGAACTTACTAATCTAATTATTGACATAATATAATTACTGCTATACGTATATCGTTATGAAGAAAGCAATCGTATCTTTCCTAATAGTGAATAATAATATTAAATAAAACGGTTTACAGGCACTTACGCAGGTTATATACTTGAAATTCCAGAATAGCTAACTGATTTCCATGAATGACGCTATCAATTCACTAACAAATAATCATCATTGTAAGTAATTAGGGCCCATACTTCTATTTATCCTATAAAGATTCTGTAAGCGTTATTGTTATGTTACCTTTTAAAACTTAGATGACAAATAGAAAAAATCTCAAAGGGTTTTTATGCAATAGATAACTATTTATTAGAGTTTTCCTGAAGTAACTAAACACGTGTAACACTTTCACGTTTAGGTGTAGGTATGTTATTTTTGTTGCACAGTACATACATAATGTTGGTACAAATGGCTGACTTAATCGAACAAAATCCATTAGGTACTTACTAAAGGTTGATGCTGAGACCATTTTGTGATACTTACCTACATTATAGGTTTTACTTAACTGTTTGCTACAGCTACGAGCTACAATGCTGCGCTACGTCGTAGCCGTAGCACCTATGACGTAGTATTCACGAGAACCGATTATCCCCAGAGTGGAGAAAACTCAAATTTTGAATCTATTATCCAAACGTTATGTCGCAATCCATTGACTAACGTTTGTCCCATCCACATGTATTGCTCGCTGACACTCTGACAGGCCATGATTGCGCCTTCTCTGCATGAATTACACTTGATTGCCGCCACTATGTGTACTAGTTCTCGAGATTCGGCAACATTCAATATTGAAGCGAAAACTTTCTTCATAAATTCTATTAGTTCTCGACTAGAACGTCACCACGAATAAAAATCAATTTGGAACGTGTACTTACATTAATTATTGTTTTTATTAGATAGATTGAAATTAATAAAATGAGGATATAGGTAATTTCAAAATATATTTCTTAGTAAGTCTCATCAGTTTCGAGTCGAAAAGTTCCAATATTAACGCTCCTTGTTTCCTTTGTGTATACGGCGTTCATATTAATTAGAAATTAATGTGACTCCACGGATTTTACACACAAGAAACATGGCACGAATTATTTATTATAAGAAATTAGGCTATACTTAATTGCTAAATAAACAATTTGTATGATGATTAAATCAAAGTGAAGAAATGAATTAAAAACCGGGCAAGAGCATGTCGGACCATGTTCAGTGTAGGGTCCCGAAACCGTTAAGTACTTACTACAAATATAAAAATCAACAAGAAACAACAAATTTTCTATTTAAAGTCATTTGGTGCCGTCCTAGATGATTTTAGTAGGTATAAACACTTTAATCGCCTGTATCTCAAGAACCAATGATGTCTACTTAGTCGTAATTTGTAGCTTACCTTATAAATTCGTTATATGTGCTTTCATTTCACATTCTTTTCAGATTTTTAGTACTTGTAGTTTTGGCTGTAGGGGGGGGACACTTATAATAAAAATTAATAACCAAAAATTAGCGCTTTAAAACTTAATTCAGATAGATATTTCTTTTTTACATTTTGTTAGCGTTAGTAATATGTATATTCATTCCAAATTACAGCTTTCTAGTACAAAGAATCTCTGCGCTAGGCTGCGGACGGACCGACGGACGGACGGACATGGCGAAACTATAAGGGTTCCTAGTTTGACTACGGAACCCTAAATTTAAAGTAAGTTTAAAAATGAACTTGGAATTAGATATTAAAAATACAACGTTTTTAAAGCTAATAAATAAACCACTACTTACTATTAAATTAAAGGACTATTAAATCGAGAAAATTTAGGAACATAAGGCATTTTTTTTAAATTAGTACTCGTACCGGTTAACTGGTTCATTCATGTTCAATTCGCCGTCAGGATCGGCGGGACACACGGCTGCACTTTCTGTTCCTGGCACTAATGAAAATGAGTTCCCGTTTCTGCTATTTGTCTAAATGATAACCGCTTTCATATCGCTGCCATCTGGTTAATTACGCTGATAAAATACAAAACGTCGTAAGTCAAACACAATTGCTGTACGATCCAACGCTTTATGCGAATAGCGCTATGACTTTAAACGCAATAGCTGTTCACTTTGACTTGTGTCATGTTTGTTTGTCACTGACGACTTGTCGTAGTTAGAATGGCGGGATTGCCATTTCGCAAATAGATTTACCTTGGCTACACTACACGAGATGAGCTAATTAGTTCTTCCGGCAAATGTTTGATATAAACCTAATGGATGTTTGCTTTGTATATAATCAAATATATCTCCGTGCGTAAGTAATAAACAAGGAGACACATTAAAAGACTTAGATATTTATGTGCCTTTTGTTTCCGAATGGCAATAAAATAAAGGTTTTGGCTCTCGTGTCATATGTAAGGTTAGAAAGGATTCGCAAATAAGTATAAATACGAAAAACTATTCTTGTTAACTACCTTTTTAATAGTATTATAGGTATTTAAAAATTGCTATTCGCTAACAAAACTTCTAGTCTGGTTTTACACATGATTCTAACAAAAAAATAAAATTTAAAACCTACTATTTCAAAACCGGATCCCTTACTCGATCCCAATTTACGCCATCCCCAATTTAAGTGTTGCCGTCGAGGAGGTAACCTAAAAAAATTGTTGCAGGATTTTATTTTACCACTTTGTCGGCGTGACTAATATGTACAATCATGCATCAACAGATTTCTAGTACTAAGAGTCTCTGAGCTAAGCTACTAACGGACGGAGCTAAGGACAGACAGACGGTCGGGCTAACGGACGGACACGGCAAAACTTTAACTATGGAACCCTAAAAAGAAAAAAAAAAACTACAATTAGTCGTCATCTCAATCTACATCTACATCTCAACAACGTTTAAGTTACCGTAGTAAAAACCAATGCGTATAACTCTAACACAGTATTAGAACTAAAGGGCGAATCATTGTAGTAACTGCGAGTTAGGGGCACTCAACGGTCAACGCCAAACGAAATTTCCTTTGTGAGCCTTAAGTCGGTGTGGCATAAGGTTTACAGCAGTACAGTTAGGTGTGGCGTCGATGGCACAGATGGAGGAAATAGAAAAACACGTGAATAACTCTCATTAGCCCGGACACCGCTACATGCCAGATAAGAGCACGGGACACTTTGTTAATTTATTTTGTTTCCTACTATCTTATGAACTACTTACTCTTTGACGTATAATAGCGTCAACAGTCTGGGTCTTTGTTGTTAGTTTTATAAGAGAAACTACAAATTTCGTTTGTTAACACATGTCTTTCCTAACATAAAATTAGTATTATATTGGGCATTTCGAACCACCTTTCGGGGTTCCAAATGTTCAATTTCATCAATATCAATTTGCGCAAATATTTAAGCGTTATCGTATCCTGTTCGACTTTTGCGTTAACGTACGGGTTTGGCAGAACACGTTAAAGCAAATTGGATTTCAGTTTAAGATAAGATGATAGACCTAATAATTCATACGTATTTAAAATATAAAATATGACTTTAACAGGAACAGAGCTTTGCTCAATCGATTTCTGAGTAGTCCGCAATCTACAGAACCTAAACCTATACACTCGTGAATATGTAATTGGTGAAGTAAGATTTAGTAAGTTTTTCTAAAAAGACAAACTGAAGCATAAAGAAAATTCATCTGGATGATAGATTCTAAGTATATTAAATCTATAGACACTCTCCTATTGTTAAACCTAAATAAGGAGATAAAAGAAGATAAAAAACTATAATATGTTTATTTTATTCAGTAAGTAGGCCGCACAGGCACTTTTACACGTCTAAAATCTACCAGCGCTTCCCAGGGGAGACCACTGCTGAGAAGCGCCCCAAGAAACTAAACAGTCAGTCATTTTCTCACATATACTTATGACATTGATGATTATAATGTTACTTACGAGTGCCGCCGTTAATCTACTCTACATTGGACAAGTAATACTTTCTAAGTAGGTAACTAATTGAAAACATATGAGTTTTATCAATGTAACCACGTCGAGAGTGGGTGTTAAAAGAAGATAACGAGATTGTGTCTATCAGGTGACCTTCAGTAATTATTTTCCCTTTGTGGCGACGACAAAAGCCATGATTGTACAGCCTCATCGGCGGCGTCGAGAGCCCTCGAAACGAGGACTCTCCGCCTGTTACAAATTGTGCCAAATTGTCAACTCAGGCCCCGATCGCACTTGATTCGGATATTGCAGCATCCGCCACACTTTGTACTCGCTACGTAATATTTATACAACGTGTTTCATTATCTTCATCAACTGTTGATCTACTTAAACGACAATTATCCTAATAATTGTAAAGGACACATCATTCTCATACACCGGTTAGGGCTCGTCGTGCCTGCGCAGAGTTTTAATTTTCCTGAGCCAACATCATCAAGTGGCCAATTAAAATTCCCCGTCGACACCCTCTCCCATTAATTATTCTAAGCAAGATTTAATTTATACAAACCTTATTAATATTTTACAAAATCAACAACAAATGTCAGCAAGAAACGAACATTTTGGCACTTTTATTAACAGTTTTTAAACATATATATGTTACTTGACGTTATAAAAGTTTACAAAAAGATTAGGATAACTAAGGATTTCTTTTCTTGAATTTAGCTGACTGAAACGTATGTTTTTGATCCCAAACTAATATCTTCTTCTCAAGGACGCATTGTAACTGAGAGATGTTATAAAATCGTAGGCGAACACTATAATGTTGCATAAGAGGAATATGGTGTTGATCAACTGGACAGTGGGGTAGGTGGACGAGAGCGTCCGAGGGTCGGAGAGCACGCAGAGGTGGCCTATCAGCACCACGGCACTCGGCAGCGGCGGCTCAAAGTCCCCTATCTGCTCCAGCAAGTATCCCACTGCCATCATGGCGTGTCCCGCATACGGCAAGTATCGCTCAATAAACTCTATTAAATTTTCAAACATTACTCGTTCGATAAATTCAACATTATTACAATATTTCAAATTGTGTATTCGGCAGATTATCAAATTGCGCTATTATTAAAAAAATATTTGCGATTATTAGGCTAAATCCTATAATATATCTTCGTTGGGAATTGGCTACAAGAAATATGTTTTCCATGATAGCGACACTGTAATCAAGTGAGTATAAGAATCTACCAACCCTTTGTAAGTTGTTTCTGAATTTAGTACAGGGGCCAATGCAGGTTGCGCATAATCTTTCTAAGATCATACTGAGGACTACGAGGCCACCTTGAAGGAGGGGATTATAAAAAAGAATTGTGCCCAGGACTTCTTGTAACACAGATTTTTGGAAGCTTCGGCGGAGTGCACAGTGGCGCTCTGCCATTATTGATGCAGCATTGGGATCACGTTTTGAAGGAAGGTGGTCGTTATTGCGCATACGCTGCACGAATTTTTCATAGCCATGATTGTAATTGGCGGTACGAAGTGCTCATAATATTTCAAAGGCGAGCACCACGCCGAGTTTCATGGAACTTTTTGTTAAACCAATATCATACTGTTTATTGATATATTTGACGTATTGACAATTATGTAACGTCTGTCTGTCTAACTACAGTCTGTCACGTTGTCAAGGTCAAGGTACATTGTTAGTGCACAGGGTAAGTAAGAAGTGAGTAAGCGTTTACTTTTTCATTGTCTATTAGTCCATTTTAATTGAATAAAGGTCTATGCGTCAACATTTAAAATGGACGTAGAACCAACGGAGGTGAGTGATATAAGGTATACCAGAATCTCAAGACAAAAAAGGAAATTAAAAAATCTGCTAGCAACCCTAATAGGATTTAAAGGTCTACAAGTATGAAGTAGCTTACGTCGGCGACTCTGTTCTATCGACTTGTTTTGTGAAATGAAAGAGCATATAACGAATTTAAAAAGAAAAACTATCACGACTAAGTAGACATCATTGGTTCTTGAAATACAGGCGATTATAGTGTTTATACCTGCTAAAATCATCCAACACGGTACCAATTGACTTTAAATAGAAAATTAGTTATTAATTATTGATTTTTATGTTTGTAGTACTTAACGGCTTCGGAACCCTACACTGAGCATGGTCCGACATGCTCTTGCCCGGTTTTTTTATGACAGTTTTGACTATGAGGTAACGTTTAATGTAACGATAAAAATAAATGATTTACTTACTTCCTTTTTTAACTTATTGAACTTTCATGTTGAAATTTTCGAGACAGGTATAGATTTGATGCTTTCGTTGTAAGGCTCCTTCTATGCCTTTAGTTCTCCATGCATAAAACATTCGCCAGACTGACATAGACGGTCACAGATCCAAAGGGTCTGAGCAAAGAGTATATTATAGTAATTACGACCATCCGTAAGTTTCATATTTATCTTTGGTTACTACTTTTTATAATTATGATGTTTTACAAACAAGGCATTGACATTACATAAACGTCAATACGTCATGGTTAAAAACACAAGTTTTATATTTAAATAAAATATTAATAAGTTCACATTAAATATGACGTAAGCCGCAGGGGTATATCTAAAGCTGCAGTACCATCCATCATAGGAATCACACCAGTAGTGCGGGGATCCGCCATGGAACAAGGAACTTGCCATGGAACAACGCGTTAGCCGTGACGGTAGTTTCCGCTGCCAGAACTTCGGCTGAACCATACTGTGATAATGTCAGATATCCCCTCTCTCGTCCATCAACCGCGGGCTCGACTGCTATTGATCACTTGGCTACACATTACCCTCATTACCAGTTTGGTGGCTCTGATAATTATAGTTGAAAAATACTGCACTATTCACAAACATTCCGGCGCTGAAATTAGTAATTATGTGGAGAATAGCGTTCAAGCGCTAACCATGCTTTCATACGTATCCGCAATCACAGAAATGTATATCCTCCTGAACAGCGATCAACGTAGCTTCATTATAAACACATGCTTCATCATCGCAAATATCTTGATAATAATGGGGAAATATAATGGACAAACTATCGTTGCAGGGTGAAGAATATGGTTTGTAGACCGTGGCGATGTACATAAAAGATTTTGTTGTGGAGTACTTACCATTGTTCGGTCGTTGCATGACAGCATGTGGTTACTTGCTGGAGCGGTTCAGCGGCGTACAGCCACCGTTGCCGAGCGCTGTGGTGTTCCTGGGTCACATCCTAATCCTTTCGGACCCTGACATGCTCTCGGCCGACCATCCACGCATAAGATTCATCAATATCGTCACCTTTATAAGCAACCTTGTTGTATTAACGTATGATTCTGGAGTAGCGCTGCTACGGTACCTTTCCAGACCAAGAGCACCTCAAAACTGAAGATTTAGATTGGAATTTAAGTAATAAACCAAATAAAAACCCCCAGGTTAAAACTGTTTGAACGGTTATCATGGTTTGCTGATGTATCACATTAAAAGCAAACGAACCGTCAAATTTTCGCAAACGATATCACGTAAGATTTACTATTATAATATAGGCGATGTATATAATAGCATGTTTCCAACTAGATTGCTGTCAAAATACGAAATCGCCATGAAATAACGAATCTACTGTGATGGTAATTTTTACTCCTGGGATTTCGACTGAACCATAGAACAGATAACCATTCTGGGGTTCTTGGGCTCAAATGAGGCATTCTGGGGTTCTTGGGGTTCCTAGTCACTTGTGTCTTTACGGCGTGGCCATTACAATACTGAACTATTTACAGAAGTTTCGGCGCTGAAATTGGTGCGGCGCTGAAGAACAGCTTTCACGCGCTCTTTATCCGCCTACATTCTACTGTCACCTAACAAAGCCTATTGTTACGTAAACTTAAATCTTGCATTAAGTATAAAACATATAGATGGTTGCTGTAGCGATGTTTTAACGAGATAAGGCTGCGAAGGAATTGATGTTGTTGGGATTAATGTCTAGCCACCAAAGCTGAAAATTTGATCTTCTTTGGACACCTTCCCATCCTTTCGGCGACCGAGACGTGCTGTCACCCAACTACTCTCGATTTAAGTTCCTTAACCTGAACCTATAGCCAAGAGACAACAGCGTTTGCGCTTGTAGAAGCGCCAATATGTTCACCCCTTTCTTAACTAGCAACCGAGAGCGAGACGGATGGTGTCGTAGCGTTAACGTTCGTAGAAACTAATGCCGCAAGGCTATAGGCTCTGTACGGCTAGCACATCTTGTATTTTCTCGCTTGTCGCTCAGTGCGTAACAGACAAATTGAAATTGATATTCGAGCGACAAACATCGCAGGCAAGTTGTGCTAGCCGTCTTGATCACCTGATAAACAAGATGTTCTATTTGATTCTGTAACAACGCTTCCCTTATTTATTTAAGTACACACTTTCATGTACCAGAATATTTGAAAAATACTTAAGTCATTTTAATCAAATAAAGAAATGCATGGCTAAAACTTTGAATGATTTTTACTATAAATAATTATGAAAGTATGCAAGAACGATAACAAGGAAGTGATAAGTTGCCTGCGACATGTTTGTCACTCGGTTTTCCCACTCTAACTAGTCTATCTGTACGAAAGGGACGCACACAGCGACAAGCGACACAATACATACAAGTTTTGCTAGGACAGCTCGGGAGGCCACTTAGCAGCATGTATGATTCTGATTTTTTTTTATTTTGTTACTAATGGATGTTTATATTCAAAACGCATGGATTTCATACACACTGGAAACGTAATTATACGTATTATAATTTGTTAGGGTATATTTTTGTCATGTATATAGACGTTTTTCCATACGTCTATGCTACTCCGTTGATACAACATATCGATGGTCTAAAAGAGAAATCAATGTGCTAAATGCATCGATGGTCTAGAAAACAAATGTGCTAAGCGCAAAGAAATAATATGCACTTAGTACGTTTGCCTTCTAGGCAATCCAAGCACATTTATCTTCTAGACCATCGATATATTGAAGGGCAAAATAAATCGGGGCATCGGACGCATTTTCTACATATACGTCGACGTGTCACGCGACCCCGTTACTTTTACTTGTGAGTACGCTTTGAGGTTTCGAGTGCCGACGAGAATAAACGCTCTGTCGACCAATGTCGCTGCGTCCTTGGATCACTTTCTTGTGCTCGTCAACAAGGGCAAATTACCAAATCCTCGAGCTTGACGTTTGAAGTCGGTGAAGCCTTTTTTTACCCGACTACCTGAATGTATTGATAAAGCCATGTTTTCGCGTGTGTACCTTTGTAGGAATTTGGGTATGTATCTATGTGTGCTTTGTTTATGATCTGTACCCTAAACGGCTTGACCAATTTTGAAGAGTTTTCCTCAAAGTCATAAAGAAACATTTTCTTGTGAACACTCAAACTACAAAGCTAAGTAGGTAAAACAGACCTACACTTTTGTCTCCCGACAAACAATGTATTGGAAAGTTACGAAACGAATATATTTACAATTTGAAAAAACAAGTTAAATAGTGTAAAGGTGAGGAGGGTCAATTCCTATGATAGAGCATGCCGCTCTGCGGTTACAGTTGAACTCAGGGACGGATAGAGGTGGGGTCCTCGAACGAATAATTTATACCTGAAGTTACATTTATTTTATTACCTTTCGTATAGTATTTTATCAGCGCGGTACACCTATTTCACGTTGATCTGAGTTAAGTCGATTCAAATAAAAAAATATAATTTAAATACGAATAGAATGTACTCTACGTAAAAGAAGGTTTAAGGCAGTTCTTTTTTATCTCGTGTTTAAATTAATAGGTACTTTGTCTATAAATCGCACTTTTGCTACAAACAAAGTTCATAGTTTTGTCGCAAAGATGCGAAATGTAACCTTGAGTTTGAACTTTTATTTGGAATTTTTAAATATCTTTTATTTATTTATTTTTAAATATTATTATAATTTTTATATTTGCATCTGCTACACACACAAAAAAACAACCCATCATTTTAGCGAATTTCACGTCATCGATTGTATTATTTCATCGAATGCTTTTCTTTGCTGTAACCATGATGTTTTCAGAATATCTTAAATATTAATTAGATAGATACGTTTGTGGAAAGGTGTTTCGATAAAATAATTAGTTATAGTTGAGTTAGGTATGTTACGATATAATTGAAAAAAATATATTGGATCTTCTATTTATCGTTCACTTAGTACACTTTTTTTAAGTTGGTTGAAAAGTAGTTTAATTGGGGAAGTGCAAAAGTCATTCAATTTAGATTTAAGTAGGCCGATGTCTCTCTTATGTTATAAGATAATTTTTTTTTAATCGTTTGGAGAAGGAAAACGAGCACACAGGGCACCAGATGGTATGAGGGCTCTGTGAGCCTAAGATATTTTCATTGTGAAGACTACAATCCTAAGACTGCTAAGAGTTACCAACCCTAAGGACCAAGATGAAATGCTTCTATGCTAGTTATCGCACACAGAAACATAACACTGCGCAGCTTGGAGGTAGGTTAAAGAATGGCATGGTGGTAGCAATCCGGACGGAGCCTGCAAAAGGTTCTACCACCGCGAAAAGACTTTTGAACAAGTGTAAGTATATGATGAAGACAGGAACACCAACTTTAAAATGTTTGTTTTAAATTTAAATCACGGATAAACAAATAGTAACTATGTCTGTAGTCCTAGTGGGTTGTGAAAGTATGGATTGAAAATGTTAACATTTCCCAATTAACTTAACCAGAAACTGCAAACGCGGACCGCTTATTTGTTTACATGGTAAACTCGATCAGTGAGATTAACTGCTAATCGATCAGTCATCACATCACTGATGAATACAACATTAGCGCATAACGCTCAAATAGTCGATTGCACTTGTTGTTGTCAATCGAAACTCTATAAATACCATTCTTACGAGGATAACATTTTTGTGCGTTCTGTAAGTCTCAGTTTACCGTTTGAAAGCACATACGGCGGTATTCTGAAAGACATTTTAGAGACAGTTAATTCGTTTCATTTTCATGTGTACGAAACTTATAGAAAACGTTTTATACTAAGTCAATTTACTCACATATTTTTATGCGTCCAACAAACTCATGTGGGTTTGCAGACTTTCGAAAAAACGTGGGTTAGTGAAAGTTTAAACGCGGAAGAAAATTTCTCAAGACAAGAAAACTATTAAACTCCAACTTATCACTATCGCTCATAGTTACACGAGTTGAACAAGTCCACGACATGTGCTCGTCAGATGCTAACTGGACTTGAGAATGATCACTTGCCTCAAGAAACAGCCATATACGTAACAGTAGGTAACGGTAGAGTCTATGCAACTGTTAACATTTATAGTTAAGTTCTAGTTTCTTTGGATCAGAATAAATCCGTAGGCTGTAAACATTACAAAAAGATAACTTACATTTGTATCAAGTGCCCAAGCTACGAGTTAAACAACTTATCTAGTTATGAGTTGTGTCAAGTTGATTCACAAATACAGTCAGCATCAGCTATATCGTATCAGCCAAAGTGGCCAAATAGTTCGTCACACCATACAAAAATTATGGTGTTACGAATTATTTGGTCACTTTGGCCGTTAGAATATATTTGATGCTGACTGTACACCTAAATTATTAACAAATCGCTACCCTTCCCATTCGGTGCGTAGCCAAACATAATAAATTAATGAAATTTGTCGGCATTATTAGCAGTCTCTGAGGTCACAGGAATTGAGATTGATTAAAAGTCCCTCGTGAAACGAAGCTGGCATTGAAAACAAAAGGTTTCGCACGGCATGAGTGAGCAGTGGGCATTAGGGAAAGGAAAGGAGTCAAGGAAATATGGATTTTATGTTAAATTTATCTTCATAACGAGTCGGAGTTTGCATATAGATGCGGTATGAATATTGCATAGGTCGGGCCGGCAAATAGCGCGGCCGTGCATTTAGGCGCGCGCTCATGTGTCCCTAAACCTCAGGCAGGTAAATGCGGACGTACTCGAGCGCGTCCATTCCCACGTTCCCGTTATATTATACCACTCTAATCGGATTTTTAGCCTTCATCTCAATATTGGATTTTAGACGAAAGGAATTTGCTTTGTGTACGCATATGAGCGACTGCATGACGTATGGGGCGGTGCCTGTGATCGATATTATTTTATTACAAAGGAGCATGGTGCGGTGGTTATGTTACTTCGTTACAAGGTACAATTTAAAACTATCGGGCCGTATTTAAGTCTGAGCTTTAAACTAAACCTTAACTTTTTTACTATCTCCATCCCGATTCGTAATTGAAAACAAAACCCAACATTTCGAGCCCTTTTCAAGTCTCATGCGGTCACGCGTACCTAGGTCCGGGTCGAGAAACTATTCCACTATCCTAACCTAACTAGTTTTGTGAATGCAAAAGTATGTTAATTTGTTTGATATTATCACGATAAAAGGAAGTAACGATTATGGGATTTATTGTACATATTTTGGTACTTATAACAAATAGAGAACGATATCTTGAGACCGCTCTCTGCTGGGGTTTGTCGTATTCAGCGTATTCTACGTAAAAAAAGGTTCTTAAGGATGGATGGTTGTAGTTAAATACATTTAGTGGACTACTCTGTAGTCATCGACATGAATACTTTTGTCTTAAGTACAGTTGCCATTCAACTTATTAAAGCATACAATAGAATTGAGCTCTGATATTTTTAAGCACCTTTTTGTTCTAGAATCATTAAAGGCGACTGTACCTCGTATGTTCATAAGTTTTGAGACAAACTTTTTAGTTTATAAAATAAAGAAAATAATACTGGCACCTATTTTATATTCTTTTCAATTTTGAATTTGGAATGTTAGTGTGCTATTTGTATGTTTTGAAAATTCATTTCTTTTGTTTTTCTTGTGATGGAGGGAACGAAAGAATTGCGTGCGACTGTCATTTCACTACATATGGCGGGGAAAAAACCAATGGAAATTTTCCGTGACATAAAATGTTTTGGGGTAAGCCGCAACTTCGTATATTACACCATTAAACGCTACAAGGAGACTGATTCTTTGAAAGATCGACATAGGAGTGGTCGCCCGCGGTCTGTAAGGACGGCTGCTAACATCAAAATAATCAGAGAGCGACTTCGCCGAAATCCATGTCGCACCCAGAAAAAACTCGCTCTGCAGACTAAAATTTCGCGTATTTCAGTCAACAGAATATTGAAATACGATCTGAAAGTAAAGGCTTACAGCCGTAGAAAAGTTCATTTTCTAAATGATCGCCTTCGTAAATTACGTCGCGAACGTTGTCCGATGCTGCTTAAGAGACACGATGCGAAAAAGATACTCTTCACCGACGAAAAAATCTTTACGGTCGAAGAAAAGTTTAACCGGCAAAATAATAAAGTTTATGCCAAAAGCAGCAAAGATGTTCCTGCTACAGCACGAAATGTCTCGCGTGCCCATCATCCGGCGAGTGTGATGGTATGGTGGGGGGTTTCGTACGAAGGTGTCACTCCGCTCCATTTTTGCCAACAAGGTGTCAAGGTTAAAGCAAAAAATTATCAAAGTGACATTTTAGATACTGTAGTGAAACCCCTATCTAATACTTTATTTCACAACAAAGAATGGATTTTCCAGCAAGACTCAGCACCCGCACATAAGGCTAAAACGACTCAAGCTTGGTTAAGGGAAAATTTGCCGGGCTTCATCGCGGCGGAAGAATGGCCATCCTCCAGCCCTGATCTCAATCCACTGGACTATTCTTTGTGGACTGAATTGGAACTCAGGGCCTGCCAAAAGTCCCACCCAAACTTAGATTCTTTAAAGCGAGCCCTCATCAAAGCAGCGAAGGATATCCCACTGGAGAAGATTCGTGCCGCGATCGATGACTGGCCGGAACGACTAAAAGCTTGTATTAAAAATAGGGGTGGACATTTTGAATAGTAATTGCTTGTAGTTGTTAGTTAATGTCTAGTTACCATTATCTGTAAATTTTATAAATACAGCTTTATGCTTTAATTTTTTATGTAATATTTATTTCGTCTCAAAACTTATGAACACACGAGGTAAAGTATGTCTGTTTTATGAATTTATCCAGAAAATACCCATCAGCTGCCTATCTCTCTATACAGACAGATAAAAACACGAAGGTCCCGAAGAACCGATGGTCACCATTTATGGTTTAGTATGACGGACTATAATTATAATAGAGATATGCATTTAGTATATACATACCTACATAACATCACGCCTTCATACCCAGAGTGGGTTAGGCAGTGCTACAGAAATACCAACAACTCTAAAAATACTTTTTTTTATAATACTGTAACCACTGTGCACAATCAGGCCAAGAGGTTTACTAATGTATGTAGTGACAGGTTGAAAACCCATCGCCTAACGGTAGTACATTACTACAAGCCCTTATTCCCTAGCCCTTATAATAATCCATTTAGTTTAATCAATCAATGTAGTTTATTTCTCTGCAGTCAATTAATAGGTACTGATAATGTACGTACCATAAATTTTCCGTATTTACCTTAATTTGAAACCAATTTCTGACGTTAATCATGAACTACCAATCTCATTAAAATATCAAATTCATTGCCCACGATGTTGGTAAATAAATGCATTATAACATTAAGCTAACGTGTCAGTGGATTACTTTATTTATACATACTCGTAGGTAACAAGTTTTATACACAAAAATAACATACAGTAACATTGAAAAACTATATCCAAAAACTGATTTTTATGTCTCTGAACAGTTGTAAATGCATTTATAGTATTTTTGAAATATTTAAATTACAAGGTTAGAATTTTTCCAAAAGGAATTCTGAAAATATTTTTAAATTAGATAAACATAATTTTGGAAAAACCGTATTTCTATACCCGGGTTCCTACTCCATCGCCTCTTAGATAATATTTTCACTAGGTTCGTATGGACTGTGTACCAAAAACTAATAAGATCTAAAATCCTGAACCGGTTATTTTTTTATACGGATGTTACCTAAGTTACCATCAGGTAGCCTAAGTGCTCCTGTGCCTTCTCCTTAACATAAAAAAAAGAAATGTAAAATGAAAAGAAATATTAAATAAATAAATATCAGGGACAACCTCACACAAATTGTCCTAACTAGTCCCAAAGTAAGCTCTAGGATTTGTACAATGATAAAAATACTCAATTAGAGAAATAAATATGGTAACGTGGTTACAGGATTACCCCACCGCGGATAATCCTGGCGGATTGGTCCTTTTAGAGTTGTTGGTATTTCTGTAGCTCTGCCTACCCCACTCTGGGAATGAAGGCGTGAAAGTTATGTATGTAGAGAAATAAATACTTAATTACCTAGAAAACATCCAAGACTCAGAAACAAATACTCATGCTCATCAAATAAATATTTGCCCATACCGGGAATCGAAACCAAGACCGCTGTCTTAGTAAGCACAGGGTCTCTATATACGAACTAGGCAAACGCGTCGTCAATACAGTTTAGCTTGTAAATACAGCTAAACAGTGAAAAGTGGTGGTTGACATTGACTAACGTCATTCGCCGGTCGATAGTTGGCACTCCGTCAAGTTCGGCCTGCCCTTGCACAGCACTCATTAGGACTCTCATGATGATGCGACATATTCTCCTCTTACTTTCCAATTAACATAAAGGTTTAATACTCGAATATTTATAAGAAATTGCAAATGATAATTCCATTACATCAAATACACGCACGCAAAGCCGAGTTCGTTTCGTAGCCTATATCTTGGGCTTAGGTATGTAAAATTTGTCACGATCTCGTCACGATGTCGGGCAAACACTCAAAGGATCCTCGTAAATTTCAATACTCTTAAAATGTATAGGGTCGAATCTCTTGAAAAGCCCTTTCTATAGACGTCGTTGGGGCGATAAGCACGTACGCTGCGATATTTTGTGTTAACCCCCCTCGCGTTAGCGATAGCGCGGCGCCTTGTAGGTACACCAACGGGTGCACCAACGCAACAAGCGCAGCACGTTGCGTACTCGGGATTGTGCTAGATTTATTGAACTTGTTGCACTTTTCCTTTTGTGTCTGTTATACATATAAACATTCCTCTTCACTCAATTTAATTAATTAATCACTCTACGAGTATCTATTAAAAAACCACATCAAAATCCGTTGCGAAGCTTTAAAGATCTAAGCATACATACGGACAGACGGCCTACTACTACTATGTAGTGACTAACGATGATAAAGATAGGTTACAGTTCATGTTTTTAAAGATCCTGATAAGGTTATGATAACAAGATTCTGGCTTAATCAATATAGTCATACAAGATCATCAACGTGGCAAAAATCTTCTCTAATAATATCAATTCAATGGTTACCTACCTATAGTTTTTTTGACCTATCAGTCGCCTAGAGTATGACTTAATATGGTAATATTATTGATATTCCTTATAAACTGTACAAAACTGCATATCAACTCTGAGGAGAAAGAGATAACAAATGGATTGTTCAGTACAAATAGAGAAAAGCAAATAGTGCACAGAGCAAGCGAGGAAAGCGTACTTTGGTGGACGATTCCTGTAGAACGAATAAGGGCTCTATAGCACCAGTGCTGCAGTGAGCCAGTGACTGGTGTAAAGGTGCCTAGTGTCGGATTAAGCCCGCGCGGGGCCAGTAACCAATTCTATCAAGAGGCCCTTAGTTTATTTTCAGTCCTTTCTTAAGTTTAGGGTGCTAAAAAACTAAACTGTTAGAAGTTAGAAATACATATCGTGAGTGAGTGGGGCCCGTATCTTTTTCGTAGGTTATCCAGCAATGTATAAAGTGCGATACCCATTTAACAGGAGCTCTATTCTACTCGGTAAAACCATATAGCTTTTAACATGTTATCGAATTGTTATCGTTATAATAAATAATAACCTAGTCCCAAACGAAGCTCTAGTTTTGTACTATGGGTACTAGACAACGATAAACAGACTTAAATAGAGAAATAAATACTTAAGTACCTACATCACACAAATATCTGCCCTAAACGGGATTAGAACCCGGGGACGCCGGCTTCGGAGGCAGGGTCACTCCCAACTAGGCCAACGTGTCGTCAATACCTCTTAGGTGTTCTCTTGATGGCAGCTGAGTTAAAAACAATACAATAGCATGTCAAGAGAAATAAGGTATTACCAAGTGGCATAGAGCCCTAGATCACGGACTCTGGCATCATCATTTGTGCGATACGCGCGGTAAAGGTAATTAAAGCCAATTTGATGCGTTTCGATCAAATTAGTTTCGATGGAAATTGCACTTTAGATAAACTCTGAGTTAACATGAGTTACGGGTATCAAGTCATTAGCGTTTATATTGGTTATTAAAAGTTGTAGGTAGTTATAAAACCTAATACAATATCAGACGGATCAACTTGACAGACAGACGTTTCATTCAACAGCGTCTCGCAGAAAAGCAATAGGGTTGATTTATTACTGTGTAATAAAATGTCTAAGGAACAAACTATTAGCCATCCTAACCATGTCCTGCGGTTGTTACACTTTATACATTTGTTTTGTGACAAGTCTTGATACACGGTATCAAGTGAGGACAAAGGGTTTCTCGAGGAGAGGTCCGTCCTGTGCTGAGAAGTGGGATGTAAATTAGGCTGATTATATTTACTATGTAAACAAACATAAATCCTACAGAAACACCGTACGACTATCGATATTGTTCCCTCTTTTAATAGTCTTTAATAGAAACCTAGGCTCTAACGCAAAAACATACAAAACCACTGATGGTACCTACTTGTTTGTTTAATATGGTCCGGTTGAGATAAGGGGTGGCATTCACGCGGCATTCCGAATAAAACCCCTGTCAAATAAACACTTTCCTGACTTTATGCAACTTTCAGCAGGATTTGGGTACTGCAAGTCGTTTACTTATTTATTTTTACTGGAGTAACTTTTCTATTTAAGTAACGTCAATTGGTGCCGTCTTAGATGATTTTAGCAGGTATAAACACTGTAATCGCCTGTATCTCAAGAACCAATGATGTATACTTAGGTCGTGATAGTTTTTATTTAAAATTCGTTATATGCTCTTTCATTTAAGTTTTTTTTCAGATTTTTAGTATTTGTAGTTTTGGCTTTACAATTGACTCTAACAAAAATTAGCGCTTTAAATTTTCATATTTCATAAACGAATCACTTAATCGAAAAATGACTTGCGCTAACCCGCAATATTTTTTAATGACCCATGGGGTAGACGAGAGAAAAAAAATATCCCCACGTTACGTGAAGGGAAGGTACGTTAAAAAAAAAAAAGTTTTTATTTTACCACTTTGTTGGCGTGACTAATATTTAAGTATATTCATGCCAAATTGCAGCTTTCTAGTACTAAGAGTCTCTGCGCAACGTTGCGGACGGACGGACGGACGGACATGGCGAAACTACAAGGGTTCCTAATTTGACTACGGAACCCTAAAAACAGCAAGTATGAACGAATTTTCTAATTAGTTCTAGACGCCTGCATCTTAAGAATCTCTCAAGTCTTCTTAGTCGTAATAGTTTTCCATTAAAACTCGTTATATGTGCTTTCATTTATGATATTTTCGAAATTGTTAGTATTGTTACATACATACATACATACATACATAACATCACGCCTTCATTCCCAGAGTGGGGTAGGCAGAGCTACAGAAACACCAACAACTCTAAAAAGATATGTTTATAATTCTGTAACCACATTTTGCACAAGTAGGCTGAGATGTTTACTAGTGTATTAATATGTTTAGTTTTGGTTATAAGGGGTGGGGACCTGTAACTCTAGCAAAAAATGCACTTTTAGAGTTTAATGGATCCTAAACGGCAACCTAGAAATTAGCAATGACGTATACGTATACATCATAGTTTTTAATACAGTAAAAGTATAATATATCTCAAAGGTATATACAAGTACATATCAGACTAGTGGGTCCTCCTCACACACATGACAAGTTCCTATAAAGTCACAAGGCAGATCTTGATAATGAGAGCGATGAATACGCGCGGTTTAAACACGTCTTAAATGTGCCTGGGTAAATAATAAAGGTAATCGCAACTGAAAAATCTTTACGGATAGCAGCCCATGTTTCAACTACACGTTTATCTGAAACCACTAATTCAGCCGTATCACTATCAAGCTTACAATCGCCTTTTATATTAAGTTGTTCACCATCCCCGAACACCGAATATATATGTATACGTACAACGTTGACTTTGATAATGTTATTTTCCAATCTATCACGAGCATTGTGAGACGGCGGCGACGTCGTTGGTTGAACGATGGGTCTATAAACTACGTGAAGAATCTGGTTCACACGGTTGATCCTTCTCGTCACTTTATGTAGATACGGTTAAGTAAGTACCATTGAGATATTTATTATTAAAAGCTCAGAAATGTTGACACGAACACTTATACGGACTAGGAGTCACCAAGATGATAAATATAATAAGTAAATAAAAACAATGAACTAATCCCAAATTATTAAGAAGTTCCGTTGACTTATCATGGATCCCATGACCAGATCTTGACATTATTTTATTGGGTCACCCCCTGAGATGTACGTATGAAAAAATATTCATTACTATCGGAGAAATGGATAAACATACCAAAAAACGACAGTTAAAAAAAAATCGTTCACTCAAAGTACCTAAGTCATTTAAATTGTAAGTATTAGAGTTTTACGAGATGTTGATTTCTTCCTTAGGCAAAATAAATTAAACTTTATAACAAATACCTTATCGAAAATGGGTCACCAAAAAAGGGCTTTTATAAGCCGAGAAAACTGGTTTATACAGCTATAAGTAATAAACACTCGAGTCTCCACACCCCACATTTCGTCGCAAAGGTGTTTTATTAAATTGGAACGGCGGTAGCTCGGCTTCCTGTGTATCTTGTTGATGGTAAATATTTTTGGTGAATATTATTTAACATCGTGATTTCCTCATGATGTTACGTAAATACTGTGCATAAACAGAGAGAGAGGAAGTGTTAAACGAACCAACAAAAGCTAACTAACCAAGGAGCAGCATCTGATTGAGCTTACGCTTGAAGAGACGGAGAACTAAGTTGAGGCACAGCCTATACACGAAGAATCCAAGCTATGTTGCAAACGGTTGATTTTACATCTCTATGCTTTGTAAGTTCATCGTTTTCTTTCTTGATGCAGCAAGATTAAGACACAATGTAGCCAAATAGAGGCCTAATTATTATAATAGCATTGTTTTAGACAATACTAAAGTGGTGATTACATTTACCAACAAACGACATTAGACTTACAGCATTATTTGAATTTACATTATATAAAGTGCACGGCTGGGATTCTACACGTCAACGTTTTGATAACTACAATAATTGCGACTGACCCATAAACGATTCTTAAACACGTCAAACGCACAGTAGAATAGAGGCCCAGAACGATAACGTATTAAGGCACTTAGTCACATAAAAGGTGGTAGGTAATTAATTTACCGGAAGTTCTTTCTTACAAAGCGATGTTACGCTATTAAAATGTCGTTATATATTGAGTCAAGAATTAAATTTTATTACAGTACAAGTCTAAAAAGAGAAGCTTATAGAACCACCCGATCTTTCACACAATGCTTTTGGACGATTTAGTTTTAGTTTTTGTTAGTCTTGGAAAATATTTAGTTTGTGGTTTGCTGGGTGAAAAATAGGACTTCTTACAATGAGACCATGATAAGGTAATTCTGGCTGAGAATTATGTATAACTAATTAGATGATTATACTTGTTGAATTTAACATATGACATTGTCGCAGTAAACCAATGATAACACATAATTAATTATAAAATTTCAATGTTGTTAATATTATGTATACTAATACTTATAATTAATTGGAATACTTACCTACAGGTGTTTCACCATTTATTTATTTATTTATTTATTTATTTATTTATTTATTATTAAATTAAATTTCACAGCATAACAGTTTAACCAAAGCACTATGAAACTAAAATACAATTTAATACACCGAATACAGGTTAGGAAAGAGGTATTTAAAATATCACAGAAGAAGGCCGTACATCCATCTTCTCGCAGAACTTCAGACATTCGTCACACACGTTAGACCATCTACTTGCAAACAAATCACAGATTGTGGCTGATTCGAGGAGCGAGTTTATCAGATGCAAAGCCCGTACTAGCGGAGATTTTCGGCGGGACACAGTACGCGCAACCGGCGCTGCTAACAGATGGCGACAACGCGGTCGAAAAACAAATCTAGTTGGAGAGGGAACATACAGACGCAGCAACTGAGCTACCAATTCAGGACAGTCGGAATCCCCACGCAACACACTGCTAGCTACAGTAAGCAGTCTGTAATCTCGCCTCACCTCAAGTGAGTTAAAACCCAAGACGCCTAACAAGAACCACCACCACCACCATTGTCACCATTGTGTTGACATTACTGAATCACACATACATAGGATTACGTACTAAGCTTGGGCATTAACTCGTTAATCCGTTAATTACCGAAGTTAAGATTTCGAGTTACGGATTAACTTTTAAGTTAACTTGAAAAAATGTTAACGGAATCAGCTGTGAAAAAATCAAACTGCTAAGCTAACGCAATCAAAAGGTACAGCCGTTTATGCCGCAAATTAACGGAAATTTACGACACTCGCAAGGGAATCAAAACCTACCTAGGGTACAAAGCAATGTCTAATAGCACAGATAAAGGAAAAATTGCGAAAACAGATTTTTTTTACTAACATCACAAAAAAAAATGCGATTGCAAACTTTTATGCAGTTGGTAAACTAATCGTGACCTATGTCTTTGTATCGAAACAACAGTTTTTCAACGGCAAAGTCAAGTTTGCCCCTCAATACAATTTTACATTCTTATAAGTTTATACGGAACCCTGGGTGCGCGAGATCGGCTCGCACTTGAACGGCTTTTTTTTGTTCCTAACCTGTTAACCTCCAAAACCCAAACGAACAGTTTTTATTACATTTCAAAATGTAATAGGTAATTGTTTTGTTTTGCTGTTTATTTGGTTTTAGTTTTAAATACTTACACTAACCTTGTCTGAAATAAACAATTATTATTATTATTTATAAGAAGATCATTAATGTAACGATATCAGGTGTTAACGATTAACGTTAACTTGCGTTAAATGTACCAAAAAGTAGCGATTTAACTTTTTTAGTAACGGATTAGCGATTAACGAAGTTAACTATTTGATTAACGGGGCCCAGCTATGATTACTTAATGCTTAAAAGAAATGTTCTTTATACGTACGAGTAAATATAACCTTGTTGTTCCCTAAAATAATGTCAGTGCTAACTTATTTGCTGTGTGTGAAGGAATACTCGTAGAACCTAGACAGCATCGTTTTACTGCTGTTAACATTATCAATATTCAGAAAAACTTCATACTGGTTCTTTTTGTACTGTTAGGCGATGGGCTTGCAACCTGTCACTATTACACTAGTAAACTTCTTGGCCTGATTATGCAAAATGTGGTTACAGAATTATCAACAAGTCTTTTTAGAGTTGTTGGTATTTCTATAGCTCTGCCTACCCCACTTTGGGAATGAAGGCGTGATGTGATGTATGCATGTATGTAGAAACTTCATGGTTGTGCAATGGGTCAGGATTGACTTCTTTTCGCCGGGTACTACTTACAATGAATTAACTATTCATAAAATGTTGGTTTAAATCTTGTACATTCGTGTTTATTTCCTGTTTTTTTTTTCAATAAAACAATTATTCTTGCCCAAACTCGAGTAAACTATGCTTATGCCGTGTGTTGAGATTGTTCGCGGCGCGGAGATAGTTTGTGAACCGCTAGCGATACAACGCCAAGCTGTTTATTCTCTTAATAGTTCACAAAGAAGCAATTAAAAGTTTAGCCCGCTCCTGTTAAACGGGTGATCGTAGCGAAGACAAGTACCTGCCGCAGAATAAATGACTTTCAGAAGTACAGTCGACGCAATAATTTACCTATAGTACAAACAGCTGTTAACTAACCACTAGTGAGCCTTATTGTAATATGACAAGATTCACAATTAGGTAACTGTGTTGCTGATGGTATATCTTCGTTCACGGGTTTAATTCCAGCCTTTTAATATGGTTAACAATTATTACACAATAAAACCTTGACATAAAATTTAATAGTACCTAATTATTGATTTGACTTAATCTCTTTGTCGTGATTTGATGTTGTAAATTGAGATGGGGTATTACGCTTGCTCATAAGTTAAAGACGTGACGTCACAATTAATTGAAAGTAGCAAGCGAAAATAACCTCTATATATTTTGTCTTTAGCTAGTGAACTTCTTTACATTAAGATAAAAAAACGGCTGTTGCCGTCAGGCGTACGAATTTAATTATTTGTTGTTTTGCTGTTCTTCAGAATATAAATATTACGTAACAAGGTGCGATTAGCTGGGTGGGTGCTTCGGTATATATTAAAGACTAATTAACCACGCGCGGTACCTGTAAGTAGGCACACGAACTTAAATGATGAGCCACCATTAAAACTTTTTCGTTATCATTTTATCTGACTACCTTAACCACATTACTTCAATGTAACAGAGTTCTTTGGTGCTTTTTTATTGGCTTTGTAAAAAACCGTTTACATTAGAAAATATTTTCCTACTTATTAACATCCATTTTGCATTTCGATATATTTTTAAATCGTTTGAATAACCTCAAAACCGGGCAAGAGCATGTCGGACCACACTCAGTGTAGGGTTCCGAAGCCGTTAAGTACCTACTACAAACATATAAATCAACAAATAATAACTATTTTTTTATTTTAAGTCAATTGGTGCCGTCTTAGATGATTTTAGTAGGTATAAACACTTTAATCGCCTGTATCTCAAGAACCAATGATGTCTACTAAGTCGTGTTAGTTTTCCTTTAAAACTCGTTATATGTGCTTTAATTTAAGATTTTTTTTCTGATTTTTAGTATTTGTAGTTTTGGCTGTAGGGGGGACACTTGAGTGTAACGAAAATTAGCGCTTAAAAGCTTAATATTTCATAAACGGAATACCTACTTAATCGTTAAACTGTTTTCACAAACCCGTAATATTTTTGAAAGACCTGTCCAATGATACCCCACACTATAGGGTAGACGTGAAATAAACAAAATACATCGCCACGTTACGTGTAGGGGAGGTTTTTCTACATTATATTGTACCACTTTGTTGACTAATATGCATATGCATGCCAAATTACAGCTGTCTAGTACTAAGAATCTCTGCGCTAGGATGCGGATGGACGGACGGACGGACGGACATTGCGAAACTATAAGGGTTCCTAGGTTGACTACGGAACCCTAATAAAAATGAATAGGTTAGGAATTAACACATTCATAGGTTTGAGGCTGTGGGAGTCTCACGACCTATTCGTTCCGTAAGATAACATTTGCATTGTATTGAAAGATTGTTATGAAAAAGGTTTCCGTTGCGAAAACACTCAGTTTGTGAATATCTCCGGCTTCTGATTTTGAGAATGGTAAAGAGGAGTATTAACTTTTTAACTTAAGGCTATTTTTGTTATTGTTATAACAAAGGATTAAATGACGTAAAATACAATAACTGAAAACAAGTTCGCCTATGTATCCATAATAACAATTGTATTTGGTAAAGTATTTTATTCGTTAGCCCATATTAATTTTGTTTTTGATTTTATTTATCAATTGGTGCCACTAAAGCTAATGACCCACCAATAATTACAATAATAAATACGAGCATGTCCACAGACACCGACTGTTAAACAGACCTGCAACGCCTATCATGAACAATTAAAAATATTGCGCAGTTTTAAAACACAAACGGTTCTGAAACTGCGATTCTAAATTCAAACCTTTAAAAGGACATACCTTATCAGAGACAGTAGAGCAACCAACAGCATCTTCGTCGTCATGACGTGGTGTTGACGAGTTTTCCCAGTTTACATCAAGTTACATCGAGTTACAAGTCGAGTTAGCGCGTCAGAGGCGTCGCGGCGAGCGGCGAACTTCGTATCGCACTTGCAGCCTCCCGCCGAGATCCGTCAGCCGCCACGCATGCGCGGATTCAGCTAAAATTCCTAAATCAAACGCTAACCGCGATATTAACCAATGAGGAAACGGATAGAACGACATTTAGAATGCTTTGATCTTCAACATTTTCTACGGTGACTTATAAATTATATACCAAGATGCGTGAGTACGAGTACGAGAGTAAAAAAAATAATATAGTTATGGATTAAATTAAAACAACGTTCCAAAGGCAGGTTAACTATTTGAAGACTTGCTATGTATATTTAAAGTGAATTGGTTGTTGTTACTTTTCATTTATCAGATATTCTTCTTATTTTGTTCGGGTCAATGCGATAACTTTTTCATCACTTATCTGCCATTTCCTATCAGCCGTCATATCAGTCCCTCGCAACACCCCTACTGGAGGCCAAAAATTAAAAAAATTGCTTAATCTTTGATCAATTGACTGATTTTGCATTTTTGTATGAGAGTGAGACACTTTTGTCAAAAACCATGTTTTCGGGCAACGATTAAGTTACCATTTTCCAAGTTTGAATTTGACTCGTAAGTACTTTAAACTTCGCACCCAAGATGATTGTTTTATTATAAACTAGCAAATTTCTGACTTTCCCGGTGGATTTTTCAGTTTTTTTCTTTCATATAAACCTACTCCTGACACTAACAAACACAATAAAAAAAGAATTAGCGAAATCGGTTCGGCTGCTCTCGAGATTTACGCTTAGCAACAAACACATTCAGCGATTCATTTTTATTATATAGATAAGTTACCGCTACATACATTCAAACTCTTCTCACTATAAATCAAACATGTTTCACGGCAAATTACCCTTACTGGTTATTTCTTTGACGGAGGTGGCAATTAGATGAGTTGACACAATGCTATTTCACGTGAGCCCGTAATTAATCGTGTAGTTTTATATCACATCTAATTGACCAGCTACAAAATTATATTAAATATACTTATCTGTTAACTTAATATACTTGTTTGACTGATTTTGTTGAAATTGATTCAGATATGATGAGCCAGTTTTTAAAATAAAGACGATGTAAAAAAGCAAAATAATATAATAATATGTCGTTGCGAAATTGTTGACAAAAATTAGACACCAAAAATCAACTTTGACCAAAACACGCTTAAGTGACTCGTATTGGGACTTAGGTATCAAGTTTGCCAGTCGGCATTTATATTATTTGTTACGGCTGAATTGTTGAGAATAAAAAAAATAGCCTGATAGTAAGGCTATTTTTTTTTATCCAAAATTAACTTATTTTTGAACATTCAACCTACCTACGTATTTTGCTATAAATGGTCTTTACTACTTTTTAAGAAATTTAGACATTCGGCAGCATTCAAACCAAGTTCAGTCAAACCTAATTCCAAATTTTTATACACCTATTGTTATCGCATTGCTTTTAACACGACGGCCTTTACTGTTAAGTTGTAAATACGATAGTTCTAGAGGAAAAACATTGTAAATGAGGCCCCAGAGCGGGCCTCTATGTTACTTTGTTTTTAGTTTTAATTATATTTTTTATAATACAGCCACAATTACTGTCACGTTAATAAAAGCTATCTTAAGTGGATGACACGTCCAGACAATTTGGAGAGTCAATACTTATTTATTATTTTGTTGCCGAGGCACAAACAAACGCCGTGCTTTCCGAAAATACTGACTAAAATAGCATTACAAAATAATAATTATAACTTTCCTTAATTGTTGTTTTGTTGTAGTACCTAGATAGCTGGCGTTGTTTTAAAAGTTGGTTGATCCAAAACTCTTTGGTTTTCTAAATATTTACCGAAGATGCAACAATCTTCATCCATGGACGTCTTTTTTTAGGCTGCTCGAAAGCTAAATCAAAGTGAAAACCTTGTAAGTGGAAAAGAGGTAACTTTCATGCAAACCTACGTCCAGTTTGTATGCATTTACGATGTATTTATTCCACGGCGACGATAAAAAGATGACGAAGATTATAAATGTTTTGTGACTTAAAACCGTGGCACCCTCAAGCAGTTATTAGACAAATCTAAAAAGCAGACTTCAAAGTCCTTAACTTCAAAACACGAGGGACTTCGTTAAAAAATATTTATCTTCGTCTGTTTGATCGAATTGGAGATGTTGACTGTGTACTTTTTATTCCTTCATCACATTTTGTGACCAAATTCAATAGAATGGAGTATTAAAATACTTATGTTTCTACATCACTCTAAGCCTTAAAGTACGTGTTTATCTTTATTTATTACTATATTACTTTATTTTTATTTATTTATTTGTAGGACAAACATATCTTCGGGAAGTTTTTCTAAGTATAAAAAGGATTGGCCGCTGTTCTTTCTTAAAACGTTTTTGTGTATTTTCCCATAAACAATAAACAATATATTGTAAACACCTTTTGTTTGCCTTTGTGTCATTTTTTTTTTTCGAGTGAAAAAGTGAAACCTTTATTGTTTACTCGTGTTTCTATTTGAGTAAATTTTCCCCAATTGTACTGTATCGATTAAGTTGTGGTTACATAATGGATTTCTATAACCCAAACACAGACTTAAAAAATCGGGCAAGAGCATGTCGGACCATTCTCAGTGTAGGGTTCCGAAGTCGTTAAGTACCTACTACAAACATTAAATTCAACAAGTAATAACAATTTTTATGTTTAAAGTCAATTGGTGCCGTCTTAGATGATGTTAGTAGGTATAAACACTTTAATCGCCAGTATCTCAAGAACCAATGATGTCTACTAAGTGATAGTTTTCCGGTTAAATTCGTTATATCTTTTAAGTTTTTTTCAGATTTTTAGTACTTGGGGGGGGGGGGGGGGGGGCTGGGGACACTTGAGTCTAAGTCAGTCTTTTTTTTACATTTTATTGTACCACTATGTGATATGTATATTCATGCCAAATTACAGCTTTCTAGTACTAAGAGTTTCTGCGCTAGGCTCCGGACGGACGGACGGACATGGCGCAACTATAAGGGTTAATAGTTTCACTACAGAACCCTAAAATGAGTCATGAAAACAGCGACAACCAATCAAATTTCAAATGCAGTAATGACATGTGTAAGGTGGTATGTCATAGCTGGTGCATACTTAGTTTCGGAAAACAAGTACCTACACCCTGTGAAATAACAAGCATAGAGGCATTCCATTTTGGTCCTTAGCGTTGGCAACGCATTTGCGGTCTTCGGGTTGCAGTCTTAAGATCACAGTCTAGAGAATGCAAATTTGGTCACTTACCCCCCGATAGCCTGTGGCACTGAGTAAACTGGTAAAAAGATAAAAGATGATTAATCAGTAAGTAGGCCGCACCGCCACTTTTACACGTCAAAATTCTACCTGTGCGCTTCCCAAGAAATCTTGGGTGAGCCCGGGATCAGTTAATTATTACGGCCCTAATAATACGTTCTCTTTATCCCATGTCAAAACGACAAAACATTACATTTACATTCCACATTCCTTAATCAAATAAACAAATAAACCTTAACCACACATTTTGACACCAACATCCAAAATCAATTTCAAATATAATGCCAGCAATTAGAGTGTTCACGAGTCATCAGGCTCGGATTGAGATCCCATTACGGCCCAGGCGCAATCGGCCCGGTCTTTAGGGATCACGGCGTTCGCCGCCATTGTTCCTCTGCCTCTGCCCATTTTACATATCGCCTACCGGAATCTATTTGCATTTCAAATCAAGACGATTGCCACCGATAATGTGTTTAAAGAGAGACATTATTATTAGTGACATTTGCAAACGATTGGTGTCTCAATTGTGGTATCCTTTCACTTTGTAAAATCCTTTAATCCCATAATATTTGTACACTCGGCGTCAAAAATATCGCCCCTCCGCGAAAATCAGATTCAAGCTAAACTAGACCTTAGCGAAATTATGTTACATAATTAATATTAGTATCAATTAAAAGCACGTTTAATGTGTTTTAAATTAATAATGTTTAATTTAAACAAAACGTAATGGCTTGTGAATCAGAGCGTTTCGAAAAAAAAGTGCACAAATACTCGTTTGAAGGGTCGCGAGTTGTGCCCTTTTCCAGGGGTATAAAATGCCTGTACAAGGTCAAATGTCAATCATTCACAATCCAGACGTCGAAGAGAACACATTTAAGGAACTCAAGCAAGAAAACAACCCTCGAACATGGAGACCACCGCTGCTGAATCAGCTCAAGTGGTTCCACTGCTGCAAGCAGGAGTTCGGCAGTGTGATGTCGCTCGGCAACTCAATTTAAGCCGTCATGCTGTCCGCCGAGTATTTCAGCGGTTCCAGGACACTGGGGGCTACATCAGAAGACGTGGGGCTGGTCGGCGACGCTGCACATCCGAAAGAGATGATCGCTTCATCGTGACATCATCTCTACGCAATCGCTTCGCTAGTGCTGTTGAGGTGCAACAACGCCTCAGAGAAGCTCGGACAAGATCAGTTAGCATCTCTACGGTTAGAAGAAGACTGCGGGAGAAGGATATCGTGGCTCACAGGGCTGCTACAGGCCCAATGTTGACCGCACAGCATCGCAGAGATCGCTTGCAATTTGCCCGCGACCACGTCGATTGGACGTTTGAGCAATGGAGGCAGGTTCTCTTTACCGATAAGACGAGAGTCTGTCTTTATTGCAACGACAGGCGGGCCAGAGTCTACAGAAGGTCGGGCGAACGATTTGCTCAAGCCTGTATTGAAGAGACAGTGGGCTACGGAGGTGGGTCTTGCATGTTCTGGGGGGGCATGTCTATAGACGGCAAAACCGACCTTGTCTGCGTCTCCAGGACTGGAGGCACTCGCGGCCAAGGGTCCCTGAATGCTCGCCGATACATTGCCGAGATCCTGGAAGTTCATGTGATGCCATATGCGGGTTACGTCGGCTCTGAGTTCACATTAATGCACGACAACGCTCGCTCCCACACTGCATTAATTGTTCGGGATTATCTGGAGGAGGTCGGGATTCCCGTTTTACCGTGGCCAGCCAGGAGTCCTGACTTAAACCCGATTGAACACCTTTGGGACGAGCTGAAGCGACGGGTTCGGTCACGAGATGCCGCCCCTACCACCCTGCAAGATCTTCAGGACGCAGTCATCGAAGAATGGGGCAACATTCCACAAGAGGACATCGTAAAGTTGGTGCGATCAATGAAATACCGTTTAGAGGCAGTGATAAGGGCAAGGGGGGGTAACACTAGGTTTTAAGTTAATTTTAGGCACTTTTTGTAAAATTTTGTTATACATTTATTGTTGTAAATTTAAACTTGAATAAACATTTTTCAACTGTTCGCAATGTCATTTCCTTTAATTTTTGACCCCAAGGAAAAATCCTTTTTTTTTTAAATTTTCCTAAAAAAACACTTTATTACCTTTCAAATGATACCTAACAATCATATTGTTGTCCTTGATCAAATAGGGTTTAAAGTCGGTTGTAATTATTTTCCGAGGAGGGGCGATATTTTTGACGCCGAGTGTATATTGGTAACATCATGTTTGAGCGCTCTAGTTGCCAAGTGTCATTATGATCATGATCCGAAATATAACATGCTGTAATATCAGTATCCATGATTATAATATATCATAATTCATAATGTTCGTAGTTAATAACATAACATTTTATGATATAATAATAATTTGTTATAATTTGAGAAATGGTGATAACTGATAAGCAGTGAGCAAGCAAGACCAGTCGGTAGTGGTCAAGACAGAATCGACTAGGATAGGTTACGTTAGAAGGTTAACTTTTTTTTATAAAAGCCAGTAAATCTTGCTAGCTTGCACGACGACAATATATATGTATGTAGTAATTAAGTATGACGTTTTAAAATAGAAAAATCTAAATGTATGGCAAAAAAAATATGACATATGAAAATATGTCAAATAATCTATTGCGAATAAATCGTTATGGACTATAACAGATGGCGGAGTATAAAATGATGACGTATAAAATTATTGCATAATGACATTTAGAAAATCGATAGAGAAACCTAAAACGCTATGTTACAACTACCTTCTTATAAGAATAAATTAAATAACATTACGCTTTATTCCCAAAGTGGGGTAGGCAGAGTAATAAATATATAATATAGTTGAAATATTGTTTGCATTAAAAATATTAGAAACTTTTTGTATAATAGTTGTGAATAATGTAATATTTATAAACTTTTGTATTTAGATGATCAACAGTGCGTATTAGGTGACATAGACGGCAGGGTGATAGTCAGGTTTCTACAACTGCCGATTCCAAATATGGTAGCGACAGATGTTAGTCCAAAATAACTATTTATAATAATTATTATGCATGCTGACGATCTCATGTAATTTTGTATTGTTGAAATACAATGCATTTTTTTGTAACATTACATTGATAAATAAATAAATTAAACTAATAAAATTAATTTTGGAATGAAGATAGCTTGAACCCAGCGGTACGAGTAAACAACTTCTATGCGGAGGAGCCGCGGGCAACAGTACTTCTCCAAGATATATCCGTGTAATGTAGTTTTTATTTAGTAACTAGCTTGTTCTCAAGACTCCGCCCGCGTAAAAGTCGTTTATCGCTGCTCCCACGGGAACCGTACACTTTTCCGGGATAAAAAGTAGCCTATGTCATATTCCAGACTATAATAAATCTCTGTGCCAAATTTATTCTAGATCCGTTCAGCTGTTCACGCGTGATTGACTAACAAACATCCAAACATCCCTCCATCCATAGAAGTAAGATTATAGTCCAACACTAATCGTGGCATTACACTTAAGACAAATTATTAAGTTGACATCTATTTTGTTACGTTCTAAGCAAAATTTTACAAACTTAGTTAAGTTACCTGAATACCGAAGAGCGCTTAAACTGTCAAGCAAGTCAGTGAGAAATTCGTAACTAAGTTATCAGGAATTACGTAGCAATCAAGGCACTCGTAGAGGCGCGTAGCTCGCTACGCCGCTGCGAGTCTACGGTTGCAAAGTGCGTGGAAAATAACGGCGTAATGTAAGGATAATTTTGTATGTAAATTGCATTCTAAAGCTCTTGGAAAACATTAGGAACTTTTCTTTGGCTTTTTGTTATATTGATGTAATAAAGGTGCCGCAGCGTATGATGGGCTTTTGATGAAATACAGCTCATACAGGCGTTTCAAAGTAATATATTCTTACGTAAGTCACGTAATATATCGTAGCATTTTAAAGAATATCGTAAAATACGTACCATATAATTATATATATTGAATAAAATGTTAACATCGACGTAGGAGTCGAATCCACAATTGTCTGAAAGTAATACAGAGGACTGGAAGAGGACTGCCGACAGGAAGAACAATTCAGGATAACATTTCCAAACACATTAGACATGCCTGTGTGGTTGCCGGTTAAGAATAGTGCCACTCCATGTCTTCCCGTGGATGTCGTAAGAGGCGACTAAGGGAATAAAGGCTTGTAGTACTGTTAGGCGATGGGCTTGCAACCTGTCACTAATAACACACTGGTAAACTTAGCCTGATTATGCAAAATGTAGTTACAGAATTATCAAAAAATCTTTTTAGAGTTGTTGGTATTTCTGTAGCTCTGCCTACCCCACTCTAGGAATAAAGGCGTTATGTATGTATGTATGTATGTACATTAGACATTAGGTTTAACATTACTTTATATTAATTAATAACAAAAACAAGTGCTGGTATTAAATGCTTTTACGAAGTAAGTCGTCAAAGTATTTAAAATCGATTTATGTTCCGTTTATAATTTCCCTTAACAGTGTTAATATTGCTACGTTTGAATTATGTATGGCGTGATAAGTATGAGTGATGAACACGTGGCCGCAATCCACCGGCGTAATGTGCGTCCTGAGACCAGTCTCAGTACTATGAAATCTCGAATGTAGAGGCCCATATAGTTACTATATTGTTAAGGTAAGGTAGCTCTTACTCATTTGGTAGTAAATGTTGTATCCGACTCCCGATATTATTGCACCTTTTTTTTCTGAGCTGATGTCTTTTAAACTGTCCAACCGATTAAATAAATATCAAGAGACAATCTCACACAAATTGACCTAGTCCCAAAATAAGCTTGGGGCTTGTACTATGGGTACTAGACAACGATAAACTATATAAAGAAATATTTACTTATATGTATACATATAAAATAGACTCAGCAACAAATACTCGCGCTCATCATAAAAATACTTACTTACCGGGATTAGAACCCGGGACCGATAGCATCGTAGGCAAGATCACTACCAACTAGGCTAACGTGTCGAAGAACTAGTTTTCTTAAAAAAAACCTCTTTTAAATCAGTTTATCTGATTGGAAGCTACGATGCCTCAGACAGACAGACAAACACACGTTAAAATTGGAACACCCCTATTTTTAGTCGGAAATAAAAGTAAATATCGTTCCAAAAACAAAATGTTTGTATATTGTAATCATATTGTTAACGTCATTATTCTTTGCCACTCACATAAGTTAGAATAGAGCCGTTGGGCCTGCTTCTTCTTGAGGTGCCACTTCTTACCGGAGGCTGGCCATCATCATGGTTCCCTTGACCTTATCTACAGCCGTACTCATTCCAAACCACTCTGAGGTTTTTGAGCCAAGAAATTTTACGTCTGCCTGGTATCCCACAAAACTTTACAAGTGTACAAGTCGACAATATTGTCAGTCTTTTCTATGGAAAACCTTACAATTTTGTTAAATTGTACACTTGTAAAGTTTTGTGTGATTGGGGGCTGGTAGTCCACGTCCATGAATTTTTCTTTGGACAAGTTTAAAAGAAAGAAGAGATCGCTATTTTAAACAAAATATCTGTATGTGCCGCAATCAATTCATAAATAAATTTTGAATATTTTTTTTGTTCTGATTGTATATTTCTCAGCACTAATCTTATATAGTTTCTCTTTGGCTCATTGGTTGAATGGCAGAGTCCGCCATTTGTATCTAATGTGTGTATGTGCAATAAAGTTTAAATCAATAATATAAACGTATTTTATAGGAATCTCTTCCAGATTACCTCAGTAGCGACTTGTACTCGATAACTTCAGTTAAATTCAACTTGTCTAGCCTCCTATAGGTTCATTACAATGGACCAATTTGGATCGTGTTCTCAAACTCGATTCTAGTCTAAGAAGAAAGTGTTTGACGTATATAAATTTATACAGCTAATATTTTAAATTTGAGAATACTGATCTGAATAGAGAACATGCATGAAAATCAGAACGATATTGGCTTAAACATAGTAATTTACGAAATAAATGCAAATTTCTTTATAAGGTCCTTATATTTTAATCATGGGACATGGAGGGGGTCTACGACTAGGGGGAACTATGACTTTTTAAAGCTTCATATCTTATAAAAAAATACACAACAATTATTTCGCGTATACAGTTATTCCTTTCTTTCATAGCACTTTCCAGGGAGCGTAAGGAAAAAAAGCATGTTCCCTATTGGCCCCGTTATTGCTTAACAATGTTAAAAATAGGCTCTGGCAGCTCAATACAATACAATTTGATCTACCTATTTATATTAAAATTGGTTTTATGAGAACATGCCAGACGGTATATGTCTAGTCTAACGAGACGATAACGCGATAGATTTCCCTCAAATCTTATCTCAAAATCCAACTTACCCCGCTACGTGCGGCATTTTTTCATTTTTAATTTTCATACATTATTGTTAGAGAAGGGTCATACACACTCTTAAAAACAAAAGTTGTCTCTCCTGTGATCAATAGTTAAGAGCTTGTGTGCATATAAGTTATGTTTTTTATATGATAGGTCTAAAGCAGTCCTGACGGTGTTTTTGCGGGAATGAGCCGAGCCAGAAAATTAGGCCTTAAAAACGTTAACTTTCGGTGTGTCCACAGGAAAGACGGTAACCTAAATCTTTGAATGACCCAGAAACGGTTATGAAACTAAATAAAACTTGCGCTATTCAATATATGTATTTGTTTATACGCATTTATTTGCTATTTATATCTTTATTTTCCGTCTCTTAAATTATTGTACGTTTAGCCATCCGCTGTTTTATTTATCTCTTAATCACCTAAAGGTCAGCTGGAAGACATCCCTTAAAGTGATGATGACTTTATTTTCTGTTCGTGCAATAAAGAGCTTACATACTATACTATAACTATAATATTATTTATTGTAGAAAATTCGAATTTCAAGAGATTGCCTCTATCCGACAGTTAAATAATCTCCAGAACCACCCACGGAACCATTGGAAAAATACTGTCATTATTTGAAAAGTACCTATATTATTGCTGTTACTATAAACCGGAGGCGTGAAGCTAGTTTTGTATAAAAACAGAAGTCCTTCAATAGTAGGAGGCATTCGGACACCGCATAAAGCACGTCTCTTTTAAATCACTACCATTACGGCAATGTCGCGGGCCGGCGAGCAGGACCGCCATTACACTGGATCCTTCCCAACTACACTATCCCACGTCTTTTAGCTGGTTTTAGACTAACCAATGTGCTTGGCAACATTTCCATTGCACGCGGAGTTTGCCACTTGCTTTATGTTTATGGTGGTTCATAAATGTGTGTGAAAAATGGTATGAGTGATGTTCTAATGAAGCCTTGTAGGCAGATAAGTCAATCTTTAATCATTGCACAATCGTGAAGTTACTGAATAATAATAATTGTATTAGCTTTTAAGTGTGTACACCTGTTAAGGTAGGATTTAGTGGGACTAAACTATTTATTAAGCAGCAATCAATGTTAACTAACCTGAATCTATCACACATTAAAGATTTCATTTCATTTTTAGCTTTAAAACAATGAACAAACTATTTGTTGCGTGCCGCTGTCAGAAACTTCATTGACCTGTTTCCGTTTTGTCAACGGTTTGATAACTTTTATGTCATTACAATAATGGCGACTGTGACATAAACGATTCTAAAACACGTCAAACGCGATATCGTTATAAAGTTGTAGAATGGAGGCCCGGGGCTGGGATTCTACACGGTAATAACGATATCGTCTTTGACGTGTTTCCGTATTGTCAAAGTTTGGATTACTCTTATGTCATTTACAATAATGGCGACCGAGTCATAAAAGATTCTAAAACACCTCAATCGCGAAATCGTTATAACGCAGGAGAATATAGGACCAGTGGTGCTAGACAAGTTGCATTCGACAATCGTTAGCGATTATGTTTCGATTGATAAATGTATGGAATTGACGTAAGCCACCGAGATAGTAACGTGACATTTACGTCAATTCCATATATTTTTCAATCGAAACATAATCGCTAGCGAGTGTCGAATACGCCTTGTCTAGCCCCACAGGGCTGACTTCTTATCTGCCTTGTGCTTTCCTAATCTGTGGCTAACAATCATAAAAAAATAGGTAATAAGTACCTGTTTCAGTGCAAATATGTGTGTAAATGTTACAATATTGGTTTAACACTATGAATATATAATGAACTTTAATTATTAAAGAAATGCAACAAACGTTTAAATCTACAGTGTCGCTAAGTAGCACATCAGATAATACCGAGGTCGTACACACTTTTAAAAACAAAAGTTTTCCTTCCTGTGGTCAATAGTTAAAAGCTTGTGTGCATATAAGTTATGTTTTTATATGATAAGCAGTCCTGACGCCGTTTATGCGGGAATACGCTTAGCCAGAAAATTAGGCCTTAAAAACGTTAACTTCCGGCGTGTCCACAGGAAAGACGCTAACCGAAATCTGTGTATGACCCACCGATATAACACTCGTTTGATATTGCCTTTTAAGACCTCACCACTCTCCCTAATTACAGGAAGTCAGCTGCCATTAATAATCCCTGGGCACTCAAATGATTGTCACAGCACTCTCAAAGTAGGCCAAAAGTCACAGATGCACCATTTTGTCACGTCATATTTATTCTTCTCTGTCGGAGCCGACCATATTCGCGATATAAAACTTTGCCGATAAATAGTCTTTACGTCGCTCTTATCAAATAACGAGGTTATTGATCTGAAAGGTAAGTTGAAGTGAGTGCGAAAATACATTTTATCGTCGCATATGAGAATCGTGTAATAGAATGTTGGCGTGGATTTGGTTGGCAGTTGTTAGTTTCCGGTGCCTGGGGCGACGGTTACGGCATCTTTGATTGTAAGTCGCTATACGCGGAAGCCATAGCTGCGGGTATGTTATAATGGCGAATGTAACTATTTTGATGGTAAAACAATTTCGCAAATATGTTTATTGATTGATATAAAAATGTAATCTAAGCTGAGCGACATGTAGATCCTATATGGCAGCTTATTCTAACTTTTCCGTAGAACATTCCGTGGATTCTTCGACGGTATAGTTAATATCTCTTCTATATCTTCTTTATCTTTACATATATAAAGCAAAGTCGCTTTCAGCGTCTGTCGTTTTTCTGTCTGTACCCACTAACTCCTAAACGACTCAACGGATTTTGATGCGGTTTTCAGCATCAGTTCGATAATTATTCACGAAAGGTTTTTATGTATAATCATATATAATAAATTTTGATATATATATATGTGCGGGTATTACATAATATATATTTATTTATTCATTTATTTACTATATTATCCAGTTCAGAAACATACGCATGTAGTTTGAAATCAACGTCAATAGTTACAAAGTTATCTCCATAACAATATTCAGTTACCAAAATGTCGTACAAAATATGAAATAACATGCACCTCACGTGTAGAATTCCGAAGTCGTGGCAATGTTGAATGCACACCTCTGGTGTTTACAGGCGTTTATCGCTACTGCCGTAATCTGCGGGCGGACGCGCGGCTGGCCTCGCCAAATAACTTCCGCAGGCACTGCCACAGGCGCCTAGGTGCCAGGGGTAGCTAGCGCCCTGGCACCTAGTTATTCACGGCACCTAGATACCTACGGCACCTCTGTGTCACTTTACCTGCATCGCAATCCCAAACCACCACTGCGAACCGGTGTAATTACTACATGCCATGTTACGTAACATGTACTCTTTGCGGTCATGTCAGTTTTCTCGTAGTCCGTTTAGCGTGGGGTTTATGAAACTAAGAAAACAAAAGCGTTAATTGACATGGAAAATTATAATTCGTTTCCAGCGTTAGCGGAACATAACTTGGTTACGTACGTGTCCTAAATTTAACAAACTTTTTAATTTAAAAATTAATATTTTTTAAACGATTTTCTTATTACACTCTTTCTAATCTAAAAGTTTAGTGGCGTCGCGTAAAGACGCACATAACTTTTTAACTAAAGGTGAAAGTTTTAATCTACGGAAAACCATACAATTAAGAACTTTGGTTTACATGGTTTCCCAAAAGCGGTTTAATCAGACTTGTATCAAACTAGGTAATCAGTTATCAAATTGGATTTGGGTAAGTACTTATAGAAAATCCCACCTCAAAAAGTTACATTATTTTTAGAGCTTATAACTATGTATTCTAAACTGAATTCAAGCTTGTTTACAAATTTCAAGGAACTAAATCCGGGCCTTTATTCTACTGGGTAAAATTATATGGCTTTTGACCTATTATCATAGTGCTTTTGACCTATTATAGAATCATTTAAAATATTGTACCAGGATACTGTTTCAGTTGAAAAAAAATGTCTATCTATTTAATAGTGTTAAGTATTCCTTATCGACTTTAGAAATGTCATATTAGTGGCATAATATAAAAACAAAGGCGCCGCTTTCTTGTTTCTAACTTACTTTTACTTCCAAAACTGGACCATATTCTTCCCGCTGAAACAAGATCTTCTAATTGGATGTAGTGACCGCGGGTTATCGCGTCTAACGCCAGGAGCAGCGCAGGCGCGACGCCATTCTCCGCGCCGCAGCCGCCGCGGCCGCCCGACGTGTCGCGGGTAGCCCGCGCACTCATACGGCGATCTCGCACAACTTACGGGATGACGCGGAATTAAACTTTGTTTCAACTACTATGCTTTTATCGTTGTAAGTTTAGAATATTGGAAGCGGATTTTAGGTTCGCGTAAGTTTTTAAGGCAGTGAAAGCATGTGAGTGCGATGCGCGCCGCGCGCCCGCTCGCGCGATGAGGTCGCGCGACCGGCTGCGCGCGCCCGCCCTCGCCCTCGTGCTTCTCGTCATGCTCGCGCGAGCACAGTGAGTACAACACTTCAAATAATCATACTCTTTAGGTGTAAGCGATGACAAATTTAGCCCCGATAGCCGGAGATGTAGGTTTGAGCCTTTTCAGTTTTTACTTTAGTTAATAATTAATAGATAATCAATAATATTATTAACTATTAAAATACAATTCTAATTAGTCTGATAGTGAGAAAATATGGCTGAGAACAACTCTGTACTGTAACACTTTGTAGCAAAATTCAAGAGGAACAAAAAACAAACCCATTAAGATTAACAATAAAAAAGAGCCATAGAAATCTTGGTTTCCCTTGTTCGCATAGAAGTAGGTATTAAGCTAGGAGAAATCACTTTGCAACGGCTTAAACCTCAGCCGCCGACGGCGAACAGCCGACGGTCCCTATTTACAACTTTAACTTTCAAATAAAGTTATCAATTAATATTTGCTAAAACTAACAAGAAAATATATATTTGCGCATACATAATTTAAGTTGAAGTCAAATATCTTCTGAGTTTGTCTTATTACTGAAACCAAAAGGGAGGGTATGGAGTTTAACAGTTCATGTGTGAAAATAAATAATACTCCTGAAGTATTGGACTCATTTTAATAAAGATATTAATAACATGCGAGTATCATCGTTAGTAATATTTTTACTATGAAAGTATGTGAGTTTCGTACATATAGTTGTTCAGAGATAGATAAAGGATATCTTAATTGTTGATATCTCTTATTCCGAAAACAATAATCCGATAAGAATAGATGAAATAAGAATTACAAGAGTGCGTCATACTGGATGCCAGGCGGGTTTTAGTTTGTAACTTTATTATGTATTAAGAAATGCTATTTCTAGTCTCTTTAATATGGTTGCTGATTATGTAGAGGAGAACCTTGTTAACTAATATAACAAAGTTGTGGGTATAAAGCAGGTATGGGCAAGTTACGCGGTTGAACCGCGCCCGCAAAGACATTCCTTGCCGACGGAATCGACGTTCCGCGCGGAATTTCGACAATGCAAGCTTTTACACTTTACAACTTACGCTGTTAAAACTAGTTTGTTAAGAAGACGAGTCGGGACGGAGTTATTTGGAGAACGGTACCGTTTCGCCGTAGTAAATTTTAATTAGAGCACTTTTTTCACCATCTGTATGTATCATGGTTTAGCTAAGATGAGACGGCGGTAAATCAAGAAGAAATAAATATTATTTTTTCTTGATTTTGATATTTTGGTAACTAATCAAGTGTAACATACATTGATACTGTAATGATGGTGCTAGTTCTTAGATGAGTTTTATATTTAACCCTCCAAAAAAAGGGCGTTTATAAGTTCAACAAACTTCTAAAGGTGCGAGTTTATCTGTGTATATGTATGTCAGTGTGTCTGTTTGTGACGGATCGACCAGTTTAGACGCGGTTTTTTTTAAGCTAGTTTTATCAGGATGGATCTTATTTAGGTTTTTTGAAAATGGGTTGGGCCGTTTAAGAGATATCTCTGAAAGAAGGGATCGTGTTTTATTTATTTAAAAGTTATTTCTTTCCGCGCTACAAGGGTATCTGATGTTTAATAAAGAGTAAGTAATTGTGTTGTAAAAAGTTTTTCTTTATTTACTTAAAATAAGCCTTTCCAGGAGTTATCGGGAGCTTTCAATATTTTAAATTTATTTTGTAATACAACCTGTAGTTATTTTATTACGTTAAAAAAAGTTAAGATTTTCCAAAATTTAAGTCAAAATTGAAGTCGTTTCCAAAACTCGTTGATTAATTGGTTATTAAACGGGAAATCCTCTAGCTGTCTGGCGGTAACTGCTCCGAGGCGGCCCCTGAAGTTAATTCAATACCGGATTGGGGGAATCTCCACGCTAAATGGTAATTTTGCCGCTGCCCACTAAGAGCTCGGGATAATCTTATTCCAACGTTTAAATCTTCATTACTGTAAACGGATTAATAAAGCCCGAATCATGTCGTGCAAAAAATCGCACAATAAAGGAGGAAGCGACAGAAAAGATTGAAAAGAAAAAATATTTCAAACAATTTAATTTCTATTTTTCTGCAATAAAATGGTAGACAGTTGAATGCTACCAACATTTAAAAAAATCTTAGAAGCTATGTAATAATAATTTTGTATATTTTTATGTTCTCGTCTCTTAGGGTCTTGTTACCATCAAATTTTTGCATCCATTTATGAATAGTTCTGGTTCAGGTTCGTATATTGTATCGTTCGTTAAATGTTCGGTTATCGTATATCGTAGGTACTTCGTAAATAAAAATTATAAATGCCTATCTAGTGGATAGAAAATTCGAGTTAGTGAACGATCTATGTTCTCCTTTAAATTGCTTCCTTAGAACATCACATTGCACATTGATATCTTCGGTTCATCATCAATTCTGTTGCTTTGGGCTCTATGGTTTATATTAAGGTATGTTTTTAATTATTCAAAAGACAGAGCTCAAATGAAAATAAAGCTTAGGCATTTCCTCGTCCTAAATTTGTATAGTAATTTGAATGTAGTGTTGTATTACAATGGTTTGAGGTCCAGAAGCGAGCGCGCGGCGGCCGCGGCCGACCGGCTGGAAAACGTCACGCACACGGTGTCACGCATCCTCGACGGGTACGACATACGACTGCGCCCTAATTTTGGAGGTAAACTTATTACTTTTATTCACGTTTAAGAGAGGTACGAATACACTAGAGCCGTCTTACAGAAGCTCTTATATATAATTTTCTTAATTATTAATGTGAAATTGAAGAAAATTAAGGTGTAACGTGATAACACTTATGCACTCAATTTAATTTTTATAATATAGATAAACGAAAAAATGCAACTTTCTCAGCTCGCCTTTGTAAGAGGCTACTTAAAAGTTTAAGACGTAAAACTGAAATATTTAGGCTCTGGATTGTTTCGCAGAGTAATTGGACGCTGTTTCATTATTCCCAGAAAAGTTATACCTACGTAATATAATCTAGATAACCCTGGCTCCACTATGTGTTAACATGAGAAAATTCCCCCGTCCCTCGCACGGCGGACGAGGGCGCGTACCTAATCATACTCGTATCGCTCTATTCGCGACTTGCAGCAAAATATGAGCGTTCAGCAAATACATGAATTGAAATGCAAGTTACGGAGGCAATGCGGGGCTTACAGCGTGCATGTTATTGCGGGCCGCGAACCATAAGGATTCAATATTGAATTTACTCCGGTAAACACGGTATGATTTGTCAGCGACCCACTCGGATGCACTGTTTCGTGAGCTCTCTGCTGACTATATTCTATTTTATTGCTTCGCAGGCGATCCGTTGTACGTCGGGATGGATTTAACTATCGCTAGTTTTGATGCGATATCTGAAGTGAATATGGTGAGTGCTTCTACATTTTTGGTTGCAATGGAGATAATATTAACAGTTACTTTAACACTAAACTAGCGGCATGATGGAAAGCAGGTGGTTTTTTATCGCTTGCATATTCAAGTTTTGATCTGTTTATGTATTGTTATGTCCTTACTAAAACATAAATAACCACCGATGTATAGGTAACATTATATGTTTTTTGATAGATTTCCATGAATTTTGTTTAATTAATATACTCGTGCTTTCAACAATATTACATTATCCAGACTTAATAGCACCTAGGACGCTAAATACAAAAAAAAAAGAAAACAGATAATTAATAAAGTTAGCAAATAATTTCAACTGCCACTGTGTATTATGCAATCAAGGTTTTTTTAAACACAATCCAAATCTGCGGTAAAAGCGTTGATAGTTTACCGTCACAACATATTTTCATGTTTTCTCATCTCCCTAATTCTAATCTAAGCATTAACCTACATAATCCGAAGTTGATTGATATATCGCATGGCTTCAGCAAACAGCTCGCGATGCCATGAAAATCTATGGGACAAATATGACGAGGTGTGCCTGATGTTTTGGGATCGCGCGAAGGACCTCGAGTTCTCAAGGCTCATCTATCATAATTCATTAAGCTTTTAATAGCAGCGAAAAGAGAGCAAGGCCGTGGTCACTTGACATAGTTCGAGGGTCTTCGGGGGCGGAGTGCTGCGTCGGCCAATCGATGGCCTCCTCCGGGAGGTCACCTCCCACTCACAGCATACTAAATGCAAATTAACATGGTACATGTAAACTGTAAGCATAGGTGGTGGCGTCTATAAAATGCTCGGCAAGGTATAAAATGCTATCGAGATATTAAATCTGTTTATTAAGAGACCTTCCGCGCACTATCGGGTTTTAGGTTTTGGGTACCGTTGGAAATAGCAAGCTATCATTTCTATGGGTACCTATCCCACTAAGTAAAAGCTAAAGATATATGTATGTTACACATATATGCACAATATAAATAATGCAGGCTCTTATATTTATTCACTTATCAATCTGTATAATTTGGTTTCGGTAATCATATGATCTATCGCTGACCGGATTTCAGTTAATACTTCTAAAGGCGTCATTCTCTTTTGTGTGAAAAAGTAATTCTCTTGGAAATATATACTTTTCTTTCAGGATTACACAATAACACTTTATCTGAATCAGTATTGGAAAGATGAGAGATTAGGCTTCGGGCTGCCGGACGAAGTGCTCACGCTGTCCGGGGACTTTGCTGACAAGATTTGGGTGCCGGACACATTTTTTGCCAATGACAAAAATAGGTATGACATAAGCAGCGATTTTATAGCTAAGTTGCATGGTTTATATCATAATATGTGGAAAATCGGAAAAGAATATAGTACCTTAATCAAGCCACAGAACAGAATTAAAATATTCGTACTAGTTTTAATGAGTTACACAGGACTTTGTAAAATTGTTGCTTTTATATTTTAAACAGGTAAATCTAAATCAATGAACCTAGTGGGCTTTGTGTTTATTATTGCACCGTTCTAATAATACTCTACTAGAGCGAAATGATTTTCAGTAACTGTAAAATTCTGTCATAAAATATGGAAGTCATTCCAGTATTTACAGTGTACAAAAGTACATAATACATTCTTTGATATATGCAGTCATTAAAACGTTTTTAACATGCAACTTGCCTAAGCCCACAGGTGTGTAACATAGCTTTTTCGTATTGTGATGCGACTGAGACATACAATCACCTAATAGATTTTGAACCAAAGCGCGTGTTATAAATCAGTCAAAATCTGCCAACTTCCATACAGTGAAATCAACAGCGCTGTAGCAATTATACATTTCTGTCTACACTGCCTGGTTGTAGATGCGTTTTTCAAATACAAAAAACCACCTTCAAAAACGCAAGAAATAACTTCTTTTAAAATTGTAGGCACCTACCTAATAGGTTAGTCCAACTGAAGTCGGCTTTTTTGGTGAAAATATTATGGTCGCCGACTTCAGTTCTACCTACAATTTTAAAAGAAGTTAATTCTTGCGTTTTTGAAGGCGGGATTTTGTTTTTTAAAACATTAATTTTATTTTAAACTTTTTAGTGATCATAAATACGCTGTTCCGTACTCCCACTTATTAGTTGATATGAAACTTTAAGTTTCAAGCGCGCCGCAAGCAACGCCGCTGGAAAGTTATAGTCATATTTCAACAAGTAAATATCCTTCGTGGTAGTCGCTCAACTATCTTAATCGAGATGTGTTAACGCCACCCTTGAAATAGGTACCGTTGAGGAGTTCCGATGGCCATCTGTGGTCTTCATCATCAGTTCCACTTCCCAAATACTTAATACAAAAAAATACTTTCTGAATGCATAATATGCTAGACTTCTTACTAAAAATACTAAAAATCGCTATATGTTTGCCTACAATATTTGAGGAGTTCCCTCAATTCCTCCCTGATCCCCTCTTCAGATTCAGATTTGGTGACAATGGGACCACCTCGGAAGTATACACTATCAAACCAAAAAAAACATATATAAAAAAATAAAAATAAATACATACAATGGAACGTATAACCTCCTTCTTTTTTTGAAGTCGGTTAAAAAGGGCACATATCTAAGGACTGACTAAAATTGACAACGGTTACTTTTCCAAAACGTTCGTCACGAAAATTAATTGTATTATAAGCATCACAGACAAAACTTCTGTAGCAAGTGTAACCATAATGGGTGAGGATGGAACCTGCTTCGGTTATTGAATTTGAGTGCAGTATTATGTATGATTAATTTTTGTGACGTATTTTTTTTTAAATGCCTTTGTCTTAATACTTTAATATCTGTAACGTACACAGGTGGGCGTTTTTAAAAAAGTACCTAGAGTTAAGGACAAAAATTAAAAACTGTAATTTTTCCATTACGTCACGAAAATTGTCATATATTTATATACTTCCCTCATAAGCCAACAAGCGGTATTTCAAATTAAATATGCGTAGGTAGCAGTTTCAAACCTCACCTGTAAGTAATATGGTTGAACTTGCTAAAGGAGTTTTGTCTGAAAGCTACTATCTTAAAGCAGTAATGGTTAATTTTCGTGACGTAATGGAAAAGTTACCGTTGTTAATTTTTGGTCCTTAACTGTAGGTACTTTTTTTGGGAAACGCCCAGGTAACAGCAGATCGAACTGTTGCAGCTTCCTGCACGACGTGACGGAGCGGAACAAGCTGGTGCGGCTGGCCGGCGACGGCGGCATCACCTACGGCATGCGCTTCACGGCCACGCTGGCCTGCATGATGGACCTCCACTACTACCCCCTCGACAGCCAGAACTGCACCGTCGAGATTGAAAGCTGTGTGACTCTTACACTTGTAATCGCTGGCTGACACCGCTTCGTGCATCCAACGCCTGATTTTAGATAGACACGCCATTTTCTTTCGCAGATTACGGTGCCGGATTATCAAGTTCTTAAAACATATTTAGGCGTGACTTACAGGCGCCTGAGGAAAATTGGCGAATATCATGTAATCCGGCACTATCTTAATTCGTCAACAGATTTTTACTACATTCCGGTTTTGCCCTGCAGATGACATTGTTATGATTTATTTCGCAAACCTACATTCATGCTTAAGTTTTTCCCATTCGTCCCATTCGTCGCCAAGTATACGTATCTATCAAGCTAACTATGCTATTTGTTTGCAGCATCATTTAAATATTTCGTACCTATTTCACAGTTCAGTCATGAGGTTATATTTATTTTTATCTTTGTAGTGTACTTTAGGATATAGGTATTTAGTTGATTTTTACACGTGGTTGTCGAATATGATCTCCAACGTAATACTTTACGAAATCATCATGCTTGCAGTTATAATTTAATTACAATTAAGTCATGACAATTCAAGTAACTTGACTTGAGAGAAGAGGCAGATATAACTAAAGCTTTTTAGCTTGTTTTTTTTTTAAATAATGAAAGAGTGATCTAACGTAAAGTTAAAGACCACCTGCTTAAACTTTTCAGTGTAATCGTTTTATTGAATTCGTTCAGAATGTTTGGGATCAACTTCAGACCACAGTTCCCCTTACCAGCATGTTAACATAACTCTCCGGCTACAGATGGCTACACGGTGTCGGATGTGGTGATGTACTGGAAGGAGACGCCAGTCCGAGGGGTCGAGGACGCGGAACTACCCCAGTTCACTATCCTTGGACATGAAACTAATGATAGAATAGTAAGTCTTGATTATTTTTTTGACGATTGCAACATAAATTTTTTCAGGTACATAATAGAAATATTGGTTGAAAGGCATGTGTTTAATGCGATTTAAATGAATGCTAAAGTTAACTTAGATGCGTTAGAATACCAAACATATTGGTGGGTGCTAATTACAGTCTGTACGCGTTACCTACAGTTAGTAAGTCGATAAACTGTTTTGTCTTTTAAGTTTATTACGGTAGGTATATTTTGACTTTACAGACACGCGTGGAGCTAGCCTCTTGTGCTTCTGCATGTTTAGTCCATTGCACCAGAGTAAATAAATACTCTTTAATCGAAAAATTATCCTCGCGTGTGATATACATGGACTTATTTCTCTAATTATTTCATGGAGATTGTTATTGATTCGTAATTGAAACGCGTACAGGCTGCAACTGTACTGCTGTAACTGTAGTCTCAGCTAGAGCATAACTGTGGTTTAAAAAATCAAATTCTTGTTATTTTAAAGATAACTCATTGGTTACACAAAATACTCAATGGCGCTAAATCGTTGCAGGAGAAGTTGGCGACGGGCGTGTACCAGCGACTGTCGCTGAGTTTCAAACTGCGCAGGAACATTGGCTACTTCGTGTTCCAAACTTACTTGCCGTGCATACTCATTGTGATGCTCTCGTGGGTATCGTTCTGGATTAATCACGAGGCTACTTCAGCTAGAGTTGCTTTAGGTAAGCTAACTTATTCAACAAGAAAATATTTATAGAACTAGTTTGAACTAGCTTTGTCCTAACTCCATCAATGACGTATAATTATAAAATTTTCTCACTCCCATTTTACCTTTTATTTTACTCATCATTTATAGGCTGGTAACACAGCTGAAATACCATTGTAGTTACAGGAAATTAAGAGCAGCGGGGTTGGCTTACTACCATATGCACAGTTGCTCGTTTACCACAGTATATTATTTTTCACATCACGTATTCGGAAAGGGGACTTTTCTTCCCTGCTAGGAGGGATCAAAGTGACACTTTTCTGTTCAAGGACTTTCTTGCAGTTTTGGTTAAATAGATAATTGTTATTTTAATTTATAGTAGGTATTTTTTAAACAATACGATTGTTCTTGATACAGTTTTGTGAATTTGCCATTTTTAAGGTTATTAATTTGCATGTACAAAAAACCACCGTGGTAATTAAGAAAAAAAACATAATCTAACTTAAAATTGTTTTCGCTTTAGGTATAACAACGGTGTTGACCATGACCACAATAAGCACGGGCGTGCGATCGAGCCTCCCGCGCATCTCATACGTCAAAGCCATCGATATATACCTCGTCATGTGCTTCGTGTTTGTGTTCGCGGCGCTTCTGGAGTATGCTGCAGTGAACTACACGTACTGGGGCGCCAGGGCCAGGAAAAGGGCAAAGTTTAAGAGCCGCGACCAGTTGTCCACTAGCACGAGTGTTGAGAAAGATTTGAAATGTGCCAGTGGTAAGGCCTTGGATGATAAAATCACAAACCACTTATCTCTTATAATCTTGATCGGTTAAGGGAAACTTAACTTACCACCGTATTTTGTAACTACCACACTTTTTTACTCATCTTGCATTTTACGGGGCAACAATGTCATTACGGGGAAACTAAACAATAATTCCAAATTCTCTAGTATTTTTTAAGTCGTTTAGTAAAATATCTACGAGAAAATGTTCTGATTCACAACATGATAATGTTAGGATAAACTATTTATAGGATAGGCTATTAGAAAAAGATGAAAGTTCGATCTACGATGTAAAAATTGTGCATGTTCCTACAGTCGAGATCATAAATCTGTGGCTCTAGTGAAAAAGGACACAAGTCTCCCGAGATTTAGGTGAAAAACGGTGGATGTCTAGTATAGTCTGTAGATGACGTTTACACTTTTTAGGGTTCCGTAGCCAAATGGCAAAAAACGGAACCCTTATAGATTCGTCATGTCTGTCCGTCTGTCCGTCCGTATGTCACAGCCACTTTATTCCGTAACTATAAGAGCTATACTGTGGAAACTTGGTAAGTAGATGTATTCGGTGAACCGCATTAAGATTTTCATACAAAAATAGAAAAAAAACAATAAATTTTTGGGGTTCCCCATACTTAGAACTGAAACTCAAAAATTTTTTTTTCATCAAACTCATACGTGTGGGGTATCTATGGATAGGTATTCAAAAATGATATTGAGGTTTCTATTATAATTTTTTTCTAAACTGAATAGTTTGCGCGAGAGACGCTTCCAAAGTGGAAAAATGTGTGTCCCCCCCCCCGTAACTTCTAAAATAAGGGAATGATAAATGTAAAAATAATATATGATGTACATTACCATGCAAACTTCCACCGAAAATTGGTTTGAACGAGATCTAGTAAGTAGTTTTTTTTTAATACGTCATAAAAACATTGATCAAAGCTACAACGAACTTTTATATTATGTTACTTGCTGCTACGGAACCCTTCATGGGCGAGTCCGACTCGCACTTGGCCGCTTTTTATTATTACGAGTATGAGCTAAGTCGACTCGTATCCATTTTCACTAGGATAAAAGTAAATATTGAGGACATAAATCGTAGGCAACATGAATTACCTAACAACGGTGACTTAGATCAAAGTTTCTGCTTATAACTAAAAAAAATCTTCAACTGTAGTCACTTTTGTCTCAGGTACCCGTTCTCCCGAAGAGATCATAGCGCTCCGGGAGTGCACGAGTACTTCGGGGCGCGTGTCCCCCCTATTAGGGCTGCGCTCTAAGCCGCTGCCAGCCGCCGCGGGTGCGCCGCCCTCGCTGCGGCTCCAGCGGGACCACACGCACCTGCGATACCGGACCCGGCCGCACTCTAGGAATTCCAAGAGTTAGTGAGATTGTTAAAGCAGTGGCTGGAAGAACCTATTTCCATACACAGTAAAAAAATAGTTATGATTATTATTTTATGAAAGGGAATTGGAAAAAGTTAAATTTTAGCAAATACACCATTTTAAACCTGTACCATCATAATCAACGGTATAAGTTTTTAGGTGTAAGACTTCTCGTAATTGATCAACCTTGTTATAGGGTTTTCAATCCATGACGTCCCGCCCCCCATACGTAGGTACATATCTTCACGCCTGTCTTCCAATGGTGCAGATAGACACTACAGGAACGCCAGGTGCACTGGTCCAAACATAGCTCTTTCGTTTCCTCTCAACCTCGTGAGCCCTTATTTAGTACATCAGGAAATCAATCTAATAAATAAATAAATAATCTTAACTATTTTTTCCTAATGACCAAAATATCTTAACAAAACCCTTTTTGATCTTTGTCGTTTCCTACATCTTTTTTAAATTCACATTGTTCTCGGATAACGCTATTTCTATCTATCGCCCTACTCCTTAATTTTTCATCAAACACACACAACAAACAGTGTCAAATTTATGGTCGTCGTAGATTGAAACCAATAAACATATAATTATATAATTCAATACGTAGATTATCAAAAGTAAAGTGTTTCGGAACACTCTTTCTTTTCCGTGCTGGAAATAGTGCATTAGTAATTTTGTTTTGAGCTTTTAATGGAGGTATTTCAACTATTTGAGGCGTACTGTTTTTGAAAATTCAACTGTAGCAATTTCAAAGAACGAGCTTCTTTTTCCTTCCAGATGGTTCGACTGGCAAGCCGAAGATGATCCACGCGTTGCGTCGCGGCGCGTCCGTGATCAAGGCGTCCATGCCAAAGATCCGCGACGTCAACGTCATCGACACATACTCCCGCGTCATATTCCCCGTCTGCTTCCTCGTCTTCAACGCCGTCTACTGGGTCTTTTACATCTTCGATTAGATTTATATATACAGAATAATTCTTAGGGCACAAATTTGAATTCTTGTGTTTTTTTCCGGGAAAGTCTTTGTCACTTGTGTTTTTTTCTGTTGTTAACCGCACGGAACAATTCAATTGCGTTAATTACCTACGTATTCTAGAAAAATAACTAATATAATGAATAATATACCATCAATAAATACTAAGCAGTCCATGTTTCTTGAAATAAAGGTCAAACCTTAAAAAAAGAGATACGTTTGCGTGTGCAAATTATGTGGCTTTATTTTATTAAGCAGGTGGATTGGTTCGACAGAACACAAATTACTTTAAGTTATGAATAATTGCTTTTTGATCGAACAGTATTACCAAATTGAATAGCATGAATTTTAGAAATTGAATTAAAATGATATTGTTTGTGGGTGGAGGTAAATTAACACCGACCTTTTCAGTAGTTAAATATAAATAGATGATAGTTTAGAATGTTATAGTGGAACTACTGCTACTGCCAATATTAATAAGTAAAGAGGTCTACTCGCATGGTACGGGAACACTAAGGTTTGGATTTGAATGATCGCATGTTTTAAAATTGGAGCTTCACAATTTATTTGATATCCTCGTAATTAAATAAAAATGTCCTTTTAGAAAAAGCTTAGGTATTGAAATTTTATTGGCTCTAGCCCAATCCACTTTATTTCATCAGGAAGTCACTACTATAGTTTAATGACTAATTTAAAGATGGTCGAATTTCATAGGTTTATTTTAATTTAAGATATCGTGTATTAACGCAATAAAAATACTTCTACGGCATGTTCTACGCAGTGTTACTGCTAATAGTTTAAGTATAAAGTTCATCTTCAAAAAGCTCTACCAGCCATAATCTATTTCTGATGTTTTTTTCCTGTTTTCATTAGAATAAAATGTGGATCTTAGATAGGTATTTAAGTTCGTTGTAAATACTAATTACAATTGTAGATGCCCTTGTCTTAGATGAAGAATTAGTAGTTATATTGATGTTTATAGAAAGATAACGCGAAACGAATAGTTAACGATAAGTAAACGTTGCAAAAATAAAGTTTATTATTAAATTGTTTTTTGTATTATGTACCTTTTCGAGTGTTATCGGCACCTTTAAAACCCTTATATCCCTATGATATTTTTAGGGGCCCCTATTACTAAGCCTCCAATGTCCACTAGTCCGTCAGTGGCTGCATCTCATGAACCCTAATAGGTAGACAGTAGAAATTTCACAAGGTATGTATTTGTATTGTCGAGATACCAACCAAGCCAAGTTAAGTGTCCCCGAAGGAAACCAGTTCGTCTATATAGCTGTTCTAAATTTGCAATCATTCAGATGAGGTTCTTCAGTCACCCTATCACTTGCAAAGGTTTGCTCTAAATTGACCTTACGGTCAAACAGTTAGATAACAATTATAAAATTAAAAATTACAGGGGGCCGGCCCTCAACCTTTTACAAGAATGGTACGGAACCCTTCGTGTGCGAGTCTGACTCGCAGTTATCCGGTATTTCTATTTAAATACAAATTATGATTAAAATATATTTTCAATTCTTAAAGTGTTCTTAATCGCAATGCACGCCCCAATACTCAAATTCAAGTTGCACGTTTGCGATAATCAACGTAAAAGTTAACACATGAGCACAAGTTGTATTTTATTTTGTCGCTTGTCGCTCGGTGCTTCTCTATCTTTACAGACTAGATAGAAAGGGAGATCCGAGCGACAAATAACTCGCGGACAACTTGTGCTAGCCCACCAAAAATGCTACGAGTGCTACGCTATGTACCGAAAATCTGCTACGAACAGTGGACCCGACTATCGGTATGGTACCGAATGGTACTGAATGTGTGGAATGAAGCGCGTCTGCGTGGTTTGAAAACACTTACCCTATTAATCTTACTAATATTATTAAAGTTTGTGAGGCTGTTTATACTGTTTTTAATAATGGATAAGGGGCTGAATGCAATTCGATGCAATTTGAGATACAGACAGTCAACGTCAAGGTGAAAAACAATAAACGAGTTTTACGCGATCGAAGTTGCGAGCAACAATTATTATCAAATATGATATTAAAAAGTACGAAACCGTTTTAAAAAAATTGGAAAGATGACTGTTACTGTTAATAATACTCATGACATGACGACATCTCTTGGGTCGAACGTGGAACTAATAAGCCAGCTTTATTCCCCACGACTATGGGCCTGTAAACTCCTGAAGACATCGCCACGAGCTTTTCAACACTTATAGCTGCCATCTGTCGCTGATTAAGGAAACTTGCCACTGTTTGTACAAACTTCATGAAAATTGGTTAGTACTACTAAGGTAGTGTTTCTAACGTATGGATACCGATGTCGCTGGCTGCTAGGATAGTCGGGTCCTATTCGGACTGCCAATGATAATAACAAGTAAGTTTACCTGACTGTATTTGTCTTTAGATATAATGTTAACCCTAATGAATTATATAAAAAGGTTAAACATATGTATATCCTCATCAACATCATTACATTTCCAAATGGTATTTTTTAAGGTGCTTTTCCACTGGAGAATTGTTTTTTTAAAGAAATCGCATCATATCGGTGGAAATTAATAAGAGTTAATATGTGTTTTGGCTACTCGAAAGTACTTTTTGGTTCTCCTGTCTTCAATAAGTTTTAATAGAATGAGAAAAAATGCTTTAGTCTAGTTTGTTAATACATGCTTAAGATTGTTATGTAAACAAATAGTTTTGGGATTACCTTAACGGTGATGTTTTTATGATTGGTTTGAATGGGGTACCTTAGTACAGTCATAAAAAAATTACTAGCAATAAACGAAAGAAAAGTGTTAGTGAAATTACTAGCATAGAGGCATTCCATCTTAGTCCTCAGGGTTGGCAACGCATTTGAGGTCTTGGGATTATATTTTTGAGAATTCAAATGTCTATGGGTCTCAGATTCCACTTACCATCAGGTGGCCTGAGTGCTCGTGTGCCTTCTCCTTAACATAAAAAAAAAAAAAAAAAAGTCATAAATATGTTTACACTAGTACCTCGACTGTACACTCAAAATGTATGTAATTTCATACACTACCAATGCACCCCATGGAACTGAAGAAAAAGTAATATCAAGAAGATAACCATTATAAAACCAGGTCAGTAAGAAATGCCTAAAGGTGACTGAAACAGGTGTAATAGCTGAGAAAATAATAAATACCGCGGAGAAACAAATGTTGCACGAAGTCACCCCGCGTGTGGTACGGAACCACCATCTTTGTCATATAAGTTAGCGCAGTTAATCAAGTAAAATTTGTGCAACATCTACAACAAAACAGCGGGCCTAAGTAGATAAGTTGCATTATTCTACAGCGAACCATTTTAGAAAACTGTCAGAATGTATGGAATTTCCATAAGAGCCCGACGCAACCGTCCGGCAGTTTACGCGAATCCACTTTTGACAAAACGAGGGGTGTTATAAGTTTAAGGGTTTTTCTGTGTATCTATGGATCTGTGTGTCTTTCTGTGGCATCGCAGCACCCAAACCAATGGATTGGTTAGGACGCGTGTTTTAATAAATAGCTAGTTAACTTTATTGGAATGGTTTTTAGCTACCTTTCATAAAAATCAGTTGGACGGACTGTTCAAGAGATTTCAGTTCTGAATGAAGGAATTCCCATTCGCACATAGGGGTCGAGGGGGGGGGGGGGTATTATCTATTATAATATTATAGTATTATTTATTATCTATTTATCTATTTTAACTTAGACGTTAAAATTGGCAGAACGTAGCAGTTGAGCAATTTTATGATTTCCTCAATTTTATTGTATTCAATTCAATGTGCAAAAAACTTGTATGATGTTAACGGGCCTAGTATTTTTTATTCAGTACGAAGAGTCAATTTTTTTAAATGAAAACCGATAATTACTTTAGTTTATAGATTTAAGATTTTTATGTTATTAGACTTATTAGGGATTGGATATCAAGTTTTAGAATCACAAATGATAGCAATTTTAAGCCAAGGGAGGTAAAAGTGTTCTGCAAGGGTAAAGCGGTTATTTGCCAGTATCATTAATAACTTAATAACTCTTACACTAATTAACATATAGAAAAGATAAAACTATAATATGGACCGGTAAAACTGGCGCTTTTTTATGCCGTAATATTTGGGTGAATCAACTTTTAAAGTCCTCCTTTTCTACACGCTATTAAAAACTTACTAGAATATGTGAGATTGATAATGGTTTACACATGTTAAAATTAGATAATCAGATTTTCGGATTTCACTATTCATAATCATAAACCAATTCTATAATTTTGTAAAAACATGGTAACGCAGTGGAAAATGCACGTTTTTCATACAAAACCCGGGGACAACGTCGTCCCCTGCGTTACCTGATATATTTGTGTAAATCATAGAAGAATTTTTAAAATTGTCAGCTCGAAAGTAAGTTTAATTGTCTGATTTATTCAATATATTGACCACATCAAAAAAAAAAATTGCATTCTACCAAATTAAGGTGACATAGTGAGACATGTCGAAAATTGGGGAGTACCTTAAAAGTTGATTCACCCATTTACGCCAAGTGACACCCTGAAGATAAGTAAACGATACAAAAAAAATAGGTGCCTTAGTGAAACTAGAATAAATAATGTGAGTAGTTATTATTCTTTTAGTACCTTGTCACATTGACGCCTTTGGCAGATTAGTGTTATAGTGTAGCAGTTTACACATAAAGTTAAAGTGACATAGCACTAAAGTGTGCGGCTATTTAAAAGGCCCACTGTACCATCTAGGCTGATAAAGTTATTTGTTGCGTGTGAAGGAATATTAATAATAACAGCATTATTTTACTGCTGTCAACATTTTCAATATTCAGAAACTTCACGTTTGCGCAATGTGTCACGATCTCAGGATTTAGGTACTTTTTGTCTGACTACTACGGTAGGTTTTTGATGACCACAATTAAAAAATGTCCAAACCTCTAATTTTGACCATTTCGAACGCGGATAATTTACAATGTGTTGTTATTCATCACAATCATCACAGTCAAGTAAAACCTTTTTGTCCGAAATTAGACCCGGCCTGTTTGTTATTAGATACAGACTTACTGAGTTAATTTCTAAGAAGAGTATAGAAAATGTTTCTTAGAAACAAGTCCTATGTGCAGCAATTTATTAATAAACGCAAGCATACTTATAAGTTCAATATACGTCCCTTTCGTCCCATAGAATAGAAAATCTCTTTAAATAAACCTTTTAAAACTGCAAGCCAAATCCACTTTGAACCAAAGTGCATTATTTTGTGCACGTCATCTATTTCTGTGTAGGTTATTTTGAGTGGCCAATACAATACAAATGCGGAGAGTGCTGAAAGGAACTTTATAGCGGAGAAAGGTAGCTAAGGGGAGGGCTCCATTCATCGATGGCAGCGCAGACTGCGCGGGGGCCGCGGGGCGCATGCCCGAGGGGGGTACCAGCTCACCTAGTGCCTACCCCAGTCGCGCGAGAACGGCACATCCGATGAGGTGTCCAAACCGACCTCACTCAAGCAGTACAAGAAAAACCAGAACTATCTCAGATAATTGCTCGTTTGACTATCTGCGACGCGAGTGGAGTCCTAGAGTGTCGATACTCGGACGTAATAGTGTTAAATGATTGCTGGTTTGTGCCAATTATGATCCAACTGTTAATCGAGTAACCACAGGTATTTATAACAATTACCGTTCCTTGCCTCAAATTCTTAAGTACCTCGTTCCAATTGTACAATTGGTGACTTTAGGTAGTTTAAATTGATACGATAAAAAGGTTGTTAACGGCTGTTACGTTGTTACCTCTTGGTAAGTGTAACAGTACGCTTATATTCACTAACCGTATTGTGAGTTCTTTTGGTATTCGTATACCATATATGGTACCTACCATTGATATAAGGAGCCTAAGATTCGATCTCCAGATGCCCAGAACCGTGGGCGGCAGGAGGTGTTAAGTTACGGCCTGTAAGGGGTAGGGGGTCGTGCGGGGGCGGACGTGGGCGCAGTCGCGCAGCCCCCCCCGCGTATTGATCCTTCAATAAATTCTATACTTATTCCCAAAATTTTAACATAATAACCAATGTTATGAAGTTTTGAGTAATGGTCACTAACAAATGGTAATTCTTGGTGCCCCTGAAACGCTCCGTAGATTAACACCATTACGTCAAAACATTTTTTAGATGTACGCTTTTGTTGAATTGTTAGTCGCAAACGGCAATAGCTTGTCAGTGTATTTTTAGAACATTTTGGGAGTTAATTATAGTCGTATCCATTACTTGTCTTAAAGTGATACAATATCAGTTAGAGAGACAAATTGCAACAGAATATAATGGTGTGGTAAAGGCAAATCTGTATTTTTTTCTTTATTTATTTATATACTTGTTCTCTGTCAAAATATATATACAAGGTTGTTTTTAATATTTTTTTACCATATTGATATAAAAAACAATTGTCAAAAATTTTAAATTCAAGAATCGCTCAGTAGCACGCAATGACAATGTGATTTTGATTGATTGATTAGTTTGATTACATTGAATTGCAAATAATATATATTTGTATTTAGTCTGGTTTGCATACAAAGTACACTTTGACCGATACCGAGTAGCTACGTGGCACTAAATATGTTAATCTATAAATTTTGCAAGCCTTTACTTCAGCCGTAACTTTGCGTGGGTTTTTTCAATAACTAGGTACCTATTAGGAAGGTATATAACTAATAGGAAAAACATTAGAGTTTCAGCTTACTTAACGGGAAATTAATTTAGAAAAACATTACACCTTAATAAAGCAATATGAAGTGATCATTCATTTTTAATAAATAGGATAGGTATCGTTTGAATAATATGTTTTAATATTTTATTCCTTTTAACGAAGTTATAGTAAACCATTTTGGAATGTCACAACTAAATTAATTACTGCGGAACACAAAAGGCGAAAAATAAAAATATGTCAATTTAAAACCCGATAGATTTTCTAAGGGCGACTGTTATTATCAGCTTATGGCTTATCTAAAATGAAGTCATGTAAATCTGTCCTCGTAGTCGTTACCGTAACTGCGTAGAATGCGCAGATCGGTGCGTCGTGAATGAAAAAGAGATCAACAAGTAGCTCGTAAGGGATGCTGGGTCCAGACCGCGCATGCGTACCACGGCTCTCAATAACATCGCAACGGCGTAGTCACCCTCCATTTTTATTGAGGACTAATTTAATGCTTTTATATAAGCTTGTAATAAATGTTGAAGGTCTGAAACTTAAATAGATGTTGTGACGATAAATCCATTATTGATTGATAGGTATGTTTTCCCCCGTGTGGTTGCCTGTTTAGAATTGTACCACTCCATATCTCCCCGTGGAAGCCGTATGAGGCGACTAAGGGAATAAAGCTATAAAACTGTAAAACTAACATAGTTTTAGCTAACTTTGCATAAGATACCTAACTAACACCACTAACCACCAAACATTTAGATACACTTTAATCATTTTGTGCACACATAGTCTAGAGTTATAGTCTAGATCCTTACATTTTCGTCATGATGTTTGCGTTGCTTATGATGATTGTAACTTGTTTTGTGAGCCATGAATAAATAAATAAATAAATAAAGGCTTGTAGTATTGATAAGCGATGGGCTTTCAACCTGTCAGTAATACACTGGTTAACATCTTAGCCTGATTGTGCAAAATGTGGTTACAGAATTACCAAGAAGTCTTTTTTAGAGTCGATGGTATTTCTGTAGCTCTGCCACCCCACCCTGGGAATAAAGGCGTGATGTGATGGATGGAGGTACGTAGAGTCGCTCTTCATAACTAGCCATTATTTAAAAGCGTGATAAGTGATACATATTGCTTAACAGTAGGATTAAAAAATCGTCTAAAATGTATAATCATTGAATTCTCTGTGGTAGGATAAATGATAATTTAAGTAAGTCCAGTGCCACTGACCTGCGTATCTGTAACACACCGCTTGATGCCTGATGAGTCGACAATCACGTTAATAAAAGTGTGGATCCAACGTACCATCCTGCCTGGGGCACGAATGAATCAGATATAAACGACGTGGACAGAGGCAGAGCTAAATAGTGGAAGCGGTTAGCGGGCACAATCCTAATTTGTTTCCTGCATTTTTTTTATAATTGTGCTACTTTGTGTACTTGATCTATAAGCATGTTTGAGTGATTTGAGTCGTAGAGCCGTTGACGTTAAATATAAGATTATTACCTACGAGTCATTGGCCGTATAGTTCACAAAAATATATTTCCTACCTACCAACCCAGTGTGTACAGTGTGTTTTTTTATTGTTTAGTCAACGAGCAGAAATAGAATCAGAATCAGAATCAGAATAATCTTTATTCAAGTAGGTTTACAAATAATAAACTCTTTTGAAACGTCAATATAATAATGTACTTACCTATGTATATTTTAAGAATCAGTTTCCGGAGCGCTTTAATTTATACCCCTCACGACAGGTTCATTTTTAAAAAAAAAATCAAATTCCAGCTTTACGACACTAAATTGCCCAAATAGGCCAAGAGAGTGCATAACCGATAAAGTTCTAAATAGAAACGCCGAACGCTAACTGGGTAAGGACCAAAAACTTGGCCACGCTAACTCACTCAATTAAATTTTCAATTAAACTTTTCCGTTGTGACACGAAAATTAGCCGTACATTTGTAGGGATATTTTTTGTGTCACAACGGAACTTTTTTCACTTTTGATGTTTGTATGGTTAACTAAGCTTAACTATGGCCCAACTATTTGATTCTTACCCAAAAATGTTGGCAACCGCTCCTACTTTTTATGTCGACCTTGTTTTTTCTCATTTATCTGTAGGCATGTAAAAATGTATTAATTCTCAGACTGTCACTGCAACATGTCTACATCAATTTGTTCTTATTGATTATTGCGTTTGCTTTACGACGACACCCGAAGAACGCATCGCTCTCAATTATCTCTTTCATAATAAGGTATTTCACAGGTTGGTGCTGGAGCACTATGGTGAGCCGGGCGCGGAGTAGCCCCGCAATGCGGGGCACTTAGACTATGCCCCTGAAATCACACATCTAAATACGCCACCATGCGGACGAAGTGCGCTAAGCTATGGGACTACACCGCATTGCTCGCCTGCTTTTGGCTATACGGTAAGTCCTCCTAACTATTTTTGTTTCGTATAATAATAAGTTTTCGTTCTTACGTCCTATCATAAAACATAAAAATAAAAACGACTATGCTAAAAATGAGACTTACTGAAAGTGAGACAAGTAATTTACATACGGAAATATCATATACTTTAGTATTATAGTTTATATATTTTAATTGCGTTAATATGCACAAAGCACAAACACACACGCCAGCAGGCAGAGGCAAAAAAGGGTTAAGAAATTCTTCATTGTTTAATTTTTAGATGGTGATCCTGCTGTTATATTTATACGTACAGGTTTGAGTCACAGTCTCAGTTTAAGTAACAAAACTTCAAATTTTAACTGAGTTTTTAAAAAGGGTCACTGACTGTAATTAGAAAACACGGGTGGCATGTACATTCGTTATAACATAATCACAAGGTATAATCTAATTAAATAAGAACGAAAAAACAATAATAAAACAGACCGTGAAGACAGCCGACAAGCATCGGTACAAAAGAATAACTGAAACTGAAAGAGCAAACTGACGTGATGTTTTTTATAGGGTAAGTATAACGGTTAGGGATTAATTCCGGAAAATATGATCCAACTTAAGAATGCAATAAAACAACACTGAGACACTCTGAGATGCAAAAATGTACAACACCGCATTAAATAAAAAATTATAACAATATTTGAAAAATACTCGGTTAGTCGTTTCCTAAAACAAGGTCAGTTGTAACGAATATAGTCAGGTGGCTCGCTGTTGCTATAATTTTCATCAGGAAATCTATACCAGTTATAACAGCAATATCAGGGATAACTTGCAACAGTGACCAGGCTAAATGCAATCGTATCGGATGTAGTGAATAGAGTTTAAAATGGACTGATGGAACTTTAAATACGTGCGTAACCAATTGCGACCCTAGCTAGGTGCCGCATTGCAATGTCATTTATGAATAGAATCGAGAAACATATCGTTGTTCCAAACGTGAGATCCTTTGCACTGGAACATTCGTGTCGTAGTACATAATTTTATCAAAGTTTGCCAATTAGGAAACTGATATTATTGCAAATATATGGCATAATTATTACCATTTATTGATCTAAAAATGTCACAGCTACGTATACCCGTATTAGTAGCGTAAGCAACTTAATGACTTTTAATTAAAAGTTCGGATTCCTTCTTTAGAACCCCTGTAACAGTGCACGCTCGTATAAACCTCGTATACCTACTAAAATCATCTAAGACCGCACCAAATTACTTTAAATGGAAAATTAGTTACTACTTGTTGATTTTTATGTTTGTAGTAAGTACTTAGTGGCTTCGGAACCCTACACTGAGCATGGTCCGAATGCTCTTACCTGGAATTTTTCAATACTACATTGATACAATTATTGATGTGTGGATTGCTTTATACAACTTTTAGTTTCTAAGACCCTTAACTACGTAAGAAATATGTATCAGTAAACGGAGACGTGGCGCCGCCGCTGGGCCAATCCCGGCTGACAAACACCTCGTCGGAGCCGGCGGATCCTCGCTCGGCCGCCGGAAGGGTACCTCCGTACCAGCCGCCGGCGGCCGCTGCTGTGCCCATGCCGGGCTTCCGTCCACACAGCCCATACACCCGCGTCGAACCATGGCACAGTAAGTAGCATAGCGGATTATCTTCGAACCAACATAGAACCTGATAATATAAATGTAAATCATTGACTCATGACAAGGTTCTACTGTGGCTTGATATTTAAAGTCAGTGACCAAGTTTTCGTTACTTTGGGGGTGAAATACATTTAGGTAAGTAAACGTTTAGCACAAATTAACACCAAGAGGAATAGGAAAGTAACGAAATCATAATACTAGTCATGAATGGCCAGCTGACTTGAAACAGAATCGCATGACAGAAATGAAGAGACAACACTTAATGAACAAAATATAATTATGCTGTCAAGATAAACAGGGTACCTTTAGACAAATAATTTGCAAGAGCAAGAAGAAGTTCCGTGTTGACCCGTATAATCATGAAAATTATTTGTTTAGGTTAGTTTGACCAAAGATTGATCTCTTTCTAATCCCTATCCCATCTGTGGTAAGTGATGAAATTCGCTGGTTCGGTAACATCCCGTTGAATGTTTGATAATTCCTCTGAAAATTACCTGAAATTGCATTTATATACAATATATGCGTTGGAAATTTGTAAAAGTTCTTTAGCAAAATGAAAATCTGTAATTGGCCAATGTTCTGTTAAACCTAAAACTTTCCATACTGCACTGTAATTTGTGCTGTGGATTTATTGTGTAATAAAATAAAATAAATATTTATTGTGCTACAAACACAACTACCCACTCGGTGGGCGTCCAAGCACAGAATAAGTTGTCCAAGTCTCAAGGGGCCGAAGGATAGTCGTATGTCCGGTAACCAGCTTCCGCCTACACAGTTGTTATGCGAATTGAGTTATGACGTCATCAGAATTATTGATTAGAAGCCGTGGATTAAGCATTTTCATTCACGTGTCAAATCAGCGTAGGTAGTGCGACCTCTGCAGAAGTTCGAATCGTTCCACTTTTTAATTAAGGAACTTTATTTAAACGTTTAACGATTTTGCCTCAGGAACTGAATCCTATACTATGGAACGAGCATAATATCTATATATCCATAATTAATTATATATATATAATTATTTGTAATCACGTTCTCGAAAACGGCTTTAACAATTTTTATGAAAATTGCAGAATAGGGTATTTTCGGGTCAAAACATCGAACTTTCATTAGACGACGCTATTAAAATGTGATTTATAGTGTCATCTACATAGTACATCCGAGTAGAGCTCAGTCGCCAAGGTACTTTTGTTGATAATAGCACTGCCTTCCGGATAAACTTCAACCCTTTGAAATATTCTACATAAAACCTATAATTAGAGCCACATAATTTACGATACTATATATTGTATTTTATTTTATTTGTTTATTTTTATTTTACCATAATTGTTTGAACAATAAAATATTTAGTTTTCCCAACGGTCAACATTATCGGTATCGGTGGGTATTATCTAGAAGGACAGAAACGTTGAATAATATCTTCCTTGTAGACTGAATACCTACAGGGTTTCCTGTACCACCGGTGATACCAATTACTAAGTAACGGCTACGGCAACGGCATCGCTCGCTTATTTGATAGCAACTCCCTACGAGGAGAAGTCCTGCTACGCTAGTCACGGCACCTTACTTCCTTGTGCACGCGAATAGTCTTGATAATAACAAAAACTATTGTTAAAGGGCCTAATAAATAAATAAAAAAAATATGCCATGTATTGACTAAAATATTTGCTAATGATTGGGTGAAAAGTGAAACTCTAAAATAATTGTTTGACAGCAGATCCATCTGATCCATATCAATTCACACAATATCCATAAAGAAGCAGACAACTGGATTATTAGTTGCATAATATAACATATAAAATGAATAAAATGCCACAGAGTGTATTGGCAAAAACATTTGCTAATGATTGATCAGAAAGTGAAACTATAAAATATTTTTTGGACAGAAGATCCATAGAGGTAGCTAATCGCACAATAGTGATTAATATAATGAGGCGCACTACCTACTTGATTTTACGTTGCAGGAATTATGTAAACACGACCCAACGAAACGATGCAGAGAATTGTAAATAAATATATTTAAAGTTGAATGTAGTCTCATAGTCTCTGCCTACCCCATTGAGTGACAGGAGAGAACTTGTGTATGTATGTATGTATGTATCATTAATATAATATTTTTTACATAGATCGACCACCGTACGACAGGACTTCGGACGTAGTCGCGGAGGGCATGGAGGACCACGAAGACGACGGCAGCTGCCACTTACCGTGCCCGGATCAAAACTTCTCGTGTCAGGTAAGGATTAATTATGAACTTAGTCAACTAACTGCTTCAATCCTTCAACCTACCGCTAAGCAGCAGTGTTCACATTGTATTGTTCCGGCGTAGGGATAAGACAATCAGTGAAATTACAAGCATAGCATTCCATCTTAGTCCACAGGGTTCACAACGCATTTGCGGTCTATGGATTGCAATTTTTAGATCGTAGTCTTATTTGAGAACAGAAATGTCTGTGGGTCATAAAGCTCATTTATAATCTGCCAGCTGTACTACTTTCCCTTTTTATGCCATAAAAATACTTCACTTTATATTATAACAAGAAAGTCCCCCGCCGAGTTTGTTTGTGTTTTCACCATCAGTAAGATGTATTTTTTACAAAAAACTCGCATAAACCGAAGCGAAGCGAGGGCGCGTCGCTAGTATAAAATAAACAGAAACGCCTTTCTTTCCCTTTAAAAATGGATTTTACGCACTAATCAGCTGACCAGGGTCCCATGACATCCCACAAATTCGTAATCATTTAAATCGTAAATATGAAAAGTTGCCCCTAATCCCTGTTATCGACCCTGTCCTGACTCCCTGGTCTTGACTAGGGTCAAAACCAAACCCATTTTGTATTGGCACTTGAGGATTTGGGCCTGATCCGCTGCTGCACCCGCCTGATCACGGGTCGACTGGATGTGGGAAATAGCGAATGTGTCATCACAGGTAGCGTCCCACACCAGTGTCCTACCGAGTTTCCACGGCACCAATGTAGCTCCGTCTGGTTGCTTGCCGTCGTCCCAAAACAGCGTCCCGTTCCGCAGGTCGTGCGGTTTTCTGGACAGCTGGTATACCTAGAGGTGTTGGCAAGCGAACGACGTATCAGATCATTTGTGCCTTGGCGGTAAAAACGGCCGGCGGTTCTAGAACATGAAAGGCCATGTCGTCCCTGCTCACTCACCTCCTAGCCGGGCGTTAGTATGAGGTTTACAAATCCAACTCCGGGGTACGACTCGCACCAAGCACCCCTGGCCTCCACCAAGTTCGCAATCTCAACGTCTTTTATCTGTGGAAGATTTTAAAAAACTGTCGAGGGGCAACGAACTATAAGCGGACGCCAGAAAATCCGGCAATGCCACACTAGAAGAGCATCATATACCAAGTCCACCAAGTAACGAGTTAGGTGAACCGCTTGAGCCCATGGCCTTAAACTAAAATTAATGTTAAATAATTTAGTCAGGGTTGATTGATTGTTACCATGTACCAATGAGTTTTTCTAACTTAAGTACATTACCCAATGCTTTTACGGTGAAGGAAAACATTGTGAGGAAACCTGCACATCCGAACAGCTGAGTGTGTAAGAGGGTAATTTGCACAAAAGATCCTAAAGTGGTCGAAGTGTATCCGAAAGGGCCCATCTGTAATATATGATAAGATAAGGGTTGATAGAAGGGTAATGTAGATAGCAGCCATGATGTCTATAAATTTTCAAGTTAGGCAACTGCGTAGCAAATACATAAATTTTGTAGTGAGGACAAAACCGAAAATTAATTTGTAAAAAATGTAGGGGTTTTTTTTAAAGTTTAGAACTATTTTTAAACATATTTAATTTACAATCTATGAAGAAATTGATGGATTCATCAAAAATCGGAGAACCTAAATTGTTAATGATGGATAAATTTGGAATAACCGAAATGTTGGATACAGCATCATTAAAATTAGTGACGATATCAATTTTCCTAGCCTTATTCCCTCCCCCTATAAAGTTTAAAAATGTTATGTAATTGATTGTAATTGACATGAGCGCTGGACGCGGCCGTCCGGATCATAAATAAATATTTCGGCATAATTTAGTGTACTTACATACTCTAAATAGGAATGTAGGTACTAGACATAAGATTGCCTTTATAAAAAAACTATAATCTATAAGACAAAGCTTCAGTGCGTGTAGTAATCATGGTAGTTGTGAAGAAATTATAGGTACTACGAGTACCTATAAGTTGCTTTCGGCACTTATCATTGACATTCATATCATAGCCCGCTTTTAGCCATTGTACATTCAATTCAATGGCATTGGGTTCAATACCTATTTAAATTTCGGTGAGCAGGAAAAGGCGTATCATTCCATGTCACGTCCAATTGAGCTCTTAAATTAACTTTAACTGATATGTAACAATTAAGAACTTACAATAACAAAATTGCAGTTTCAAAATGAGTCATCATTTGAAAACTTATTTTTAGTTGCATTAAGAGAGTGCTCAAAATAAACAAACAGACATATACATACCTAAATATCACCTGTAATCGTAAACCACAATAAAGGTTAACAAGTAATAATAACCAACAAATTTATTTATAAAATCCGTAGTGCTTCAATCGCAAAAAGCAGCGTATTTCCGTCAACCTTTGTACGGATTTAGATTTTCTATAAACAGTTTATATTGCCATAAATAGACTGGCGGAAATACACTGCTTGTCTATTTTAAAGTGAGTTGTAATTAAATATGCATACGAATGCATGGCCGTCTACTGGAGAAGCAGCAACACTTTTTAACAAAAGGTCAATGTAAAAGAGCAATAAGACTTACTTACTTAGAGATACTTACTTAAACAAAAACTTGCCAGGTCAAAAAATGCTTATGTTGCCCTTTAGAATTTACTGGTCTTTTAGCGGTATGGTAGCGAAATCGCTAGTTATACTGAAAAAACGAGGTAATCATTTGTTCCTGACGCTTCTCCCTCTGCGGAGGTTTGTGGTGTTAGCTTACTAGCCTCAAAGCATCAACTTAATTATCGTTTTGTTTCGCGATAAAACTTATAAAATCATGTTTTAGTTTTCGCCTGCTATTTTATTTTATATTGATTGTTTTATGTAAAATGCTAGGTTAAGTTATATCAATGTCATAAGCAATTTTTATTCAAAAAGCCGGCCAAGTGCAAGTTAGACTCGCGCACCGAGGATTCCGTACAAACTTAAGAATACAAAATTATACTGAGGGACAAACTTGACTTTACCGTTAAAAACTGTTGTCTCCGTACATTGACATAGGTTGCGATTAGTTTACCAACTGAAAATGAGATTGCTATCGCAAAAAAAAATCCTTTACTTGTGCTGTAAGTACCCTATGAATTTTGATTCCCTTGAGTGCCGAAATATACGTTTTTACGGCATTAACGTCCGTAAGTATCTTCTTTTATGTTAACTTAGATGTTTGATTATTTCACAGCTTCAAGGGACTGTAGACCTGAGTATATCGTTTTAATTTCAACTCGATACCTTCACGCGTTCCTAGATAAAAGGGTATTGACAGACAGATGGACGGACGGACGAAAAACAAAGTGATCCTATAAGGGTTTCGTTGTTTTCTTTTGGGGTACGGAACCCTCTTGTCAGCAGCGGACTCGTCTTGGGTAGCGCTGGTAGAATTTTGACGTGTAATGTGCCCGTGCGACCTACTTACTAAACAAACAACTTTCATCTTTTTTATCTTTTACCATAAAAAATAATTTTGAACCAATCCGGCCGACTCTTTCTGACTAGGGTTCATTTATTTGACGGTTAGGTACCTCGCACATCGATACCAAGACGATTATTAATGACTAGCTGTTTGCCCGCGACTCCGTCCGCGTAGAAATATAAAACATAGTCTATGTTACTCAGGGTTACCTATCTTAAGTCCAAAAAACGTTTGCCCGCTGTTTCGTTTGTCTGAATTTTCATCAGATAAAAAATATTTTTATTCATAAACCGTTTAACTTTCCTGTGGTGCTAGACAAGTTGCATTCGATAATCGTTAGCGATTATGTTACTATTGAAAAATATATGGAATTGACGTAAGTGTCACGTTACTATCTCGGTGGCTTACGTCAATTCCATACATTTATCAATCGAAACATAATCGCTAACGATTGTCGAATGCAACTTGTCTAGCACCACTGGATTGTTATAAATAAAACAAACCTAACCAACAGGTTTTGTACGCATCTCTTTAAACATTTTAAAAAGCTAATGGGTTCTGTGAAAAACGATTTTCTAACTTATGAAAATTGGGAAAAATGAAAAATATTTTTAAAAATCGGTGCGGTAGTTTTTGAGTTTATTGGTAACGAACTAAAATATAAAAATACAAATATTTTCTCTTCAAACTTGTGGTGATCTAATCCTTAATACACGGTCTATCTTTACGAAGAATACGTCGATATTTATAAACAAGATTTTTTTTACTACTAAATCATTTTCTTACCTTATATTATATTATCCCCCGAGTGGTTGCCGGGTTGGAATAGTGCTACTCCATGTCTTCCCGTGGATGTCGTAAGAGACGACTAAGGGAATAAGGGCTTGTAGTACAGTACTGTCAGGCGATGGGCTCGCAACCTGTCACTAATACACTAGTAAACTTCTTGGCCCGATTGTGCAAAATGTGGTAACAGAATTATAAACCACCAGGTGGCCACTTACCATCAGGTGGCCTGAGTGCTCGTGTGCCTTCTCCTTAACATAAAAAAAATATAAAAAAAAACAAGTATTTTTACAATTGTTAGTGTTTCTGCAACTCTGCCAACCCCACTCTGAGAATGAAGGCGTGATGTTATGTATGTGTATTATATTATGTTTAAGGTCCAGCCGATTCCACTAAATCTTCAAAACCTCTCCCTTTCCCTTTTAATTTTATCAAACTAGTTAAAATCTGTTGCTCGGGAACGCAAATACTCTCTAAATACTTCTCCAATATAGTGATTCATAAAATTATTTATAAGTTCTCCTACTGATCTTAAAAAATAAACCGGCAATGAGGAATGATTTTCCAAAAAAAGTCATATTTCCACAACTATCAAGAAAAAAAAAATATTTTACGTGATTTGGAATAAAATACCAATAATAAGGAAAATGTAATAACTTTAGCATGCTCATCGTGTTGTGGTAATTTTTTAAGAAGTACCACAAGGACAAGATGCATACACGACACGCTGGGCTAGTTGGTAATGAATGACCCTACCTTCGAATCTAGCGGTCCGTGTTCAAATCCCGGTAAGGGTAGATATTTGTGTGATGAGCACGAATATTTATTCCTGAGCCTTCGATGTTTTCTATATAAGTAAGTAAGTTTATGGTTGTCATAGTACCCATAGAACAAACATAGAACTTAGTTTGGGACTAGGTCAATTTGTGTTACATTTGTCCTGTGATATTTATTTAAAAATGAGAAGCCTAATCATATCGGATCTCTTTCTGTTCTACTTATTAAGCCACTTTACAAAAAAACACAAAGTGTATGCTACGGCTTATACGAAACCAATGACGATAATAATGATCACCACATTTCCTCAACCTAAAATATTTACTTTATCCTTCTTTCTATCCGTAGATCTCATGTACATGCATCCCAATGGAGAAGCGTTGCGACGGCATCGTGGACTGCGCCAAAGCGGAGGATGAGCAAGGCTGCTCGCGGGCCTGTGACGAGCACGAAGGCCGGACCCTATGTCAGCACACCAACGTTTGCATAGCCATTAAATGGTTTTGCGACGGGGACAACGACTGCGGCGATTTCTCAGACGAGACCAACTGTGGTGAGTTAGTCATTATTCGTTCCGGGTGGATTTCAGACTAAACATTCAAACGGTTTACCCTTGTTTTATAGACACATTTCATAAACACTATCACTTCACAGAATTTTCATTTCATAGAAAACTATGTTCCGCTGAACCCGTGGTGATTTCAGTTTATCTTGTGATGGTTACCTTCTAACCTAACCTAACCTACGTGAATTTTATTAAAGACTAGCGACCCGCCAGCGGCTTCACCCGCTCATTTTTCTACACCTTCGGTTACATTGTTCAAATTTTACCAAGGATCCCTAATTTTTTTCAAAATGAAATGTAGCCTATGTCAAATTGGAAGAATGTAGCATTCTATTGGTGAAAGAATTTTTTAAATCGGCCCAGTACTTTTTGAGCCTATTCATTACAAACATACAAACATACAAAAATAGGTACAAATCTTTCCTCTTTATAATATTAGTGTAGATAACCTATCAACACAAGTTTAGCCGAAAATATTTTTCTAAGAAATGAAAATTCTGTGAATGCGATTAGTTGTAATAAACGAATGTATAATACAGGAGGCAACGTCAGCTGTTCACCAGAGCAGTTCAAGTGCGGTAATGGCTTATGCATCCACAATGACTGGGTGTGCGACGGGGACGACGACTGTCGCGACAACTCTGACGAAACTAACTGTACCAAGGGCAAGTGAGTATCAACACCTGAAAGATATATTACAGGAGATGGGATAAGTACCTGCTGCTGAAAAGTTCCACAGGTTTACGCCGCCGCTCGGTAAGCAATTGCCATAGCTCGGGTAATTAGAAAAGTAAATTACTCTGTATCAATAATATTTTTCGTACAGCTTTTGAAACTTGATATGGGTAATTACAAAGCCAGTGAGCAGCAGAACAAAAAACAGACGTATTCTGACCCTGCCGAAGCATTATTTGCGTTTAATTTCCATGTATAAAAATAGGTTACCTATTAGAAATAAGTAGACAGTTTATTCTAAGCAGATATTGGTGAGCATCGGAGGCATAGCATCGAAAAGTATAGTAAAGTATCGACTCGTGATCGTACAGAGTTCAAGCCAAGCGGCCGTCATCTAAAAACAATGTTTTTTTCTAATTTATCTACATCACCTGAGTGAGGCGCCAATAAGTAGGCATAGCTATGCACTTACTAGGCTTGCATGTAAAAATGTTTGAAAACGATTTTGTTTGTAAAGTTGAATAACGTCCCTAACGAATTATTCTGATGTTTATTTTTCGGATTATACGCAGTCGTACAATTTTTCATAATAGTATAGGCTTTCAAAATTCAGTAGTTGAAAAGTTCAACTCCATAAGTTTATTTAAATTTGCTGGATGCCGCAGTTAGCCTAGTTGGTAGTAGCTGCTTACGGAAATAGTGATCTTTAGTACGACTTCCGGTAAGGACAACTAATGTGTGACGAGTGCGAGTATTTGTTCCTGAGTTTTAGATGTTTTTTTTTATGTATTCAAGTATGTCTTTCTCTCTACATAGATATGTTTATTAATTATTATCTAGTACCCATAGAACTTGTGTGAGATTGGATTTTAATCAACGCGATAAATTGCGTGAACATCCCGTCATGAAAGCCTTCTTGACTCCCTGCCCTACCATAACGCATAGCCACGACGATCTCACATTAACCACATCAACCCCGTAATGACATCTAATTGAGTAATTTGTATACGACCTTCCCCTATGAAACGTATTGAAAAAGTAAATACGATCATGCATAGCTATCAATACGATCTCCACATCAGAAGGCCAGCCAGCGGTGGTACATATAAGTACTTACATATAGATATAGCCCGATTAATAACGATAGTTACTGTTAAACATAGCAACATGGATTATTGTTTAGTTTTTTGGGGAATGACTTACACACTCGTATACGTTATATAACTTTATTTAAACAACTCAATTTAAAAAGCACCTTAATTCTCGATGCGACAATTATAGTAAAAACACATGATTAAATAATATTAACTTCTTTTTTAACAAAACTTCCCTTCTTTCGCCTAGTTTAAAATTTCGGTTTTATAATTTAAATACAGTTGATCAATGAATCCCAAATGGTCGGGATAACTGTAAGAGATTCCTTAAAGGGATTAATTGGCCATTGAACATATTAACCATTAGTTTATGTCCGTATTTGTTCGTTTGTTTGTGTGCAATTAAAAGTTGAGAAACTATCAGCTCAATGGGACCATAATTCGCCATAGAACGGTGTCACAGTGACATTTGTTTAACATTTCTGAAGACTTGAATCATAACATCACTGTGACACAGTTCTATGGTGGGTCAGGGTTCCATTCGGCTGATAGTACATACGAAGCAATGATTTACAAACAATTCCCTGTTTATTTAATTGAAAGTTTTATGCGCATATTGATGTTCGATACTTATTATAATTCCGTATATTTTTATTTTATTTTGTTGTGTCCGTAGCGCGGTATATAGAGGGCAAAAGGCGGAGCGGTCTGTAGATCAATACGCGCGGGCGGCGCGGGGCGGTTGTCATGGTGACCCGCCTACGCTCGCAGCCTCCGCCGAAGACTCGCCCGATATATCCCGCTTCCGTAGGCGGACTCATTATAGAGCGAAATCATCGATGTGATTAACATTCAGAGGGCCACGTCTGATTCTATGTACATTTAATAGAAACTGCGTCACTCGATTTATAGTCAATGTCGAAATTGCGTAGGTTTAGCGCAGGGCTTGAAGATATTCAATACATAGGTAGGTACTAGTTAACCTCAGTCACCGAAATCAGCAAGGTTACGGGGTCGTTTAGATGCTGTGTCTAATATAATAACTAAAGATTGTAGTACGTATTCTTTCATGCACGTACTTATGTTTATGGTCACACCAGAAATTCACATGTTTTCATCTTGGTCGTTCTTTAATTGATAGGCGACATTTTGCTCCTAGCAGATATAATGCAACGTTAGTCGGCACTCACGCGCACGTTTTCTTCGTTCTCCTCGAATCGTTCGAGGCCCTATTATTAAAATAAATCCAATAATCCAAAAGCTAACGCGGAACATCCGTATTTTGCATGTAATACATACATACTTGACTCAATATTCCCTTACATTTTGGGTTTGCGCAATCAAACAAGATTTTATTAATTCTTTTAAATTACTAAATCTAGGGTTCCTCTATTGTTTAGCTTCAAACTATATGTTACAAATAATAATTGGAACGATCTGTCAGTTAGATTATCATCACCATCATATCAGCTGATGCAAGGCCGCCATTTGAGAACGCTTCAGCCCTATTGGTCAGCTTCTGAACGATCTATGAGCTCTGTTAGTCCCACTTAAATCTAGCAATGTAGTCACTTAGACGTGCGCAATTGCGGGGCTCATAATTCACTCTGGGGTGAACTTGGTCTAGAGCAGGCTATATTTAGATCGTTCTGTGAACCGTGTGGTGTTACCAGTAATGTCGGTGACATCGTGTCCTTAGATGATATAATAGGTGGTCTAATGTTTGCCCGAAGTTCATTGACTATAATAACACCTGAAAGAAATTCATATAACATACTTTCATATTCAATAACGTTTACAAATATTTAACTTAATTGTAGCCTTCCTATTTTATATGACTTATTGATGGATGTCTATCATTTCATCGAAACACCTTTCATCGAACGTATCATTTTATCGAATTTCATCAGTGATTTTAGGGTTCTTAAACATCTAACCTAACCTAACCTACGTAATTAATGTTTAAGATGCCCTGAAAACATTATGGTTTCAGAAGAAAATAGCGATTCGATGGAATGTAATTCGATGAAAAGAAATTCGATGAAGTGATGAGTTACCCTTATTGATAGGATAGGTATGCCAAAAAAATAGATTGCTATAAGTTTGTTAAGCCCGAACATTCAGGCTGCAACTTTAACGTAACCAAAAAGTTATTCATATAAATGTATGCAATTCCGTTCGATTTTTTGCTCACAATTGATGTTAACACTCCTTCGCGCTTCGCTTGTGCTTCGCACCTGACTCAAATCATGTGCTCCCGAGCTATCTCCGGTCCTCACCTGACTTTTCACAACCTCCCACCGCACTGGTCGTGTCCCGTTTTCATGGAAAGTTGCCCTTGTCCACCCTATACCGAAAAAGGGTGACGGATCAGATCCATCCAATTACAGACCTATAGCGATATCTTCTTTGCTCTCAAAGAAGATGGAGCAAATAATCAACAAATAGCTTCTGGGATACTTAAAGGATAACCAGCTTATTAGCGACCGCCAACATGGCTTCCGTCATGGTCGTTCCACTGGTGATCTTCTGGTTTACCTCAAGGACCGATGGACTGAAGCCGTTGAGAGCAAGGAAGAAACTTTGGCTGTCAGCCTGGATGTCGCTAAAGTCTTCGATCGGATCTGACATCGGCCACTTCTTTCGAAGCTACCTTCTTACGGGAATTCCAAGGGACTCCGCACATGGCTATCCAGTTTTCTCAATGGGCGCAACATTAACGTCACTGTTAATGGTTGCTGCTCCAGAGTTATGCCCATCAACGCTGGTGTGCCTCAAGGCTGTATACTGTCGCCAACGTTGTTCATCCTGCATATTAATGATTTATTGTTGAACGACAGCATTCATTGCTATGGGGAATGATAGTACAGGTGACGCACGGCATACCGGTCATGCGAATATCCCTCGATCAGTTGTGGAGGAGAATCGGGTCAGATTGTGTCTGAAAAAGAGACCACCTTGGAGCAAGTTTCCAATTGGTGACGACGAAAACTCGTCAAATTCAACCCTTCGAAGACACAGGTTAGCGCTTTCTCTTCCAAGAAAGCCCCATTTTATCCAGCGCCACAGTTCCAAGGAATTAATTTGTCCTGCATTGTCCTTGCTTATTCTACTCCAAGCCCTCCAAGGTTTACTGGAGAGGTTAGCCCATGTACATTATCTATATTGATGGTAATATGTCTAGTAATTGTTTATGTGCAATAAAGGGTTTACATACATACATACATACATCGGAAATAATGGTCGTAAATCTTTTAATATTTCTTCGGACCTAATTCTAGTATACAAACTGAACCTTCGGTGCGCGAGTCTGACTCGTACTTGTCTGGTTTTTTTCTTATGAACTAATATGTTAAAACTTTTTCTATAACAGATGCAGAGAGAACCAATTCATGTGTGGGATGGGCGAGTGCATAGCCCTGCACTGGCGGTGCGACAAAGAAGGCGACTGCCCTGATGGATCCGACGAACAAGAATGCCGTAAGTATATAAAGATTGTCCATCCGACATTGCCCGCCTTCCACTGCGAGCGGAGCGGGTTCCGTGCGGACTCAGTTTAGCCTACAACGGTGACTTCAAAGTGTTTATACTGCGAGAAAATCTCTTGAAGTCACCGTATGGACTAGGGAATGCAATTAATCTGTTGCTTACTCAAATTCGGTTATAACTGGTTATTTGCATTTACTAGTACAGTCTCCTTTTAGAACGCTCTGCATATGGAAAGCGAAATAATTAAATTAGAATAGAATAAATATTTAAGAAGGGCTCCCATACCAAAAACGTGATATTTTCGCCGTTTTAAGCTCTATATTAATAACGGAAACAGATAGACTAATATAGTGTATAATGTTGTATAGATATGGTACGGAACCCTTCGTGCGCGAGTCCAACTTGCACTCGGCCAGTTTTTGCACATAATCAACTGATTTTTGTGTTGATACAAACTAAATAGGTTCCCCTCTAAATTTTGTCGCTTTCTAATGCTCACTGGGAGGGGTCCAGGTCACTGAACCTGGTTCCTAATCAGCCAATTTGACAATTCATCTGCGTATGTACGGTTAAACTCAGAAGTGGCTGTCCATTTCGTACCTTTTCGCAGCTATTGATATACTACATTGAAACCAGGTTCACTTTAATACATTACTTCGGCAAGGTACTAAAATGTACAGCTACGTATAAAATTTACAAAACACTTAAAGTACCAATCAATAAATGGCGATATAATAATATTATGAAATGAAATTGTGGATATCGATCCCTTTTCAAATGTAGTATCAAGATAGCATCCGTAGAATCAAGACGATTTATAATTTTGAACATGCACGATATCAGGACAAATGAGACGCAATTACAAATAACAAAAGATTTTGTACCTTGTCGCTTTAAGGTCATTGACAGATTAAAGCAGCAGTACAAACATTACCTCAAAGTGACAAAGCACTAACGTGTGCAGCTACTTATAAGGTAACCGTAATTGCTATACCTTCCGCGTCCTTATACAAGACCTCTTAGCACAGGTTGTATTTTCTCGCTTGTCGCTCAGTGCGTCTCTATCGTTACAGACTAGATAGAAAGGGAGATCTGAGCGACAAATAAGTCGCGGACCACCTGTGCTAGCCCTCCAGTACCGTGACCTAGGCGAATAAAAAATTAAAATAGTTATTGGTTATGCTCCCTTACTTCACTTCACTTTGTCAGTGATTTAGATGTATAAATATTTAGTTGCGTAAATCGTTTGTAGCTGTGGACTTACTCCGATGCAGTGAAACTGAATTCCAATGCGATAGCAAGAAGTGCGTTCGCAAAGAGTTTCAGTGTGACGGGGACAACGACTGTGGTGATTGGACCGACGAGGATTCCTGTCCCATGCTCCCTGGCAGCTGTAACGCTGGCGAATTCAGGTCAGTGTATCTCGGGCTAGTATCAGTAGTGTATACAATACTGTGCCCGACCAGGGTCCAGAAAGATCTCATACGTTTTATGTACGAGTAGTTATAAGTTACCTAACACAACACATGCATTGCGTAAAAATTATAGAAGCATGAATTGAGTATTGAGTACTGTGACGCCTCACTCATCAGGGTTCAAAACTTGAAAGCTGCTTCTTTCCTCCTTCCTGATTAAGGGGCACTTTATGCCCCACAATTTTTTCGATGGGCACATTAATTTAGTCCCGACCTCGACAGTTGGAGATGGAAAGATATACACATAGGTACAAAATTTATTTTATCTAAGTTCCTATGAAATTGGTAATAGGTAACAAGAAAGGTATGCCGTACAACGATAGCAAAATTTAGAGAATTTGTAAGTTATGGCGTCTGTAAGAGGTAAACATAACTTCATATTTGCTCTCTTTATGGGCAGATGTAGCGACGGTAAATGCATCCCGGAGCGATGGCGATGTGACGCAGAGCGGGACTGCCCGGATGGCGGCGATGAACTCAACTGCGAACCTCACGCCATGAGGAACTGCACCAACGATGAGTTTACCTGCACTGATCACCGTTGCATACTGGTAAATAAAAACCTACTTATGTATAATATCTTAGATAGGTACAATGCAAATGGATCTAGTCTAGACCTAGGATTCCCATTGCATTAAATCTTTATATAAAAATGAATCACCGAAGTGTATATACGCGCATAACTTCCGAACGATTCTACCAAATTCGATAATTATTTTTTAACCGACTTCATTTAAGGAGGAGGTTATACGTTCCTCTGTATGTATTTTTTTATGTATGTTCAATGATTACCCCGTCAATTGAAGACCGATTTTAAAAAATCTTTTTGGTTTGATAGAGTATACTGTATCAGTGAGGGATCAGTATACGGGATCAGTGAGGAACTGAGGGATTTCCTCAAATATTGTAGTCAAATATGAAGCGATTTTAGTATTTTTAGTCACAAGTCTAGCATTTGCATTCAGAAAGTATCACTTGGTGAAGTGGAACTGATGATGAAGACCATAGATGGCCATCGGAATACCTCAACGGTACCTATTTCAAGGGTAGCGATAGGATATCTCGATTAATAACTGAGCAATTACAACTAAGAATGTTTACTTGTTTAAATATGACTATGACCTTCACGCGGCGTTGCTTGCGGCGCGCTTAAAATAACTTAGTTTCATATCAACTAAGAAGTGGGACTACGTAACAGTTTATCATGATCACTAAAAAGTATAAAATAAAATAAATGTTGTAAAAAAACAATAAACCGCCTTCCAAAACGCAAAAAATAACTTTTAACGTTTTTTTAGGTTTTTTTGCTTTTTATTCTTGTGCTTGTTATTGTCAGAACAGGGATTGTATAAATATCAGAAGACAATCTCACACAAAGTTACCCAATGCTAAACTACGCCCTAGGCTTGTACTAGACAACAAAAAATATAGGTATTAATATAGAGGAATACATACCGTAAGCGGACGGTGATAGGTATTAAGGGGTGAATAGGGATACAACCTAAAATTATGCATATGTTACTAATTATAAGACTGAAATCATTCCCAGTAGAACATATCGTTATTTTCATTTAATACTTGTTCTTAATTGTAACAAGTTATAGCTTATTTTAGGTTGTGTCCGTTTTACGATACTTAAAATATAGGAAACATCAACACACAAATATTTCAGCACAATAGGCAGGTTACACTAGCACTGCGAACAAGTCATTCACCTTTTTCTTATGAATACTTTACATCATATATACAGAAAACCTGGCTCTGCGACGGCGTTCGTGACTGCACGAATGGTGAAGACGAAATGAACTGCAAGATATTCTGCGAGCAAGATCAGTACATGTGCAAATCTCAGGAGCATCTTCTCACCAACGCCTTCAGAAACTGTGTGAACCGAAAACACGTATGCGATGGAATGAAGGACTGCCCCAAAGGCGACGACGAGGAGAAATGTCCCGTGAAAAGGGAGTGCGGTCATGATGATAAATGTGAAAAGCTGTGTATTACGACTTATGACAACTTGCCTGCTTGCGCTTGTCCCCTGGGTTTCTTGCTGGGAGATGATGGTTCCAGGTAATAATTACTAAAATATAACCCACTCTCCTTCTTCTGCTAAGACAAATCGCATGAAAAGTCTCAAAACAAGAAAAATACTAATAACTCGCTGGTATTTAAAACTCATTAGAAATTATTTCCTTAGTTGCCACGACATCGACGAATGCATGTATGAGCAAGATCCAGTTTGCTCTCAGACGTGTTCTAACACTGTGGGCAGCTTCCGATGCGGCTGCATGACAGGCTACGTACTTAGACCAGACAGCAGATCTTGCAAACCTACTGGCGAATCACCTACACTGCTGTTTTCTAATCGCATTGGGATACGACAGGTGAATACAACCGGTTAATTAGGGGACAGCTGTATTTAACCTCTTGAGGCTCACCAAACCACATTCTTAGGGTGGGAATTTGAATCTACCACCAAGGGAATAAAGTTCAGTTACCATTGCTTAAAACGCCTTTTAAATTTGAAACAAAAAAGAATGAACTTTATGTTTATTGAAATATATTTTAAACTACATTGGCTCGATTATGTACCTTTATGGCACAGCGGGTTTCACGATGTTAATTCACATCTTGACTAAACACATACACTAGCATACATGTAAGGATCATAATTTATTCATGTTTGATTTTCAGGTTTGGCTTACGGGAGACAATTACATGTCCGTTGTTAAAGGACTCCATAACGCAGTTGCATTGGATTACCATTACGAAAAGAAACTAGTATTCTGGGCAGAAAACAATTTGAGGGTGATACGAGTTGCACAAATGAATAACAACAATATATCAGGTAAATTATATTATGATGATAATCATATTTTCACCGCAATACCATAGTTCTAATAAAATTCATACTTTCATGTTCAACATTTAAATTACAGATGTGATAAGGTGGGGTCTGGAAACACCGGGTGGCGTGGCTGTCGATTGGATTCACAATCTAATATTTTGGACTGATTCTGGAACAAGACGCGTTGAAGTGGCGACCTTAGACGGTGTTCAGAGATCGGTCATAGCAGCTAGTGATTTGGATAAACCGAGGGCTATAGCCGTACACCCGGGAGATGCGTTGGTCTTTTGGACTGATTGGGGTAAGTTGCAACAAGTCAAGTTAATGACTCTTGCTTTTATTAAATAATTATTACTGATATGCACTAATACGTGCCTCTCTATCATTAAATCTAAAATTTAATACAGTGTATAATTTATTAATAACGTTCTTGTCAACTCAGGTCCAAACCCGAAAATCGAACGATCAGACATGGACGGTAACAGGCGTAAGAGTGTCATAGTGAATCAGATATACTGGCCCAACGGATTGACTATCGATTACATGGAGTCCAAAATTTACTGGGCGGATGCCAAGCATCACGTGATTGAGCAAGCATCATTAGATGGAAGAAATCGAAAACGGGTATGCGTCTTTTAAAAACTATAATTTCTAAATTTAAAAACTGGTGACCTTATATTTTTGGATGCCCATACAACAAATAACCATGGCTATTTTCCATAGATTACCAATAAAGGCTTACCGCATCCGTATGCGATGACTATCTTTGAAGAAGCTGTCTATTGGACCGACTGGCACACAAAAAGCATATCAACAGTGAATAAGAATACAGGAATGGGTATACAGACTGTACACGCTGGTTTAAACGTTCCAATGGATATTCAAAGGTAAATTATAAACTAAAATTTAGCTTGAAGATCCTATGCAGATATATGTGTGTGATTTATCTAATAACGTATATTTTTTGTAGTTACCACCCCCTGCGACAATTAACGACGTACAAAAACCGATGCGGAACCAACAACGGCGGTTGCTCACACCTCTGCCTACCCAACAGCAATGACTACAGCTGCCGGTGCCCTGTTGGATTCAATCTGAACGTAAATGGGTAAATATTCTTACTTTCTTATCAAGTCTACAGAAAAAAACACTGCATAGGACGTTGTCGAAAAGGTTGTTTGCTTACCTGTTTGCAGTCGAACTTGCGAAGAAACACCAGAAAAATTACTGCTATACGCCCGACGGAAAGATATAAGACTAAAACAACTGTACCCACGTAACCAAATGGATTCCTTAGATATGGTAAAATATTTCAGCTTACTTTTTCTCTCGCTTTTTTATTAATATAACCTCATATCGCATTGGTTTGTTAAGCCTCTTCTAAGCAGCTTTGTACTTTATTCTTATACGAATTAAATACTTACATTGTTGGCTTTGAATCAGGTGATTCCTGTTGATAACATCAAATCGGCTGTGGCTTTGGACTGGGATCACAATACAAATTCAATTTTCTGGACCGACGTGGAGAAAGACACTATCAATCGAGCTTATTTGAACGGATCGCATCAAACTGTTATCGTGGGGTCAAATCTCAGTAAGAATCATTGTACTTGATCACATATATAAAAAATATAGATAATGTTTATAAATTATACTAATAAAAGCTGTCTATTTCAGTATCACCAGCTGGATTAGCATACGACTGGTTAACCGACAAATTATATTGGACTGATGCCGGCACCAACCGAATAGAAGTCGCTAACGCAAATGGAACAATGAGAACTCTTTTAGCTTGGGACAACATAGACAAACCTCGAGACATCGTCGTAGATCCTAGAGGTAAGGTTCCAAACATTAAAAACATAGTTTTGGTCACCGTCTCAAAAAAGAATAGAATCATAACAGTTTTTAACTACATCCATGTTCTGACTGACACTGACTTTGCAGCTGGGGTTATGTACTGGTCGGATTGGGGTGCTACTCCATGCATAGAACGCGCGGATATGAACGGTGGTAAGCGAAAGCGCATCATCTTCGGCGAGATGACCTGGCCCAACGGGCTCGCCTTGGACCTCGCACACGGGCGCATTTACTGGACAGACGGAGGCAACCGCACTATCGAGTACGCTAACCTAGACGGAACTGGAAGAACTATCCTTATAGGTAGGTAACAAATACTACTATTTAAACTATCGTGGCCACGTATTAGTAAATACCCATTGATAATATCGTTCACGTAAAGTTGAAAATTAACTAGTAGTTTAACACTTAGCAATCTTTTCATTTTTGGTTCTCATAACACCTTTTATACAGGACAACATCTTCCCCATCCTTTCGGTCTGGACTTGTACGGCGAGGAAGTATTTTGGACTGATTGGGACACGCAATCAATTCAGGCAGCTAATAAACACACTGGTAAAAATAGAAGAACACTTGGAGCTGGCGTGGCTGGATTGATGGATGTCAGAGTCTTTCATAAGGAAAGGCTAATGGAAATCAGCGAGTAAGTTTTTTTTTAAAACAGCAATATACTCGTACCTCTATATCAATGTTCCAAAAAGATTGAAATATATCATATTTTAAGATGGGTTTTTAGTTATTCCGAAGGGTCATAATTCCGAATTACTCAAAATCTTCATAATTCCTAATCCTAATATAATTATACGATTGAAGACTTAATTGTTTGGTGGTTTGATATTTAGAACTATCAGAAATATTAAACGATGAAGTCTAGACTTCGCAGGGGTAACGACCTTACCAAAGCTACGTGTAGCAATTAAAATAAGTAATAAAAATAAATGAATTAGGTCTTTAAAAAAATGGAAATTCGGAAAATTAATGTTTGAAAAAATTTACCGAATTCTAAGTCGTTTCCGATTTTAGAGACATGTGATAAAGGAAGTTATTGTTTCAGATGCTCTGATAGAAATGGTGGTTGTTCTCATTTATGCTTGCTAAAGCATAAAGGACATTCTTGCGCTTGTCCAATAGGAATAAAATTAAGCGTAAGTAAAACTTATTCGCAAAACGTGTTTAGTAGAGATAGAGAACAAAAATGGAGCTAACAATATGTCCGGCACTGAAATGCTAAAGGCAGATGATAATAATTAGTTTAGTAATTTATCATACTCGTACTATTAACACCTACTTACAATTTGAGGATGTTTTTTTAAGGTAGGTTTAATTCAACCAAAGGAAACCTAGGCAAAGATAAGTAACGTAACCCTAGTTAAAATTACACTTTTCGAGTTCAATATTTCCTAAACGTCTTAAATTTGATAACAACATGTAGGTAAGTACATAATAATTTTGTAAGAGCTATCCAATGACCTCACTCGATAGCAGAATATAAAAAATATCCTTGGTTTACTTATATAAGATAAGTTATCCAAAACAAGTTTTCGTTTTCAAGAATTTATTTTACTGCTTTGTCGGATTAATTTTATTTATTTATTTATTTCAAGGGAAACAAACAGCAGTAATTTAACAAATGGAGCAAATCAATATAAGTTAACACACTAGCCAAAACAGTTTCCACTAATGGGTAATAAATTTGCTCTAGTGAGAGGTTAATTATAATATAACGAACTGCCAAATTACAGCTTTAAGAGCCTCTGTTAAACCGCGGGCAGTGAGACAGAAAGACAACGAATAAAGTGCATGTAGAAACTTACATTTTATTTTTTGCAGCCGGATCGTCATAATTGCACTAACGGTCCAATTAACTACCTAATCTTCGCCCATCGTATGGACATCCGTGTGGTCTCCTTAGACGTGCCCTATCTCATCGACGTGGTGCTGCCTTTGCCACCGCTTAAAAACGCTTTAGGTGTTGATGTTGACGTAAAAACAGGTAAGGACACAAGAAAAATATTAGGTGCACTCAATGCACTCATGCATGATATTTCTCCCATACATAAATTAGTATCAAGACGTCACATTTGATCATTATCAATAAAATAATAATTATAACCAAAACAGGCCTCATATACTGGAGTGACACCGGTGAAGGGAAGATTCAACGTTCTAACAAAAATGGTGAAAACGTTGAAACTATCATTGGCAAAGGTTTGCACTCTGCGGATGGTATAGTGATTGACTCCAGTGGACGTAAGGTATGTGTGTTCATAAATACAAATCGAAAAAGAAAGGCTAAAAAGTATGTGAATTCCCTTTACCATAACATGAATTATTCACACTTAACAGATTTACTGGACCGATGGAGGACGTAACAGCATCGAAGTAGCTGAATTAGATGGCACCAACCGTAAAGTTCTTGTATGGACTGGACTAGGTAAATAAAATTCACATTATTTGATATACTGCAAAAAACCAACATGATAACAATATCTACTTTGTTAACAGATTCCCCACGAGCAATTGCACTGCATTACGAACTTGGGTACTTGTTTTGGTCAGACTGGGGAACGACGGCTAAAATCGAAAGGGCTGACATGAATGGCAAAAATAGGTCTGTACAAAACTATAAAACCTATTATAGCATTGATGATACCGATAATAATGATACCATATTTTTTCCAGGCGGATTATTGTTGATAACAATATCATATGGCCCAACGGTTTGGCCATCGATCGCTCGGAAGGTCGCCTCTACTGGAACGACGCTAAACTCCTCACCATCGAGACTTCGGACTTTAACGGGAACGACCGTCGCCCAATTCTGAGCGAGGTTCCATATCCTTACGGCATCGTAATCGTCGACCAACACGTCTACTGGACCGATTGGAAGACCAAAGCATTACATCGAGCTGATAAAACTAACGGAAATAATCCGCTAGTTATAAGAGAGAATTTAGATGGGCTTATGGATATAAGAGCCGTTCAGGTATATGCATTTATATGAAGTTATTATGTAGCAATCAATAAATATATCAATATTTTCTAAGACAAAACCCATTCTTAATATACATTTGATTTCAGGGCAAACGTACATATCACAATCCCTGCGGCTCTAACAACGGTGGTTGTTCTCATCTCTGTCTACGATCGCCTCAAGGTTACTCTTGCGCTTGCCCAACTGGTATTTTGTTCGAGAACCAAACGGAAACCAACCCTAAGAAATGCAAAATTCATCCAGATAGCTTCCTCGTATTCGCCACTAGGGGCAGCGTGGCCCTCATATCACTGGACACTCCAGAGCAGTGGGATGTCACTTTGCCAGTGTCAGATGTTAAGAATTCTATTGCAGTCGATTATCATTGGGATAGGAGGCTCATCTTCTTCACTGATGTTAACAACGATGTCATAAGGTAAGTATTGGTTTAAGAGTGAAATATTTCAAAACTAACATATCAAATTAAGATTATAGACTGTTTTTTTTGTCTTAGGTCTATCAATATGCTGAACATGTCTGAAACTAAAGTCATAGTGAAGGGTAAGCTGGATACTCCCAATGGTTTAGGCGTGGATTGGATTGCAGAAAATATATACTGGACTGACAACGACTTTAAGGTACGCATATTATTAAATACTCTATTTAGATTGTTATCACGTTCAAAAATTTACAGTAGACGTGTGCACAGGTGATAGAAGTGGCGCGATTGGATGGTTCCTGTCGAAAAACTTTAATCAATGGGCTCACAGAGCCTAGGGCTTTAGCTCTGTTCCCTGCTAGAGGGTAAGTTAATCACAGTTGAATCGATTGAAAATTATACAGCAACAGTAGATGGCTAGATGCTAATTATTTTTCCCGCTTGCAGATACTTATATTGGAGTGACTGGGGTGAACATCCTAGCATTGAGCGAGCCTATTTAGACGGTACCCACCGACAGGAAATCATAAAACAGGATTTAGGCTTCCCCAATGGTATCACAATAGATTTCAATGACAGACGTTTGTATTGGACTGATGCATTGAAAGACAGAATTGACACTTCGGATTTGCACGGAAATCATAGGGTACAGCTTGTTCCCGATGCTAAGAATCCTTTTGGGATGACACAGGTAAGAAAAAAATATAAGCTTGTTGATACAGGGTGTCCCAAAACTTTATGTAATTATACGGCATATAGAAGCGGCCTTTATACTGGCCCAAAATATGTGTTTAACTTTGCAATATGTTAATTAGTTTGGTAGTTATTAAGGTTTTAATCATACTGGTAAAGAACACTATCTTGTGGCCCAAATTTGGTTCCCTTGGCTAGAAATAGCTATAATTTGTGAATCCGAACCTTGATATCTATTCGTTAACAACGTAGCAATATACTGAATTATATATATTTTCCAAAATATCACATTAAAAATAAATTCATACTAAACTTCTTCAGCCATTCAAATATTTCTCATTTTTCATTCAGCAATTTTCATTGAATTGTTGTTTCAAAGGTTGGCGCGGTTAATCAAGATTTCTAAATTGTAAAAAATACTACTCAATACGGGAAATAGTTATTTGTGCAACAAGAGAGCAAAGTTGTTTTTTGCTGCGAGTGTTGATTTTGAATCCCGTGGAAGCGCAGGATTCTAGAATTGAATCACGAGCGTAGCGAGTGATTCTGGTTTAGAATCCTGAGTGCAGGAGCGTGTTATTCCAAGACACGAGATGCAAATAACTTTGGTCTTGTGTTGCACATACAACTTTTCAACTTAGCAGCGAGAAAATATAACCTTTATCTACACACATATCATAAACCCTCTATGATGCGTTGAAAAACCGCAAATTACGACTAGCATAAAGATAAACTGTTTTGTTAGAACAAATTTCTTATTTGTGAAAATGTTATTATTGCTTAATAATAACATCAAATTCGATATCGTTATTACATTCAAATTTCGAACAACTTTGAAAAACAACAATTTTATTTGACCTTGATTCTAATATTAATTCGCTATGATGTTATATTCGAAATGAAATGTCAATTGCATACAATTTTGACAAATCTCGCTTATTACTGGATATCGAACGATATGATAGTAGAGGCCGACTCTAGTTTGTCTCTGAATTAAAAAAACTACAGGTGCCGCCATTTTTGAAGTTCTATTTTTCTTAGCAATGAGCACATTGAATGCCATTTTGCCAATGTCGACGTTTTATTTGTCTTGTCGCAAAAAATAGTTTAGCTTGAATTGTTTTTTATTATAATATATGTATGTAGATAAAGCAGAATATGTAACTGTATATAATTAGGCATTAAAACATCATTATGTAACAGTGACATAAACTACTTTAAGGTAAAAAAAACGACATCCCCCAGCCGCCCGTGCGCCGCACCACGGCCACCTTTATCATTATGAACAAAAAATGTAAAAGTTACTTTGTCTCACGCTCGCAGCAAAATCTAATTTTGCTCACTGTCTTTAAACAGCAAAACCACCCTATTTGAGGAGCTGAGGTGAAAAAATATTAAATAATTAGAGTAACTTTCTTCCAGGTGAACTAATTCCGGTAAATTTACGCACCCGTCCCAAAATGCTTAAAGTTTAAATAAAACAGCTCTGATCGATGATGTTATTGTCAACTTCTAAACTAAATAACTAAATTAATAACATATTGGAACATTTTAACAATGTTCTGGCCGGTACACAACAGGCCCCCTTATGCTTAAAAATTTATTTCATGTTCGGGGACATCCTGTACAGTGTTTTCCATCCACGAAAACGCACTTATTACTACACCATTAAATAATCAAGAAACAAATCCGTTTAAGTAATGGTATAATAGAATATCGCATGCCCTCATAGGTAAGCTAATTAATGACTTACTTTTTATATTTCAGTTCAAAGACTACATTTACTGGACAGACTGGTACAAGAAATCCATCATGAGGGCCGACAAGAAAACTGGGAAGAATATAACGGCTGTGCGCACTGACTTGGAGATGGCCATGGAGATTAAAGCGGTTTCTGCGGACAAGCAGCACGGATGGAACCCTTGCAAAGAGGACAACGGAGGCTGTTCCCACCTCTGCTTGTACCGGGGACACGAGTATGTTTGCGCTTGCCCTGATGAAGCAGATTCAAAACCATGCACACCAGGTACACTCCTTAATTTAAGAGAATTTCGTTATTGATAAGCGGGACCTGCTGAAACAAGTATTGATATACTCAAAAGAAGATTCCAACCCCAGTTTACAACAACATTGAACAACGGGATAACTTGTTTCCTTTTTAAGTTTATAATTATTTTGCTTTAAGAATAGTTTAGCAACACTTCATAGCCAGCCATTGTCAATGGTCAAGCCATTCCACTATTTATTATCCTCTTTATATAATATTATCCTTCTTATCCATATTCTATTTTCAATTTTGTGGCATTACTTTTGTTCCCTTATTCATCATCTAGCACATCTATCTTACAAAACTTTGTTTAATAGAAAACCACTTTTGATGAGCCTTTTGCCGAAGACAACATTCAACACATTTATTAAACTTTGTTTTGATTTGCTTGGGTGTTGTAGATATTTATAACAAACTATGTTTTTTTTTTCAGTTACAAGGCTAAGTATAGATGTTACGATGCCATCCCGCTACCCGTCATACTACAGATTCGACGATGAGATACCCAATAGCCGGCTGCCGGTGCCAACTGAAGCCCCAAACTCCGGCTCTTACCTGTTCAGAGTCCTGGTTGGAGTCCTGATATGTATCATTGTGGTTCTACTGTTCGTTGGGTTTATGTGCAGTAAGTACATATACTATCATCACCATATTACAAAAACGCGGCGTGATGTAACTTCGTATTATCTCTCTTTATTCCCAAAAATTCTCGTTATCGAAATCACTTTTTACCGTAACTCCACTAACTACACCATCGCGACGAGGAATTATGAAACTTGTATTTTTTAGTAACCTACAAACGCCGTATTACTGGTGATGCTTCCAAGGAGAACTTTCGAGAAGCGGGCGGGCATATCTCTTTCCACAACCCAAATTATAGCTGCGCTTCGGGCGCCGGCCCCGAGACCGCCGAGCGGAGGCCCAACCGCTTCCAGGGCATCTTCAAATATGACAAGAGTCAGGTGAGCTGCATTCACATACCTATCCTTAAGCGTATAGCTATTTATGGTGGCGGAAAATACCCTTATTTATTAAGTTAGTTATTATATAATCACATTACTTCAATCTGAATTATAATTAAGAATAGTGGCTGAAACCAAATATCAATAGACAAGTTGCTTCCTATAGATACCACGGTGGTAGAACTACCCAATATGGAGTATCCATGCAAAGAAAACGGGCACTTTTGATTTTAAATAGTTTAAACTGAACTGCGAGGGCACTTACGATTATATAGAGCCAGTAAGAAAATGAGACTTAATGCTACAAAATAAAGTACATATTTATATTTTTATTTTTATTACAGACTAAAAATAGTCGTAAGTGCCCCGTTAAGTTGGGCTCTACCTCTCACAACATGACAAATGAAACGAAATAAGTATGTTCTCAACGATCGAGTTACCGTTCGCCAGGAGCGCGTCACCAACGTGTACATCCCGGAGGGCACGAGCCTGCTGCCGCCGGCGCCGCCGCCGCCCCCGCTGCGCCGCCCGCAGCGCCCCGCCACCCACGACGACTTCGAGCCGGTCACGCTCCACTCCTTCACCTGAACAAACCAATTCCGAAACCGTAGTACTGGTAGGACCTTGTCCAAGGTCTTTCATCGCTACCACCATCTTTACCTTCAACCTACCGGGAAGCGGCAGTGTTCGCTTGCTGTGTTCCGGTGCAGTCTCAGGACTGCAGTTTTATAATTGTAGTCCTAAGATTACAAATGTCTATGGTTCACAGATCCCCTATACCACCTGGTGGCTTGTGTGCTCGTTTGCCTTATCTATGTCAAAAAAAGAGAACCATGCTGACAACGAATGGGAGCTAGCAGAGGCGAAAAAACCACAGATAACAATAAAATTCTTCTATTATATAATAAATTTGCTCCGCCCAGCCTGTATTAAGACTTAATATAAATTCGAAGCTGTATGTGAGGTACTTTTCGTTAAGCTTCTATTGCCAATATTTCTTAAAATAAAATAACTACTGATGATCATGCTTGAGGTTTCTACGGTACTTTTTAATACTTAAAGTGGACACCATAATGTGAGTTTTATACCTTAACATCGACTAAAAGTTTTAGCTGGAAACAGTCGTGTGTGATAATAATAATAATAGGACGAGCTTGCCGCGCAAACCCTGCCAATGGATAACGCACATTTAAATGCACAATACAGATCACGATATCGTCAGAACCAAAACTCGCTTTATTAACTTTGCTCAACTTTGTTCCCTAGTTTTGGCTGTCATCTGACGACATACAGTGACTCAACCAATTACCCAATAGGGATGTGCCGGTTTTAAATTGGGATGGGTACTATGTTATTATTTTTAATAGCCGTAAGGGGTATGATTTGTCAAATTTTATAGACAAGGAATGAGGAGCTAATAGGTAATTGTGGTTGTTATTTGTAATGTACGATTGTGCCAAAACTTGAACTGAATACTAATAATCCATCAGTATTAAGAGACGCTCGCCACGCTCGGCTCGCTTTCCCACACAAACGTACTTTCGTTTAATTATTTAAATGCCTAATCGGATAGAGAATCGACCAAGTTGAAGTGAACAAAATCTAATTAGTTAGTAATAAGACAAATAAAATTGTAAAATATCACAGGCAATTTCAAGTTTTCAAACAAAACTTTAAATCGCGTTAATTTAATAGTGATATTTTTTTTGCCGGAATAAAATTTCGGATATTAAAATTTGCTGTTCGAATAACTGCACACTTTCTTTATTTGGGTATGCCGTTTAATAAAATGAAACTAAGTTTGATGTGAGCGTTCTCGAGACTCTTGAAGGATGGGGCTGTGAAGGATGTATTTCGGAGGTACCTGTGCTAACTCACCCTTTAACGTTATTATCAGAATAACACGGAAAAATGAGGTCTTAAATCTTACCTACAAGTTTATCATATAAACCAGTCTATTGTGTTACCATGTAATACCACGTTTTACTACGGATTTACCTGCTTCTGACTACAAGAAAAAATGATTGTCAATTTCAGCAAATGAGAAAAAATATGCAAAAAGCAAGTTAAGTTAGGTATAAAGATAAATTATTTATTTAATTATGTGTCTTGTATATAAAATATCGAACAGATTAGATTTGAGGTGGTATACCTAAGTACCCGTAGAAATAGTGTAGATAGCACTAGAAGTAATTGGAAATGTACCTACAGTATGACCACAGGGCTGAGGTTCTACACAGTAAAACGATATCGCCTTTGAAGTGTGATAATAATGGCGTCCGAGTCATAAACGATTCTAAACCACGTCAAACGCGATATCGTTACAACGCAGTAGAATAGAGGCCCAGTATTTATAGCAGGTCGACTGTCTTAGTCGGTGCGTCTGTACCTACTATAAATTGTCTGGTTTCACTGTACAGTCAAGAACATTAATTGTTATGCAACCATGGAGCCCTGTCATACCTATTGAAAGCGTCAAACCACATATAATTAATGATTAACGCTGTCATTATGGCAGGGTTCCATAGAGGCATAACAACTAAAGTCCTTGACCGTACTTAAGCATTTTCCCAATCAACATCAATATAATGCTAAGTACCATTTAAAGTTATTCCTTTAGTAAATAAATAAGGCTAAGTAAAATTTTATTGTGTCTAAGGAATAAAATGATATTTACTTGTTAGAATATATCTGTTAAGTAAGTATGTGGTTATTGTTATTATTTACAAATACATAGGTATAAATTGTTTAGGTTTTAACTTAGAAGCCAAAGGCTTAGTATGTACAGAAAAAAACTATACTCTTATGGACATACCTGATTAAGTAGGGAAAGTAAGTACACAAATGTTATTTTGTGACAGTTATTTTAAAATAGATACATAAAATTCGTGTTTTATTTTTTCAATGTAACTACAGGAAGGTTTTTTTTTAATACGGTGATTAAATCTATGAGTATCATTTAACTTAAAAGGAAAAGACTCAAGTAATTAGAGGATTAATGTATAAAATTATTAGCAACACTATAATGGCGGTCGCAGTTTTGTAAAGAGATCACGGCGTGACAAACCAGTAGGGTAAACTATTTAAAAATATTTTATACGGGAAAGGATTAGATATGTATGTGTAGGTATGTATTATTTTTGTACGAATTCACTCGGCTATGTAACGCATTATTTTTACACAACAATTAAAATCACGCTTTATATTATAAGTTATAACCGAGTAATATTACACAGAAAGCTCTTATAATCTTTAACAATTAAATCATCATGAAAGTAACAAAGATGATTAATGTTGTCAGTAAAAGTTTCATTGAATACTAACTACTCGGATTGTTACCAGTAAGTAGATTCTTATTTGTGAACTATGCTGTTCCTTTGAAAAGTAAAGTAATACGTTATAAGGCTCTTCCCTCGTTGGCTCACGGGGAGAGCATTATGATAGTCGTTGTAATTTTAATAAGAATATTAGGCAGGGTGTAAGAAAGTTCGGGATGAGATGAGACTCGCTTCCAATGAAGCGATCGACTCGAGTCACGGACTCTGCATTTGCTATAGGAGTGCGAAAACATTTCATAACATAAATACTCAAATAAAATTTAATACAAGTGCTTTGAGCAGCACAAACAGCTAATACTTAAATTGTTATTTGTATACATTTGTTTATTCTTGGATTACTTTCTAATTGTGTGGGGTTTTTGGTAGGTTATTCACCAAGTTGATATGGTGACAATAATTCATCATTGTACATAGCTAGTTTTAATTATTTTGTCGACAAGTCTATGTCGGTGTAAATAAAAGTTGATTTTGACCTCTGTCCTGTCGATCAGGATTGATTGTCCCGCCGTCGCCGCCCGTGGTCGCTGCCCAGGCCGCTCCTGCTCGATGCCACCTTTAAGTACGTGTAACGTTGCAACATGGAATCTCATATCAGATTATTCATTTCTTAGGTCCTTTGTATAATTTAAAAATAATTAATACTTACTTATAACTTTACTTATGTAACGTTGTACAGATATCTATCAATGATGTTCATAAAACTGAACGTTCAGTCAATTTAATTGAACCTATATGAAAAATATCCGGTTCCCTTAAATTAGCCTACTTGACACAGATACAGTGGTGGCCACATAATTATGAACTCTTTTCCATACAATTGCCTACCAATTTGACTTGTCGAATTTGACCACCAATCAAAAGGTGTTTGACCAACTTTTAGTCATTTTTCTTAAGACTAAGGTTTAACTCAGGTAACTCGCTACTATTGACGATTCATTTTTATTTTATAGGCATTTAAATGTAAAGCACTGACGCGTCTATACAAAATACTTCAACTTTTTACTAACGCTGAACAGTATTTTCTTCAAATACTAAGTTCATTAAAACTAAATGTATAAAAGGAAAAACTGACTGACTGATAATATATCAACGCACAGCTCAAACCGCTGGACCTAGGGCCTTGAAATTTGGACGGAGTATTCTAAGAAAGCATTTTCCGAAAATCAACCCCCAAAGGGAAGAAATAGGGGAAGTAGCGGGAAACAAATTCTATGCGTACGAAGTCGCGGGCGTCCTCTGGTAAATAAATAAATCCTTACAGAATTAAAGGTACGTTTTTAATACCTTTAATTACCCATAAAATGCTCAGGAACTAATTGATTGGTTGTCAAAATAGATAAGTCCTATTTGTAGCTTAGGCAATTGTATGGGAAAAACGCAAGCGTTCCTAATTATGTGGCCACCACTGTATATTTCAAGTATATTGGTGCTCCCACACTGCGTTTTCAAAACGTTAATAACGGTGTAAAACGTTTACTACAAGTGCGCTACTATAGTGCCCAACTTCTTTTTTAATTTGTTTTTTATCATTATACTCGTATGTAAATATCACGGTAATATGTAAAAAACTACAAAGAGATATGTGCTATATAAAATTTACTGATAATAGATTATTTGAGACGCGTTTTCTTAATTAAATGGGAATGGTACAATTCGTTGATGATGGAAACTTGTATGATAATTTTATTACAATCGTATGTTTGCTAATACCCAATAACGCATACGTCTCTCACCGGTTAATACATATAATATTTCACAGGGTGTTTAAATCTAAGGTAGAATTAGGGAGGAAATTAAAGGAATCCAAACGTAAAATGAAGTGAAAATCATAACTGAATTACACGGGTACTACTTAAGCATCCGTATTAAACCCTAATAAATACATAGAAAAGTAACGCAAAAAGTTCATTTATTAATTTTATGTTTACGTTGCCCATTTCTCGGTACAATATCAAATATCAAAACCAAATAACCAATTGGCCAACACTACCAGCCAAACAATGTTCATATTGATGCTCTAATCGATCGGAATACGGGGGTAATATGCAGTACACCAAATATTTAACCTGTACCTTGTAATTTGCTCTCATGCAACCACAGTGATCTAAATGCTTCTCATGAAATACAGGTAGGCATAATGATCTACTTTGTTTTATTGGAAAATATAAAATCGCCACGGTGACATGTGTTATTATATTTACTTTGAAATCCAAACGTGTTGAAAAATGTTGAAGACAAGTCATGATTATTTAGGTATATACCTATTTGTCCCACTGGACAGTAGCCACGTAGGAAAGAATTACACTTGAACTTATATACTTATAACTGTGTTATCCCTGATGATGCGATCCCTAATATTGGAAGGCTCTGCCAGTAATTTTACCAGTGGTCTCGTTAACATACAAACACAAAATATTTAAGCACGAGTCTGGTTGTGCACGATTTTCTCACGCAGTCGTTTGATTTGGCGGTGAGGGTAATGAAAGGCATTTTTATAATATATTTTTTTTAGTCTGATATTCTTTAGTTACTCAGATTGTTTTTATAGGTTAAGGGAGAGAACGTTAAATGTCGTCGGGTAATAATAAAACCTTATTAATTACATAGTTTTACACAATGCATTTAGAACATTCTCTCAAGTAGATTATAGATGACGTAAAACTGTACTTATTGAGTTTTTAATGGCACCTGACGATATAAGAATGCTGTGATACAAATTATTTGGAATAGATTGGAGTACTAGAGTTGGCAGTTACTTTATTAATAAAAAATAATATTTGAATAAGATATTTCCACCGAAACTAAATTATTCATTGCAGCATCCGTGCGTAAAGAATGATGAACGCACAACGGATAATTTTAGCCAAGCTACCCTGCGTGTGGTCACGTAATGATGACTTCTTGAACTTGAAGGTCATTTTGTATTGTTGTAATGTAAATCTAAGTAACTATCAGAACAGCTTGGATAGCCTGCTTGCCTCCTTGCGTTATCAAGCTGTTCTACAATTTATAATGATACAAAAAATAAAATAGAATTCATTTGATTCATTGTGTTTTATTTTTAACCTCTTACCAACACATAAATATATAAAAATAATAAATTGTACAGCGTGTTACTGCCGTTACTCATTATTAATTTAACGTGATGGAACCAGTAATGAACAAGGCCCAATGTTGGAAACTTGATTCTTATTTTACAGAAGTTATTCATTAGTTTCGAAACAATAATTATATAACCGTATGATCTTTGAATTCCTCCCATCAACACTCTTCATTGGTTTCGATGACGCCGACCCTGACTTTTAATTTTGATTTACAAAAATTGTATTCTGGCGTGAGCCCCAATATGGCTCGCTAGTCCGACTTTAAATATTCTACTTAAATAACAGGTGGTTCAATAAGTCCTAAGACTAAGTACTAAAACAAGGTTATTTATAAAATCATTTTTTATTCATCAACGTAGTCTCCTCCAAGAGCAATACAGTCCCTCCAACGCTTTTCTAACTTTTCTATCCCATACGTGTAGAACGATTTGTCTTAGGCTTTAAAATAAGCCTCCGTTGCTGCGATTACTTCACTATTTGCGTCAAATTTCTTACCCTGGAGCGTTTTTTGAGGTCTGCAAACTGCCAGTAATCGCTAGGGGCCAAGTCTGGCGAATAAGGGGGAACACCACTTTCTGTTTTTTTCATTTGAGGCCGTTTATCCGCAATTTCATACTTCAATCGCTCCAATAAGCACATGTAATAGTCACTATTTATATTTTGCCCCTTTTCAAGGTAGTCGATGAAAAGTATTCCATGCGCATCCCAAAATATAGATGCCATGACCTTACCGGCCGAATTCTGACTCTTTGGCCGCTTTGGGCGGCTTTCACCAGCCGCCCTCCACTCCGCTGACTGCCGATTGGATTCCGGAGTGAAATGGTGTATCCATGTTTCATCCATTGTCACATACCGACGTAAAAAATCCTTTTTATAACGATTCATCAGCGCCAAACATCGCTTTGAATCATTGATACATTGTTACTTTTGATCAGTTGTAAACAAGCGCGGCACCCACTTGGAAAAAAGCTTTTTCATGGCCAAATGCTTATGTAAAATTGTGAAAACACTACCAGCTGAAATCTTCACTATCTCGGCTATCTCGCGCACTTTTACCTTCCGATCTTCCATTACGATTTTCAGGACTTTGTTAATATTTTATTGAGTCACTGCTTCATTTGGACGACCTGAGCGTTCCTCATCACTTGTGTCCATGCGACCGCGTTTGAAGTCGGCATACCACCGACAAATGGTTGCTTTAGAGGGAGCTGATCCCGCATAACATTTTGTAAGCCATTGCTGAGCTTCAACGGTATTTTTTCCCATTAAAAAACAATGTTTTATCAACATGCGAAACTCGTTTTATTCCATTGTGTCGAAATTACAAGCGTAGCGTCACTTAAATGTCTGCAAAATCAATATTTTACTATTCCAGTTTTTTTTTTATTTGACACCTACCTTTTATTGATGGCCAGTACTTTTTAAAAATCAAAGGAGTCTTTAATATTTGAACAATTTCAAAGTTAGTCTCGGGACTTATTAAACGATCTAGTATTCTACCGCAAGGGATACAATAGAGCTGACCCTGCGAGTTGTCGCTCGTACACATTTTCTATAAATTATACAGCTTGTATTTCGGTTTTCAGTTGATGTTTTTATGGCAGTTGGCTTTTTTATATTTTTAATTAGGTCATTTAGTTTTTTAGGAAATAAAACAATACAGAGTTCAATTGATCATTTAATAACATTTTAAAGTGTAGTTTTTGTTTGTGCTTACGAGTATTAACATATTTTCACTTTATATAACATTATAAGTCTTATAAAAGTAGCTTATTTAAGGGGTGGCATGTACAGTGTTGTACGAATCTGAAGACCCTTACTTCACTGTCTAATTAGGTTGTGGGTATAGTGTTTTCAATCCACGACGTCGCGACCCTCTACTTCATTTATAGGGTTCCGTACCCAAAGGGTGCCAAGGGGATCCTATTACTTAACCTCCACTAACCATCCGTCAGTCGGTCTGTCTGTCTGTTAGTTTGTATCTCAAGAATCGTAATAGCTACACGTAAAATTCCCACTAAGAGTGTATTTTTATTGCCGCTATAACAGCATAACAGTGAAGTTATATTAAAAAATTAAGAAGGGTTGAACGTTTCTTGAAGGTATGGGGATACCTACAAGAAACGTTGCATCTCTTGAACCGTAAAAGGCAATCGCATGAAATTTACAAAAAAATATGGCTCTATGACAACAAATAATAATAAAAAAACCGACCAAGTTCCGTATCTTTACAACCACGGTGTCTGTATTAAGATCGAGCAAAAAACGGCAAAAAAACACGTTTTGTTGTATGGGAGCCCCCCTTAAATATTAATTTAATTATTTATTGTTACAGTGAATATACAACTAAATATTCTGTGAATGACTCACGTGTCTACCTGTTGCCGTTATTAATATCGAGCTAAAAACGACAAAAAATCACGTGTGTTGTATGGGATCCCCCCTTAAATATTTATTTTATTTTGTTTTTATAGCGGCAACAGAAATACATAAATTGTGAACATTGCAACTGTCTAGCTATCGCGGTTCTTGAGATACAGCCTGGTGACAGACAGACGGACGGACAGACAGCGAAGTCTTAGTAATCAGGTCCCGTTTTTACCCTTCAAGGAACCCTAAAAATGGGGGCCCCCATAGAAGAATGTTACGGAACCGTTCGTGTAAGAGTCCGATTCTCATTTGGCCGTTGTTTTCTGCATTTATGTAACCGTGCCACTTCAATGTGACTGGCGGGGTGCGCCGTTGTAGATTGAGATATATAATCTACTATAAAGCTAGTTGACTTGTAACAATGATTTAAGAGTCGTTTTAGTACAAACTACTCGTTAAATTGCAGTAATCTTAACTTTTAAGGTCTTGATTCTGTGTTGAAAGGTTTTATGAATTTTACTATACATTAAATGAAATGAAATATTTTTCAAAACGTAATAAGACTTTGATTTTGAAAATTAACTGAACCCATTAAAAAATGTCTTGAGAGTTTTACGGCGTAACAGTCAGTTTTATTTAGTTAATTAGCACTTTGAATTCCAATCGCAAACCTAGGTATTGTAGATACATAATACTAATTAATCTCATTATTTTATAATACGTTATATCATCTGAAGACTACTGATTTTTTTTTGTTATAATCATTTTCAATATTTCATAATAACCTCTTAATTTGAGGTGAATTGTGTATGTGTTAGTTACTAAGGGGTGGTCAATAATCGTTCCATTTTATATTTCTCAATAAGTACAAAAAATATTTTTAGCCAAAAGTACATGCGTATTTTTCATTATTAAATCAGTTACATATCATACAGTTTCGTCATGGCACTCGTTTGGATTATAAAAAAAGTCTAGGCGACAATCATTATTTCTTACCAGGCAAGTTCTGGCCAAGTATGATTGACACGTAACTTAGGTAAATAATAACTTAAAATTATAGATAATTTACCTAAAATATTAAATAATATTGACAATACATAAAATATAATCAAACATTTTATACTAAAACTACCCTAAACGTATTTAATTTACGTTACCAATTAAAACATGTCACTCACGTCGCATTTATTTAACAACTGTTTGGTGCAACGTTGACCACAGCCAATCTAACTAAGACGTTTGAATATTAAAGGTCCGTTCTTTGATAAATACAAACATACTTATAGTTAGTAATTGTAACCAATTGTAAAATATGAACCAAATGTCAAACTTTCGATTCGTTTACTACTGATCAAACAACGGGCCCTAAGTCAATAGCAACATTTTAACGCCTACGTCTACAGTTCTAAAGTGTTCAAAGACTAGAAAAATGATAGCAGTAATCGGAATACAAAAGAGATAAACGTATAGGTAAATAGATTTGATATAAAGCTCAGGTACTTGTTAAGTTTAAGCCGTAACATTACAACTAATAAGCTTATTTACAGTGCAATCTTTGGCACGTTAAATAAAGAGATAACGGGTGTGTAAGAGATAATGACTTTTACGCTACGGTATGATAAGGTTGGCAGAACTGGATAGGCCTAAGTTCTTGTAATTAGTTACACACTGCATGCTGAACTGATATTAGTTTCACCATACCGACCCTATAATCAATCTTCATAGCAATATGGAAGTCAAAATAGTTCGTAAGCTACGGAATGATAAGGTTGGCGAAACTGGAAAGGCCCTCCCTTAAGTAAATTTCATAGCAATATGGAATATTCGTTTATAAATTTAACTTTCAATTGTCAAGACAAAATGTTTAAATTCCATCGTAAAAAGCTATTGCATTTAGAACATCTTATTCCAATTTGAAATGAATTTACCCTATCACCTGAAGTGTTCAAAAATAATTACCTCTGAGACACTCGGTATGTTACACATAATAATATGAGTTTATTTAACCTTTGGTATGCTGAAGCACTGATTAGTGTGCTCAACTTTCAAACACATCCGTGTAAAAATAAAACTATTTTTGTGGAGAATTTCGAAGAGACTAGAACTTGGTTCGTTTTTACCCTCCAGTACACCAATGGTTAAAACACATCGTGAGGTTACTGTATGAGCCACAAAGGCGAGATTAATGCGCGAGATAATCTTATTTATTAAAAATCAATCTAAATCGTCGTCAGTCAACTATTTCAGTAAGAACAGTATAAATCGGAATGTTTTAGAGAGTAGCAAAATATCAGATAGTATTTTTATTTTGTGTAAAATCCCTGTACGTTAGTTATAAATTTGATAACATATTGTCATGGGCGTCGCTTACCGGCCGGTGCTTAGTGGTAGCGCTTGAGTTCGGGGAACACTTCAAGAAGGACCAGCTCAAAAAGTTCCTGGAAACAGAAAGAACGAGGTAACCATCAACAATTTAATAGTTTTTTTCAACGTACAGCCGTCATCAAATATATTGGAGCAGACAAGGTCCCTACTCAAAAATATCCGAACTAAACTTTTTTTTAAGGGCAGGTTCCAATAATATTTAATGGCAACTGTACAGTTTCATACATACGCGCTAAAAGTTCAAATACCAAGATTTTCTAACATAACTAATTACAAAAATATTTTAAGATTTTTAAAAACAAAATTCAAAAAAATATTAGGATTCGACGAAGTAATATTAGGTCGGAATCGGTTTTGGCACATATTCTTTTTTTTGCATCGGTAGTAAAAACATCTCCGAAGATAGGAATACATTTTATTATATGGCAAGGTTATGGCACACGAGCACTCAGTCTACCTGATGGTGAGTGGAACATGATTAAACTCAATTGTACCCATACATAGGTACATTTGAGTTTAATCATGCTTGGTCAAAAATATACAAACGAAAAACAATATGGCTGTTTCCTAGCATACGAGTAAGCTTGCCAAACGCAATAAAAGCGAGACAACAAAAAAATCGGCAAAAAAGGTGTCGTGCGCATCACTTGCCCAATACTTTGCATTGATCAATTTATCGGAGACGACAGTTTTAGTGAAGCGCGGCGTTTTTAGCATCGAGCCAACAAGGTAAATAATTTTAGAACAGCGATATCTCGCCGCGTATTGCAAAGATGTGAGGATTGTTAGATAGCGTGGGCGGCGGCTGAGTTTCCGCGTTACTTTGTGTGCCGATGTGGAATAGTGTGGATAACAGTGGTGTCTTACTTGAGTTATTTGTTTTGTTAGTCAGAAAAGCTTAAAATGTGACGAGTAAAGCCGTTTTATAAACAAAGATTTAACAGAACACTACTTTTAAATAAAACCGAACACGTTTGGTGAAGACGAGAAAAGGATATTTTAAAGTGAAAATGCCTATCCTTTTTAGTGCTATTGCAAGTGAGAAAATAGTTTTAGCTAAATTCGCAAGCTGTGAGGGAAATTTCTCAGAGATAGCGGACGCGGTGCTATCGAAGGTGCCCGCGAAAAACGAGAAAGTCACCTACTTCCATGGACACTACTTGTTTCATTATGTGACTGAGAATGATTGTTTGTATTTCTGCATAACAGACAAAGTGAGTAAGTGGTCCATTTATTTTTAAACTATTAGTAAATTCCATAGGTGTTCAATTCCTCTTACCGTTATTTCAGGATTGCTAAAACAATATATATTTTCTTTTGTTTTTAATTTAAATATTAAATTCATAGATGAACCATTAAAAACTAGAAATTTGACAAACAGTGTCAGTGCCTTTATATTAACAGACAGCAACAGGCATTATGAACATTGGAACCATTCAAGGTTCTAAGGCCGCATTTACAGTCGCAAGTTATTGCTGTAAGTTTGAAACAAAGCTATATGCAAGACTGAGTTGCAGATATTTGCCACTTACTCTTACCCATAGTTTGCGTCACAAAACTTACACTAATAACTTGCATGTGTAAGTGCGGCCTAATAGTTTTCCAGAAACATTTGTGAGAAAGTTAACTCCTATGCTCTGAATTTGAAGCTTATTATCTATCCCTTTCACTCAACATCTGATACTGAACCGTGACTAAAAATGGTGCTAACGGATCTTTGAATTAAGGAGTAGTGGAATCGACCCTGATCTTTTGGATGTTTTAAATTGAAAATATGACATATGTTGACAATAAATGTATGAAGAGTGGAATAACTCGCTAAGAGTTACTTGGGCGATTGCGACTCAAACATCCGTTGATGTGACTTAGCCATAATCGCATTCAAAAGGTTCATTTGTATTTTTTAAAGACATGTCAACGTTCGAGAGCATTCCTATTCCTGAACCAGATAAGAAGGCGGTTCGATTCGGAGGGCAAAGTGGATTTGACCCGGGCGTTAGCGGATGAGATGTATCGGTACAGTGAGGACTACAGCACCATCGTCATCCACGCGGGGGAGCTGGACGAACTAAACAGAATAGGTGTTAGGAGTAGTGGTAAGTACAAAGTAAAAAATGCATTATGTCAACTATGTTGACGACACGATGGCCTAGTTGGGAGTGACTCTGTCTCCGAAGCCGGCGGTCCTGGGTTCAAATCCCAGTAAGGGCAGATATTTGTGTGATGAGCGCGAATATTTGTTCCTGAGTCTTGGATGTTTTATATATATATTTAAGTATGTTTATCGTTGTCTAGTACCCGTATTATAAGCCTAGAGCTTAGTTTGGGACTAGGTCGATTTGTGTGTGTATTTAATAGAACTTTAAAGATAATGTTTCCACCAGGGAGCGGCCCGCTATATCATTCAAGGGGTTTCGAATGGGTTTTATAAGGGTTTTACTTAGAAATGCCGTATCGCTTAAAAGCCGTTCGATTTGCTTTTAAAACCCGCTATCCCGTTCAAGGGGTTTTGAATGGGTTTTATAAGTCTTTTACTTATAAAACCCACTAGTTATCTATTAAGGTTTCCCTTATAGTGAATGGTTAGTTTAACAAATAACTTAGTCATATACTTCGTTCCAAGAGGTTATTCTTTTAGTGGGGTATTCTATGGAGAGGTTAGTCTTTCAAAGGCTTTTGGGTGGAAGGGGAATGGGTGGGCGGGCCCCTGGTTTCCAGCATAAGAATTAAGTGTTATGTTGCATACTTAGGGAGCGACCAAACAGGGGCATAAATTACGGTGCGTAAATTACGGTACGTCAAAATTGACGACATGTAGTTAGTATGACCAATTCTTTTGTTTACGCAACGTCACCGTATTTTACGCGTCGGTGTGGTGGCTCCCTTACTTGACTCGAAATGTTAAACTGATGTCAGTGCTATTATTATGAACGTTTATCGAATTAGCCAGAAAAAAAAAAACAAATTATCGTGTAAACGTTCGTTGTCGTGCAAAGAAGCACTTATTGATAATTATAACTAATAAATAAATCGGGGGCAACTTTGTCAGTCAGTGACAGATAATACAAGGAGCTATTCAAACCACAGAGAGGGGGAAAATGTAACACACTAGTATGTTTTCAGGCCGCGAAAGCGCGCTCCGTTACTCGGATTAAAGTTGCACGGTTGTGTCAATTTACGTAACATTAAGTAGTGGGGCGCGACTTCAGGGACCGAAAACACTAAAGTAATATTTCACATTTGTTTCCATTTCAGAAGAAATACTTGGAGAAAAGATACTACTAGTAAAAAACGAAAACAACCTAAGCTACAGTGTAAGTATAACGTATCAAAAATAAAAATAGTTGAAATTTAAACAAGAACAAAGATTTCAGTATTTTTTTTCTCCTTTTGCAGACAATAACAACTGTAGGAAAAACTCCAAAGGAAACGGCGATCTACAACAATAACATGAAAACCAACGCAAAACCGTTAACAAATGACACAAACGACATCGAAACTACTAACGTCCCCGCTGGCATAATTTTGTCTACCACCGAAGCCGAAATATGCACTGTCAACAATGAAACAATAGAATCAAACGGGAAATCCAAGTCTCACATTAAAATTGTCATAGCAATGTTTCTCCTAGGCTTGGCAATTTACATTTTCAACTTTATGCCATTTGGGCAAATCGTTGTTTTAGTCATGTTTGTAATATTTGTATTGCTAAGGCAAAGTACGGATCGATAAATATTATATGATTTATAAGTAACCCTATAAGATCATAAATTTTTTTTGTAATTGGCATTTTTGCAAATTATTTAGAGATGATTCCTATAGAAGCATTAACGGCGTGGCGGCGCGAACGAATTACAGGGGTCAATTGTTTTGTACGCCGGAGAAGTAATGTCAGCCATTATATACTTAATCTTCCATTATGCACAAAAATATAAATATCAAAATATGAACTTAATGCATCAGAAAATCGTGTTATATAATCCATCGGATATCGGATCGGGGGTGATAACGACCAAAACACAATACCATTGTTGTAGGTCCCTCAGGAACAAAACCATGTGCAAATCCGCATTCGACTTTTTTTAGAGGTCATGACATGACTTCATATTCCAAACACAAATCATTAAACGCAAGAGATTAAAGGGTACCAAGAAAGTACAGTACAAAGCAATTTGCAAGGTGCCACACGGCGTGGGGCGCGGGGGTCAGGCGTACATAGATATCACGCCTAGTCGTAAAACCAATTGTTTATTTACAAAAATGTCTGTTACGACATCAAATTATTGCTATGTTCTCCTCGGGCTAACGAGGTCGACACAGATGCATCTCCAATTTTATTATGCCACTATAATCTAACGAAGACCATTAAACTAATTAGCCAGTAAATAAAATCAAATCATTTATTTCGGATATAAATCCATATACACCGTGTTTTTTTGATTTACGATAACTTTAAGGGCACGTTCTTCAAGTCAAATTAAGCTAATTTCCCGAAGACAGACATATGAAACTCGTACGGTTATAAAGATATTCAATTATTAAAACTAATCAGTTAATCACGTTAAACTAATGTAAAAGGCTCTTAATTGATACCTAACAATTTTCTTTTAATTACCTATTATGAGTAAAGAGTTTTCAATTGTTAGGTCGTGCACCTGTCAAGTGTTATCTTTACTTGTGTGTGTGTATGTCACGCTGACTTGACGTATTTGACACTAACTATGAGTTAACTCTAAAGACCCTTTTAGAATGATTGAAGACACAACATTTAATTACTTTGTTCTAAACAATTATTTTTTATTTTTTTTGCAATATTTTAAAATCGAATGTACCACGTAGTTTCTATACGTGTACCTAACAATATGCCGAAGTTATCGTAAATCAAAAAAAACACGGTATAACTATCCAGTACTAATTAAAATTAAGATTAAAATTAAAATCAAAATTAACAAAACAGAACAGCAGAACACCAGTGTTCGCATTGTTGTGTTCCGGCTTGGGGATAAGACAGCCGGTGAAATAACTAGCATAGAGGCATTCGATCTTAGTCCTCAGGGTTGGCAACGTATTTGTAGTCTTAGGATTGCAGTCTTGTGAATGCGAATGTCTATGGGTCACAGTTTCCACTTACCATCAGGTGGTCTGTGTGCTCGTTTGCCTTCTCAATGCCATAAAAAAAAATTAAAACATTAAAATTAAAATCAATATTAAAATCTGAATCAAAATTAAAACTAAATTAAAATTCAAGAGACTATTTGGCACTATAACAAGAGGAAAAAAACTGACTATGAATCGTTATTAGTTTTTCACCAAACATGCGATGTTTCATGAGTAATGACTCGGTATTTGCGTCAATAAGTACAGTATGTATACAGTATTAGTTACATAGAAGAGTTGTTTGTTGTGCGTGACGTTCTGCAGGGTGTGGAACAGCTTGTGCGCGCCGCGCGCGGCGGCCGGCGCGCCCACCAGCGAGGACAGCGCGTCCCCCACCGTCTCGCTCAGCTGCTCCAGGGCGATCGTGCGCGTGTGCTCTGCAACACACAACTAACTTTACAAACTATCATACACAGCTGTGCAACACAAAAACAGGCTAAAAACATCGGCAAAGTGGTGTTTTTTAAGATAAGATTAGGTACATTTTTAGTATAGATACATTTGTTTAGGTACAGACGAATACAAGATGTATCCACTTCTACACCTTATTGCATTGTAGTATTCCAAAAGTGGATACATCTCTTTGTAGTCAACTGTACTTAAACAAAAGTAAACAAACTGTTTTAACGAGTTTTGAAATATCACTGTTCTGTTTCCATTGACTGAAGACCCACATCACGTAGTTTTGTTCGTTTATATTTAAACTGTCTTTGACCGTGAGGCCAGTTTCAGACCCTTGCAGGTACTGAACTCCTGTGATAGGGTTGACTGAACACCCTCATCTGAATGATTGCCAACTTAGAACAGCTTGACGAACTGGTTTCCTTCGAGGAGGCTTGACTCCTTAGTAAAATATCTAAACAGATAGAGTACAAGTATACCATTCAAATTCAAACTCTGTATTTCCTGTCATAAAACATAGATTAGAATTTTAATAAATGGCGTTTATTCCTGTTGACAACCACGTAGACTTATTAAAATTAGAGAAAAAACTCCATGGATACGTAACACACGCGATTAATATGGGTTCTTAATAACGACTAGGATAATTAACTCCAAACAGCCAAACACTCGTACAATTAAAATTCTTCCATATTTACTGACTTTTTAAAATGTCATAGACTAAAAAGGTTAACCTTTACGAACGTTGTTTACAGCGTATTTAAAAGTGTATCAAATACATATACTATTCATTTTACATTTTTGTTCTAAAATAAAAAAAATGGCTGAAGCGAGTTATTAATGTTTTAACTTTAACCCTTAATTTATTTAAATTGGATTACTAATATGAATTCAATTTTGTGATTTTGTATAATGGTGTATTTTAATTTATATTATGTAATTATAAGGGATGTCTATGCCGATAGCGGCAGTGTTTTTTATGGTAATTTTTGCACCGTGTATAAAATACAAATTCAAGCAATTTTGTTATATTTCCTCGCATTGTAAGAGAAATACAAGCCTCGACCGGGAAGGGCGGTGGCTGGACTCGTATATACTACCGCATACTCGTCCCGCAACGGCCTATTTCCCGGCCTGTGCAGTAATGCACTATTTCTCGTGGAATAAACAAAAGCACATGGAACTTAGCTCCACGCGCTTCTGTCAAGTCCTCAAGTATACCATTATTGCTGATTATAAGTCAGCTTAAGTATGTAGGTACCTCGGTCCTGCATGTTCCTGTTACCGGGAGCCTCGCTGAGCACGCCGCCGGGCCACCACGACTTGAGCACTACCCCTATGTAGTAATGCAGCATCTGCTCAGAAAACAGCCACGACACCGTCTCTTTTATCTGCCTGCAACAAAGTCACTGGATTATTTACATAGCTGTAAAGTTCGATGTGTGCGAGATCTATAGCAACTTTAATATTAATGCAGAGGGCTTCTGCGGCGGGCTGCCAACGGCAATGACACAGAATATATAATAGTACAGGTACAGTCAACCCATTTGATTCCTAGGCCACTAAGAACTATGTCAAAGTGACGGGATCCTATCATTTCATAGCCAAAGTTCCACTAATGACTCATTTCACACATATTTATTTATTTATTTATTTATTTATTTATCAAGGGAAACAAACAGCAATATATAATACATTATGGTTAATACATTGTAGCTAGAACATTGGCCAAAACAGTTTCCACTACTAGATTAAATACACTTGATGCTCAAGGTGAACTTAAGAACTAAAGAAACTTTGGTGAATTGTTTCAGCGTTTGAACATCATTAATGCATGCACTTAAGTGAGAAACTCATAATAAGACCATAAGTGTTACATTACAGCTTTCTTCCAAAATAATCAAACTTATACAATTATAATAAGTGCTTATTTAAACAAAACTTTTCATTTTTCCCTTATGATATTCTATTATTATTATTACTCTCTCTTATTGTTATTATTTATTTACTTTTTATTGCATAAACAAATTTATGTAGAGACATGTGGAAAATGTCAGAGTCTATGAACCTTTCATTATGATTTTTACACGCTCTGACTAGAAATCTATTCTTTGCATATACCGTACTACAAAATGGAACTGAAGAAAGATTCAAGGAACGAGATCTCCTATTAGGGCATCGCCACGAGATACAAGAGAGAAGATTTTGAGAGTCTATCGAGCCGTTCATGATTTTGAAAAGAAAGATTTGATCTCTAATTTCCCGACGCGTCTGAAGAGTTTAAATGGAATCCGCGTCGAAGCTTTTGAATTTATACTTCATTCGTCTTATGATATCATTTGACAACCCGCGTTTTTTTTATGAAACTGTAAATAATTCTGGATTTATTTCAGAACCTTAGGTTCGGTTAAAAATCCTGAAATACTCGTATTTACAGAAGGAAAGCGGGTTGGCAAATGAGTAGGTTGCAAAACGATGCATTTGTCAAAAATTGGTCGACGGAAAGGCAGAGAACCGAAAGTGACATTGTCAACCAAAACATGAGAGACTTCTTTTAATTTGGTTTACAACGTCAGATTGACATTGTCCATAGTGGCCTAGGAATCAAATTGGTTGACTGTTCGGTCGAAATCCTAAAAAACTGAACATTTTAGTACCTCGTCACAGCTATGAATATACTAAATTCAACTCAATCTCAGTTTAATACGTTATTACGACAGGGTATTCTTTTGTACGATTGGTATTTATCCTCACGCGGCATGACTTTAGTGCTAAAAATGTCACGTCAAAGTAAAGAATAAAATACCATACTACAAACAGGAAGATTTTTGCAAATAGGATTTTATACCTAGCGGCAAGGAAATAAAGTTCACATACGATTGCTCTATAATGCTGTTCTCAATTTTTAAACAACGAAAAATGAACTTTAGTTCCTTTGCAATATCTGGGTTATATACATCCTATTGCACATCAGGCCTTTATGTATAAACTAGGTATTACGCGTTCACACGTTCAATTTAATAAACAGTCGTTTAATTCTTTATTTTCTTCAGATAGATGGCAATCAACGAATTTCGAACTTCCATATTAGTGCCGTAGCGACTTAAGCGGATTGTGAACCTAAACATTTCCATACAAAATGCGATAACGTTTTTACAAAAAAGAAGATTTTTTGAATTTGTTACAGATATCAACAACTAAATCTTTACGTATTCCTTCCAAAGAAAATTAAAAATATCTATAAACGGAACCTTAAACCATTTTTTTATATTAACTACGCATGTTTAAAAATCTGGGCAAGAGCTCCGACATGGTATTGTAGAGTACTTTAATCGCCTGTATCTCAAGAACCAATGACGTCTTTCTAGTGGTGATAGTTCTCCTTTCAAATTCGTTATATACGCTTTAATTTAAGTTTTTTTTTCAGATTTTTAGTATTTGTAGTTTTAGTTGTGGGTGTTTCGAACAGTGTCACTGGGTACTTAAATCAAAAAACATATTGCGTAAACATAATCTATAAACGCTAGGTACCTATATATATATGTATAGACGACATAGTCAAAACATACATTCGGGTTTTTATCACTTGCTTTTCCCTAGACGTGTTACATACATTAAAGCATTGGATTGAAAACACTATACATACTTACTTCTTAACAAATTGTTTAAAACTTAACTTAGCACAGTGTGAAATAGTCAGTACTTTATCACAGCGGCCATAAGGCTGCGTTTCCCCCACAGCTCAGCGAGGAGGCAGAGCGGTGTGCGAGGATATAATCCACAAACAAAAGGCAGTCAACGAACCTATTAATAGTCCTCCCGTAGGTGATCTGTACGAAGGTGACGAGCGTTTTCCGAAGCCACCGGAACACCCCCCGCATGTCGAACACCTCGCTCAGCAGGGCATACAGCGGCTCCGCTATGCTGTCTCGCTCTTCACCTAATGGGCCCGCACCTAGAAATGTTTCTAATTTATATGGCTGAAATAACTAGACGATGCAATAGAGATTTTTTTGTATGACAAGGACAAGGCACGCAAGCACATAAGCTACCTGATGATAAGTGGAATCGGAGACCCATACACATGTGAATACTGAAGACTAATCCTAAGACTCCAAATGCTTTGCCAACGAATGAATGCCTCTATGCTAGTAATTTCACCGGTTGCCTTATCCACACACAACACAACAATGCCAACACTGCTTCTTGGCGGTAGGCTAAAGGATAAGATGGTGGAAGCGATCGGGACCGACCTTCATTAAAAATTAGTGTAAGTTTATTTTTCAAAATTTACACCATCCCAACAAAGCAATAATTATTTTAATCGAACGTAAAAAATGTACCTGTCTTTTCGTAAATCCGCGCACTATCGCTATTCCTTGTGCGCCCGAGGTCCGTCTCTGGACTATAAACTAACTCTTTATATTTCACATTGAGCGGTAAAGCGGTTGATTTTACATAATGACTTCAAAGTAACATTACCTATATTTAAAAATAAATAAAGCATAAATACTCTATTAACCAGCGGTAACGCATTACGGTGGATTCACATTACGCTGTGCTTGGCTGGGCCCGTTTTCGGCATGGTGTAATGTAAATCCACCTTAATACTCAACTATCCGATCATTCGTAATACTAATTCAGATTCAACCATCTTAATGAAATTTGTTTTTGTTTTAAATATTACCTAGTTAATTTTATGTGTGTATGTATGTATTTATGTAATTTTAATATTTTTATTATAATTATTACCTATGTATATAATTTCAATGCTAAATGTCGAATCAAAAATTGGTTGAACATACAAACTCTTGGATTGGAAGTGAAAACAAAATTATATTTAAAATAAATGGAAAAGTAAAACACACTAGTGCGAAATATCCAACTTTGTAGCTTTGCAACTGTGCAGCTAAGAAAAGGAAAAAGCACTAGTTAGATAAAATGCAACTTTCCGCACGATATACGGCTAAAAAAACAACCACTATTTGAGCACTAGTATTAAAAAAAAAACAGAAACCATACCTCGCATAGAATTAGTCATATGTTTGTGTGCCTCGGTGCCGTTCCCATCCAAGTACAGAGACATTTCATCTTCATCGGCCGATAAATGCGTAAACGCTTCTCTTTCTTGTGATGATCTGTTCGTTGCTTCACTGCTCGTACTGTAAAAACACCCACCATTAATAAAAGGAAAAAAGTTTTTTTACGAGAACAATAGGGATTTTTATACTACCTTTTGAATAACGTAGAGAAAGAAAATTTATTCTTTTTTGGATTATCACCTTGCTTCATATATTCTGAGGTGGGGTTGAGGAATGTGTATAACGCTTCGCATTGGTTCAGTCTATCATCGTCTAAAACAAACTACAAACCATTTTTTTATTACTTTTTTTCACGAAGATGTCATGTAAAATATGCTCTCTTGACTGAATACTTACTTCCAAATATTTTTGTATCGATGTTTTTGCTTTATCTAACGAGTTTCTGTCATTCTTGCCAAACAGAAATTTGAAGGAATTAGATGGGAGCTCTAAATTTTTTAACTCTGAGCACATGGGCTTAAGTTTTCGATGTAATTCCTGAAAATTAATACACAGATCAATAAAAAAGCCAGAGAAGGTATGCGAACTTTTGAAATAATATTTTCTGACAAGATTAAGGTAGTTTAAAAAGTTTGTTTTATAGTATCATCAACCTAATTTACAAGTTACCTAAAAAGTTTAGTTTACTTGTTTAATTAAAATTTGATCTCAAGGGAAGAGAAGAGGCAGCAAAATCACCGTGATTACTTATATAATCTCAATAATGATTTGACTATTGCTACTGAACCACGGGTTGGTCGGATACCCTTCTAATCTGTGTGCTGAACTAGGTACAAGTCTTCAAGGTAACAATGATCAGGACATGAATGTCTATATTCTGCCCTGCTAACTGAAAAGGCAATATCTCAAATTCTATGGAAAAAGCAGATGCAATCCTATCTTGTTGGTTATAAGGTTGCATTTGCTACAGGAGTTTTGTCTGAGATACTGCCTTTTGTGTTAGCAGGGCAGTATACTGGGGAAGACAAATGATAGCGCGATGTAGACAATTGTCCCAGGGTTAAACCGCCATGTATCGAAAACTTTATAACTAAAATCCGCTTAACTATTTTTAACACATTACTTTTGTACCTGGAATTCATTGAGAGTCCTCAGAATCACCCATCCCGTGCAGATTTGTTCCGGTTTCTCTTCTTGTGAGATAGCCTCCTGCTCCGCCATGTGCACCACTATAACGAACTGCGGCGGCTTTGATTCGTCTATAACCTAAAACAATATTGGTAACAACTTATTGACACCTCCAATTCAATATTTATTAGATCTTGACCCAAACAGAAACACGATTGTCACGATGGCTTCCGAGGCCTCGCGCGACCTCGCGTCATCTAGCTTATCTAATTTGTATCGATATTAATTGCAATGGCATTTTTTTTTAGGTAGGTAGATTAGAAATGAGACGCCAAGCCAAGGCCTTCGCCTTTGTAAACGAGTTCAAACCATCGCTATTGTAATACAAGGTCGCAATGTGTAGAGCCTTCCAGTAACGAACTCTCTAGAACGTCCTTGGCGGGTCAAAGTTCATCGGTCATTCGATAAGGCATTCTGGAACATTCGGGAAGTATTTCGGGAATTCAGAGAGAATAAAAGGCGAAGCGCCCGCGGCGTTATTCATTCTTTACTTGGAGAGCGAACAGTATGACCAAGAGCGAACCGAGCGATCATCTAAGTATTTGAAATGTATTGTGCGATAATTCTTTGTAACAGTAAAGAGAGTATGAATAGGGAACATGCATGAAAAATAGAATTGAGTTTCATTGATACGATTTACGAGAAAACGAAAAAAAAAGCATATAAAACCGCAATACACTTTAAGATTTTATATTGAAACAAAACTTGTTTAGATTTTAAAACTCCTTTTAAGGGTGTTTTTTACGGCATCCTCATTTTACTAACGTAATATTTTAATTCAATGATAGTGGCTTAAAGATAGCAATTTCTGAAATAAATACAAAATTCTTTATAAGGTTCGTATATTTTAAACATAGAACAATAGCTGTAACATCATTCCTGTCGTCGCTTTTGTATAGTGTTTTTGCAGAGGTGTGAACTATGACTATTTAAAGCTTCATATCTTATGAAAATTTCGCGTATACAGTTATAATTCTCTTTCATAGCACTTTCCAGAGAGCGTAAAAAAAACATGTTCCGTATTATTGGTTTGTTCTTGCATTTTTATCAATTACCTTCCCCCACGTACGCACGAGTAACAATATCTTACCTCGGCGCTCTGCACCGTAGCCCGCCACGTGCCCAAGTGCTCGGCCCAGGTGTCGGTGCGCGCTAGATGCGCCTCGAGACGCATCTGCTCCCCCGCCAGCCGCTCCACCTCGCTCGCGAGCATGGCCAGCGCCCGCGACTCGGGCTTCAATGACGCACGGAGTGCTGCTAACGCCTATTAAAATTATATATTATTGAAAAGAGATTTCCGCCTGTAATACAAGTTACAAGGTTTCGTGAAATAGGAGTTCCGGTAGCTATCAGTGGTCTTCATCATCAGTTCCACTTCACCAATGATACTTTTGAATCCATTTGGACTTGTTATATGTGGCTGAGCTATGGCAGTTGTATAACTTTGTCCTTTACGCTTACCGTAAAATGAACTTCATAGTAATGTCATAAGCTCCCTGCCCCGTATTTCACCATATTGACAATGACACGTGACATGGGACAATTCGGTATACATTGCAAAGTAAACACGCTGTTACATAACTGGGTTGCATATAAAATGCGCCATGTACACTGAAGGGGGCAGGTCGTAATTCTAACATGCCACGGGACAACCGCGTAGGCACTTTTTTTAATAGATAATAGTTTTGACTAACGGGCGGTTATAAACAGACAGATTTAACAAGTCCAGCTATTCCTATTCCAAAGCTCTAAAAAAAACCATTGCTAGCCTAATTAATAATTAAATAACTCGTCATTCTAACGTTGATGTAAGGTAAGAAGTTAATTTTCATTTACCTGCGTTTTGTTGCTATGTCTCTCCTGCAACTGGTCCAGTTTCCGCCTGGCGTAAGTCGAGTGTTCCGTGAGGTGTAATGCGCCCGCGACGCTCTCGGCCGATGATACGGAGTCGTTTGACAACTGACGATCCTCGATAGGAGATCTCTCTGCGTTTATTTCTGAAGCATGGAGGTAACAAGAACAAATAGTTACCCTAGTCTGTAAACATGCCTACAAAGCTAGTGGTTCCGGGTTTGATCCTCGTAAAGATATCTGTGTGATAAGCACGGGTGTCTGTTTCTCTATTTGATATTTCATCTTTTTTTCTCTACTAGTATGTTTATCGTTCTCTAGCAATGGCAGTGGAAAAATTGTACTAAAGGAAAGCTGAATAAAGGCTGATTTTCTAGAGTAGCCATTATTGTCTAGTACCCATAGTTAGAATATACCTAAGCCCTAAGTTTTAACAGGCTTTTGCTAACAGTTTGTTCAAGATTATATCCTAATATTTAAAAACAAAAGATTATACCGTGGGCCGAGCATGCAGCCACGGGTAAATTTTTGACATAGGGTCGGGAGTTTAATTCGTCTATTCCATATTCTAACGTAAGTATAAAGAACTAAGGTTTATAATAAAAGTGTGTATTGTTTGATTTGAGTTATTTTATTACTAAGCAACTTAAGCCCCGGGTGGCTGTCATTTTTATAATTGCATATTAATATTTGTCACTAGTTCCCGTTTGACGTCATTTGACACTAAGTCCCGTGGCAGCGTGCTCGGCCCACTGTTTTCAACAACCAGGCCAATGTATTTTTTTGTAAAATGTATAAGTCATTCCACAAGTATAAGTCATTCCACAATCTAAATTGTCAGTATTATTTATGATGTATTAATGCAAATCCATTTAATAACAGACTATCAGAGCGAGTCATAAGAAAGGTCAAAAGCCAATACTACAGTACGAACCTTTGTTGGCCTCCTCATTCGCGAGTTCAATCATAAGAGCCTTGTATTGTTCACTCAAAAGGAAGGATGAATAGTACTTTTCTTGTATTGTGTCGACCACAGTGTCTTGGACTTCGTAAAACACTTCTGGTCCTTTATCGCCCAGTAGAAAAGATTCCATCCGTTTTCGTGTGTCCTATTAATTTGGTACAAGCAATGGTTAGTTCAATCACTAAGCCAGTGTTTAGATTAAGTGCCTACAACGCCACCGACCATTATATACGACACAGGTGCAGTTTAAAAGTGACGTTATTTCGTATGGATTAAGTTATATTTTGCATAACTTTTAATTCATGTTCGGCATGTGAGTGATGCATTTGTATTTGACGTAAGGCATTCAAAAAGTTAATATAGTTGCAAAAAAATAGGGATGCCGTGCAGAGCGGAATTGGCAAAAAGATCAAAGTTTTCCATAAATCTACCAATGAATGGAGTGGTTACCAATTAAGAATAGTGTAGTTCTACTTCACCTACAACCACGCCAAACTCTTTTTCGCCTAGTTATACAGTTAAGGATATGTCAACAAAGCTCTATTACCGAGAGACTCACAGCGCAAGTATATATTTAGAGATCTTAGTTTCCCAGATCATCTTTTTCCTCGATAGTTACAAATCGAAACGGCATAATTTTCATACCTTATCAACTTTTATCTCAGCACTAGGTGATCTTATGTATGTATAGAATATTTCAGCTCCGAGTTGATGCCAGCTACTCCTGGGGCTGTGCCTTAACTCTTCAACGGCCATCCAGAACCCGACGAGGCCTTGGGAACACATAGTCTCCAGAAACATCGACAGGTAACGCCGACCCGTCACGCTTTCTAAAACTTTATGCAGTGGTAGAGACTGAAAATACAAGGTTTAGCTAAGTTTAGTCAATAATCTATTGAACCCAGTCATCTCCACAAATTTCCTGTATATTGCCAACTGGGGTGCTCAAAAACTCAAGTCATGCTAACTTACCTTGCTATCAGACTCGTTAACGGCAGGAAAAGCGCCATCCCAGCCCAACTTCATCAAAGACTCTTCACACTCCGCCTTGGCTATAGTAAGCTGGGTGATGTATCTCTTTAGTTTCTTCGCGTCGGCGATCTGTTGCCGACTTATGTTTTGCTGGCCAGCTGTTTTCTCGGCGTCCGCATCTACACCTTTAGCTCTCTTCATATTTTGAAGGGTTGTTGCTTGCATTATCTGTGTTACTATGTCGTATCTGAAATAATGCGATCATCAACATAGTAAACTTTATGGTTTTATTTGGTATGCTAACAAACAATTATTATGAAAAATTATATAATGATATGTTAAAGTTATAATGATACAAGATACGTAAATCTATTATTTTGTTCGGAGTATGTAGGCAGAAGGCAAACACCAAACAGGAAATATTGGATGTTTCTTCATACACTAGTATGGGTTTTATAATTTAAGGGAAAAAATATTATAATGTGCCTTCCCTTCATTGGTGGTTTTTTCTTTACTTTATTACTGGAAAGCCAACAAGTATATGGTTTAGGTATCTGATCACGAGTAATTACTGACAACCACCAAACATAGGACTTAGGACTGTTGATGGATGTAATGGGGGTTTTTTTTTTTCAATATTTCCCATTAATTACTATTTTGTATTTAGGTATTTATTTCTCTATAAAAGTATTTATATCGTTGTCTAGTACCCATACTGCCCTGCTAACACAAATGGCAGTATACTCCTGTAGCAAATGCAACCTTATTACCAACAAGATACGATTTAATCTGCTTTGGCTATTGAATTTGAGATACTGCTTATTGGCTTAGGGGGTCAATTTGTGTTAGATTGTCCTGACTTTTTTTTAAAACATTTCCTAAATCGGAAATATTATCCGCAAATTGCCTATCGCTAATTAATTGCCTATAATGTGACATGTTTGGTCCGACTGTCACTAATATTAGCGCCAGTCGCTGATGACCTTTTCGGACTTTACCTGAAATCATGACTGGCTGTGGCACATTTTGTTGCCACCAAGTGTCTTCCACGCATTCCCCAACAATGCATGTTACCTTTTCGTAATGCATTTCATTGCTAGTTATGATTAAGTGAAAGTTGTACACATGCTTACTAACCGTAACCGTTTCAGTGTGTCAACATTATTGCAACTGTTAATGAGCCGAATGTAGTCTTCAAACGTTTTAGCATATTCGTGGGTCCTCACGTGCATAGCATCTACCTCCTTTTGGGCCTCCAAGTATTGTATTATCTTCTGGTTAATGTAGTCTGGTTCAGTGATCAAGTCTATGGCGGGCTGCAATACTGGAATTAAAATGGTGTATTTTTTTTATTGACATGTTTTTTTTATCAGGGCTGTGTATCTTGTCATAGAGTAATAAAACATCAGTCTAACACATTTCATTATTAAACCTAACCTCAAAAGTTTATTGAGGGATTGATTGATCAAATAGAACCTTGACAATTTGTACATCATCAAGTTAACCAGGTAATTACAAGGTTATGCCTCAGTAATTACACAGTTTTAGTTTCATTTCACACATAACTCATAAATTGTATGTAAGTGTTGATATAATACAAGTGATGTGGAAGTAATTATGAATAGAAAATGTAATAAGAGATACTATATTTATTAAATGTGTCACCTTTGCATGCCAAGATCTCTCTCATAAGATGAGAAGCAGGAGACAAGGAGTAGCATCTCGGCATCAGGAACATGATTATCAGCTCACTAGTCTGCCGAAGGTAATGCTGCTCTGTCTCACCTGACATCAGGTGCGGGGCTAGTGCAAACATCGGAGCTTGGTTTAACTCTAATCTGTAATTAAAAAATAACTTCATTAAATTTAAGGCTGTTTTAAAATTTATTTAATTTATTTTATTTCACCTTATACCTATACGAAAATAATATTTTATAACCCAATTATTCACAATATCATTAATCAGCAATTGAAGAATTTATCCAAATATGGTCATGTGTAATAAATAATGCTAAATGCGTAAATGTAAAATAATGAACAAATGCTTAACCCGTCTCTTCTTTTTTCCATAAAGAACAAACAGACATTCACCAAGGATTTAAAGTTTGACAACTAAATTTGTAGTTTATGCAACTTATTTTTTTTTATACCTAAAGTCATCCTTTTATGTACATAAATTTTAAACACTCAGACATGTGAGAAACTACCCCCAAAGCGCCACAAATCAAAAACAAATACAATTAGATTTAGAACTGTTAAGTAAATAGCGTTCTGAATTTAAATACAACAAAGATTCATTTTGATTTGTGGCACTTTTGTATTAAAGCAACGACTGTCTGGCTTTCTGTCTGTATATCCGCTAACTCTTCCTAACCCACACAAACAACTTTGATGTGATTACACCATCATAATTTTTCACAGGTTTTTATGTACGTGTGTAACAGAAAACTCACCTAAACACAGCAAAGGGAGGGTGGGTCACTAGTATAATAACTTATATAACTGTTCTTTCAGATTGATCATTTGGTCAACTGGCAGGAAATACTGCTAAACATTTATTGTCATTTGTATTTGTTTTAGTACAATAAAGAATAAATAACAAATAATAATATCTGCTTTTTTAGGATTTACTGTCAAATTCATACCAAAAATCAATGTAACATAGTGAGATACTTAGTTGCTAGTGGTAGGCATTATAATAGTGCTCAATATACTTACGCGCAGCTCTGTGCAAGCCTTATGCGTTCAAAGTGCTGAGTGATTTTCATAACCATGTCACTGGCCAGTAACTTTTCAGCATCAACACGCAACAACCTTTCATGTAAGTTCTGTATGGCTCCCCATACATGTTCCTTAAACTTGTCAATAACTGGCTCAGGCCTGTGAGACAACTCCTTGAGCCAGCGGGTCAAAAAGTCACGAAGGACATAGTCTATTAATAGCTGTAACTGGCTATCAACAGTGCGGCCAAATATTACTGGTAAATGGGTCTTTCTTACTGCATGGGGCCAACTGGTTTGATCATCCTTCGATAAAATAAAGACTATTAATATTAATCTCATTTTTTTTTATAACTGAGATAAGTACAATAATAAATTCATATATTAATACCAAAAGTTAAAAAATCTTTAAGCCACTAAAGTGAATGATTTTCCTATTCTTATAAGTTTCATGGAAAAATATGATGAGCCACACTTACTTTCAACATTTCCTCCAATCTCCTTAACTCTTTGTCTACTTTTTCTAGAAGGAATAGCGATGTTTGTTGGGGCGGAGAAAGCGCTACATGCCCCCATAGCGTCAATACAAACACTAACAGCGCCAACAAAACACTGAATACTAGTAAGTAAACAGGGCTCCAAATAATCGGGAAGTACCATGATACAGCGAACCACACTGGTATAAATGCAAGCCACGTCCACATCTTACAATCATAATACAATATATGCCAAAGACTTCTCATTATAATCACTCAATGATCATCAAAATCATCACATCTTAGTTAATCGATAGCTATGAGTAACGCATGTTTTAAACCTATTCACAGTACTACTAATAAGAAACAATTTAATAACATAGACTCTATAACGATTTGTTATTTTACCCCAAATTTAGTTGTTGTAAGTAATTTTAAATAACAGTTATTTACGTACATTATTACGATCATTCGTAAGTTTTACGTGTATACCTTAATACAGTAGTAAGAGTACTGTCATTTCATTTTTCTTTTCAACTGAAATCATATCTACGAAAATATCGTTAATTGTTAGATATTTTTAGTAAGATCTTATATTCTATTTTCAAACTTATATCAATGCAGCACAGTTTATTTTGTACCAAGCACTTACATCGCAAGGAATCTTGAGAAAACATTTCATTTTTACGAATCGTTTAATTATTCCATGCTCGTTCCTTTTTTTTATTATGTAGCAGATGAGAATAAGAATCTTGCTTGATTCTCGCAGATATGAACTCAACACGAATTCAAATGTAATTCATAGTAGAATTGAAAAAACGCATCAACTTTTTATAAACTTTACCATAAGGAAACAAATGAGCTATTTTTAGCAACGCACTTAGTAGGCAACACTTAAAAGAAACGTCAACGTCCGCCAAGACAACGTCACGGTCACCATAGATAAAGGAATATCATTGGTCGTAACGTCCTCCTAATCTGTGGTGACTGTGGTTAGCCTGCTGCCTGCACTTTATAATTTGTCTGTGTTAGCTAGTTATCGTATTGCGTATTTATGCAATTTAGGCAGGAGGCGCGTTTTAGTGCATTAAAAGCACTATTTATTTTCGCCAATTAGGTATGCTTCGTTATTTCATGGATGATGTTTGTTTTACTACAACTAAATAGTGAAGAAAATGTAAAATATGTCCTGATGCTAACATTTGGCTCATTTATAAACAGTGAAATATTCTTCGTCTTAAAGAAAAAATAAGTTTAGTATAAACTCGTGGAAATCGAAAGTTCATTCTCAAGTTGATCGTAGTTAACTAATTTGTGCTCGTAATCGATCAGTGCGAAAAGGTTAACATCGTTCAGTTCAAGAAAAAAGTGAATAAAAATTTAATTTACCGCCATTTCACAATTCTTTTTCTCATATTTTATTGCATACTAGCGCCGCTGCTTCCACTCTACGATGAACTATTCAACTACTACCTAACGTAATGACAGTTCTAAGTAATTGTCTTTACACATACCAAGGCATACCTTCTAATCTGTGACCATACCCTTCTAATCTGTGGTTTTTATCAGTCTCCTCAACTCTCCTCCCGGGGCTCCCGGTCTGGTGCTCGAAAATTAATTAATTAAGTGAATCAAAGTGAATTTATGGCTTCTATAGAAACCACTTATTTAGTTGTAGGCGGTGGTATCGCTGGAGTAACATGCGTTGAGACTTTAGCTATACTTCACCCCGAAGAAACACTTGTGATGATCACCGCATCGTCATTGGTAAAGAATGTTAGTAACGTTAGTTTTTACGCTAAAACTGTGGTCAAATTTGATATTAATGAAACTGAAGCTAATTCGCTAAAAAAGATTCACCCTAACCTTGATATAGTGTATGATTCCTTGGAGAGTGTTGATACGAAGAGTAAAATTTCGAAAACTTCTAAAGGGGTTACTATTCACTATGATACTATTTGTATATGTACTGGTGGCATACCGAAACTTATTTCAGACTCTAGTAAATCTAAAAGAATCCTAGGAATCAGAGACACTGAATCAGTCCAAGAGTTTCAGGCAAGGTTGAAGGAGGGTCGGAAAATGGTCATTGTCGGTAATGGAGGCATTGCATCTGAAATTGTTCATGCAACCAGAGGGATACAAAAAGTTTGGGTGATACGAGATGACTACATATCATCAACATTTATAGATCCTGGTGCAGCTGAATTTTTCCAAAACACTTTCAGGAATAAAGACCTGAAAATTGAAGCTCCAAAACATGTTATATCAAGAAGACATGTATTTTCAGAAGAAGATACTGTAGTTGCCTTGAATAAGGACCTTAAATCTGCTGCGTTAGGACCAGATTGGTATAAAAAATTGGAAGGAATTAGAAATGAAACAGGAGAACAAGAATTGGAAGTTATCTATAAAGTTGAAATTAAGTCAGTTAATGAATTAAGCAATGGAGAATATCCTTTGGAAGTTGAATTGAGTAATGGTAGAACGGTAACATGTGATTTTGTAATATCTGCAACTGGGGTTGAACCAGCAGTTAACTTCTTGTGGGATGAAGAACCGTTAAAGGGCACTGATGGGGGACTAGCGGTTAATGAGTTCCAGGAAACATCTGTGAAGGATGTGTTTGCAGCTGGGGATGTGGCTAATGCTGCGTGGACTCATTCTCCTCATTGGTTCCAGCTAAGGCTTTGGACACAAGCAAGACAAATGGCAGCAATGGCAGCCAAGTCAATGCATGCCCGTGTAACAAACCAAGAAGTATTGCAGGACTTTTGTTTTGAACTATTCACACATTGTACTACTCTTTTTGGACACAGAGTGGTGCTTCTTGGAAAATATAATGGACAGGGTTTAGGAACTGATTATGAAATTTTATTAAGGACAACTCCTTGCCTTGAATACATCAAATTTGTGCTTCAAAATGGTAGGTTACAAGGAGCTATTCTGATTGGGGAGACTGATTTAGAAGAAATGTGTGAAAATCTTATTCTAGATCAAATAGACTTGTCACCATTTGGTGATGATATTTTAAATCCAGACATAGATATAGATGATTATTTTGATTAGGTATTTTATTTTTTTCTTTTTAAGTCACTAAAATGTTATGTTTTTGTTATATATCAATTCTTATTTGTTTTATCACCTCAAAATAATCACCTATACTTCCTTTTTTAAATTAGATGAAGTTACTGTTATTTTGTACTCATTTTTGTATTGTTCATCACACATTGTAAATATTTATATCTTCTATAGTTAATTATTATGGGTAAAGTCCAAAAAGTTGGGCATGCTAACTCACTCAATTAAGTTGTCTGTGATGTCCTTAGAGTTGCCGTCATTTGTAACTTCCAGGAAACACACTCACAGTGAGTCACAAATTGAAGACTTTGACTGTGTGTGTTAGAAGTAGAAGTGTCAATGGACGTTTCAAACGTGATTTTAAATTATTTTGGCAACAATTTTTAATATAAATTCACCCTACTGAGAAAGATTTTAAAATAGCTGCAGCTTTAATTAATAAATACCACATTCTAATAGAGACGACGCCTAAAGTATTCATGAGCTGTCATGCCCTCAAAGACACCGACACTTACAGTTGTCATAGGTACAGATTAAGTTTTCATATGGATTAGGTTAAACTTTTGATACCTTATCATACATGTTTGGCGTGTGAGTGACGCTATCGTATTTAACGTAAGGCGTTGAAAAGGTTAAGAGGCCCCACTAAATCAAAGCATATCAAGTGCAAAATTTATTATTTATATGTATTATATGAAAGTTACAAATAATCGCTTAGAGGATATACTTGCATATTACTGCAGCAGTATTGTAGGGAGCAGCACTGTTGGCTGCTGCTGTCACGCCATGACAGAGATTTGGTACTTGGGGTTGCGAGACACCAGGGCCCTGTTTTATAAAGCTACAAGTTACAAGTGGAACTCTCTTTCTAGCAAAACGAGTTGCAAAGAGACTTCCGCTTGTAATTTGTAGCTTTACAAAACCGCCCAGAAAACTTTGTCTGCCCCGGCTTCCTTTTTAGACAAAGTTCTAGTTAGATTGACAGAGCAATAAATAAATAAATCTCATTGTTGTTTTATTTCAATACTTTATGATTAATTATGATGTTATTTATATTCTATAGTATGTAGCCTTTTCTCAAAGTGAAAATCATTGAAACTGATCTGTTATTATTTTACACGTAGTTGAGATCAACTCAAAAAAAAATCACCTTGAACACTCCAAAATTCGCTTCAAAACCTAGATTATTGCAGAATTAACCACCGAAATTACATAGGTAGCTTAATGTCAAAAAGAATCCAAGAGCGGCTGGCTGGCAGCCGTCTGCGGTATGTATATGTAATTTGGCCAGTTTGTGAACAATGTGAACATGGAATTAATAGTACATCTGGAATGCTCTTCTTCTTTTTTATTAAATGGCGGTCCACACAGTGATTTCGCCAATGTCAAGTGAATAGAGTAAATCAGTAAACAGAATAAATCAAAAGTAAAAGCCGGGCATTTTTCAATCGGCCATCTTCCCTCCCCGAAGGTTACCGGAATCTTCTCTGGAATGCTTACTTGTTAAATTAAAAGACAGAAGGCTGTATTTGTGGCAATATGTGGCAAAAGTATAAAAGCGTCAATTCTCAATACTCTCTTCTAGTTTTCAAAAAGAGATTCTTTCTCAATTCGTCGTTTTTTTTACAACTACTTCTAATAATGCATTTTTATCGTTTCCTCGCATTTATTAAGAAAAGCATTATATATGCCTCGGTGGAAATAGGATTCCCTGACTCGTACTCGCTAACCACCTCGTCAGGCAATCCCTTACTAATACTACACTTTGTTCGTAAAAACTTTTGTTATTGCGGCTCTACTTTGAAATCCGTAATTCGAACTTCGGATCGCCCTGTCACTTTTTGCAACTTAGTTACGTATCGAGAGCAAAAGGGATAGCAATAGACGAGCCCCTATTTGATGGCGCTCTCTTTCTTCCTCGAACAAATTAATTTTTAAGTGTAGTATACGACTTTACTTGGTCTTAGTTTGTCCCTCTTACACAATTGCCATGTTAAAAAGTTACGATGTCCGTAGTACGAAATGAATATTATTAAAAAAAAATGTTATGTATATATTTTATTAAATTTTTATTTGACCTTTGTATATATCGTCCTATTACTGCAAATACCGACTATCTGCAAAAAAGTAGTTTTGAGATAATCACATTTTAAAGTTTGGATGTATTTTTTTATTAGTAAACATGGTGAAATATGATTTGTATTTATAAAATTATAAAGTTTATCTTATGTTTCCTACTTAATCATGAAAAGTTCCCAAGTTTTGTTTTATTGAGGGTAAAAGCACAATATGAATAAAAGTGTCATGTACTTAGCCGGTTTTACCTGAAGAAACATTTTTTTGGAAATTTCACTCAGAAACACCATCTAAGTCAGAGTTTCCACTAGATTGAGCTTTATTTTGCATAAACTATGCTAATAAGACAGAAAATAAGAAAAAGGAGTCATTGACTTTGAAGTTATTGTCAAATTCAATGAAAACTGCCATCGACATAACCGGTTTTACCTGAAGGAAATTTTGCAGTATCTAATAAAAGGCCCTTAACTTCACTAGAAGTAAACACAATAATATTTTTTTAAATAAATTGTTTTTTTTAAGCTTATAATTTATTTGATATTTCCGGTACCCAATTATAATATTATTTGAGGTGTTAAAAATAAACAAAGCTCAGTAAGAGTTATGAATTTATTAAGAATAAGCCTACATACATTAATCATCATCTTCCTTACTACTAGATTCGCATGCTGCGACATCTGGCACACGGTCTATTACATTAATATTACAATTAAGTGTCCGAAACCATCCTACCAACCAACTAAATCCTTCTTCTTGGCTGCTGAAATTGCTAATGGCTCTTCGTATAATTGGTGCAATTGAAGGCATGATAAATACATTATCATGCCTTCAATTGCTTCTGGTCTGGGGTCGGTGGCGGTTCCACTGAATTGGGGTTCGACAAACCACGTTGCTTCCCTTTCCTGGTACTATATCGAGGGCCAGATTGAGGTGTCGATGTCTTACGAGATTTTGGTGCGGCGCTGGTATCAAAATTTAAATACACGTCAGATACATCATAGTTAAAGTATATTTTAAGATCACCCTTCATGAATTTCATCTTCTTAATTTTTAGCCAAAGAACTTTGTTCCGGATCCGGACTAACAGAGCGCCGACGGCTTATCTTCTTAACTTGACCCAAACTAAATCTAACTCGTCTGATAAAATAAGAGTAGCTTTCTCGGAGGCTGTGTCTGTGTCGTTGTTATTAAATTCTCTATATTGGCGACTGGTACCAGGTTGTGGTGAAGTGGTTATGCATGGCATGCTTTCATTAAGTTTAGAGCCTAACAAATCATGAGAAGTAATTAACTCATCATCACGAGAGATCTCTAAGGCTCTGTTTGTGTAGTTATTCATTTCGTAACTCGTACCAGGTTGTGGTGAAATGACAGACGGAATATTTCCATTTTAGAGTCAAACAAGTCCTGAAAAGTAATTAAATTGTCATCATTGCTGCTGCTGCAGCTATTAAAAGACTTTTGTTGTTCCTTTGGGTGGTAAGTAGGGTCGTCATCTGAAAAATCACCGCCACCGAAGAACGATTCAGAGTTTGAAGATGTTTTGGATACTCGCTCTGCTCTGAAACTCCGTAGTGGTAACATAATCTGCGATTGCTCTTGATCCGAGTCTGCTGCACTGTCATCAACAAAAATGTTACCTATTTTTTGTTTCATCTCCTCGGCGATACGTTCCTGAGATTCGTCAAGGTCCGAGGCCTGATTATGTTCCGATTCCAGCTGATATTCATCTAAAACAATAAGTAAGTTTGTAAATTTATGTTCTGTCCTTTACTGCACTGTGATGATAGCGTGGGCCTTGCATTTATGCATAAAGGATTGACAACACGCAGGTGATAGTTAGGTATACCTGCGGCTCGAGACATCCATATAATTATGTATCCGTTTACCGTAAATGAGTCTTAAGTTTATTTATTGCCCCCTTAGACTTGAAAAAGGGATTTTGCCTGATACCTGTGAGTATTTATATACTTATGAGTACAAAGGCCACCTGATGCCAAGAAGACACTGTTAGTAGATGTTGGCAATCTTAAGAATGCTAATACGTTGCCGACTCTGAGGCCTAGTTCAGAAAGCTTTATTCATATTTATTAAACCCGCTTCTCCGAAACACAACAGTGTCAACACAGTTATTTGAACTATCTGCACAAGATTCTACCATTGCGAAAACGAAATTATAAAGTAACCCAGGATTCGCACTGACTTAAAAATCGAGTTATAAAAACTTGATTTACTTATTTAGAAAGATTAAATAACTATAAAATACGATTAAATTTTATTTATTTAAGTGGGTAACTAAACAATCTGTAATAGTAAGTAAACGAAAAAGTACCTACAACGACAAAGCCAGCCGGCGAGCAACGGGCCCGCGCTTGCTGGTAATTGACCTTGGGTATTAAAATCACCACAATTAATACACACTACCATCAAAATTACATTCATTGTTGTAAAACTGTCTAAATCTACTTCAAACGATGCATTACCCTTACATTCAATGTTATTCTTATGTAGGTACCTAAATGCCGCATAATCTGTCCTAAACATTTCCATAATAGTAACCTCAAACTTAAAATGTAAGTATTATCGAACAAAATAATGTTACTTACGGTCTGCATCCTTGATTCCCGTTGCCAGTCTAACGAGTCTTCTGCTCCTTATTCATTTTTATAACACACCGTCATTAAATAGGTTTTAAAACTGTTTATCGATCTATTAACACAATAATAACCAACCGTCAAATCGGCGCGTAAGCAGCAACTGAGTGAAGTTAGCTACGGCGCGAAGCTCGTATGCGCATTTTGTTGGTCCTTCCTGTAGAATTTTGTGTTCATGTCGGAGTAAAGTATACAGGCAAAACCAATTAAGGCGCTGTAAAATATTATGGCAGGAAGAAATTGTCGTTAATGAATTCAAAGAAGTTCTAGAAAAACAAGCTAAAGATGTTTGATATATTTTACCTGGCGTAAAAAATAGAACTTAGTAGATATGCATGTATTCTAAAAACAAATAAGTATATATAGAACGTATTTTCTGAGAATAAATTGGGTCATGCTCAATGAAATGTTAATGCAAAAAAAAACTATACGCCGGCAGTAGTTTTTACCTGGAGGCAAAAACATGAGTCAGCATATTATCATACACATACTACATTCTGCTTGTAAGGAGTGCCACAAAATTACCGATATGTTACTTTACGCTTAAGCTGTTTTTTGAACGCAAGGTCGTATCAAAACAGGGGTTTTACCAGTCTGTAGATATTGAAAAAATATTTCTATTGGTTTAAGAAAAGGCATTTCGTCAAAAAGTCACTTAGTTGGTATTTGCAGTAATAGGACGATATGTATATTAAAATTAGGCACAGCGAATGCTTGAATTACATTATTATTTAAGTTAAACCGCTTCAATACTTGATTAATGATAATCCATGGTAATAGAAGAGATTATAAAGTAAAACTAGCACCAGTGATATATCAAAATGGAAGTAGCTTAGTGGTGGTAGGACCTTGTGCAGGGTCCGTCCGGATCGCTACCACCATCTTATCCATTAACTACCCGCCAAGCAACAGTGTTTGTATTGTTGTGTTCCGGTGTGGGGATAAGACAACCCGTGAAATTACTAGCATAGAGGCATTCCATTTTAGTCCTCAGGGTTGGCAACGCATTTGAGGGCTAAGGATTATAGTTTTGAGAATTCAAATGTCTATGGGTCTCAGATCCCACTTATTGTACCATCTAATACACATACTATTTCCAAGTTTGTGTAGTTATTCAGGGTTGCCAGATCAACTATTATTTTTTATCTTATTTTACGGGAAATATGTATTTTAAAATCAGTTCCAGTTTTCCAAAGGATGATAACTGTGTACAGGACGAAGGCTGAGATCTAAGAAGAGAGAGAGAGTTGAACTAAGTACACAGTCGTTTTAACGCTGTCCGTTATCATTAGACAAGTTTTGAAATACCTACATAAATATGCAAATTACTAAAGTGGGGTAATTTTTACCCCTCTAGTAACCCCATGTGTTGTATGGACTCTGTCTCTATCCCTTACGGTGGTACCATAGTGTAGTCATACTCTTTAGACATACCCTTCTAATCTGCGAGTGGTACTGTGGAGTGGTACGCACTTTGTTAAGTCTAGGTCAAAGAATATGTCTAGGTTATACTCAGTCTAAGGCTGAGGTTGACAGAATATTACACACTCTGTGGTCATAACAGTTAAAAAAAAAGAAATTTTGCTTGCACGTATTTCTTGGACTATTTATTGTTTTTCTCAACAAAAATAAATACAATACTAATTCGGTTGAAATAATCACGTGGAATATAGTGCTTGGTGATTCTGATTGTTTCTAAAATACAATACAGAATAGCTAGTGGGTTAAAAAGGATTCGTGTTTGTTTCTCTTTGTAATTTTAATCTCAGTTTATTCTGATTCATTCATTGCCCCAAGACAATGCCTATCCTATTTAGCGTCGTAGCTCGAGGTACCGTTGTTTTGGCTAAATATGCCTCTTTAGCGGGTAATTTTACTGAAGTCACGGAACAAATACTAGCAAAAATCCCTCCCCATGATGACAAACTGACGTACTCTCACGGGAGTTACTTATTTCATTATATTGCCGAGGACAAGCTGGTGTATTTCTGCATTACTGATGATGTAAGTACTTACTTATAAGTATTCTCTTCTTATCTGTCTACTTTGAGATTCGAGTATAATACTACTATTTGAAATCTTGCAGAAATTCCAACGTTCGAGAGCATTTCTTTTCCTTAATGAAATCAAGCGAAGATTCACGGCAGCGTTTGGTGAAACAGCCCAGACAGCTATCCCCTATGCGATGAACAGTGAATTTGCCAGAGTCCTGGCGACGGAAATGAAACATTACACTGAGTCAGGAGACCTTAACACCATTTCTACAATTTATGGTGAATTGGATGACTTAAAGAATATCATGGTGAAAAATATTGGTGAGTTTAATTTTGAAAAGACATTATAAAACAGTGATTAGAAATACAACTCAAAGCATATGGTATTCATTACAAGGCTGAGGTTTTAATGTAATTTTCCAATAGACCTTGCTGATTTAATACTTGTTCTTATAAGTATCAATTTAGGACTTATTTTAAATTCATTTTCTATATATCCTGATTTGCTTTTATAATTGTACACTTTTACACAGATTTTTCATCAAGTTGTGTTCTCCATTCATGTAGGTAGTTTTAGGGTTCCATACCTCAAAAGAAAAAAACGGTACCCTTATAGGATCACTTTGTTGTCAGTTGGTCCATTTTTCCATCTGTCCGTCAAGACCCTTTATCTCGGGAATGTCTGGTTGTTGTCAGTTGGTCCATTTTTCCATCTGTCCGTCAAGACCCTTTATCTCGGGAATGTCTGGAGATATCGAGTTGAAATTAAAACCATATGGGTTGAATTAAAAAAATGTAAATACTTACATGCTTAATGAAAACATAAATATTGATCAGGTCATTTGTGTAACAAAAGTTAGTCATACAAACTATGTGGGTAACTCTCGTTACACAAAGGAATCAATTAAGTTTTGTTTTAATTATAGGCCTTAACTGTGAACATTTTTATTTAAAATGTCCCATATACTCAAGTCCAGTCCCTTGAAGCTGTGAAAAAAACAAACTTCTAAGTTAATGTAACAAAAGGCTACGGCCAAAATTTATAGGGTACTTCCCATAAATCTAGAAATTTGGCTAGTAGGAAGGGCAGGAAGCACTAGTAAAGGAAAAAGTCCGAAAATCCTTAATTGTTGCTTAGTCACAAAAAAATGCTATTGCAAACTTATTTGCATTTGGTAAACTAATCGCAACCTATTTTGATGAATGGAGAGAAGTTTTTCAACATCAAAAAGTTTGTCCCTCAATACAATTTTACATTCTTATAAGTTTTTACGGAACCCTCGGTTCGCGAGTCCAACTCGCACTTGACTGGCTTTTTTAATTTCATCTTTTAGGTAGATAAAGTGTATTAGGAAGTCTAGCAGTGCATACTGTCACCATCCCTGGCTGAGGGCAAATGGTGACCAGCATTATCTTTCAGTTTTAAATGTTTTTGATGGACACAAGTCAATTATCCATAAAAATAGTAATATTTTTGTTTAGTAGTCATAGTAATGGATATTTAATTATTTGGTAATTCAGCTTAAGTTACCTGTTTCATGTTTTACAAAGAAGTTCATTTAATTAGAAATATGTTAAAAGCTGAGTCAGATTAGAGTCCATTCAATTGTTTGAATAGTCTTGTTAATAAATCACCTATATTGTATTTACACATTAAACATTCAATGACCATTTTCTGGTCCTGATTACTGATTTATTTGTATGCAAACAGTTTATTTATCACACCCTTTATCTGTTATTGTGTTTGTGTGCCAGTGCCAGTGTGTGTTATCGACTGATTTGCATGGAAATGTCCTCAGTTTTGTTTCCATAATGAGGGAAACTGTTCCAGTTCATTGCATATGGAATATAATTAACAGCTGCCTTATCAATGGTATTCTAATGTTATTTTATGTTTCAGCCTTCATAATGATTTAGATGTTGAATAATATCCAAACACTGCTTTAAATGAAAAAACTATTAATTTAGTTAATTGGTTTTAGTAATCTACTTAATACTAAATCTACATAAATCTACTTAATGTTGTGAAATGGGTGTATTGCACACACATTTCATAAGTGTTGAAAAATTAAGAAAATAATTTAAAATTTGGTACATGAGTTCAAAGTGTTAACTTTAGTATGTATGTATGTATGTATGTAAACACTTTATTGTACAAAAAAAAAAACCAAAACAATACAAAAAATAAAAATAAAAAGATGTACAAAGGCGAACTTATCCCTTTAAGTAAGTGGGTGGGTGGGTGGGTGGGTGGGTGGGTGGTAGTAAGTGGTAAGTGGTAAGTGTGATAAAAGTACATAAATCACAATAGACAAAAATCCCACAAAAATATACCTTGTTCCAAACTAAGCTCAGATCTTGTACAAGAAATAAAGTAACAAAAAAAAACATTTTTATAATTATAAAGAAATACATACATATTTAAATACCTACCTAGAAAACATTAATCACTTAGATTCAAATACCTATTTGTGCTTCTCACACAAAATATTTGCCCTTACCAGGAATCGAACCTGGGACTGCTAGCATTGTAGGCAGGGTCACTAGGCAAATTCGTTGTCAAAAACACATTGACTTGTTTTTTTTCTTGTGATAACAAATTACTTTATTTTGCACACATTTTCCCCTTATAGTCAAAATCAAAAATGGAATAATTTTGTACCTTTTATAAAGTATAAAAACGTCTCATATGTAAATAAGTGAAGTTAAAAAAAATGACTAAGCCTTGTCAAACTAATTATGGACTTAATTGTGCAGTGCACAAACTACTTATGAGTGAATGTTCGTATTAACTTTTTGATGAGAATAAGGTTGAACTACATTATTTTCAAGTGACAACCACAACAAAGATAAAATTGGATTACGTATTCATCTTTGCTCACAGCCATATCACTGGCGCAAAAGTGCTTCACTTCATATTCATGCAGTCACTTATATTCTAACATCGTAACACGTAAATCATAGCAATTTATGATAGACCTTGGCTTGAATTTTCAATGCAGCTAGCTACATGATTTTTCTTTACAAGGTCATACAGAGCACACAACTTAATGGTTGGTACTTCTATTTCGCTCTTTGTTACTTTATCTAATTTTAATTAATGGCTTTTCTCCTGTAAAGGTGTGTTTCGCCGTCGAGTTATTTATAGACACATGGTCGTATTAGAGAAATAAGTCAATGGATACCATATGCGAGTATTTTCTGTTGTAGACTAAACTGAAGCACTTGGGGTTAGATCCACACGCTTCTGTCACGCCAAACTACTTATGATTAGAGTTGCCCTTATAAGTAGTTGCACAGTTGCACACTTTAGTACCTTGACGGTTTAACTTTCAGAGTTTAGTGCATCAGTTAAAATAAGATGTTAAAATGACAAAACACTAAAGTTGCAGCTACTTATAAGGCCGATCGTACTCATATACGGTCACGAGCGTAAATTTACGACCCATTTAAAAAAAAAACTGCTTGAAGTTGTCAATGTCCTTAGAAATGCCAAATCATTTTGTAACTTAGAGGAAACCTACACTCAACTTTATTGCTGTAGAATGTTAGATTGACTCTGGACTTAAGGTGGGTCACAAATTTAAGTCTGACTGTACAAATATTTTTCAGACAACATGGCAACACGTGGCGAGAAATTGGAGCTGCTAATTAATAAAGCTGATAACTTGGCCACTAATGTAAGTATGTCTTTAAGTAATGATTGATAAATAATTATGATTATTTATGATTGACTTACAGCCTGCTATAATATCCGGTCACAGATTATCATAGTCCCAGTTAACATGAGATATGGAGGCACAATTAAATTATTTAGGGTTCCATACCAAAATAACCCGCAACTCTAGCGAAAATGACCGTTTCGAGTTCAATATTTCCCAAACGGCCCCCCAAATCTAAAAAATTAAAAATAACAAGTGCATAAAGATTTTTAGAGCTATAAAAATACATTTGCTTATAATGTGTACAGAAAAAAAATCTAAGTATAATATGCCAAATTACAGCTTTGTAGTAAACAAGTAGGTACCAAGAGTCTGAGTAAAACAGCGACACATGGCGAAACTATAAGGATTCCTTGTTGACTGTAGAATCTAAAAATGGGGTGTCATATCATATGAAACGGCTGATCTGTGCATTTCGAAGCATTTTGTTTTTAGAATTTTTCGTACCAATCATACATTATTCCACCCTTATCGCCAAAGTTTATTTAGTTTATTATTTTTGTATTTTTCGGGAGTAATAAAATCGTCAAAATTTGTAGTTTTTGACAAGTTACAATTTTCTACAACCACAGAAATACCCATTTTATACTGAACTGACATTCATGTCTATTAGGTTAATGCATGTGTATAGGTAAACCTAACCCTTTTATTGTACAGTTACCAGCAATAATTTTATCCAACATTTGACTCTTAAATATGTAACACGTCTCTATTGCCAGATTCCTAACAGCTTGTCAGATATTTCTGAACCCAATGTGGGAGAATATATTATGGTTGGTGACTACATAAAATAATGTAAATATGTATTTTAACTCAATTTATAGTGACATTTACATATGTACCCTGTCTCCATACAAGATTGCATTTTCACTGTAGTACGTCTAATGCTTAATTCTGTATGTAAAGATATCGAAATTTGTCAACGTATCACACTAGGGTCAAATCTGCGTTCGTGAATCATTTGTGATTTATGGCTCTGGGACATGTTAAGCTAAATCCATTTATTGTACACAAAAAGAACATCTATTAATATACTTCATTTTAAACAAATATATTTACAATCTAAATTGAGTAGCTATGTTAAATAGCCAATGAAAACTATGTTGAAGTTTGACTTTGCTTGATTTTGTTTGTAGCTTGACATTTCGTCATACCTGTAAATCCAATGGGTTAGGTTCGTAAAACACACTTTCCCGAAATGTGCACTTTCTGCAAAGGTGCACTTTCCGCAAAACGTACACTCCCAAAATGTGCACTTTTCCAAAACGCACGCTTTCCCGAAATGTGCACTTTTTCATTCAGCCTACTTTTCCACAACGCACGCTTTCCCCCGAAATGTGCACTTTTTCAAATAGTGCACTTTACCAAAACGCACGCTTTCCCGAAATGTACACTGTCCCATTTTCTCATGTATATAATAAGAAGTATCCAAAGTAGCCAAATATTTTAACGGAACGTTTATAGTTTCGGTCTTTCTGTCCGTCCGGCTGTCCGTCTGTTTTTCCGTCTGTTTGCATTTGCACTATTTCATAGAAACCCTTAGTAATATAAAACAGGGACATCCCTACCCCTAAAGAGTACTTTCTGTGAAAATATACCTTCTGCGAAAGTGCACATTCTGGGAAACTGCACCTATTGACAAAGTGTACATATCGGGAAGTGCACTTTTAGAGAAAGTGTACCTTCCGAGAAAATTACCCTTCTAAAGAAGTGCACCTTTAGAGACAGTGCATATTTCGGGAAAGTGTGTTTTACGAGCCTAACCCAATCCAATTTATAAATTGTGCAGTTTTATGGAATGGGTCAGGTGTCCCTTTGAATAAAAGCGGTTATTTATTGAAGTGCTCTAGGAGCTTTTTATGAAAGTATATTTTAACACTTAAAGTACTATATTGGTGAAGGTGAACTTTGTGTAGTCTTTATTTCATTTTTTGGGAAGCCTTGACAAATGAGACTGGATTTCAGTACTTTTTAATTTTGCGAGGTATTAAAAGATATGTATTGTTTTTTACAGTCCGTTGCCTTCAGCGGTACGGCGCGAACGTTACAACGCAACCTGTACTGGAAAAATATGAAAATGTTCTTCATATTGGCCGCAGTGCTCGCAGTGGCGGTTTACTTGATCGGCTCGATGGCGTGCGGCGGCTTGGCGTGGAAGTCTTGCGTATCGTAGATCTTTGTTTCGAAAAACCAATTACTCTATTTTTTATATAATTCTAGTCTACCAAGATACTGGATTCTGCTGAACATTGACACAGGTTTTCTATTTTGACACATTCAGGTTAGAAAATGGATGTGCCTGTTTCTAAAACCGTCTAGAACTATTTAATTGTTTTTGGAGGAAAATTAGATGGTTGTATCCAGGGATCGTTACCGGTATTCTGACTACCGGTTTTAAATGAGATATAACCGGTTATAATTGCATTTCGCTATTTATATCGCTAAAGCTCTGATTACCGGTATAATGAATACCGGTATTCAAGTATCGTATCGGTTTAGCCAATCGAGAACAATACCTCTTTTTGATACTTTACCCCTAAAAACCATAACCAGTAATACCTGTCAGTGTTAATATACTCGTTTATTTGTTTCTGTAAATGTTTTCGGTGTTATTACAAAAAACTCAGACACGCCTTAGACAAGTCTGAAATTACAATTAATTACAGTCTAATTAACATCTTTTTTATCAGGTGCAATGAATAGCGGTATTATACAGGTATTTTATACTGTAAATAGTGCATACATAGCGATAAAAATAAAAGCGGAATGACAATAATACCTCTAATACGAATATAGGTATTACTTTTTTAGCGGTAAAAATTGTCAATTTAAATACAGGTATTGAATAAAACCGGTTTTACAATCCCTGGTTGTATCGTTTAGTGTTGATGCGTTATAGCCGGACTCCAATAATATCGCGCGTAGATTAAGAAATCATGGACGCTTGATCGACCGCGAAAGCGCTTTGAGTCTATGCGTAACACATTGTTTCTCTAATAATATTTATACATTGTGTTAAATCACATTGCCGTATTATATCTACGAACGAATGCTTATTATTTTCATAAATTAAATATTGTTGTAACCAGTCGAATCGCTTATAAAATGTAGCGATCTTTAGGGAAGTTAAACGCATGGTGGCCCATCTGCTCGTTTGCCTTTTATGGCGATAAAAAACACTTTTCCTAATCTGAATGTGATATGTAGTATTATTGTAAAGAAAATTTGGGTGAATTTCGATTGTAAGAAATAATCGAGATTCAACTCTGGCTTATTCTGCGGAGGTTCCGCCTTTGAAATACAACAATTTCAAAAAACTGCTTATGTTTGCTAAAAACCGTGTTTTACGTCTGTCTTTAGGATAACGTAAATTGATAGACTAGAATACTTATTTTTTTAAATTTTGTACTGTAATATTATTTTATTGCACTTAGCCATTTAAAAGATAACTTTATTATAAAATTGAAAATATGTTATTTAATATTTGATTAATGAGTTAATGAAATGTAAAAAATATGGGATTTGTAAATCATTATCCTATAGTTTTTTATCAGGAAAATCATAGATTTATTGAATTATGAGCAGAGTGTAAGCTATCTGAGCTGCTTTAAATGGGCATGGCAACAACTGAAAGCGGTATTATTATTACTTAATAATTAATGGAAATAGTTATCCTTAGAAAAAAGAGAATTGAGAACTAGTTCTAGAAACTGATTTACCTAAATTAAAGCAATATTTATGTAGACAACATCATATTATTGTTTATTAAATTAGCGATACCTAACCAACAGTGTGATCAAGGAAAATTGACAATATAAATATATGTTTGTCTTGACCCCTCAATTTAACCAACATTTGTACAGTCAAGCCAATAAATGGGAGCAGTGCCTAATAATCAAAAATATATCTCTTCAACTTTGCTCCGCCGTTTTTGTCCCTAACTGTAGCAAGAACTATTTCCCAATTTTAGCAGGAATTCTTTTTATTGTTTGTACATATTTATAAGTGATGTGAGCTAAATTGCAACTGTATTCTACACGAATTACTCTGAAACACGTTGTTAAAAATATACCGTTGAATTTGAAGACTATACAAATATAAATAATCAAAACTGGCGGCTTAAAAGTTGTATACGCAAAGCCATATTTGTTAAAATCTCTTCGTTATTTAATCTATTCAATGCCGCTGTCGACTGCAATATCACGCCGATACGCCAAGGTGTACACCGTCGCAAAATGTATGAAGCGATTCTACGCTTCATCTTCAGTTGTCAGTGAGTTGATCAACTCTCTGGCAGTTTGGCGTCCGCGGCACGAAAATCCGTTGACTGTGATATAAGGTTGACCTGCCAACACTGACAGCGAAGGCGGCGCGGCACGTTGCAGTGCGGAGGCGTTACCGGCTGAGTTTATTGTGTTTGAAAAATTTAATTGGAGAGCCCAAGAGCCGGGTCCTTGCAAGGGTTAAAACGAAATCTGATACTTGCATTAACCAAATACCGTATCGTTCTTTCGCGTCGCGCCACGTTAACAAGCCGATTTACAGAAATCCTTTCGATTAAAATTACGGTCGCCGATTGCATCTTATCTAGCGCCACAGGTGCGTTTCACCGAATCACCAAATACCTCCAAAGTTCTCTGCGTTTCACTCTTCAGTTAATATTACGTGTTTGCGAGGAAGGGACGGAGCTTCACTTATTTCAAACCTTGATTTTAGGAGTGATTTAGTCTGTTATTTTGCAATGCATAAATGAATTGATACAATTGTAAGAAGAAGGCGGGTGTCGTCGAACTCATAAGTAGGTATATGACTCATAAGTATCTTAGTACCTTGTCGCAGCGATTGATAAACTACATTCAAACGGCTCTCACTTTAATACGTTACTGCGGCAAGGTGCTTGAATGCACAGCTACTACGTACTACTAAGACCAGAAATGCATCGGTACGAATGTATAAACGCGGCAAAAACATCCTAAATTACCAAACTGTGGGACATTAAAAACTTTGTGTTTCAGCAATATTATATATACTCCGATTTGTTTATCACTTTGTATCCGAATATTATTCCAAATTATTTAATATTGCGTTTGTATAGACTATAAAGTATTGTGATATCGATATGTTATAAGTATAAGTAAATGACTTGTTTACAATGTAAAAATATGTTATAAACATTATAGGTTATCACAATCGCTGTTTTATTTTGCTTGTGTTCGAGCACTACTGGAATAGTATAGAATACAATAACTACAAGAACACTGTCGCGGTATCAGCCGGCGGCCACGACATCGCCGAAATATAACCCCTTGGCTAGGAAAATACCCTTTGGTCGAAATAGGTAGTGCCTGTTTACCTAAACTTCACGCGTTGAAAGTGACGTCTAGTCTACGAAGCGGTTGGGGTTTTGGTATGGGCAAATATTTGTATGATGAGATAAGCGCGAATACTTTAAAATGAAAAAAATGATTATTACATAATAACTTGCACGGCGAAAGAGCGTCTCTGAGGACTGAGCTAGGATACCCTGTGTTACAGCCCCAGTTGAATACAGAACAAGAGGATATAATACAAAATCAACAGTCAGTATTTAGCTGTTTAAACTTAAGAGGTCGCCGAGCGTCGTGTCATTACTTTTATTGTGTTTTCTAATAAACTTAAATATCTTAAAATCTAACAGTGCTTTACTGTTGTACAAATGAATACGCAATATATAGCATGCATTATACCGTTAAAACCTTAAACTGTGTGTAGTCAACGTAGCGGAAAAAGGTGGCCACTTTTTTCGTTAAGTTGCTCACTCGTAGTTCATTGTTGTTATGACAAATCAGACCTTTGATGAAATGGTGTATTCATTTGTACACCAGTGAAGCGCCCTTTGATTTTAAGATAATACTTTAGTTCAATAGAAAACAATAAAAGTAATGAGGGCGCCACTGGACCCTCGGCGAAGCAGAATAAGATGCTCAAAATTATCTTGACAATAAAGTCGAGTGCAGATCATTTGGAGCTCTTCGGTTGCGTAGCTACTTCTGCCGCTGACTGTACTATACAGTATAGGTACATAAATATATATTTCCCTATACACCTAAGTAATTTTATCGTTGTCTAGTACCCATAGTACAAGCCTAAAGCTTAGTTTGGGACTAGGTCAATTTGTGTGACATTATCCAGTAAATAAAAAGTAATTGGCAGGACGCGTCGAAGTTTGGAAACACTATACCTTCAAACTTAACACTACGTCGAACCATGCCGAGCATACACCGCATGGACAGTGGCGCAGTACGTACTATGATTTGTAATTAAAACTGTGGTGCAATTTCTAATCCACAAAACACGGCGAGTTTTGTGGATTAAAAAAGTATTTATAACATCACATCACCTAATCAAAATCATAACAAATAGTAACTCAAAAATGATGATGAGACAAATTCATTGAAACAATCACAGGAATCTGCTACAGGGATATACCTAAAATATATAATGATAACATCAATCACACTGTTTCTTTTGTTAGAATTTCGTTTCCTACCTAACCGTTTCATTTGCCAAATTTTCATAACTTAGATAAAATAGCTTAGGGTGAATGTTTTTCTAATACCCAAAGTTATTTTTTCAGCATTTTTATAAAAACAATTTAACCGAACCAATATTTTTTGTGGGAGATCTTTTTAAAAATCCTTGACTAAAAACGTGTGAAAATTAGGCCAATAAAACATAGGGTACCTAAACACGTGTGATTTGGTAACCAAGTTCAAATTTACATTTATTTTGAACTTGGTTAACAAATCACACCCGTTTACCTCAATTAAGATAACTAGTAATATCAATAATTAAGTTAAGTGCAAGTCAGAACCGAGTACCGTGGGTTCCGACCTACGTCGTATTTGTGTGATAGTACCTGGGCGACCGAGCTCTACTCGGGAGTATGTAATGTAGATTAAATCAAAATTTCAGCCGATTTCTCCGCGAAACCCGAATTTTCCCGAAGACGACTTGACAGATCTATTTTTGACCTAAAAAACCGCTATCCTGCAATTTTCTTCAAAATCGTTAAATATTGCAGTTTTCGAGAACGTGATTATAAATCATATGTACAGGGTGTCTCACGGCTAGGCGGCTATGTGATATGAAGGGAAAATACCTTAAATAATATAGATAATTTGTTAAATGGTTTAATCCGATTACCTGCTTCAGATTTTATTTAAGTCAGTTATTAGTGTCAAGAAATTTATTATCTGGGACGTTTTAAAAAAAAATGTACGTAGTTAAAGGCTTTAATGAAAACAAAACTTAATTGATTCCTTTGTGTAACGAAAGTTAAACATATAGTTTGTATGACTAACTTTCGTTATACAAAGGAAGCGATCGTGATTTGGTTTCATTAAGTTTTTTTTGAAAACGACATCTTTGCTACCACCTATCAACAGTACTCTCACTGTTGTGTTTAGATGTGGAGGTAAGACAGCTTGTGTAATTACTAGCTTAGAAATATTCCAACTCCCTCCATAATCCCCCGGATGCGCTGTGCATTTTCTATCTGGAGTTTGCATAGCTCTACCTTACAGCCCATTACAGCATCAGGGAGCCTGAGTGCTTGTTTGCCTTACCCGTGCCATGCTTTTTTTTCTGCCACAGAATTCAATTTATTGTTTATAATAAAACACCTAATTCATGACACGACGTATTGCTCAGCTCTGTAGGTTATGGGCCCAGACTTGCTTGTTGGTCCTGGGTACAAAATTGCCCATGGTTCGCAGTGAAAAGTTTTTTTTTTGGGGACAATGAATTTTACGCATATTTTTTTTTCATACATCTGAAATGCTTACCTCCCCGTACTCAGAGACATTTTAGAGACAATTAACTCGTTCCTGTTTCACATTCGCAACGACTTAATCATCATTAGATAACTGACTCAATGCAGCTGTTAGTAACTTTCCAAGTTATTTTGAAGATAGCATCTTATTAAAAGTTTTATTTTCAAACAACCACAACAGTATTGGAATTTAATGAGTGCAGCAAAATAGTTATCACAGGAAATATTTGGTGGTTCTCTAAGTCCTAATCTGTTGATCGTAGTTTAAATATCATACACTCTTGTTTTACATAGCAGCTTCACTCTATCAAACGTATCAAAAACGCGACTGCCTTTCACTATGATCTCGAAATACCTACATCGGAAATTCGGAATATCAAACCTGTCCGAGTTTTCCTAAAATCGTGTCCCGCAGTCTAGCGGGTCCGGGGACACGTCAGATTGATCCCGCGAGGGTGCAGCCCCCGCCCCGCGAGGCGACCGAGCCTGCCGCGCTGCCTCGCGGCAATCGCGCGCCAACTATTGCCGCGGGAGGGCGCTCCAGTCGCGGCGTGACGCGCTCTCGAACACGTGCTACTACAATAGTAAAAACCATAGCTGTGTGAGTGTTGAATAATTCCGTGTCACTACGCTTCGACTTGCGTGCCTTGCATAGCAATACGTGTTTGAATGTGTGTTTGTTTGTGAGCATTATTGTTCCCGAGGGACCGGCGATTAATATCGTCTGTGGATGTGGTTGTCATGTTAATGTGAAGTAGCTCATGTAGTGGATAACTTTTCAATTTAAATAATGTATACCAAACAAAGTTTCTGCGGAAGCGTTCTTATTGGAATTTTGTATTTATTTCTGGAGACAGTCTAACTAGTTACTATGGAACTTATTATTATTGTGTAAGAATCTGGTTCAAAGGATCAACTTATTTAATTGAATCAAACGCCGCTAGGAAGCTATTTTGGACGTGACCAAATTAAGGGTCGGAGATTAATTATTATTCTAAGCTTCTCTTTTAGGATGATAATAGCACCGATTAATAATTTAGGCCACAACACACACTATTTACGGTAGAGTTTAATTTGACTCACCACAAACGTTCGTTTGGTGTTACGAACAATTTTTGTTATATTCATTAGTAGTTACGTCGTGTGAGCGTCTTACGCACGTGTGGGTGAACCTTTGGCTATTAACGCCACAGGAAGCGGCGGCGATTTTAGGGAAGGTTAAGCTAGGAATGGTCCCGGGTCATTGTGCCTTTACGTCGGTTTACTCTTTTTGTGCAGCGAGAAGATAAATGGCCTTCTCATTGTCTATGGCCAGACAAAGTTTTTTGTTAACAAATCGGAAGCGTTTTTTCACGCTCGTTAAATTTTTCGGTACTTAACTAATTGTGTATTTAAAATAAAAAATTAAACGTCTACTTACAGATTTACTATGTTCATGATAGGGTTTTTTTTGCTCTAACTTTAACATCAACTTTTAGAAAAACTACTCAGGAACTTTGTTAAAGTTAACCCATAATTAATGACTCTCTGGGAATAGAAAACGGCCAACCAACCATTAATCTAACCGTACTCTATTTAGCAATAGCTGATCATTAAAGGTAATAAGTACTAGTTGGATTTAATCTTACCTATTGACTAAAGTTGATGTCGTATATTGTAAAGCTTGAAAGCTTTCTCTAGTACATCGGTTCTCAATTTTTTTATCAACGGAACCCATAAAATACACTCACATTGAACTATAGGTTGATTTTTAGCGGAACCCTTACAAGGTACCTTCTCGTTGAGGATAGCTCTAGTAGAATTAAATAATGCCTATAAACAAACACATGTCTTTCATTCAAGATTTAATAAACGCAATGGGTTAACAATGTTAGCACCGGAAAGGCGACCGGAATGGATCATAGAGTGAGAAAATGGACTTTAAAGTGAACGTTTCAAATTACTCTTTTGATTCGTGATGAAATAGTGCCGCCGCAATGGACGACAGCTCGCCAGATCTGTCGCTGAAGCTTCGGCGAGGGTCGAGCGACTCCCGAGAGTCTTTCTACATGGACTTCGCGCAGGGAATCGACTCGGATATCGAAGAGGTGACGACGATCGAGCGAGTGATCCCCGAGCATCCAGGGGGGCGGTCGGAGGGGGACGCGGACACCCTCGCTACTCCGTCCGGGCTGGAGGAGACCAAGGAGTTCCCGCCATGGTAAGTTACTAACACTTCCTGAGTCTTGATGTAACACAAGCAAGTTCTACGCCGAGCTAACTTAACCCCTATGAAAGCAACGCGTGGTGCTATTGAGTAATCAAAGTCCTAACCACCGCACTAGATATCCAGGGGTCAAGCGAAAGACGTCATATAGCTTGTCGAGGATTTCTCAGCTAATCTTGATTTAGGTGCTTACAATTAAATTTAACAATGACGTACGTTGGCAAGGGTTTTTTTATGAGAGGCATGAGTTGATGAGTAAAATATGATTACTTAAGTAGAATTGCTTCAGTCGTTAGTTAGATGGTATAACATCCTCGTCCAACCATTTCGGGTATAGCCACCCGTTAATAGAAAGGACACGGATCAGCGCCCAATATAAGAGTACGACTCTATTTCCACAGGCGTTCGGGCGTAGCGGGTATTCTTTAGCATCGATGCGTGACTGATGATTTATATTTCATGTTGAACTTTGTTTCAATATCTGTAACACAAGCATGTAAAGAGCGCCAACCAGGGTCTCCATTCCACTTTATGTTTACTAAACTTGTTTCAGAAACCATATTACTTATATACAACCCGGCCGCCTTTACCGTAGAGTGAATAAAAGGATGCATGATGTTAACAAAATAATAATGACAAAAAAGTGGAAAAGAGACTCAGCCAATCTCGTAGCCTAGGCACGAAAAACACATTGAGGAACATTGGTTCTTTAGAGGATGCTTAGGCCACTAAAGTGAGTCAGTGTTCCAAAAATACGTCCGGATCAAACGGATTCCGAAAGTTATGAGTCAGCCGTGATCTAGTCAGTTTCAATAGGGTGAGACAAGTTGCTTTGGTTGCAGTGAAGAACGTGTCTAGTCACAATTCTTTGAAAATGAGTTCTTAATTTCATGCTGTAGAGTTTGCAATGGACTATACATTATCACTCTGTTAAAGATCATCTTAATGTTACTTTAATTTTATCACTGTAAACAAAGTTGTAAAGTACACGAAAATAACATACAAAATAACATAGTTCCTAAGTTTCAAATCGCAATTCCTCAAAAAAATTACATTGCCTTTTTAAGTTGTGTTTCCATGTAATCTCTGTTTCCTTCAAGCAATGTCTGTTATCTATACCTACTATTAATAAAGAGAGAACCGGAATGCACGTCACTCATCAACGCCCAGCCGAAACTACTGAAGTTAGAAACATGAAATTTTAACAGTACGTATGTTTTTTGACGTAAGCAAGTTATAAGAAGGGATTTCTCAAAATTCAACTCCTAAAGGGGTGAAATAGGGAATAAACCGTTGTATGGACATGAAATTTGGCATTAAGGCTAATACAATATGAGGCTGTAAATGTACCATATGTTTCTAATCTATTTCAAATTTATAATTATGATGACAATATCATATTTTGATTTGATGATAACTAGGATTAACTTTAACCTACTAGAATGAACATACTAAACCACACCCGAGCAAAGCCCGGGCGGGCCGCTTGTTCAAGATAAAGCTTTAAAAAGCTTGATAAAAACGAATATTTAAATAATTTATCAGATATAAAAAGTAACCGGAGTACTGTCAGTAGATGCACATTAAAATTTATTATAAGGAGATGGATAGCTCATTCTGTCATGTATCCATTATGTATGAGCTTCATGTCTCGAGCAGCGAATTCAACTTTTTGCGTCTTCACGTCTGCCACTACAACACAAATACGATTGAACTTATGAATCTTATGATACAAAAATACTAGTGTCTTCGTACATACCTACGCGTAGAATTAAATTCCAACTTCTTCCATTGTTTCATTCCGTTTTCTTCATGCACCCCTATGGTAATCAAGGAATAAAAAAGTAGGTACAGCGGTTAAAATTGTGCACTGTCACTCTGTCACTCAGTCAGTCAGGGCATGTATTCTACTGCTGTATAACGATATCGCTTTTGACGTGTTTCCGTATTGTCAACGTTTAGATAAATCTTATGTCATTTATAATAATGGCGACTGTGACATAAACGATTCTAAAACACGTCAAACGCGATATCGTTATAACGCTGTAGAATAGAGGCCCAGGAAAAGGTTTTATATGTTTAGTTATTAAAACAAAACGAAACAATGAACGCACGTTTACGCGTTTCTGACTGACAGCAGTGGAATTCAGCTGAAGGCTAGACCGTTATTTGTGGTTAGGTTAAGTTTAAATTTAGAAATTATTGAATGCAACAGTAATCTACACAATCCAGAACAGTAAAGTGAATGCCAATAGGAAATCCCAGCTTTGTGTACCTATACTGATCAGGCATTCGCAAATTAATCAGTTGGCAGGTACCTACCAATCGCTCTGTGTTTGATATAGCTGACTATAACAATCATAAGTTGATAGCCCCGTTGGGCCATTTCATTCAGCATCTTAACCATGCAATCGCATACATTATAGTTCTCGAACCTAGCTTCTCGTACCTAGGTACGAGTACGATGAAGTAGGATGCATTGCGAGTAATTAGGCGCTACGGTTTATTAAAATAAATCACGAAAAACACGAATTAGAGAAAAGAGAATCAGTTGGTTACATAAGGTAAAAACACGCTTCGTCGACTTTACATCCTTTTCCGATTCCGGTTTTCAGTAATGTATAATTCGTCAAGCAACTTGGTGCTCTACCATATTATTCTTCAAAATCATTCGTCACTTGTTCTTATCAACTTATGCGCCCATATGCAGTAGTGGACGTCTTTTGGCTACATATATGATAAGATATGGATGGTAGGTATTGCTACAACCATCTCCTTTTCTCTATCGGTAGTTATATTATTTCGAACGCGATTAAAATATTTTTAAGACATGATTTTTGGTGACTGAGTCCTTAACGAGGCTAAAATAAAAATAAGTTTTGTTTGGTTTACTTTCACAGTGTTTTAGCGTTAAACTGTAATGTTGTGTAAATTTATGAATAAATAAATAATAAAATCTTCGTCCTGTGGCCACCGGCTTCAAGTTAAGACCAGATCAATGTATTGTTACCGTAATATTATTTAGCCTTCCGACTGATTTACGTAACTAAGCAATATTTTAGTACAATTGGAAACCAGGAAGAGGTTAAATAATGTCAGATGGGTGAATCAACTTTTAAGGTACTCCCCAATTTTCGACATGTCTCACTATGTCACCTTAATTTGGTAGAATGCAATTTTTTTTTGATGTGGTCAATATATTGAATAAATCAGACAATTAAACTTACTTTCTAGCTGACAATTTTAAAAATTCTTCTATGATTTACACAAATATATCAGGTAACGCAGGGGACGACGTTGTCCCCGGGTTTTGTATGAAAAACGTGCATTTTCTACTGCGTTACCATGTTTTTACAAAATTATAGAATCGGTTTATGATTATGAATAGTGAAATCCGAAAATCTGATTATCTAATTTTAACATGTGTAAACCATTATCAATCTCACATATTCTAGTAAGTTTTTATTAGCGTGTAGAAAAGGAGGACTTTAAAAGTTGATTCACCCAGATATGATAACCTGCAGATACAGGCACACTTGGTTCTATCATTATAACGTTGTGTCACTACTGTTTTGCCATTTTTTTGTCATATGTATCAATTTTAAATGTCTCATTTACCACCGACGCAGATTGTATTGCAGAAGACGCAAGTCTAGCCAAACACAACAGATGATGTAAATAACGGTAACGGTACATTAAAAAAAAATGGTTGTTTAGTAAATACATTTTGGGAAACGGTCAAAAATATTTTGCTTAAACACCGTGAAAGATTGTACTGCTACGAAAATACGATCGAATCCAAACTTTTATTGGTTAATGGCCGCCATAAAGTCCAAACTATAGTACAGAAATGTCACTGGCCAGGTGGCAGCACTAGTTTACTTAAATCCCGAAATATATGAGGCAGCCTATGTATAACGTCCACAATATATTTAATTACGATGTAGGAAGGGGCTTAAACAAATCATTGTTACTCTCCAGGTGGATTATTATGACACAGCTATACCAATCACATAGCTGTGTCCTTTTCTCTCAGCGTTAACTGAACTGCATAGCTATGTTATAATAACCCTCAAGGTGAAGCAAAATAAAACTTTGTGAAACTTGTTAATTACTCGTAGTAGCATATGCGGCTTTACTCAAATTTCGAATGACTCTGCCTATGTAGCCTCCCCGTCAGCTGCATCTCTCCAAAGTGCAGGGCTTCGCTACAGCGACATGTTTACACCCGCACTAGCTGACGTCGTTCGTGTTTAATATTCGCCGCTTCATATACTATGTCTCGAATAAATCATGTTCGCGTAATTAATATTTCAGCACGGTGAAAACGTAAAACATTTTTAATTGGATTTCGCGAGCATTAATTAATGAATGGCGCGTTTTAATCCGCCGTAGGTTTACCTGGGTAATTGCATAATGAAGTTAATTAGCGCCCCTTTATTTATATATTGAGTTGGTCTTTAGTAATATAAGGAAGATATTATTTATTCGGTATTAAAATTGGATTGTAAAATAATTTCATATTCGTATGATTTACTGATACTCCTGCAAATTTATTGCGCGCAGTGTACCTAAGTTAATGGAATGTTGCTTCGTGCTCACTGTCACTGTTGTTATGTTTATGTATACATGAGTAGGTAACAAATTGTACGTCAATTTTGCCAAATAACCCGACGAATCGGTTCAATAGAAATTTGATGAGTAAATATGAATACAGTATGTTACTGTAAATTTTTAGTACGTAAATAGGACAGATCAAAATTATTAAATCTTCGGGTTATGCAACGTATCGGTAATATCGATCATGCTTCACTTTAAAAAGCCCGTTTCAACAAAACTATGCGCAGTATTTTTTTAAAAAGGTTCTGATTAGATACTTAATAGCAGACCCATTTTGTTAACACCTCTACTTTTATCTACTACTTACATCGTTTCTCACGCGCCTGTCACATTTAGGTACTTAAACATAGGAAGTGTTGGAATAGCATACCCATATGAATCTCAACATTACGATGGGAACCGGGACTCGCGATAAACGTGCGCGTGCGCACCCGTCCGACGGGTTCCATGGATCTACTCGTAGCTTTCTCTCCATAGCCGCCAGGGGTCAGGCAACCGCACGTCACGCTGGACCTGATTGATATGCGAAGTGACGTTGTAATACCGGCTTTTGTTACAACGCCGCGAATATGTTAGCTGCATATCAAAAGGACTTAATGTCGTTATGGCGTTTACGCTTTTCTTAGTTGCGTTGCCTTATTATTCCTGTAATAACAATGCAAGAACATAGTAACCGCCACTCGCCGTAGGGAACCATTCGATTTGGTAGCATATAACGCTGAGTATGCGGATGTGGCTTTCCTGCCCGGTTATAAACGTATACGATTTATTTATTAACAGAACACCTATCAAAACCACATATACTACAAGTATAATAAGAAAAAAATATATTTAAAAGACAGTTTCATCAGTGCTCATTCTAAAAATAGCAACAGAAAAGGCTCTTGGTTCTAACGATACCCATCAAAACCCGTAAACATAATTTATAAGCTATCTAAATGATGTTTTTAACGACACTTCAAATTAAGCGTCGTGCCTTTTCAATCATTCAGAAGGGTTTATTGCGCAGCCGGTCCATTTACTTCAATTTTATTCATCAAAAACTGATTAGTAAAGTAAATATCTATTTATTATCTATATCTAAGGGAATAAGGGTTTGTAGTACTGTTAATAGGCGATGGGCGTGTAACCTGTCACAAATACACTAGTAAATATCTTAACCTGATGATCTTAACCAAAATGTTGTTACAGAATTACCGAGAAGTCGTTTTAGAGTTGCTGTTATGTCTATAGCTCTACCTACCCCACTCTGGGTACGAAGGCGTGATGTTATGCATGCATATCTATAACCCTTACATTACACTCGGTCTACTGAAGGCGTATATATCCGAGAAAACAGAGTCTGTCAAACGAAAGCTGTCCCAGAGAACCAGCGGGAATTTCAAAAAACCTGCAGCTTTTAACACTGACTGTACACTGAATAAACGGAGTTGATACTCCAACACTGATGTGACAAGTTCAGGAAATCAAATAGTATTAACTCCGTTTATTCAGTGTACAGTTACTGTAAACAGCTGCAGGTTTTTTGAAATTCCCGCTGGTTCTCTGGGACAGCTTTCGTTTGACAGACTCTAGCTGCGACTTATTTGCGAAGTAAAATAAAAAGTTTTTAGTTTGCGTTAGAAAAATATCTGCGTGCTACTGGTGCTACTTAAAAGGTACTTTATATCACAAGCGTGCGTATAACCTCGCGTCATAATGCATAAATCATGCAAATCGGGCTCGTTAAAGAAGAATCTTTCACTTTTCTGTTTACCTCTAAACCCAATGTAAGAGTCGTTTAGTCGAATTTAGATTATTTTATGGCTTTTCCGTCATCGTACTTGAAGTCAAAGTCAGTTTTTTTAGGGTGGCTATAACAAAGAGATTGTAGAAAGAATGGTAGCAAGATTAATCGGCCGGGTCGTGTCAAATCATTTAAACCGTGTAGTCACCTTTAAGCATAGACATGTCCGGACCGCAGGGGATATTCAAATGGCATATCCATCGATCAATCAACCAAGGGGCGATTTTACCACAGTCGTATCACTCCCCATAAATCAGACGCATAACATGTAGGGATGTTTTTAAATTTGTTTAGTTAGGATGATACTGCGAAACTCGTCCGTTACCAACGTGCTACCGTCGTAGAGTTCAAAACGGGCCCGTTGCTGGGAATAGATAACACTTGCTATTAAAATGCTAATTATAGTTTAACTTTAGCTCACTGGTACTGAAAGTGTATTAATGCATATACATTGTCAAACAACGGACGAAATAAACTTAGTTTATATGGTTATGTGTCGAATTAAGGACATGTAATCTTATAGGGTGCCTTTCAAAACTCAAGTATGTATTAAGTATAAGTAGGTCCATGTTATGTTGGACAGGAAAGTGTGTTTAAGTGGTTATTAGAGGTAGAGTTATTATCATATAAATATTGATTACTTGCGTTACTCTTTCTGATCCTTTTGATAAAAATTGCTAATCCCTCATAGCATAATAATTATTAAATTAAACCATTTATGGAAAATATCAATTATTTAATATTATAAATTATGCTTTTTAATGTATGGCGATGGCTTTTTCAAATGTGTTAAAAATTGAAACGATACATGGCAGTGGCATATCTACCTTAGCTAACAGTTTAACACAACACACGTCAGCTTTTCGGCGCTTACAATTATTATGAACGATACAATCACTTAAATGCCACTTGTCTGGTTCTACAGACTGACATGTCAGGAACTATTACGCGTGTCTAATAATTTAGCTGCGGACACGATGTCTATTTCTAGCCGCCGTCTCTTCAAAGCACAGCGAGTTGCTTAGCTATTAATAATTCAGGAACGTTAACTTAAAGGAATGGAAATTGGATAGATAATGCGAATACGATTGATGTCGCAAATTTCTCTTCGTATCTAGTAATTTTGGCGCAACTGAATGAACTATATAATAGTCTATTTTGTCTCAAGATATTTGTGTTAAAACAAACAGAAGCTAACAAATCATAAGAGTTCATTGTTTAAATGCAATCGATACTAATATTATAAATGTGAAATTAACTCGGTATGTCAGTCTGTTTGTTACGCTTTCACGGATTAACCGCTGAAACAATTTAGATGAAATTTGATATGGAGATAGTTTTAGTCATCATGCCTTTAATATCAATAATAAATCATGCGGTTCTACGACTGTGCTTAACAACATCTTGAAATAGTTTTTAACGTGAACTTTTTTACAGTTCGATAATTTTAAGAGCCAGCCTTTCAAGTTAACTGAACTGGAATGATCCTTGAGATCGCTTCGCCGATAGTTAAAGATTATTTTCTCGCCAACGCGAGGTAACAGCGTTTCACGTTTTAAAAGCGACATGGCTGTTTATTTTGATTTGTGCATCTTAAAATCTCTGTTTGACACAAGTAATATATGGATCTGCAAGAAGGTACATAGTGATATTAGAGTATAATCGATAATTTTATCATAATTATTATCATTACTAGTTTTACCTTTAAATATTAAACAAATTCCCGTATTTTTTATCTTAATAATTATCATATTTCTTCTCACTGGCGAGTGACAAATTTCTTTTGCTCTCTCAAAGCAAAGTTAAAACCAAAGTTTAGAGCCAAAAAGTTCATCATTTTTCGTTTATAAATCAAGTACAGACTCCTTGATAATGATGAATAAGTAGGGACAGCCATCAATGTAAGCAAATTTGATGGCTGTCCTTTTCTTAATTTGGTGAACCATATAGCATTAATTTATTTAAATAGAATTCTTATAAGCAACATGCAGTTGTAGCAGTTTGGGTGAATTTCAAAAATATTGTGTTTAGTTAACCTCAATACACCGTTGGCCTATAGTATCCTCAAACCAAACTGACGACTGGGGCAATAAAACCTGGTGATTGTAGGACGGTAGTATGAGAGTGAGAGAGTATATAGTAATGTGAGTCCGCTCCGTAAGACTATGCAAGTGGGAGAGAGATAGCGATCCTAATCTTTTTATGGCCCCAGTCGTCAGTTTGGTTTGAGGATACTATAGTTGGGAGTGACCCTGCCTCCGAAGCCAGCGGTCCCCGGTTCAAATCCCGGTAAGGGCAGATATTTGTGTGATGAGCACGAGTCTTTGTTCCTGAGTCTTGGATGTTTTCTATGTATTTAAGTATTTATTTCTCTGTCTAAGTATGTTTATCGTTGTCTAGTACCCATAGTATAAGCCTAGAGCTTAGTTTGGGACTAGGTCAATTTGTGTGACATTGTCCCGTGATATTTATTTATTTATTTTTAATTAAAAATCCTTTTATTTTTGATCGTGTGACAAAAATCAACCACAGTAAAAGAACGATACGCTATGCCTAAATTTAATAAAGAAGCAATATTTCTACAATTTACCCATTTTTCTTTTGTACGCCTTTATAGTCAACAGCCTGTAGGTACTCATGAGCTGTGAAGCTGTATTTAAAACATTCCCTTAACAGACTCCGGAACTCCTCACCCTCTTAGTCACGCCACTCAACACTGCTAAATATAACGTTAACGAAACTAAATTATCAGCACGCATCTCATCTTGTGCGGTCCTAGAGCTTGCAAACGAATTATCCGTGTGGCGAAAACGGCTGGTAATGAAGTCAGACCCATGAATATATGTACACCAATAACATATAATATACGCCAGTTTTCATGAAAACAGGGTCCCGGTGGGCATAATAAACGTGGCTGTAATTGACAGTGAAAATTCCACCGTAGATGAGAATAACACCGCCGTGTGGTTTCTCTCGTGATATTTGCGAAAATGTGGCCAATTAGTCAGCGGTGGGCGTCGTCGGTACTCTGCCTCCGGCAACGACGCCAGTCGGTAAATGACTCTAGGTGTAAAAATTGATAAAATAAATTCACAACGAGGAACTGCATGCGATAAAATCGTTACTTTTAACCCGCGTCGACCAATCAAAAGCTGTAATTCCTTATCGTAAATCCTAATTTAGGTTTATGGGTCAATGAAGAGGTGTTTATTGGTTTAAAAATGAAATCGATATTGCCTTAAGAAATTAAACGTAAATGGGGGCTTTGGTATACCCATGTACCAAGATAAGATAAGGGATAAGTTCGCCTTTGTACATTAATTTCTTGTATCTTCATTGTATGTTTCTGTTTTATTTTGTACAATAAAGTGTTTACATACATAAAAATACTGCAGTTTCTAACCGTAATAGGTACTGTGTAGAATTTCATCTACAGCACTGAAATAAATAAGAATTTTAAATCTCATTCAAAATTCGAGCCCCGATTCACCTGTAAACGATATTCTAATAATATTGCTGACAAGTTGAAAAAAAAAAACTAGCTCTTGCATGAATCTTTGCTATATGGTGTTTTATTTTAACTGAGTACAAAAAGTCAAAACATAGTGGTATAATCAGCTAAAAATTTACCGTGTAAAGTGAGCTACGTAAATTCGAGTTGACACGTAAAGGAAATATGTTCATAAATCACGGCGATAAGGAATGAAGTTAACGTCGCTGAAACCGCGGTAAATGACTTACGATGTGCAGCTGAAACTTTATCCTAATGACACCCAGACGGGTGTCCAAACTGTAATAATTTATCTTTGCTATTAATTCAATTTGTTTTAAAAGCTTGTGATTTACATTTTAAAAGCTCTCTTGTTATTCATAAAACAAAACACAAAAATCCTTTTGTAAACTATCACAAGGAAAAGCCTAAATTACTCTTACCGAAGTGTAGGAGCAGAATATACCTACCTACTAGGTGGTAATAATGCTCAGGGTTTCTCTAATGCCACCGCATATAAAGCAGGATATTTTATCATAAATTTACAGCGAAGCACACTGGAGTTACTCTTTAACGCTACAAATTATAATCGGCTCTCCCTCCAAACTTTATTATAATGTAGTAGTTCAAGTTATCTCAAATCTCAAATTTTTGATTCGGTTTCACGGTAATTCCAAGATTCTAAAATACCAAGATTATTGCTAGTCACCCATCAGCTCTCACTTTTTAGGACTTCCACATATTCGCGAGGCACACGTTAAACTTATGCATAGCTTCATTATTCGTAATGGCTTATGTTCGCCGAATATGTAACCGAGAAAGTTTTTTTTTTATGGTAAGGAGAAGGCACACGAGCACTCAGGCTATACAGTACCTAAGTGAAATCTGAGACCCATAAACAATTGAATTCTCAAGACTATAATCATAAGACTGCAATACCCCAAATACGTTGCCAACTCTAAGGACTAAGATGGAATGCCTCTATGCTAGTCATTTCACCGGTTGTCTTATCCCCACACCGGAACACAACAATGCGAACACTGTTGCTTGGCGGTTCGTTAATGGATAAGATGGTGGTAGCGATCCGGACGGACGCTGCACAGGGTCCTACCACCACTAAACCTCTAGCTTGTAGTTCTCTCATGCGCTTCTCGATCAACAATAATCGGCGTATAAGTAAACTACAATTATATACTGGTATCTTTCTCCTAAATATAGCTGCGTCCCTAAACAAGATGCATTCAATGAAACTTATCGTTACCAAAAATGTATACGAGGCGCTTATATGTCAATTTTATACGTTAATTTACGAAAATTGTATAAACTCATCTAGCTTCTATACTTTAATTTCATCGTTGTCATAGTAGCTCTCATTTACTTGGTAGTAGCCGCTAGTAAAGTTTTATTTACCGAAAATTTGAAGGCACCAAAGGAAATAACCTCTGCTCGCGCAGCACTAGGAGGCGACATGTTCCGCCAATTTCACGCCGCCTCGCTCGCGAATGCATTCCCATATTACACGAGGACAGGGGAACATTTACGTACACAGCATCAAATTAGCCTCTATTTACCTAAAAATAAAAGGTACTAAACGTACATTACAGTACAGTCGTGCTTTTAACGTCCTGTCCTTTAGAACTTGTTCAGACACTAATAATGAAGATTTTACGGAAAACCTAAAATTCTACATACTATACCTACTAGCCTTCACCAGTTAGAACTCTATTAGAGATTTTTCCTTGACAACAATTACATTTTACTGAATTAAAAATACATGTGGTACCTATTCCAAGACATGGACTAACTATGACTGTGTTAGATTTCATTTTAATAAGTTGAGTAGTTAATGCGTCTTTATAATGTAACTGAAACAATACCTACTTATATATAATGTTCAACGTAGAAACATGAAAATCGAAAAAAGTATAATACTTATACCTACTCTTGTAGTAAGCACCAGGAGGTGCGCTAAGAAACGATTTCTTGAAATTGAACACCTAACGGAGAAAAGCTGATAATTAATTTTACGTCTACAAAGTTGCGGCATCCTCTAGTATTCTCACAAGGTTGAAATTTTTATCGAATCTATAGGTGATACAGTTGGCTTCGGTGTATTGTCTGATTGGAGCCCTACCACGTTCTGGCTCTCGCAACAAACCCGTGTTAGATACATAGAGATTTGTTATTTGCTTCTAAAACAATTCAAACAGCTTTTTTTACCACGCGTTGGGATAAAAAGGAATATATTAGCATTTACCTACTCTAATTTCCATAACCCTCTTCGAAGCGCGAGGGAAAGTGGGTAAAAAATATTGGAAATGCAAGGTGTTTTATTCCGGTTGAACCCGAAGCCCTACGTATACGTTGGCTATTTTATGGGGGACTTATGCTTGGTTTCAATTTCAATATTACGTGGCGTATTTTGTTGTGTTACATAAATTGTTACGTCGAACACTTGTGGAAGACTTCAGTAGTAGAGAGTAGAATATACTACCTTCGCTGCTTTATTACGTTAGTAGTTTGTACATGACTGAAAAATATAAGGTGTTGGTAGTACCTATAATAAAATTTAGATCAATATAACATACATTTACATTTAATACTAGAAGTTCGAAGTAATATTCCTATTGTCCCTTTCACTGTCATTTAGAAGAAATAGAATAAAATATTTAAATATTATGGGATCTAGACAACAATAAACATACTTATACATATAGATTATTAAATACTTTTTTCAATTAATTTGAGATAGTCTTCAGAATTGTACATAGTGATGACCACAAATGTAGAAGACGCAAACCGTGAAACTTCTACAATGGGTGAATACCTATGAAGCATAATTTAAAGCGAATTTCAGTTCATAAAGAGGAATACGTGCCGCACCGCTTCGCGCCCGCCGTCGACGGCCGCCGAGCAAATTGCGCAAATAGTTCCGACCGCCACAGATTAGCATAAAATGAGCTATCAATATAATAACCTTAGAGTAGGTATCTGCTGGCTATGTTGGCTATACTTTGGAAGTCTTGCAATATGAACATTTTATTTTGTATTGACGAAAAGTTATTTGTAGAGAATACGAATAGCTTCCCGATTCCTAATAAAATGCTAGTTTAGTTTTTGCATATTTTTTCAAATATTTACTTACAAGATATTGGGAAAATAAAGTGTGCAAAACCTACTAGAAAAATATTTTTCTAATAATATTCTGTTAAGAGGATGCTGCCCTCATTAGCCAATAGGCAGTATCTCGAATTCAGTAGCCAAAGCAGATTCAATCCTAATGCTTAGGAATAAGGTTTCATTTGCTACAGGAGTTTTGTCTGAGATACTGCAATATTTGTCTTAGCAGAGCAGAATATTAGGTCTCAAAAATAATTCATACAAATTAACCTCCGGGCGATAACGTTTCTCACCCCTAACTTTAATCCAATTTCCACGATTTTTAATATTTCGTAGTTCTCATGAAAAACTGTACTAGGTCTGTACGTTTCCGTTTCTTTTTTCTTTTGGAATATCTACAACATATTCGAAAATCGTAAAAATGTAATGTATTTTTCTTGCTTCATAGTCCTCTTAATGGTCGACATAAATATAATGTTTGCCTCAGTAATTATTTTATTTCACAGCATTGGTTATTATTCAGATTCGATAAATTGGAGTTTTGAGATAGGTACCTAAGTGTGAAGGAATGAAAACCTAGACTCTATTAGCTATTCGTGAATATGTATAAAATAGACACAAGTTAATAATTCCATTTGCGAATATTTTCAGATGATTGGAATCAATTTACATAGCAAATTGATTCGATTTACCAACGCCCCGCAACCACTGAAATGTAATGGACGATAATAATTGTCAGGCGTTATCCAAATAGACGGCGTTACCCGCAGAGTTTACCCAATGTTCCCAAATGATCAGAATTGATTGACCGGAGGGCATGTATTTAAATAACGTACCTAACCCTAAAACTACATTTATCACTTTTAAGACTTATATTTTTTTTAACTGTCTGTGTATTTTTTAGCAAAAATACACCAAATATTTTTGGTTGAGTTCATTATTTCGTTATATGGTGCTGGTTTGATGGATTTTCATTGGTTGGATTGGAAAATATTCTTAGCCAGTCCACGAAGGTGATGTTTTGTGACCCGAAAACAGGCCATCTTTGACAATGTATCCTAGCAGTATCGCGAAAAGTACTTAACTAGAGGTACCTATATGTTCATTAATTACCACTTGATGTCATGTTTACGATATTATGCTGTTTATGTACAATGTATTCGTTTTACTTAAAAAATATATTTTAAAAAAAGAGGAAAAATGTAAAATGTATAGTTATGTTAATAATTTTAATTTACTTAGTTACGAATGACAGAAAACCCCTTCAAACGAGGTCAAAAACTGTTTGAGTTAATTGTGTGGAATGAGCACGCAAGTTCATTGATTCGGCTTCAATCACCACAGGGCTTCGAAACGGAGATAATTATATAACAAAATATTATGTATAATATGCAAATTTAGTCTACGCTATATTATGTTTGGTAGATAGCCGTTTTGATAAAGTAATAAAATTCAGACCAAAATTTGCGTTTCCAAAGGATTTATCCAAGCGCAATAAACCTCTAAACGGAATATAATTTACGCAAAAACTTGTAATGCCTCCTGCAGATAATTATTTAAAAATGTTTTTTCACAAAGCGACTGATAGGTATAGTTGACCTTATAAGGCGCTGCTCAATTTAGTGCTTTGTCACTTTAACGTCATGTTTAAACTGCTGGACTAATCTGTCAAAGGTGTTCGCGACAAGGTACAAAAGTGTGTAACTAACTGTAACTGTAATACACTAAACTAACTTCCAACCAACACAAAGAGTGTCAGTTGACATAAATGGCCGCACAGCAGCCGGCTCAAAATTAAAATTCACTTTACGAATAATAACTGCAAAAGGGAGTCCGAATTTTAAGCAGGATATATAAATTCGTTTAAACTGTAACCGTCTGTGTGTTTGAGCCGCCGTGAGTGAATTTTCCCTCAGTTAAATAAATCCCTGTTACACGCCCCGTACATCTACGAGTATCTCTTTGCGAGCACGGAACATGGTAAGTAAAGGAAATGCTTTGCATATTCAGTGCCTGGGTCGCTGATTTCTATATAAAATGCGTCAGTAATAGAGTTCTTGGCACAGAAGTTGTCAAGCTCTCGGGATCGTGCGACAGCTGTTGCCGTCTGGATTGAATGCAATCCTAAAATATCGAGAGCATCCAGACAGTTACTTAGATATGTCAATAACCAACTACTAGGACACTTTACTATTCTTTATGTGATAGAACATCTAGTACGAATATATTGTAGACTATTTTACTTTACTCGTAATTTGTTAAATTGAAGGATTAAGTTCAAACCTGCTGGCCTTGCTGCTCTTCTAAGTATTTTTTTACAATACAATGAGGAGATTGAAAACAACACAACTCGATAATTTGGAGCAATGAAAAGCTATCCTATTTTTTTTTATCTAGCAAAAACGTTTTATGCAAGACAGATAAGCTGTACAATCGTATGCATCGCAATATTGCTTATAATATTAGGAGTCTAACACAGCGGGTAGTAACGGTTAATGGCTCTTTGAGGTTTCATAAAGACAAACGTTCATCCGTATCTTATCAGATATTTTCATACCTTCGAGAAATAACTAAATATTTTTCTGAAGTTTTTGAAAAGTACGTTCTATCAAAATTGACTCGCTCATGCATGTTATTCTTTTGCGTTGCAAAAAGAGAAAATGTCAAACTAGGTCAATGTTTCAATTTCCTCGGTAATCCGAAGGCTCTCTAGGAGTTAATGCGAGCAACATCAAAGGGGATTTTCTGCGGCTTACTTAGGCTATTTATTGCTTCTTTCTTCTTCTGGGTCTACTGCGGTCTAAAAGGCAACAAGACTTTAAATTATAAATTTGATGCAGAAACGTAAGAGAAGTACTAATGGTCCTATGGGCTATTCAAATACTTTATTAAGAAGCTTCAATTGTCAATATTGTGGCTAACATTTTAAACCTAATAATATTAAAGGACGCCTATTTGCTAATTTTACAAACTTAGCTTAAGTAGATTTATTTCCCTTAAAACTCATTCATTATTCCTTAAAAGCTATGGGAATGTTATTTTAGAATTGAAAATGAGGTTCTAAAATGTTCTATCTTTATAGTACCTAACGAATTGAACGCGAGCTGAGCCTATAGTCAACATATGTTCGTTTTGTTTTTAAACCAATCGCGTCACTGGTAGATCATGCGTAATTCGAAAAGTCACGTGATCTACCAGTGAAGCGATTGGTTTAAAAACCAAACGAATAGAACACGCTAGTTAGCGAACGCATCTCGGCTAGGGCCTCAGTAGGGCTAGACAAGTTGCAGTCGATTATGTTTTGATTGAAAAACATATGGAATTGACGTAAGCCACCGAGATAGTACCACGTGACCATCTCGGTGGCTTACGTCAATTCCGTACAATTGTTTATTGAAACACAATCGCTATCGATTGTCGAATGCATCTTGTGTAACCCTACAGGTCTTTTGACTCTTCATTTTAGAGTTTAGAGTTCGAAAACCGTAAAAAGTTTCCCATTTGTTTAAACTTATGTTTTTCTTTCGGGTATGGTTCACGTATAAACACGTTCAGAGCCATTACTGTTCAATTCTAGTACAAAATTAACCTGATGTATTTCTAGCATTGATTGTGTTTCGACCGTTTATCCCGTTGTGTACGGTTAACTTAACAAAAGATTAAGCGGTTCAAACTTTTTGACATACTCCATCCACCCACATAATAACACCAGACAATCTTATTTATCCGTGTATTATCTCAAATACTCCCTCAACTTTGTCACGCACTAAATGTTCCACTTCATATCACGCCCCATAAACCATGCTGCGATACGGTTCGGGGCAAGCGGGGAAATATGCTTACAGTGATTGTGCAAACTGTTCTAAACAATCTCGCGATATATCACAGGAGTGAAATATCGCATAACTTTTAAGATTCGGGTGTAAGGAATAGATGGCCAATCACGTCAGGCATACCACAGGTTAACCGCTGGGGTTTTAGTGCAGGTATTCTGGCGGGCCTCGGTTGGCGAGTTCCACGTGCACTGACACTGCAGAACAGAAAAAAACGTTTCGAAATTCTATGTATCGTTAGCTAGGTAATATCAAATAGAATCGTGTTGTGGTTATGTCATTTTATATAGAATAGAAAAGGGAGCGTTTACATCTCGTCTAGGCCTTCAGGTTACACGGGTTCCTAGAATTAAAAAAAAGAAAAGGTATACCACTTTATGACCTTGGATCAAAAACTATCAGGCAGAACTATTCAAAAATGCTATTGTGGGTACAAAAGCATTTTTGAATAGTTAAATAATAGTAATACAAAAAAAATATTTTGAATGTATTCAAAATGTAGCTACGAGATGTCCCTAGTCCTACGATGTAGTTTAAAGATGCGTTGCTTGTTACACAGGTTTACGTCAAAATGCATGCCCAAGTAGACCACCAGCCAAACGCAAAGCAAATTCCTAACATTTTACTATCATGTGGCCATGTGCCTAATAACTTGGTAACGTAACTAAGTAAGGAGTTAAGTTGATGTTTCTAGATGCTATAGGCCAAAATGGCCAAGGAAATATATGGCCTTCACTTCGGGTTTTCCCTGGATACATTATTTTGCAAAATGTATACCAAATAATATTTATATTAATCCTATACTTAAACTTAATCAAAACACAACAAAAAAGCGTTGCAAACATAAATCCTCAACGACAATAAACGTACTACTACGTACGTGCGTCGACCGATCGATACAACGCCCGCTTGCATTTTATTGTCCCGGAAACAGAACCGCCCGACTTGTAGCTTGAACCCATTGTTTTCTAACAAAACAACGGTTTGCCTGTTTTAGGAAGTTGTCTATTCCTTTTAGACGACTTGTCCGCGATTATTATAATATATATGCGTATCGAAATATCGCATGAAAGGGTCTAAAATAAAGGAGTTGCTTTTTTTGAGAGTTACTTTTAATTTAAGGTAATTTTATTCACAATGAAGAACTAATTTAAGGAAGCTCAATTTCAGTGAGAATTCTACGAAAAACGTAGACAAAGGCGTCGATCGGTAAGACAAAGAAATCAGGAGCAAATAGCGTATTCAAATCGTGTTGCTAAGAACTGGCGCCAGGATGTCGGTAGCTTTTAACTTATCTAAGAGCAAAATTGTTTCAACGACATGCTTTTCAAGCCCCATATAAATAATAACATGAGAATGAGCGTTGAGAAAATGCTAGAGATATCGTCGCATCAAAAGTTTAATACAGTTGCAACATTATATTTTTATGCCTCAAACATCCGTAGCCCGATCTGCTTCAGAAGACAAATATTTATTTTGCCGGACCCTTCAATGGCTCGCGACAGCCACGCTTGGCTAGCTTTGAGGCAATATTGCCCCAATGTCTTATCACGGCATTCCACCTGACCTGAGCCGATCGATATAGCCCGTGTCTATTGGATAGTTGCCTTTAAAACAAATTAAGTTCCAGAGATAAATCGACTTAAGATAAATGCTCCCCTGCGGGTTAAGCAGAATTTTTACCGTGGAAATTGGCGGTAGAATTGAGCACACAGTTTTGCCGTGCTTTCTTTGTTCCTGGAGATTGTTCTTTTAATATTTATATACTTGTTTAAAAGCAGAACGGGAAAGTACTACGTAGACCAAAGATTTTTCAGGAATTAAATATTTGAAAACAAGTGTATAGTTAATGACTATACAATAAAACAATAAGAAATACGGACTTTGTCGAGTTTCGAATAAGATTAGAGATATAATAATGTCGTACACCAACAAGCATTTTGATAATACTTTGCCTAATTTTTAGGCGCGTCAACCTCGAAATTATATACAAAAATGCAATAAAACAACATTAAGAGTTCTCAAATCTCAGACGCTAATAAACTTCCCAATTACCGTAGCCTTTTAATGAAACACATCTCGTCTGCTGTTGTCACAAAGTTAACAAAACTTTACAGACGTCTGATTAATAGGGCCCAGATGTGCCGCCACGTGAGAAAATAGGGAATAGGGCTTCGAGACAACAGTAATGGAGTGTAAAGACACATACGACGGCTATTTTAGGAACCGAATAAACAAACACGACTTGTGCGAGCTCTTAGCTATCGAGAAGGAAGTTACACCAGTTTTTGTTCTCTTATCTTGTAATCGCATTTGGTTAAGTTCACAGTTAAGTTCGCTACATTGATTTGACCGTTGAACGTAGCAAATCTATATTGATTTGCACACTTATGTGTTGTTAAATTTCACTAATCTCTATCAACGGAATACATTAAACTGCAGTATGAAAATTAAAAGTTTCAAAAATCCTACCCAAAAGTTTTTGAAAATCAAATTTCTGCATCCTTACAAAAACAATCGTATCCAATATTATTTAACCGCAAAACACTGAATATGAAGTAGAAATGAAATAAGTGCAAACCATCTTCTCCCTTTTCCTTTACTCTAATTCTTCAATCGTACTTGGTTTGTATTTTGTACAAGTACCTACCTATTTTATTACGGTGCTGCAAGAATAAGACTATTGAAGACACCATTTGAGCTTGTTTTAGATCTACTTGTCCCCATTTGTTACCGATTCTACAAGTCACTTGGACTCTACACGTATGTGAGAAGAGCTACATATTTGAGTGTTTCTCAAAGTCGGTGTTATTTGCAACTAATGAGCTGCTCTTTGTATCGTTTGAAAGGGCTTGGTCCAAGGGATAACGAAGGTGAGGAATAAAAAGGTTCAAATAACGAAAAAGTACGAGTACGGTAAGTTTTGTACGGACTTGAGCTTTCCGCTTTTTTCGAAAGCTGCCAGGTGACAGGTGACACGTGTCAATTTGGTATACATTGCAAGGTCGATGAGTTGCTCTATATTACTGGGCTTCATAAAAGCTATACGCAATGTTGAATTGACAACCGTCAGTTTTTTTTATAGGGTCCTTGTCAAGCTTTGTGTGTGTAGTGAATAATAAGAAATATATGTTAATATGTCATTAATGATACTTATTGGATAGTTATAACAAAATAGATAAAACGTACATTCTCCTGAGATATAAAGCCAAGAAAGTAAATAAAGTCAGCGCCTCATAAACCTCTTATTAATATCCTAATGCTATTTCTCTGTTATTGATGACAGCTGTCGACTTACTCACAATATTAGGGCGGCTGATCTTGTGGGTATTTCTGGAGACATATTTCCTTAAGTGAAAAAATACATTCGAAAATGAATTTCTTCCGATCCAAAATATTATCATATATTAATTTGAGTAATGATACTGCTGATTGCTGCAGTTGTTGAGATCGTAAAAACTGAGGTGATGTTTTTTGAAGTTTTAGTTATTGAGACTTGAAAACACAGTTAAGTATTTTGCGTTTTTAATTAGTACAGTTGCGTTTAGGGTATGATATACCCACTTAGGATAAAAAACTTTATATGGAAACGATATCCCGTACTTACATGAAAGAGTTAATTTGCATTATACTTCGCGCCTCGTCCTCGAGATTAGTACCTACTATAGTTATTTATATACTTGTAGTATCGCATACTTGCTACCACTCCTGCACTTAGTTTAGAGATATAGATACTTAAAACAAGTTTTTTTTTTTTTTTTTTTTTTAAGGGTAGGTAGGTGCTAGCTCCGCCCTGGGCAATCCGTCGCCAGTCATTCGCATTTAAGTGCTCAACCACTCAACACGTATTGATTGTTCTCGCATAAATTCTTCTCTTCTCCATACATCATGCCAAAACGTAAACGTTCAAAGTCAGGCGATATTGAGCATTATAAAAATAAAATAAAAAAGTTAGAACGTAAAATTTGTGAGCGTCAAAATAGTGGCAATAACGAGCGGAATAATGAGTTAGAAACACCTGATGCCGAGGAAAACATCACAACTGCCGAGGAAAACATCATGATTGCCGACCAGGACCGTGGCACGGGTAGGTACCCGATGTAAAACTATTAAGTTATAAAATGTATTCACGTATTTACGTGTCGATGTTTCTATGCAACCTGAACAGTCGCTGGGACTGATTCGACGCATTAAATAAAGGTTTGCGTTCCTTCCAATGGGGATTGTAACCTAACCTAAATGATTTAACCTTTTATTTTATTTTTTTGCAACAACGCGTTAATTGGTCTATGATATTTCACAGACACCCCCGCGTTACGACCAGATGATTGGTTAATACCATGGCCAGAGGATTACAATATTAATATTGAAGCCACGGAACCCCAGCGGATTGACCCTCAGCCAGGCCCTAGCACCTCGATTGAGGAAGCTCCCGCGGAGCAATCTAAAGACTTAGATGACTTGGACACCGAGGCCCTAGAAATTCTAGGCATTGACCCATCGTGCAATGAAAAATTTGGACCGGAAATTCGCAACGAGCTATCAAGTCGTCTTTTGCACATAGCTCAAGAGGGTCTAAGTAAAGATATTCGTAAGGAATTAATTTCCAAATACTTATTACCGACCAATTGTGTTCAATTAAATGCTCCTAAGATGAACCCGGAAATTAAAGCTGCAGGTGGCGAGGCCGCCATGAAACGTGATAAGGGAATCGAAGGAAAGCAAAAACAATTATCAAGTGCAATAGCTTGTTTAAGCTACATCATAAATAACGAATTGAATTCAAAACCGAGAAACCATGAACTTTTACAGAAATTAATGGACATCGGTAGACTTTTGTGTGACTTACAACACGCCGATTCAGTCACTAGAAGAAATTTCATTTTATTTGGTTTGAAGAATGACTTGAAGGAGCATATAAAAAATACTAAGATTGACTCATATTTATTCGGTGAAAATTTGTCTGAGACATTAAAGTCGGCGAGGGCGGTAAATAAGTCAGGCGTTGAACTAAAAGCTGAATTAAGCTCCAATACTAAATACCAAGGACCAGGACCAAGGCTTTTTTTAAACCGCAGGCCTCCCCCCGTGGCGCGCAGGCTGCCAGCGGGGCCGGCGCCGCAAGCGCCGCGGAGCCGCGAGCCTGCCGCAGCGCGCGCGCCGCACCACCCCCCGCCGTACCACCCCCCACCGCCGCACAGACCGCCGCATGCGCGCTCATCGAGGATGTCATCGCAAGTTCATCCCGCGACGTACCCTCGTCGCCGATAGACACAGTTAAGTATGCCGGCCGCTTATCTCAGTTCTATTATCAATGGAGCCTCATTACCAATGACCATACTGTACTCTCCTGGGTGGAAGGCTACAAAATTCAGTTTGCATCACCGGTAGTACAACATACACAACCTACAAATCCTAGTTACACCAATAGTGAAAGAACACATTATTTAAAAGTCATAAATAACCTACTTAATATAGGTGCGATATCGGAATGTTTACCTTGTAACAATCAATTTTTGTCGGGTATTTTTTTAATACCGAAACCTAACGGTAAGATGCGATTCATATTAAATTTAAAAAATCTTAATACTTTTATTAAGATAGACCACTTTAAATTAGAAGACCTAAGAACTGCGGTTAAACTAGTGACACAGTACTGCAAAATGGCTACACTGGACCTTAAGGACGCTTATTTTATGATTAAAATTCACAAAGAATCTCGAAGGTACCTTAGATTTTTGTTTGAGGGTAAACTGTACGAATTTGCTGTCCTGCCGTTCGGTCTTAATACCGCACCTTACATCTTCACAAAAATAACAAAACCTATTGTCAAATTATTACGTTCGGCCGGCTACATGTCGACATTGTACTTAGACGATTGGCTTCTATTCGGAAATTCTTATCATCAATGTCTAAATAATATAGATATAACCAAAAGGTTATTAATTTCACTTGGTTTTATAATCAACGAACAAAAGAGTGCTTTAACACCGTCAACTAAATGCAAGTTTCTAGGAATGATTTTGGATTCTCATAATCTTCAGCTCTGTTTACCTGCTGATAAAAGGTTAAGAGTAAGGGCACAGCTAGAATATTTTTCAAAATTGAAACGTTGTAAAATTAGGGAATTTGCGCAATTATTAGGCTCGCTTGTATCCTGTTGCCCAGCCATCGAATATGGGTGGTTACACACGAAAGAGATGGAGCGTTGGAAATATCTCAACTTGAAAGATCACGATGATTATAATCAATTCATGACGTTATCAGATTCCCTTCAACCAGACTTTAGCTGGTGGCTACATAATATAGACCATTCAGTCCGCAGAATACGAACTGATGACTATCAAATGGAGATTTTTTCTGACGCCTCAACGAGTGGGTGGGGGGCCGCGTGTAATGGTCAGACTGCTAGCGGTCAGTGGTCGAGTGTTGAACGGACTTGGCACATAAACTACCTTGAGCTGCTTGCAGCCTTTATCGCTTTAAAAGTTTTTGCACGAAATTCCTTCGATTCTCAAATTCTATTACGAATCGACAACTCCACTGCATTAGCATATATAAACAGAATGGGCGGTATACAATACCCGCACCTCACACAAATTACACGCGATATTTGGAACTGGTGTGAAATTAAAAAACTATTTATTGTAGCCTCGTATATAAAATCTAGTGACAACATAATTGCAGATTTTGAATCACGGAGGACACACCCTGACATAGAATGGGAGTTATCTCCTTGGGCTTTTGACGTTCTCACTCGGTCATTTGGGATTCCTGAAATTGACTTGTTTGCCAGTCGCATCAACAAAAAATGTGCCACATATATTTCATGGCACCGAGATCCAGAAGCACTCGCCATAGATTCATTTACCGTGTCGTGGTCAAACTATTATTTTTATGCTTTTCCCCCTTTTTCTGTAATACTGAAAGCTTTACGAAAAATAATTACAGATAAAGCACGAGGCATCATGGTTGTACCCTGTTGGCCAACTCAGCCATGGTACCCACTATTTAGGTCTCTTCTTATTTCGGAAACTATAACTTTTTCCCCGAAAAACAATGTCTTGTTGTTTCATTTCAGCTCCCAGCGGATACGGAAGTCGATTACCCTGGAGGCAGGCATATTATCCGGATCGCATTGTCCAGGAGAGGCTTACCAAAATCATCTTTAGAAATTATGTTAGCATCTTTATCATCTAACTCCATTAAACAGTACGATGTTTGTTTAAAAAAATGGTGGGTATTCTGCAAAACTAATTCTATTAATATTTATGAGGCGTCTGTTCCAGCAGTTATTTATTTCTTAACTCAACTATTCAACAATGGCTGCCAATACGGAACACTAAATTCATGCAGATCGGCTCTTTCCCTTGTATTAGGTCCAGTACTTACTAGTGACGATAGATTAAAAAGATTTTTAAAAGGGGTGTTTTGACTGAATCCACCACAACCTAAATACAACGCTACGTGGGATACTAATCTTGTATTGGATACATTGAACACCTGGTACCCTAATGATAATTTACCTTTTGATAAACTAACCATTAAAACCGTCACTTTATTAGCCCTGTCAACTGCACAACGTATCCAGACTTTGTCTAAAATTAAAATCAGTATGATTCAAAATATTTCACAGCGCATAACAATAAAAATACCGGATATTTTAAAAACAACCAGGCCGGGATGCAAATATCCCATATTACATTTACCATTTTTCGCTGAAAAACCAGCAATATGCCCAGCTTCTACTCTTATTTGCTACATAGAACAAACTTCATTAATTAGATCATCTGACACACTATTCATTGGAATTAGAAAACCTCATAAATCAGTTGGGTCCCAGACGCTTAGCCGCTGGATCAAGCGCACGCTGGGCGAGTGCGGTGTGGACACAGCCGTGTTCGGCGCGCACAGCACGCGGCATGCGTCCACGTCGCGCGCGCACTCACGAGGCGTAAGCCTCGACGTCATTCGTAACACGGCTAGCTGGAGTAGAAACTCAACCACCTTTGCAAGATTCTATCATAGAACCATTATAGATAACCATGATGACACTGCCTTAGCAGAATCAATATTTATGCAGCGTTAACCAATGACGTACAGTTTTACATTGATTGCATTTTTTTGTTATTACTTGATCGTTACTATAAAACAATTATGATCATTATAATCAAAATGTGCTATTATGACTATTATAATAATAATCATCTATTAGTACTTTTTATGGCTAGTATAGGCATAAAGTATTGTAAAAATAATATAATTAGCAGTTGTTAATTTTATAAAAAGTATATTGGTCACATAATAAATATTGTTTCACATTTACACCTTGGTATATTTTCTTATTGATGATATTCCCGTTCACATACTCTCAAGGTCTACAAGTATATAAATAACTATAGTAGGTACTAATCTCGAGGACGAGGCGCGAAGTATAATTAATGATTAAACGAACTTACCTGTACGTGAAGTTCTATCATAATTATACGAGCGCCGAGTCCGAAGAGATTAGTACATCCCCCCCTCCCAGTGTTTTTGAACCCTATATGCTTTTCTCGGAAATACATCAATAAGTTTTCAGGTGCAGATTAAACTCTAAACTAAATGACTGGCGACGGATTGCCCAGGGCGGAGCTAGCACCTACCTACCCTTAAAAAAAAAAAAAAAAAAAAAACTTGTTTTAAGTATCTATATCTCTAAACTAAGTGCAGGAGTGGTAGCAAGTATGCGATACTACAAGTATATAAATAACTATAGTAGGTACTAATCTCTTCGGACTCGGCGCTCGTATAATTATGATAGAACTTCACGTACAGGTAAGTTCGTTTAATCATTAATTATTGTGTGAAGCTTTTCTCGCGGAAAAGGCCATTGCTAATTAAAGCATTTATATTATTATACTCACACTCACATCATTAACCTTCTCCTTAACATGGTACTTGGTATAACTTTAAAGATTTGCATACGTAGGTATTTACAAGAACCCTTTTTTCGATGCAGCCCCTTAAAAAACCGAAGTACCACTTATAATTAGCCTATCTAGACTGCTAAATAGCGTATACACTGCGTAGGCAGACTGTAGTTACGTCGGGACCATTGTGTGACAAGAGCCCTACAGGTCGCCGCCTAACTACCAAGTCCCACGCCTCACTTCTAGTGTTATCACAACGAAAACTCTAAGTCATATGGTTCAAGACTCAATTTTCTATACAATGAAATAAATCATAACATCTTCTGATAGGAAGGCAGCAGGATGTCTCCGGTGCCACTTCACACCGTCGACTACGCAGCTTATTGCTTGACTTTATACGCGTTGCCGTGTAACTATTTGCACCAATATTTGTAGACAACACGCTGTTCTTGTGTTTTCTCCATTTAAATTACAAATATCATCTTTAACAAAATAAATAAGTTTCAATGGCTTTAAAACTTAGTTAGTCAAGAGATCCTAAGGTAATTGTAAAAAATCCTTAACGGATTTACTTTTCCTATCCCAGACTTACTACCGTATGTGGGTAATGAAATATTTCAAGATTGATGTAAGGATTCCCTGTGCAGCTGTGATCAATAAAGCTGAAATTTTGCATACGTAGGTATGTGAACCTGAGAGCAATGCGATGTCATGTTTAAGATTTAGTGATGGAGTCAGAAGGTGGCCACATACTCTCCGCTGTAGTTACTTAACGTTGATTAAGTGTCGACTCGGTAGCTGGGACTTGATAAGCAGTGAAGATGTTTAATATGTGTGACACACGCCCTTATTCCAGTATTTTTAAAATTTTATAACTTAGGTATGTAAAATCCATCGGCTTTTTGCTAGTCAACACTTAACATAGATGGACACATGTGATGGACTTTGTTGTTTGATGATGACCAAACATATTTCAGCCTTAGGGTGGTAGACAAGTTACTCGGCCGTGTACACTAGTTTCTGGCCTATTAAAAGACGCCAACGACGCATTAAACCTGTAAGGATGTAGTTGATCAGGACATTGTGTAAAAAGTCGGTTTCGTAAGAATGAATCGGTCTGTTCCGCGATCTGCTAAATTACGCGATTTATGTAGATGTTCGTAGATGTAAACTAACTTACGCGCTGAGACAATCAAATAAAAAAGCTCCTTACTCCAAAGATATACGTGTTATGTTGATGATGTTGGTAAATTGGTCTAGTTCAAGAGTAGGCGGACGCGGAACGAGACTGCGTGTCGCCGACCGGACGATACCCGAGGCGATAAATGCATTGAATTGCTGTGCTACTAAAAATACATTTACCCAACTGCGAATACTTGGGTTTTTTGAGTAGTAACTATAATTAGGTAAGGCTCTTGGCTCTTGCTCTATCTAAGAACAAACAGGTAAAGATAAACTTGTCCGAATTGGCTCAAACAATACTCAAGATAGGTGGAAATTCAGTCACATTTCACCAAAAAAATCATTGTAACCCAAGAACATAATTTAAATGTAGGTATTGTATATTTTATCTTGCCAATCTTAACGTTTTTGAAATTCGTGTTTCCCCCAAGAAGAAAACCAATTACTATAACAAATTAGACGTTATACGAGGGCAAGCTAAATCGAGATATAACCGACCACCTATCGGGTAACATTTTTCAAATTCAGAATGTTGAAAACTAACAGTGGAAATTAAAATTATACATTATTATTATAAAAAAAAAAAAAAAAATTAGTGTGCGTTCCGCAATAAGGGTTTTAGGTATGTGGTCCCTAAGGAGAGTGTTGTCATTCGACGTAGATATCTATATAGGGGATGGTAATAGGATGTCTAAGCCAGGGAATGTCAAAGACGCTTCCGAGACTGCAGCTGAGAAGTAAAATGTAATTTTGAAATAGGATTTCGCATCGAGGAATTCAAATTTAGCATCAAAAGTGAACTTTTGACTTCTCTAGATTTTATTGGCTATATTCAATGTTTATAGGGCTCGCGTTAGTACGACGTATCAGGTTATAGGATAATGATGTTCTGTTCTATTGTTTTGCTCGTAGGTTCACAATTCAATGCGTTTTCGTCGTTTCCCCCCGATGGCGGAGTGATCAATCAAACTGTTACAGGACTGTCGGGCACGTGAGGCTGCAGGAAGACTATAAATATATAAATTGGCGCTAATCGTCGACGATATTTATTCACCTTCACCGTTGTGGGTAGATAGTGAACAAATTTATTGAAATTATTGCTTGGAACATGAAATATTAAATAGAGAAGAGACTCAGGTAGAATTATCGGTTCTAATGTGGCCTATTGAAGATTTTTGTATGACACAAGGATAAGTCTCAGTGCGATTTTATATAACTACTAGTCTAGTGTCATAAGAAAGAGACTAACTTAGGGATAACTTAAACTTCACCGGGCCGTTGTTTACTTTAGACCAATAAGTTTTCCTACCAAACTACTTTTTATTTTTGTATGTACAAAATTTCATGATTGAGTAGATAAAAAATAACTTTAAAAAAACTTCACATTTATCCTAATTATGCTACATTGGATTGCAACTTCTATATTGCTATAGTTTTCTCTCTTATTAAGTGAAATCGTACTTACGCTTTTTTATTTTAATGCATTTGAGCTTGGCCTAATTAAACGTTGCCAAAACAATATTATTTCCGGCTATTTTCTGTATTACTATACTACTCTTCTTTTGACAAGATGGTTACAGGAAAACGAGACAAAACCAATCAGCATAAAAGACACAAAAATATTTTTAACCCGTGGAGCGCCATGGCATACCTATATATATGTGCATTAAAATATCAATTTTAATTCGAATCACTCTGATTTCCAAATTAAAATATCGTTACGAGCACATGTAGTTCATAGGGCGCTCCACGGGTTAAAGCAACGCAGTTTATAAATAAATAAAAATAAATATCACGGGACAATCTCACACAAATTGATCTAGTTAAACTAAGCTCTAAGCTATGGGAACTAGACAACGATAAACTTACTTATGTAGAGAAATACATACTTAAAATACATAGAAAACATCCAAGACTCAGGAAAAAATATTCACGCTCATCACACAAATATCTGCCCTTACCGGGATTTGAACCCAGGACCGCTAGCTTCAGAGGCAGGTTCACTCCCAACTAGGCCAACGTGTCGTTATGTTTTGATTTCATACAAAAATGATCAAAAATAATAATATTTTTTTAACAATTTTTTTTAAACAAAAGCTCTATCTAGTATAAATTTTACTATAATTTTGAGAATTATATTACATTGTTAGGTTTTGCAGCTGACTATACAAAAACTGCGCAGTGCCATATATTAATGCCCGGATATCGATGATATCCTACGTCCCCCAGCGCTGGCGAATCACGCGCATTTAAACTTATATGTACCTTCGTGTATACAGTTTGACAATAGCAATAAAAATATTTTCCGGAATAATCATTGAAACCGTACTATATAAAAAATTGAGACAACTTTTTACTGTGCACGTAAATAACACATACTATTGTACACCTCGTTCTATTCGGTGTTCGAAAATGAATCTCCTTTTATTAGAAATAAGAACTATATTTTGTTTTTACTAATGAAAGAGAGTCGAGATAATACAAATAATTCTCGTCATCAAATTGTTTTACTATACCTATGTACAAAAGTTTTATACATATTTTTTTTTACAATAGTACTTTGTGACCGAGGTTGGAAAATACGCAATTTATGGATAAGTTATATTATAGAGGGCTGAAACGAAGTTGAGGCCCTGTTTTGTTAATTGCTCTTTCCACCGAGGTGGACATAGTGCTGCTCTGAACTGCTGCAAGAAAACAGATAATATTAACAAATAAAAAGTAAAATTTACTTCATAAGAATGTGATATACACAAAATTATTAAAAGAAACGTTACAATGTAATAACGCTTTAGCGACCTCACGTGCTTGCTTTTTCTTGGGTTTCCCATGAAAGTTAACGTAAAAATTTACACATTTTTTTAATTTCTCAAGGAGTAAGTAGCACAATAATCAATTGATAGGTTTTGTCACGGTTTTCATTATTTTTTAGGGTTAGACAAAAGTGATATCGACTAATCTGAGAACAAGTCGGCAAAAATATTCTTGGCCTGTTTATACTCGTAAGTGCTGTAAAAATACAATGCACCTTGGGTAGGTTTACCTATACCTGGTATTCAAGTTCATTAAAGTACCAACATGAAGCTAGTATACTAAACAGTATTCATTTGTGTATCTACTAAAACGCGTAGGCAGGTACAGTCGAAGCCATAAATATTTTTACACTTTATTACCTTGTCACTTTCATTCACTGAGACAATTTCATATATTATATATGGAATTGACTGTACTATGTTTTTAAAAGTTTAGGAGGTGTTCCTCTAGATATTGCTAAGAAATCCTTTGAACTTATGTGGATGAATATCTAGGAAGCAGTAAGTACTGCTCAGTGGTCCTATCTATGATTAGGCACTTGTCAATTGCTGACATTAGATGGTTATTTTTCAATTTCGCTTGAGAGCCGGTGCCCGCCCCCATGCCAGGAGTACGAAATTGCTGCAATCCAGGCTCATCCCATTGTATTAGATCAGTGCTTCCCCCCGGATCGCGGCGAGCGGTGCGAATCCTGCTGAGCTGCGCTTGCGACGACTAACTTCTATAGGATGCAGAAGCATTGTGAAGTTTTGTAGTTGTGGGTTTGTGCTAGAAACACCATCATGAAGATCACGGAGTCCGTGGCCACTGACAGTGAAGTGCAACCTGATGAGAGGTTGGTTTTGATCATGTTATGCTTTGAGTTCTTTTCTTTGAGCAGTAATGAGTATTATGCAACCTGCATGATTGCGGTTCTTATTCGATGTCAATAATAAATATTTTTAAGTTGGCCTTCTCGTCGCGATTTTTAAAATAATATTAATAAACCCCGTGATGTTTTTCTCTTTATTTTAGATATGAATTAACATTAGTAAAAACTAAATATTTTTGTCCGGAAATACCGCCAAGACAACAAAATAAACACTTATATGTGTGTGGTACGCTCGGGATGTATGAATTGTATTGTAGGTGTCATAAAAGCGTAGGTTAGATAGGCATCCGATTTATACTATTATTAACACGTCCCGCGTTGCCGAGATTATTCTAGTGTTGCTATGTATCCAGGTATTCGTTCAGAATTACTTTATTTATTTATTTTATTTTATTTTGTACGAACATACAAATTTGAGTACAAAAGCTAAACTTAAAATTCTCTACCAGTTAACCCTACCTATAAAGATTGTGACAATACAATTTTTAACTCTGCAGGATTAGGTTCTTCTTACTGCTTTAGCTGCTGAATTACAACCGCGTCTAGTAAGGTGATTATGGAATCTGTTTTTACATCGCATTAGATCGTCCGTTAAAACATGGGGACGTTCAAGAGACGAGCATACTCTTTCTTTTCTCTAAGGCCGGGAAGGCAGCTGCAATACCGCGGCTGGTGTTGAGTTGCCCATGGGCAGCGGTGATCACTTCACATCAAGAGACCAGGTAGCTCGTTTTCCCCCTTAGCATAAAAAGATATAATATACATACATACATAACATCACGCCTTCATTCCCAGAGTGGGGTAGGCAGAGCTACAGAAACACCAACAACTCTAAAACAGCTTGTTAATAATTCTGTAACCACATTTTGCACAATCAGGCCAAGAAGTTTACTAGTGTATTAGTGACAGTATATCAGAGTTCTTTGCTTTTTATGAATATGATACTTTACGTTTGACAGTTAAGCTAAGCAAACACCGGTGTCTCAATGCGTATTAGCATAAAACTTGTTGACTCTCCGCCCTCGACGTGAAATGAAAACGACATTAACACGGGAGCAAGGTGTAATCGCCCTCGAAAGTGATAGATCGGTGCGAAATGATTCGCCGCTGTCCCTCGCCCTACTTCCTGTATTTTGTTGTAAACACTGGGTCGTCCTAAATCCCGGGGTCGTCGACCGCTTACCGCACTCTTAATACGCTGACAGGGGTGGCCGCGATTAATTATAAAATGCAACAAAATGTGAACAACTCACGCAACGCTCCATTCCGATGGTAATGAAATAAAAGGTGTTTCCGCGGCCAGTAAATCCTCGTGTTACACGTTGCATGGTCCAGTAGGCTGACATAATTATTTGAAGCCCCTGTATCTCACTACAGGTACGTGCTGGTGAAAACACCATTAAATTAGTAATGTAATTTAAACGGTGATTCTTTATTCATGAAATTTGCTAGATTAGCGTCGTAAAGTGAGATTAACCGCTAAACATCCTCATAACTTCTAACGCTTTTTTAAGCTCATGAGTATAGTTACGTTTTTTAAGGATACTGATACATGGTATTTTTGTATATAACCTTAATACATATTTGTACATAAGGCTTTTATTATTTATGGCCATGAATTTCATAAGGTAGGTACCGAGACAAAGGCGTTAAAAATGCGCATTTTCCTCGGAAATTGCAGCAGTAAGCACAAAGCGACGCAAATGCGCCTAATGGAGACATAATTACGCCGCCACAATGGGTGCTGTTTGGCTACAGGTGCTTTTGTTGTCACGGAATTTTGTTCATATGGCGTATATTCCCTCGCTAGTAGCTGTAGTTGTCGCGTTAACTAGGAAAAAAAAATTCTTTTGCTATTTTCTCTATATGCACACCCAAACAGACAAGGCTACCTTACTGTTGACGAAAAGTCGTACCTAATATGTTCATAAAAAACTATTGTCGCTACATTTTTTCTCAAGTTTACCTTTCGCAACCCGCTTTGATTAGTTTTGTTTCACGAATTTTTCTTTCCTGTCGCCTAACTGCTGCATGAAAAATAAATTACTTTTTATTGTGGCAGCAGCAAGTTTCGCGAGACTTTTTATTAAAAAATATTTCTTAGAGAATGCTCATTGGGACCGTTTTGTTTCAACCAGAGCCTTTGTGAATCTTCAAAACAAACAAGGCGTTGGTGTTTTCCAAACTAAGCGGAAAAGTGTGAGTGTGATTTGACGCGGTGAAAATAACATAATAGCCGAGCTCTGTAAAGGGTGGTTCTTTTTTATTCCATCACGTATGCCATAAAGAGTCTACGTATTTGTTTGTCAAAAAAGTAACATGGCTTTGTAAAAACGTTATTCAGGGGACGTGCCTTTTTATACTTCAAACGTGTTCGAGCATTCATGCAGCAAAATATATTTAAATTGCATGAGGATCCGTAAAAATGACAGGTCAGGAAACACTGTACGTGTTTATTTTACAAATTACTTAAGTACTAATTGTTTGGAGATTTTTGTGTAGATTTAATTGTGGTAGGTAAGTTATTCTGAGGCTAACATGCTAAGAAAGAAAATAAGTAGACTGGTATTTGCAATCAATATTCCAGAATTACAAAATGAAATATTTTGACCTGACTGACTTTTAATTATTATGTACTAAAATTTAATCAAATTCTATTTGGTTTTAAATGCATCCGTTATTGGAATCATGTGGATTCATTCATGTATAAATAAATAAAATAAATAAATCTTCATTGTATTTTTTCTGTTTTATTTTGTACAATAAAGTGTTTACATACATACATACATACATAAATATCCGAGGACAATATCACACAAATTGACCTAGTCCTAAACAAGTTCTAGGCTCTATTGGTACTAGTCAACGATAAACTTACTTATATAGAGAAATACATACTTAAATAGATATACGAGTAACATCCAAGACTCAGGAACAAATACTTGCCCATACCGGGATTTGAACCTGGGGCTTCGTAGGCAGGGTTCACCAACTAACGTGTCGTTGCTTTGACCTTATAAAAGCTCAAGGACACCGCCATTATAAAAACTAAATTACGTAAACGTTAAATCATTCGCATTTCAATCGCATTTGTGTAACTGGCCGTACCCAGCCTGTAAGCCGAGGAAAAACAAAGCATCCGGCGGCAGACGCCGTACCGTAGTGGCCATTGATCACGGCGCCGGCGTGCTAACGAAAGCGAAGGCTGCGACACCAGACACCACGGCGGGTCGGGCGGCATGCACAGCGGGAAGAAAGCTCATTTATTTTTTTATATCGTGTAGGTATATTAAATCGCTTTGGAAGACGTATGATTAATATTGTACATTCTAAAATACACGTTAATGTCCGAGTAGGTACATAACGATTAACGGTGGTTGAAAGGCAAACCGCTCCAAGCGACATTTTTTAAAGGAATTAGAAAAATCTGCTGATTTCAAATATATATAACACAAAATCACACATTTTGTCGTTTGGAGCGTTTTGCCTTTCAACCTTCGAATTAACATTCACTATAAAGCAAGAAGAATATAGATAGAAGTTTTGAAGCAGGTGTGCTGCCTTGTTTGCCTCTCAAACAATTCGCAGTCGAGCTCGTATTGTCTTGTTACCGCAAACCTCGACGCTAACTAGGTACCTACGACAATTAATTTTCGACCCAGCGGCGTTAGTGGATTATTTGAAATATAATACCTATAACTATATTTTGCCATATTTTTTGTTGTAAATAAGTATATTACCTGATCATTGGATTTATAAGTGATATACCTATCCCGTGGAGTCCAAAAAACGCAAAAACAGTTTAAATAAATGTACTTACAGTGCTAAACGGGCAATATTTTGCTAAAAGTAAATATTAATTTAATAACTTAATTAATTAAAGAATAATTTAATAAATTTAATGTTGTGTTGAGTACATGTACTCTTTCACACAATCCTGATAGGCTGACCTATGCAAAGTATTAATCCAAAAAGTAAGTAATTTCTAAGTTAGTTAGCATGCCGGTAGTTGTTTTAAATATTTGATCAGTAGCTCGAGCACGAACATTTCGATCATAAGTCACGTTTCGAATCGCCGAATTATTCGAAAACGTGTTAATGGGTCCTAGCCAAAATGCAAACGCTCCTAACGTTTTTCTTTTCTATCGTTCAAAATGTATGGGGTGACATTCTCCTGCGGTTCGATAAACCACGTGGTCGACTGTCATCCCATACATTTTGAGCGATAGAAAAGAAAAACGTTAGGAGCGTTTGCATTTTGGCTAGGGCCCCTGGGGTTCTATTCTAATCTGTAAATGCTTGTGTTGCTTTTGACATATTATCGCATTGTTTTTTGTATATAAGAGCTATCGTAACGTTGACAATATTATAACATGTTAAAGAAATATGGTTTGAGGCCGTGATACCAATTTTCATACACAGTTTTTCAATGAATGACGATGATTTAGAGATCCCATATGGGATAATATGTTCGCCTATATACATTAACTATATATTAATGCAAACATGTCTTGTAATTGTTATCTGCAATAAAGAATTTACATTAATACATATATACGATGCGTTAACGTTAATTACTCGTGCTCAGGAAGGAGTAAGTATTTCTTTGTGAATTATTTATTGGAGTCAAGCCTTTTTGAAGGAAACTAGTCCCTCAAGCTGTTCTAATTTGACAATTATTCAGATGAGGTCGTTCAGTCACCTTATCATCAGGAGTTCAGAAGCGAGGGTCTGCTCCAAAGGGGATTTACGGTGAAACAGTTAATACAAATCAGATAAATTTAGTCGTCACCGTCGCTGAAAGTGAGACCCGGACATAACAGTACTGACATAGCTGTATATTAGGCCGTAGATAAGGCGCAGGTTAGCAGAGACCCCATTTTTGTCTAACTCGCGTCGTCTGAACCATCTAACTATCTACCGCTCTTTGAAGAGACCGAGAACAGCATCTTACTTTGATGTCTCTTCAGAAGATTATTTCAAACAAGTTATTGAGGGTGATGCCAATAATTCAAAGTTAGCTAGTAAAATACATAGCTATCGTAGCTAATACTTTAAAAGCAAGGGCTAACCTGGAGACTAACGTAATGAATGATTGAATAGACAAAGTAAATAATATAAAAACGTTCAGTTGCAGTAAAATAGAAGACTCATAAAATATTTTAAACGAAATTTTACGTATCAATAACAGCTTAAAAAATTTACCGTTCTTGAGCCTTGTACAAGTATGTTTATGACAGCGGATCAGGAGATTACTCAACTTTTTCAATATTTGTCGGTGCTCCGCGTAGGTAATAAAAATATGTAGCGAGACTCCTCAAGGTGGAGCCCACTTACGAAGGGATACTCGTGCACCCAATTTGTTTCGTGAGCTTGAAACAGAATCCCGAGGCGGAGCGCGGGTAGTGGATTTCTCATTAAATAAATAATAACACAATTTGTATTTTTCTTTTTTGTAGGTGACTCAGATGCTACCGTTTTCATCAGGCAAAACTGCAGCATTTCATTAATATATTTTTATGGGTTTCTTTTCATAATTAAAAGTCATAACAAATTAGGATAAGACCTATCTGATTTTATATCATGGATGGTGGAACAGAATTGGATGAAAATTTATTAACTGTTGTCAAAACTGAACTGATCGGAGGGTCGTAGGAAATAGCTAGATGCGAGTAGCAAAGGACCGAATTCCATCTTTGTGGAAGGTCTATGCCCAGCAGTAGATATGTCGTGGCTGACACGATGATGATAGTGAACAACTAAAAAAACCTACATTTAACCTAAAACGCTGTCACCCTGTAGCTTACAACATACTGTACCTATAGGGCTGTCAAACCATGCAGCTTAAGGGAGATAAAGATATTTGCGTGGAAAATTTAACGACGGCAAAGTTTGAGGGTCTTCCCGCTTCGTAAAATACATTCCAGTTACTGGACGCTTGCAAAATACGAAGAAATACGCAATCAACGCCCGCCTTTCATGGATATTATTTTGTGTAAAAGTATATTTCTTTCCCAAGTATGGCAATTGGTACAGACTAAGGAAAATTGTCTTTCATAAGGGGTGTTCTAAAGAGACAAATGTCGAAAAAATTTAATGGTTGCTTTATTTACGTTCTTTTTTATTATTAGTCAGTGATTTGAAACTGGTACTGTTAAATCACAAAGGTCACAAAGGTCTCTACATTCTGAATTACTACATATTGAAGCTGATTCGGAAGACTGTTCTTTTATTTTAAATATCTATAAAACTACAGTTTTAAACGTCGAACTCTATTCTTGTTAGACTAGAATCGACTTTGACGATTATAAATGAAGGTTTACAGATTCAGATTCAGAGTACAAATATATAAAATAAGAGAACACTGAACCGAACGGGCCGCAGTGTAAAGTATCTACACCAAATATGTAGATGTTTTTTTTTATGAAATGGAGTGGATTACTATTAGGAAAATCTCCATTATTGTGACAATATAATTGACGGTTACCTACATTAAAATGACAAACAACTATTTGTATTTTGATTCCGTGTATTAAAGAAAGTGTTTCAAGACTGAATCGAATCGAATACGCTGTTACTAATTTAACGACTGACACTTTTTATGAATATGCTGAAAATACTAAAAGTTCCATAAACAAAAAGCATGACGCGTCACACAACTGTCACGTTTAATAACAAAAAGAAACACGTCGCTGTAAAATAAAGCCTTATACTACACGTAACTAACGCACGTTAAGGTTTAAAATTACACAACGTTTTATATATTTTAATCCTCTTACATGCGATGTGGGAATGTAATAACATGACAATCCAACGTACGGAAGGATTGTAACTGATTCGATTGAGCGTCCCTCGCCGGGTCGGTATTCATATCATTAAAACACAATTGTCCCGGGAATATATCGGATCGGTATAATTGAATGGGTTTTGTCACTAAAATATTAACAGGAGATGATTTAACGAGCGTAAACTAGACATGTTCAATCAGCAGGTTACATGTTAGATTTCGTTTATATACACATTCTTTTGCGGTTATAGGTACATAAGGCTTGAGGTTGCGAGTATTTACTAATAGTCTAAGATCCGAGTGTACAATGACCTTCACGGAACTGGTTAATGGATGAAAAGTATTTTATATTAAATTAAATATATGTTAAAAAATATATTGCAAGTGGGTTGACTAAAAAAAACAGACCAGGATATTTATTGTTTATTTTTATATATTGGGTAAGGACCAAATAGTTGGACCATAGTTAAGCGTAGTTAACCATACAAACAAGAAAAGTGAAAAAAGTTCCGTAGTGACACGAAAATTATCCCTACAAATGTATGGCTAATTTTCGTGTCACAACGGAAAAGTTTCATAGAAAATTTAATTGAATGAGTTAGCGTGGCCAACTTTTTGGTCCTCACCCTATTATCTGTGTGGTTGCCGGGTTAGAATAGTGCCAATCCATGTCTTCCCGTGGATGTCATAAGAAGCGATTAAGGGAATAAATGCTTGCAACCTGTCACTAATACACTGATAAACACCTTAGCTTGATTGTGCAAAATTTGGTTACAGTTTTTTTAGAGGTGTTGGTAATTCTGTAGCTCTGCCTACCCCACTCTGGGAAGGAAGGCGTGACATTATGTTTGTGTATGTATAATTATTATGATTGTATATAAAGGGAAATACATGTTTAGTAAATAAAAATATAATCTTTATTTAGTGTCCGTTCGGATTGCTATACTACCATTATTATATATTAACTGACCGCCAAGCATCTGTGTTCGCATTTTTGTGTTGCGGTGAGGGGTAAGGCAGCCGGTGAAATTACGACCCTATGGTCTATGCCTCTATAGGCATTCCATCTTGGTCATCAGGGTTGGCAAAGCATTTGAGGTCTAAGGATTGCAATTTTGAGGTTATAGTATTGAGAATTCAAATTTCTCAGATGTATGCGTCTCAGATTCCCTAACCATCAAGGCCTAACATGCTGCAACGGGACAAGATTTTGACATAGGCTAGGGACCGGGGGTTAAACCGTCTATTCCATACTACAACGCAAGAATAAAATGTTAAGATTTTTAATAAAAATGTTTTGTGTGACTTAAGTCGTTTTAATACTAAGCAACTTTAACTCCGTGGCCCGTGTGACTGTAATTTTCATAATTTCATTATAATAGCTACGTTTTATTTCACACTACTTCCCGTTTCACGTAATTGACACTAGTTCCCGGTACGGTGTGGGTGTGCTATCCCCACTGGTCGCCTGAGTGCTCGTGTGCCTTCTCATTGCCATAAAAAACAAAAATAAAATAACATGAGTGAAAAAAATACCATCAGTTGCTTAAAACGTTAAAAGGCTAAGTCGCTACTATGACGTTTCAAAAGAGTGTATTATTTGTAAACCTGCTTGAATAAAGATTATTCTGATTCTGATTCTGATTCTAAATATTTTTGGCTTGCTACAGCCAGCAAGATACTAGATTGTACAACAAGGGCATAAAACACACCATTTTATCTAAGACTTATTGTGGATAATTAAGTCGAGGATAAAATGAGTTTTAAGACAGAGTTAGGCACTCTGATTTTCACTTCGAATACGAGGAAATAAAACAGTTATAGTGTAAAAAACTTTTTCTTGGATTTAGGCGGCAATGCCTGCTCAACATGTTCTTTTGCATTTTTAACCAATAGTGTTTTCACTTGACGAAATTTTAACAAAATTCCGTAACACAACAAGTTTTGCGAAGAAAACAACTAATTAATAGTCCAAAACGAGACAGCTTTTTTTAATAATCCTTTTTTTTAATTCGTTTTAAATTTCAGTTTTATTAGATGCAACATTGGTGGCATATAAATTAAAGTAATTGTCTTCAAATAACAAGTTTATTTTTGCAGTCACCTCGTCTATTTGGCTGAAGGGCTTAATTGTCTTAGTGTAACTTTATGCACTAGTGCAAAAAATGCGATTTTATGCAGCCTATACCCAGCATAAAGAAGTACTTTACGAGCATGAGAAGTGAAAAAGTATGTTTATCATTGTCTAGTACCAATAGTGCTGTAGTTTATGAACAGTTTAATTTGTGAGAGATATTGGGATAATTAATCGTTGCCCCTTTATATTTTCCCTTCACTTTGCCACAGTTTTGTGTATATGAGATGTTGTAAAATAGAGCACTAATTTTAAAGAACAGGTACAACTCTGGTTTGTTTTGACAGCCGTCTACCTATACGCCTTTATCCAGGTGAGGTCTGAAAAACAGCTTCATATGTAGCTGAGTTCTGCACCTTTCTGCACCTTTTCACCAGAAATTTTCTTTATTATTAAGTAATTTAATACACAAGTACAATTAAGTTTTTATGTAATTTTTAATGAATTTGCTTGTTGTTGGTGAATAGGAGATTCTTTTTTTATGCATTATAGCTATCATTTACCTATTATGTATTTTGAACTTTTGGTATGTTGATACGTACCTGTGAGATATTGTCCCTTAGCATTTATTTATTTATAAAAACTAATTTACTTGACTGCTATTATAATCCTTGTCGTTCCAGTCGAATTCGACCTAGTTTCCACTAACGATCGATCCTCACTCAGGATACGTGAGTGATGTTTATCGACAAAGCATTATTGAAATCCCGTAAACGACATAGTTTTAGCTCAAGATTATATGTGATGTTCAAATTCAGGCTAAGATTGTGTTATGAGTTATGCAGCACGATGTAACTTTGGACGGAAACTTGGGATATGGAGAAGGACGCTTTGTAAGGGTCTGGAGAACAGATAACGAAGTTACCTAAAGTTACGTAACTTTGCGTACCACTGAGTTCTGAACTGACTTGCTAAATGGCGCTGGTTGATAAACCCTATGGTTTGTCATAAGTACTTTGAAATTAAACTACGTCCACTACACGAAATACATACATACATACATAACATCACGTCTTCATTCCCAGAGTGGGATAAGCAGAGCTAACAGAAATACCAACAACTCTAAAAATGCTTATTTATAATTCTGTAACCACATTTTGCACAATCAGGCCAAGAAGTTTATTAGTGTATTAGTGACAGGTTGCAAGGCCATCGATTAACAGTACTACAAGCCCTTATTCCCTTATTCGCCTCTTACGACATCCCCGGGTAGACATGGAGTGGCACTATTCTAACTTGGCAACCACACGGGGTCCGAAATACATAACTACATTTAGTTTTTAAGTAATGATCCATCCTACTATTTTTGGTTGTGAATTTAAACAAGTGTCATTAAAGGTCAATTGATTATTCTAGCTTTTGTCCAGTCATCTACTTACATATACTTTATTTTTAAATGGTTTTCTTGAATATCTTACTTGCATTAACCTTCGAGTTCCCAGGTTCATTGTGGACATTAAGTATACCAAATATAAAACGCACCCTACAGTTAATTCGACAAGGTTGCATAATACAATGTTACTAAAATAGCTAATCGGGGATTACGAGGTTAAATCAACTCTAATGAAGTTCTTCTTACCTACCTTTTACTCGTGGAATTCACAAAAACAATGATATGAAGTCATGTCAGTCACGATTTTGCTGTTACATATTTTAATAATCAACAAAGTATAGTCGACTGCGAATAAGAATAAGAAAATATTTGGTTTGGACTTTGTATGAATTAATGAATTTACTAACCAGTCAGTCAGCCAGGGCCTCTATTCTACTGCTTAATAACGATATCGCGTTTGACGTGTTTTAGAATCGTTTATGACTCAGTCCCCATTATTGTAAACGAAATAAGACTTATCAAAACATTGACAATACGGAAACACGTCAAAGACAATATCGTTATTACCGTGTAGAATCCCAGCCCATTTCGCCTTAAGACCATCTTATAAATACCTATAATGTTAATCAATTTGATTCCTATGGACTTTATTAAAGCAACGTTGTCAATCAAAACGTCACGTTGAGTCCAAAGTGGCCTTAGCATCAGATTAGTTGGTTGCACTTTGTTTAATTATTAACGTATAATTAAAACTTTGTTTAACCATAACGAGTTAAAATTAAATTGAACGGCTACTCAAATCGTTCCAATCGCCAATCCCTTTACCTGAAAGGTAATTTTGTTTGTTGTTGGCATTGGTAACGCGATCACAGTTTGATCCCATGATCTCTAGCCAGAGAGCGTTCGGCATGGGACTGATTAAAATAAACGTTGCATGTAATCCGGCATAAACCGTTTACGCGACGGGCGGAAATCGAACGCCACATTGGACGAGGAAATGGCGCTCGGCGTCTGCGATTCGATTTGTGGAATTTCCGTTGCGTTCGAATTTGTTGTTCTTATTTCAAGTTGTGACATTTATTTTTAATTTGCTGCCAGTATTATGTAATGGTTGTGAACTTCGAGTATGTGTGTGTATATTGTGTTGTGTACTTCGAGTATGTGTGCACAATCCAGTATGTAAGTCTGTTGTACAGTGGTATTACCATCACATTCACTTGACAGTAAAAGTTATGTCAATGTCGAAACATAATGGATTAAAACGAAGTGGAATTAAGGCAATTTAATTTATCTGCAGCTTGCAGATATCTTTCTGTTCTTGGGTTTTTTAAATAAATAATTAAAAGGACTGGGTGTCTTAACAAGCCGATTATAAAAATAAAATGATGAATAAGGATGGGAAGGTTTATTTGCCGATGGAGAGTTCGAACATTTCTTTTAAACTTTGATAATATTTTAGCTTTCTGTTAAGTTAAAGTAAGTAATATAAACTATGTAAAAACCTACTTTATTCAGTAGAATGAAATGAAAATAAATTGCAAACACAGTATCTTCTCCAGCAGTTTTAATTATTTCCATATTAAATTGCCGGTGACTATTTTATTCCATATTTAAATATTGATACTTACCAAATATATTGCTTTAATCTCGCTTTTCGAGCAATTATATTTCAATTCAGTATATACATAATTGCAATCTACGAACAAGATATAAATCTTTTAATTGTAGTCTGGACCCTCATTGAAACGCCGGCCGTCACCAACTCATAAACTATTAACGCCGCTTCTCTCCACCCGCTATTATCGCATCGCGATCACATCCGGACGGCTTGTTAACTGCTTAGTTCCGTAGCTCATTTGAATTATAATAGCTAGACGGACAAGCTTAGTGTTTTACACGTTCAATAGGAATGAGTCGGTATTCGGGAACATTTGGTACGGAGATCTGGGAGTTCGGTCTGTTAGTGTTAGGAGACAGAGCGTCTCTCCGAATGAGAATGAGTTTTTCCGAAGATTAGACGAAAAGGCTGGGTGGATTTGAATTTAATGAAGTCTCACATCCCGCACCGTCAGGCGGCCTGTGCGCTCGTTTGCTTTCTCCTTGTCATAAAAGGAATGCTACCTTTTCATCCGACAAAAATTCTTTCCGTGGGTTGGTCAACACGGACGGGACGTAAACATTTGTTTCTCATAGAAGGCTCTAACGATTTTGAAGGGCGTAGAATCGATCTCTACGCTTAGCACAAGTTGTAATTTCTCGCTTGTCGCTCAGTGCGTCTCTATCGTTACAGACTAGATAGAAAGGGAGATCCGAGCGATAAACAAGTCGCGGACCACTTGTGCTAGGCCTCCTGGCGGTAAATTTAAATCTCAAGACAACCGCAAGAGCGTGGATGGCAACTGTAAGTACTAGGATGGAATGATAGTTACCACTTATAGTTACCTTATACTTACCTAATTATACTGCTGGCTAAAGCTAAGCAAACTGACACAACGTTAAGATTTAGATAAATATAACTAAGTAATTGTTGTAATTGAAGCACCTCAATTATTTGAATGTTAAAGTACAGCATCTAGCCTTTTAAACGCCATGTAACATTTCTTACATCGATTTTATCAAAAAACAATAAAGAATCCGATTTATCGCGTCAGTGAATAAGCACGTTTTTAATTAAATTAAGGTCCAACTTTTAATTCTACCTACCCAGAGTTGAAAGAGATTTTTAATAAAATTTATTTCCCAGTAACGTAACAAAATTACCTTTCAGGTAACTCACCCACTGGAGTATAAAGCGTCTTAGCTAGTCGGATTCTTCCTTGATTCTTTATTCCTCTCTGATTGGTCCATGTAAACGAATTTGCTTACAAATCTTTTAGTCAGCATTTCAAATACGAGCTGTCAATTGAGCATTAAGTTTCCTTTGCCCTTATAATTTTATAATTGAATTTGCGGATATCTGTCGAGCTGCCAGCGTGCGGGAATGTAGGAATTATTACACGGGGTCTAACGATGACAGGTTATTTTCCTTTTGCGAATAAGACGTGAGATTTCGAAACTCGGGATTGAGTTATGCGGGAGGTAATGATAAGTATTGCGTTTTTAAAAAACCGTCGGTTTTAGGAAGCAAATATTACGTGATATAATATCATTTGGATTCATTTTGCTTTATGATTGTTTTCAGATTATTACGATGGCACTTGTAAATTAAATTGAATTACCTGTACTTGTATCAGCACAATTCGGGAAGTTAAAGTTAAAGTATATAGGTATTATATCTTGAATGAGATTGACTAGAACAGATTAACGATTGCATTAGTCCAAAAAAAGTTTTAATTTAATTCGCACTCAGAATACAACACACAACTAAGTTTTAAAAGTTTCCTTTTCTAGACGTGCTTGTTTAGATAATGCTCTCGTATCTTTTGTAAAGTTTCCTCGACGCGGTGGTAAAGTCTGAAAAGGAACTCTTAAAAACTTCATCATCTTGTTTTTTTTGCACCTACTATATCTGTTGTGTTGCAGTGTGTATTTGTCAAATAAATGTTATTAGTTTGATTTTCTTCAATATTCAGTAAACTTTTTTGTTTTTTTATTTGCTTATTAGATTTGATGCCCAGCTAAAATACAATCACAATTATAGTAAGACTATTTTTGATTATTACGTTACATATAATTGATATAATAATATAAACTATTCAGTTCAAGATCTCATTATATCAGTTCAAGTAGCGAGCAGTAATGAAATGATCTTAACTTGTAGAGGTTTAGGTTGACTTAACACAACAATGAGTCAAAACAAAATTCAGACTTACACGTCAGGGGGCTTGTGTATTTGCACATATTTACACACCACTTGCAACTTCTGACAGTATATTCGTTTGTTTCAGTTGCTACTCGATTCCAGCCAACAACATGTCGGGTGGTTCCCACGTGTCGCGGACGACATTCGAGTCGAGCCGCGAGTCAGGTGGCTCAGTGCCTCCGCTGCCCAGCCCGGCCTCCGCGGGGGCTGCGCTGGTGTCCCCCGAGACCCTAAGCCGGCACAGCAGCCCCCCGCCGCTGCCACCGCACCCACAGCCAGCACCCTCCTGCTCCTCACATAGGGTGCACATGGAGTCACCGATGAAGTAAGTTACACCGAAGTAGGGTTTGACACCCCATAAAAAAGGTATTATTGTTACAGCATCCGGCGCCTCGCCATTAAGAATCCCTACTTCCGTCACTTTGTTTTACCTTTTTAAATATTATAATTGCGCCTTGCCTCTGAGAATTCTTAATCACTTTAACTTTTAAATATTACGATTAGAACTATTAATTTGTCAATCTATTTTAAAGCTACTAAAGTAATTGTGATTGAAATGTATTAATTATTTAAACAAGTGGCGACACTGCGCCACTTTTTGGAAGTAGACAAAAAGGGCGGACGCCAGTGATTGCTAGGCGGGACGTTGCAACTTGGACGTTTGTTTTTGTTACAAAAATTATAAAAGTCATTAGGTCATTACTGAAAGAGAAGTTTCTTATTTCCTTCATTCATCAATTAGGGATTACATTATTGTGAAGCCTTTGCCTATCTCTGTTTTTTTAATGAAACGGTATTTCCAACCAGTTGTGACGCTATGAGGAAAGAGACTAAAGAAGTCTTTCATTTCCCTAAAATTCTTCTTGAGTTATCAGTGTTGATAGGCGGTGGTGATTACTTTCCATCGGGTAACCCGCATGCTCGTTTGCGTCCCTCTATTATAAAAAAAGTAAGCGAGCACCTCAATTTCAATCGTTATCTTACCCCTATACCGGATTATAACAATGCGAACACTGCTGCTAAGGTTAAGGGTAAAAAAATACCTGACAAGACCAGGCAAAAGGCAATAACAAGCAAGCCGTGGAGGTGACATGGTAGTTTAAAGTAATATTTTAAAGAGGTAATATTAAAAAAAAAGACATTTCTTTCCTTTTTCCAGTAGAATGCTTTATTGTCACTGAATAACAGGCTGTATTATTATTTTACGCAGGTGGAGTCGCGGGCAACACCTAGTTATTATTGTATAGTTATGGAGTCCTAAAAAAAGCAAACGTTTTTCAGACACAGACAGTGGTGATACGTACCATAAAGGCGTTGAAAGCTGAGTATCCACCTAATAAAATAGTGATACATAAATTGATTAAAACTTAAGAAATTACTACGACACGATATAAAACAATACGATTTAAAAAACCGGCCAAGTGCATGTCGGACCACGCACAGTGAAGGGTTCCGTAGCTGGGATGAACGTTCATGGTTGAAATTATTTTTTTTTTATTAAAATCTCAAAAACTACTCAGCGTATCATGTTCAAAACAATTTTGGTTGGAAGTATTTCGTATGTTCTACTACTGTAATTTTTATTAGAATGTTCTATTTAACAGTTCAAAAGCTACCCACCCGGACAGAATTTTTACGACTTTAGAAGCGTAGTCACTTAAAAACCTCTGTATCATTTTGGAAGCCCTATCTAAAAATACCCCACACGTTGATGGAACTCAAAAAAAAGTTTTTCGTCCCTAGTTACATGTATGTAGTGCCACCCCTATTTTTTTTTTTTCAATTTTACTACATCATTGTATAGCGGTTTATAGAATACATCTATCCTCCAAATTTCATTTATATAGTGCCAATAGGCTCTGAGTAAAATGGCTGTGACATATAGACGGACAGACGGACGGACGGACGGACAGACGGACAGACGGACATGACGAAATCATAAGTTTTTGCCATTCGGCTCCGGAACCCTAAAAGTGCATAAAATACGAGTACAGTCGCGTCCCAGACACGTTTGAAGCACACTCACGCTGGACAGCTTAGGTAGTATTATAAACATGCGATGCAGCGCAGTAGAGAGACGGTAAATTCCTAAAATATTTCTCACGGTCATGACACCCCCATGCCTTGTGAGAATGGATATTATATGCCTATAGATTTACACCATGACCAGATTTATAATCCAGTGCCATGTTTCGTGATTGATATTAGTAATATTGGATTTTATGTCGACTTCTTAGCTCTAGCCAAAGTCCTTACAAAATTACCGTTTTTTATACTAGGTATATTGTAAGTAGATATTTTGAAAAACTAGGTAGAAAATATTTCTAGGAAAGAAGCAAATTAAAGAAAAGAAAACAGGAACGTACAAACATTCGTGAAGAACGGATTTTATTTAGGGGATCAGAAACGTTATCGCGCAAAGCAAAATTTATGTTTTTTTTATAGCTACGAGATTTAGCGTCGTCGCTTCAAAATCCTCTTAAATAATATACAAACCGAGCCTGTATTCTACTGGGTAAAGCTATATTTTAGTGGTGGTAGGACCCTATGCAGTGTCCGTCCGGATCGCTACCACCATCTTATCCATTAACCTAGCGCCAAGCAACAGTGTTCGCATTGTTGTGTTCCGGAGTGGGGATAAGACAACCGGTGAAATTAGCATAGAGGCATTCCATCTTAGTCTTCAGGGTTGGCAACGCATTTGAGTCTTGAGAATTCATATGCCTATGGGTCTCCGATTCTACTTACCATCAGGTGGCCTGAGTGCTCGTGTGCCTTCTCCTTATCATAATAAAATACCTTAGATATGGTATCATTGTCAAAGTTACGGTAACTCTTATTCACTAGCCAATAGTTTAGTTTAGTATAGTTTATGTATTTCATGAAAAAAAACTATTAAATTATGCATTACATAATATGGCGGCCGAGTTAAAAACAAAACAATAACATGTCAAAGGCGATATCCAGCGAAGACCCAGCAGAAATAGAGGCTCTGGTCATGTGCTAACTTGTCAATATAACTCTGACGTAAATTATTTAATCGATCTAGTCGGAAAATGACTGCCATTTCCGAAGGGGAGCAACAAGAATTAGAATATTGGATTAGGTTGAATTGATATAGAGTTGAAGGACTATTTTCTACAGAAAATATGAAATCATAAAATATAACCTTAATATCATTTGATAAGGTTATAAATGGGTCAGAAAAAATGGTACAACAAAGAATATACTCCTAAACCTTTGTTTAATAATTAAGGTCGTTTTCGTAAACAATGAAAGGGCTAACTAGATTGTAATGAAGTCTGCTCAGGCCCCAGGGAGGTGTAAAAACTGAATTATGGACGTAAACTTCGCCGGAGGAAATGGTGGTTACAATTTACGGGTTTCTTATATAGACCATTACCATAAGTAACAGTGCACGTACTCGCTAGAGAGTCCAATGGTCTGTCTCTCTCAATATATTAAAAATATTACAATACAGTGAGGGACAGAGCATTCGACTCGCAAGCGAGTACGCCACTGTAGCTCATGGTAAGGGTACAGGCCCCTGTTCAGTAGATGAAGCAATATTCATGAATATTTCTTTGCAATGCTGAAGACTGAAGTCAAAGGAAAAATATTGAAAATGTTTTGAGAAGAATTTCAATAGACATCCCATTTACTTTAAGATATGTAGGAATGAACTTTTTATACTTACTGAATGGTGTGATTAATATAACGTTTCCTTTTTACAAAAGTGGGTACGTAATACGCTTTCAGCTCTGAAATAATGAATAGGTACATACACGGAAATAATACGTCAATATTAATATATTTGACAGTTTAATACGTCATATTGGCATGTTCGCGTATTATAAAAGGATTTACGAACGAGTTCGACGCCGTTACAGCAATTTGTTTAATTCGTTCAATCTTGATACATTGTGCGCTTACAATTGTGTTCATTGCGAAAAACCCTGCGGCATTAATTAAATAATCCCATATAATCCTTTCTATGGCTGAGTTTTTACTGTTGTTTAAAAAGAGATCATGGGAATTAAATGTTAAAGATTCTTAATTAAAACAATACTCAGGTTTATAAATCGAATACTTTATTTTATGGACTGAAACAGAAATACTATTCAACACTTCCTGATATTCTAGCGTAACCTTGTCGCAATTACAGACCATATCAATTTTTAAGTCACCTAACTTAAGTGTCGAATAAAATGCGAATCTACCTACGGTCTACTTTTATCAACACCACAGATGAAAGGTTCAAGGAAAGAACACGTTTAGTCACTTTAAAAAAATGAGAATTTAATTTCATAACATAGAGTTCGCAATGAGCTATTATTATTCACGTCCAAATCTGAATACAACTTTATTTTTCACTGTAAAAAAACCACGGTGACATTATCTTTCCTTGAAATTCAGGGGCCGTAGCCAAGATGCAAACGCTACTAACGTTATCCTTTTCTATCACTCAAAATGTATGGAATGACATTCTCGTGCGATACGATAAACCACGTGGTCGACTGTTATTCCATACATTTTGAGCGATAGAATAGAAAAAACGTTAGGAGCGTTTACATCTCGGGTAGGGCCCCAGATGCATTTAAAAATCTGCTTATTAACGGAGCTCTCTAGAAATAATATTCCTCGTTTTGCAATCAATTCAGTCGGTTCTCTACAAAATCTCGTAGCAATATGCAAAACAGAACTATTCCGACAATTTTGCTTATTTGTTTGTTTATCTGTATGCCTCCACTGGCTCGCACTATTTCCGCCCGCAGACATTGGTGAGTCAGCTTAATTGAGTTTGCTTCGTATGAAACGACTGCGCCATGTTTATTTTGTAGGAAATATTTTAGTTTATACGAATTGTAATGTGTGCACCACAGATTTCAAAGTTTTAGGATGGTAAAGAGAGATGGGTGCTTTAACGGTGATTTTATGTTTTTTTATCTACGCACAATAACATTAGTGCTCTAAAATGCGATCAGAAACCGTAGGAAATGACCAGCATTATTACAACCAATTTTACTATGACAACTTTCTTGTTTGTGGTAGGTAGTAGGTAAAATCGGTACTGTAATGTTATAACAGTACCGATTTTTAGTTTAAATTTGGAACAGGTGTCAAAACTCAAGTGGGTCTCTTTTCTAGTATCCATAGATAGTTAACAGTTATCGATACGAAATGTCAATTCAGTTTTTTTTTAAATATAAACAGCATTTTTTTTATCATGAGTGACATGAGAATAGGGACTTCATTCGTTTGTCTATGATAAAAAAAAACCATTAGTCTTGACGGAGCACTGAATTGCCGCTATTATTGTTGTCATTTGTATGATGGTTTTTTTGCTGTTACGGAAGTAGGATTGTGTGTAGATAAGGTAATGTATGCAACTGTACATATATAGGTGTTAAAAAACTCGTGTGTTCCTATTATGAACCACACTCGGATATTAAGGCCCCTCATTATGCGTTAGTTGCATAAACTACTATTATGCAAGGCAGCAAAAATAAGTCAAATGAACAAAATTAGCCAATCTGCGGCATTCAAGATAAATTAAACGAAAATAAAGGCGCTGTCATCAGCCTAAACTGACGAGATGATAAGATTTAACTGTGCTCGTAAAAGAAATTAGTAATAATTATTTATGTTGTATTTTATAAGTTTTATAACCTAACGTTGCTTACATTTTGTGACAATAATTTAATACTGAATAAAAGTAATCGGTATCGAGCTCTAGAGGGCCACGAGGTACTTTGCAAATGTCCACAAACCTCAGAGCTCTTTCGTTGCCAGGTGGCATGCCCACGACTATCTGTTTGCCTTCGCCTTATTAAAAAAGTGCTTAAAGACGAAGAATTCTATTTTTAATACCCGCCGCAAATAGAGGGGTGCCATAACTTCATAAGTTTGACGCCTATGTCACTCTGTGTGTCAGCGTGTCTGTTTGTGGCATCATAGTTCCTAAACGAATAGACCGATTAAGTATCAGTTTTAAAAAAAGGTAGTTTAACTGAGCTGAAGTTTAGCTAGGGTTGCTCTAAAAGTTTGGGTTGTAATTGCCGGAGATTTTTATACACTTAATTCATATTCACGTGACTGTTTATCTCCAGGACATCCAGCCCTCCGTCGCTGTCGTTGGGAGGCTCGCTGTCACTACAACCAGTGCTGTACCCGGCGGGGCCAGTGCACGCGCCACCGCCCCCCATGCGGCACACCCGCGCCCCCTCCATACCCCACGTGCATCCAATCAGCGCGTGAGTACCTTAAGAACAGGGATCTCCAAACTTCAACTGAATTGTACAAACTATACAATTCAGTGTTTTTAAAACTACTTAGGAATGTACGAGGAGTTTTAGTTCACGAAAACCCCGTATCAATAAAGAGAGTTTCTCGCAAGCATTTTGACCCGGCAGAATGCGTTTTGGCATTGGGCAAAGTGTTGTAGGAAACTTGATTACAGCTTAGATGTCATAATGAATTAAAAAAGTAGCTTTATGTATCACTTATACTGGGTGATTTTGGGGTCATGATCCGGAACGGCCAAAAGTGAATAAGATGGTCATACTGAACAACCTTTCCGACGGTCCTATTGGAAAAGTTGTTCAGTATGAGCATCTTATTCACTTTTGGCCATTCCGGATCATGACCCCAAAATCACCCAGTATTTATAAATACCTATTAATCACAAATAAAATTCCTTTAAAGCGGCGTAAAAGTATCAGGGTACTATGTAAATTCTTCGTCCCGCGCTGCACTTGTGGTGTTGGAATATCGGTGACCCAATTGCCAGAGGAGGCTCTTAGGGTTAGTTAATGCCACTCGCGCTCAGCAGCAGAGCTATAATGGCAACTGACTTTGTGAGCGCGCTCTCAGATAAAATACGCTCATAGATGAGTTACTGCACTGGGGTTCACTGAACATTTATTGTAATATTGGAAGGATCTATTTGGATACTTAGCAGTTTGATATAATACGTAAATTAACCGTGTTATGCATTTCACGACATGGCACGACTAAATACACGTGAAAAATGCAACGTATGGTACCTACCTGCTAAACCTTAATATTTCTCGATAGTACATACGGGTCAACAATATATTCAAGATGTAAAATTGAATACAAGATATAAAATATTATAATTATGTTAAAGTAACTCTGTCTGTCCGTCTGTCTGTCTGATAGTTAGCTTTCACGGATAAAGCCGATAAAGATGAAATTTGGTATGAAGATAGTTTTAGTCCCGGGAAAGGACATAGGGTACTTATTATCCCAAATAAAATTATAGTTACTGAGGGAATAGCGATTAAGGACTTCTATGTGGATGGAGTCGCGGCAAACAACAAATTATTTATTCTAATATATATAAATCTCGTGTCACAATGTTTGTCCTCAATGGACTCCTAAACCACTTAACCGATTATAATAAAATTCGCACACCATGTGCAGTTCGATCCAACTTGAGAGATAGGATAGTTTAAATCTCAAATTATAGTCGCAATTTTAATTTATTGCTAATTATTTGTCTGTTATTATTTGACAGTCGCAATTATCTGTTAACTCCAAATGATTCTAACAGATGTCGATACCTTTCGACTGGGTTGAGTAAGTAATCAATAGATGGCGCTGCTATGGTAAATCTACGAACGTGTCATATAAGCTACATATAATTATATGTAATTGTCTCAGTGAATGAAAGTGGCGTGGTACTAAAGTGTAATCATATTTATGACTTCGACTGTACCACGTTCCATACATTTTAGCCCATTGCTCTTTGTACAGATTTTTTTCGTTAATTAGCACAGGTTTTGCTGACGTGAACTTTGTTCAATAATGACCTCAAAAGTTGGAGCTTAAGTTGGATTTACGAAGATTTGTCATGATTTCTTTCTTCACTACATAGTATAAAACAAAGTCGCTTCCCGCTGTCTGTCCCTATGTATGCTTAAATCTTCAAAACTACGCAACGGATTTTGATGCGGTTTTTTTTAATAGATAGAGTGATTGAAGAGGAAGGTTTATATGTATAATACTTTAATCCAGAGCGAAGCGAGGGCGGGTCGCTAGTAATTTAATATATTTTCAGTTCATGTTTTTTCTTCGTCATAAAGAAATTACGGATTTATGTACAAATGCATGAAGACAAGGCATCCCATCCACGTTATTGTTCAATCTACGATTTGTCCAGATTAATAAGAAATACCGGCCTCAAGTATTTTATTCCTAAATACAGACAAAGTTCCTCCCGCTGCACTTGTTAACATTACTGAAATACAATAACGCTGACCCAATTACAATTGCAAGAGAAGGCTCTCACGTTAATGCCACTTACAGCTCAGTAATGCTATCAACACGGCTACCTACTGCCTTTGAGAGTGCTCTTAGATAACTGAGATGCATTTGGCTTGCTTTTATTAAGTATTTACTCGTACAGAGATTAAGCTAAAGTGCAATTCTATGACGATTTTTAAATTCGACAAGAATTAAACGACTGATTAAAATAAGAAGACGCCAAAAAAAGTCGTTTATAACATGCAGCTTTTACAAAATTCCACAGAAGTTCGGAATACCAAACTTACTGTCACTTTTGGTGTGACTGCAAAATTAAAAAAAAAGAAACAACGCAAACGAAGCACGACCAAGCATTTTAATAGTTACCTCGTACCTCACGTAAGTTATTAGCGTAAAATCTCATTGTCTAAAAGTCTACGAGCCATAGTAAACGCGTTTTGCGGAAACCGCTGAAACCGAATAGCGTTTGCGTAACTTTGTGCTCGAAACGTAATTCGATATGACGACTATTGCACGCACTGGAGATCAAAGGGGTTTGACGACAATTTTATTGAAAACCACTCGTAATTCGATTCTAGTTGCTGCTTCATAGGAGGCGGATTTTGACGTTTTTTCAACCCGCAGGTAATTATTAATTCAGTCACGTGCAAAGAGTCTACAGAAAAAAGTTTCAAGAGTCGGGACCTCGGCACCGAGAGGGTTACGTTAATCCTACAAACATTGTGAATTTTGAAGCTGTGGAACCATTTTTAAACCGAACTTTGTAATATTATTCGTATAATACCAAGTTTAAAAAATAAAAAATAATAGGTAGGTATGGTATTTTGTTCTATTAAACCATTTTATTCCGAGATTTAGACACGGTCCTTTTTCCTATTATCCATGTCCAGTTAAATTCTGAGCTGTATTAGTATGCATAGATATAGCAATAGAAACAGTCCACACACGTTAACTTCAATGTTTTAGTTAGTAGCAAATAAAGATTTAAAGAGGAAGCACGTTTGTTTTGTTACAAAAATCCCGTCAAGTAATTAGCGGCCCTAACGCGTGATCAATCCATTTAAAATTTCAGAAAGATACACCAATGAAGTATTCAACCACTAAGGATCGTGTTCATGCTACAAAAACAGAACTAAAATTTTATTTAAAATAACCTTTGGAATGATCATGTGAAGCATCTTTCCCATAATGAAAGTTAACTTTTTCCGTATATTATTTGCTCCGTTTTAACACTGAGACAGAGACATGTCGTAAACTGAAATCTCACAAAGGTTCAACTTTTGTCTTACTGTATTTCCAATTTTATTTATATATAAATTCGCTTTGTTTATAAAAAGTCCTATCATTTAAAACCATACGCGACAAGTTTAAGCGTAACAACCGTAAGAGCCATGTTATTTAAAACAAGGCGACGGAATGTTTAGACAAAATAAAATGAAGCGGAATTAATATAACGTTAAACCAGGGCCTTTATTCAACTGCGTTATAACGATATCGTGTTTGAGGTGTTTTAAAATCGTTTATGTCACAGTCGCCATTATTGTAAATGACATAAGAGTTATGAAAACGTTGACAATACGGAAACACGTCAAATACGATATCGTTTTTACCGTGTAGAATCTCGGCCCTGGTATTCATTGACCGTTTCTTTAGCTCTATTCTACTGGGTAAAACAAATTACTTTTGACATGTTATCGTATTGTGTTAAAGCTTAATTTGGAAAAAAATGAAAAAGTCGTGAATTCAAACTCTATTTGATTTTGAACGAGCATAAATAATAAATAAGAGCTATCATAACGTTGACAGTAGGATTAGATATCAACAGCAATATGAATTTAGATACCGAGGAGAACATATGTATTACACATCTTCGGTAAAGGTAAAAGTAATACATTTTTTTTTTTAGATGTATTATTAAATGTAAACAATAGTAATATAATCTAAGGGGGCTAACTCGCCCAAATAGAATAGCAAAAGTCGCCAACTTATACTTTCATTTTCCGTTTGGTCTGTTTTCGTGTCCATCCCATTGAGCTGGTAACGAATGGGTCCACAGATAAGAACTAGCGCAAAAACTACACTCGGGCCAATGATCGGTCGGATAAAATTGCCAGAGTGAAAAATGTGATCGCTCAGCGCGCCGGTGTAATAAATTACGCGAATACGAATAGAAAGAGCTCCAGCCGAAAGTGTTCTCTCCCCTCGCCACTTAAGTGGGGAAAATTTTAATATAATCGACCATGGGCGTTCTATTACCACTGGCGGTTTATCCAAAATGTGCAATATTTCTTCTAAATAAAATTACGAGGTATCAGTCTAAAGTAATGGCGGCCGAGTTAAACACAATAGCAATTGTTCAGCCCAAGTAGAAGCGAAGCGAAAAACTGGGAAAGGGCGTTTTATTACTATACCTAAAACCTTTAAAAATAAACAACTTGTTTTATTTTCTTAAATGTTATTGTTTACACACAAATGTAATTCTATTCTGTTCCATTTTTTATACCGAATTTTAAAGTTTTATCGTCTTGGTTCGGTTTAATAACCAAAATCAAGTAAGTAACTCTCAACATAAACGCCATTTTCTTATCAAATCATTACATTTTACCATGCAACATTGCAAACGCCATAATGAGCCGTGTAGCTATACAACAGCAATCCCATCCCTACTGGCACAATTCGCACTCCCCAAGGAAATTGCATTTTCCCTTCTGAATATGCACTCTAATGAAAAGCTCTCGGCGCGGTGTCAGTGTAGACTAGTGCTCCTGGAAATTAACAGCGCGGTCTTTGCGGAAAGCGGATCGCGGTTAGTTAGAAGATCCCTGTCTTGAAACTTCGCAAATCGTAACAGTTTCTTAAAATAAATATTTGGTAACTTCTAAGATTACATGCACACACAACATTACGCCTTCATTTCCAGAGTGGGGTAGACAGAGCTACAGAAATACCAAACACTGTAAAAAGACTTGTTTATAATTCTGTATCAACATTTTGCAAAATCAGGCCTAAAAGTTTACTAGTGTATTAGTAAGCGGTTGCAAGCCCATTAACTAACACATTAAATCTACGGGAAGACATGAAGTGGCACTAATCTACCTCGGCAAACAACATTTCTAAGATTATTCATTGTTATTTTATAGAAAGAGTAGATTCTCAGAGCTCACAAATGTTTCTAAGAATACACTCGGTATTTTTTTTTAAATATTTCCATCGTTCTAGAAACGGTCTGCTACATGGTAAGTTTTACATTTGCTAACATTACAATGCGAGCGACGAACTTAAGTTCGTTGAACATAAGACCCATCAGTTAATAACATTTTCGTACTTTGGTTGTAAATTTAGCTGTTGAAGCAGCACAGTCATAGTGATAGATAGAGTTGGCTTTACAAGTTGCGGCTAACTTTTCAAACATGAAGTCAAAGTGACAAAGCACTACAAGTAAGCACTTTATTCATATAAACAAGTAAGTTAGCTTTACGTTGCCGGTTGATGAATCGTCTACGTGAACTCTGAGCTGGTTGTTTTTAGTTAATCAACAATGTGAGATCATTCAATCTTGGAAGTAAGTGCTTTTTACCATTGCAATTGAATTTAGGTAGATTTTGTATTTGCTAGTACGTGGTAATTTCTAATAGGATGGCCAATGCTCAAAAACTTCTTACAATGACCAATTTATTTTGTTACGCGAGTAGGTAATGTTTTGTGTGCAGTTTTTTAGAGATATATTTGAAAGTTAGTCATTAAATCTAATAAAACGAACGTATTATTAAAGTAATTGGAGGTAAATTCAGACTTTTGCAATGTTAAACTCCATGAGATTTTCATAAGAATTGCTTGTCACTTGAGGCTTGCATGACTGTGGTTCATACGTGTTTTGTTTAATATCGCCATCTTCAGGGCCTTATTCTCGTTTACTTTGTGCAAACAAAACAGCGACCGCCGGAATAACACCCTGCCGCCGAGTTAAAACAAAAAAAGTACCATTAAACAATGAGCCCAGTTTTCCGATGAAAATAAAACTTTTATTCGTAATGAAATTACTCGTTCGTTTAAAAAACTCAAAAAGCTAACAAGTTTCATGATGGTTCCACTGGTTAAATAAGCTTTATGTAATTATTTTGTAAGTGGCTAGGTATTCAACGTTTTAACTTTTTTTGAAAAAGGAAATAATAACCAAAAACAAAGACTCGTTTTCCTTAGTTTCCCTGACGTCATACAAGTCAGAGGGGAAGAAGTTGACGTAATTTTATTGCTTTTTACTCTATAGGTACGAGAATAATTGAACTCTTTTTAGTGGGTTCTCGACAGAACAAAGGGTTCTCCTTCCTCCACTCGTTTAATTAACTATCTTAAGGTTTCACGGTTCTGAGACAAAGTGCTGCTTTTGAAAAAGAACAAAGCCCGCTTCCATTAGGTGCGACAAGTTACTTCAATAGAGATCAGTAATTATTATGTTTTCTACTAGTTAGTGACTTGTTACTACGCCGTACTTGGCAAATGAAGTTATAAATCAAATTACTCTGAAGATAGTTAAGGGCTCTGCATTCCGCAACCACAGGCCCTTTGTTGTCGTCAGCTAAACTTTAGTAATTACGTGTTTGCCTTAACCAAGTTGGACAAAACTCAAATCACTCACAACGTGTTCCATTATTCATGACGATGCCAATCAATAAGCCTGAGGCATATGCTGGAATAAATGTAGTCTTTAAACGTTAGTAGAAACTGTTTTTGGGTTTTCTAACGTTCGGTTGAAATCAAATAACGCCTTTGAAATGTAAAACATTGGCAAGTCTTTTGTGGGCTTTTGTGGTGGAGCCGCTTACAATGTAAACGTTACCAATAAATTGATGCTGTAGTTTACAATTTCAGATGACAATAAAAGTCAGTCAGTGATAAAGGAAAATAAGTTTAGATAACATAACTTTGAAGATGATTACACCAGTAGAACCACATTTTGTCAAAAACGCAGATTAGAAACTAATTCATAATATCCAATTTGCAAAAGCTTTGTGAATATTTTTGTCATTTGCATACATTTTTACACACCATGATTTTTACATTTATATTTAAGACAATACCAAACAAAATAATTCAATTCTTAATCCTCATATTTTTCTACGACTAAAAGCACCCAGGTTAATACATAAGAAACCGAATTCAACTGAAGCTTATAACTTCTACCACCATGCAAGAAACTTCGATAAATTAGGCTCTGATTCTTAACCTCGCGAAATACACTAATACCCAATCTCTCGTTCAATTCCCTCTGCGTATCAGTCCTATGTTAACTTCCCGACAGCTTTCCCCGAACCAACGAAACCGCAATCCTGCCGGTCAGTAACCCACCCGCACCCTGTCAAATTTACGTCGTGAAACTTTGACCACCTATGGCTACCGCGCGTTCTATAGCTACTCACTTGTTTCAGAATGTACAAACTCAAACGTAAATTCCTTCCACTCCTATATTACAACAGTTAATTCACTTTTGAGCTTTAAGCCCCTTCTGACATCTGTTTTACCTGTGACGTCGTAATCTAAACTTTGAATGGCAATTGGTGCAATATCATTGTCGGGAAACAGGTTCAGTTCCTGTTAGTAGGCATCGTCAGAGCGCTGTGGGGAGCCAATAACACGCCGTTGCCATGGTTACGAGGCGTGCATGAGAGGGGACGCGACCCCGAGGGAGTCTAAACCAAAACAGTAAGATACCTTTAAAGCAAGCTTGAATTATTCTCCTATAGAGAATTTTAAGGGCTCTTCTAAATTTGGACGATCATTATTTAGAGCTTTCTGCTGCGTGGCTGAAATAAACACCCTCCTCATAAACAACAGTTAGTCAGCGATAAATTGCATGTCATGTGATTGAAAAAGTCGCATGTGAATTAACCTTCTATTAGGTCCAAGAACCGTGCACTGTTGTTTCTCGGGGAAGGCAATACTCCTACACTACTAACGTAGGTAATACAATTTTCTTCATCATTTAATTTTTAAACAGTAGTTACAAGATGACATGCTACTATAGTGAACTGTTACTCTTTTGTCTCAGCGACCCGAAGTGGATCTTTGCCTCCGATACGAGTTGGCGCCAGCGCGCTCTGTCTTGCGTGTTTTACATAAACATAATATATTATTACTGAGTTTACACTGCATATCATGCATGCATTATGTTGTTAAAGATTCCCAAAAATCGAGAACCTCCACCTACTTTGAAGTGAGTTAAAAAGTAAAAATAAAGTTTTACCGAACCCAAAACATTTTAGACATTTTAGACTTGACGATTTGAAACCAAACTTAAACAATAGGTCAACATAAAACTATTAAGATTTTTAACATTGCAGCATCTAAATTTTTACTCTGTAAGCAAGGATATGTTTGCTCAGATAAGGAAGTCAATGAACATAGCATTGCAAAGCTCGTGTTGTGTTGGGTAAGCATCATTGTCCTAGACCAGTGGACTATGACAATCGATACGACCCTCGAGACTTAAGGGGAAAGTTCCCGGCGGACGTGACAAAGAATAGTTTTATAGCCTCCGAAACTGCAGGGAAACTGCGCAAACATAAATAACGTATGTTAGTCTGCACTGTAAGTGCCAGAAGGGGTTAGACTGCATCGCTCTTAACTTACGAGTTTGTTGTAAAGTTAAGGAATGCTTCCAGAGAAGTACCTACACATAACAATCAGCGCATTTGGATATAAAATGTGATTTGTTCATCACACATGTGTACCGTAGGGGGTGGTGGGGTCCTATCAAATTAAACATTGAAATGTATGTAACATAATTTATTTAAATGGTTGCTTATTTAAACGAAACATATTTCATTCGTTTACAATCACGTCAGTTGCTCCATTTGATGTGAAAAAACAGGATAAGAACATGTCAAGCCACGTTCAGTGTAGGGTTCGGTCGGTACTATAAAGTAAACACAAACAAAAACTTTAAGTATTACGTTATTTTATATTTAAAGTTATACGGATTTCTACACGAATAGGTATTGCAAGACGAATTTCTACAGGTATAAACATTAGTCAGTCAGTCTACTCAGTCAGCTTCTATATCATCAACTTCAAACAAATACTCTCACACACAGGTAGATAATAGAAGCAAATACCTACCCGTATCAACGCCTGGCTTAATGAGCAGAGAATTTTAACAAGTCTATCCTCTTAAAACATTTTGAAGCTTCTCGGATAATGGCACTCATTCCACGGTGTCACTGTTAGACTTTTCAGAAGTTTCTCTTAATTAAATTTGTGCTGAAACAAGTTCGCACTCAAAAAAATTCCGTGCCGCTGACATCGAATCACACAGTTAAATAAATGCACAGAATATGGTCCAGCAGCGGTGACGTGCAGGCGACGAGTTTTTAATATCGTCGCATTTACATTTCTGTTAACAAAACTCCCGAGGTACTTGTGGCGCTATTTTTTTTACTTCAGCCGCAAACAATACTTATGGATGAACAAAATTTAGTGATCGGAATAGGTAGTGCTGAATAATTTGCGTAATGTTAAGGAAGGAGAATCAATAAAAAGCAGAAGAAATGAAAAAGAAATAATTCTAACCTCACTCACGTCTGGAACATGTGTAAAGCTAGGGATGTTTTTATTAAAATTAATTACAAAATACAAAGTTTAATACACGATATTTTATACATATCTTGTAGTTTTATACTAACCGCATCACTGTTAATTTACCACTAGTGAACCTTATTAAAAGGTGACATAATGGTTAAATGTTTATTTTGTGTGGAAATTCAGTTATCCTAGCACTTATGATGATAAAAAACGGTAAAATACATAGTTCTCTAAACTATGTATACGTGCTTATTATCTTTTGGATTAGAGTCGTGTAGATAGGTTTTTGTGACTTGTGTAGGTACCATATGATACATGTATGCCTTTGACTATACAAAGAGTGCGTATGAAAACAATATAGTGTTAAAACTTTAAACTATAAGGGCCAGTCTTCTAATATTACTGCTTTATCCACAGAGGAGATGCGCTGGCGACGACTCTATCTGCTCTCTATGGAAAACTACTAGTCGTGATGGGGGTCGCCTTTCCCATGGCTGAAGTAATATCTACATACATTCCACCCTCTTTTTATGAGGTAAGTGAAATTTTAACAACATATTAACGTAAAAAATATACTTATAATGTTTGTTGCCACCTTGTTGAGCTCTTTGATATTTTAGGATGACAATTACGTCGGGGTCACCAATGTAGAAAGAGAGGGGGTGGTCTCTCTCCAGGCGGGTGTTTTGCCTGGGGACCGAAGTCCGTTGGGAAGAAGTTGGAAGTGGTGCATCAACTGACTGAGGAAACTTCGTTAGAGCGATGTAGCCTACTGTTGATTTAGTTGCGCTGTCTGACGTTACTATTAAAAACGTGGACTATCATTACGGAATCTATTATAGATCTGTAGCGTAGCACGAACCCCTGTCATTGGCTCACGCTTTCATACATTATTTTACGTATACTCCACTTTTACTACAATATGACGACGATACGAAACCTAACGTCAGTACAACTTAATAGAAAATGTTCGTAGTAAATACGGACACGGGGCGCGAATTCCAATTGTCATACACATTTTGGGGATGACGATTAAGAGGCCGTATACGAAATTTTGCCGATTTCGCCGATTTACCTGATTTTACAGACGTGATTTTCCTGTTGAAATACTTTACTTCTACAAATTTTAATGCGCAACACGAAAGATAATTTCAACTTTAAACGAATGTATGAGCTACTTTTTTGTTTTTATTATTTGATACTGATTCATTGACCTGAAACCGGCGACTGTTTTGTGAATTTTGCTGTAAGAGGTTTAGAATATCGCATATTCCAAATCGTTTTGACGTCTAAAAGGTATGAAAAAAAATCAATTTTTTACTGTAAAATTTGTCTAAAAAACGTATGAATTACATTTACCACCTTCATATTTTTTTTGTGTAAAAAAATGATTAACTTGGTAAAGTTTTACAGAAAGTGGGCAAAACATTGTTTTTGATTACAACTACTTAAAACTATCGTTCATAAAATTAAAACAACAGTAATATAGTTCAGTTCAAAATCAATCCATTACTTTAAAAAAATATCTAAAAAATAAAATAAGCAATATAATTATAATGTTTTAAAATAACCTAAATCTCGCATTATAATACTCGACAAATCTGAAAAAGTACCTCATTTATTCGATTAGAACTGAAAAGATATTTCATGATGTGCATTCAAACTTACAGAATAGCAGTATTTTAACTGTAAAATCTCAAAAAGAAGCAAAACCACCAAAATTTCGTGTACGGCCTCTTAAGATAACGTTACTTATTCGATTGAAAGGAAGAGGTTGTACTCGAGGTGTAAGGTAAAAAGCAGATTAAATCCTGACACCTGTCACGGCAGTACAATTGATAACCCCATTGAGGTTACAATTTTGCACTGGAATGACAGATGTCAGAATTGACTTCTTGCCTACCAAGTTCTGACTTTAAGTTTGTTCGTCCTGTTTAAGTTACACATTTTTTTTTTCTTTTATAATGTCCTCGAAATTTTACCAGCCATATCGTAAGCATCATTATTCCTGTCCAGGGCTTCTACCTGTACCTGTACATTGGTAGCATGGTGTTCCTGCTGTACATGTACGCCGCGCTGCTGAGGGACCGCTCCAGGTCCGGGATCGACTCCCCTGTCGCTGCCAGTAAGTATTAGCCTCCTTGTTAGGAGTGTGTAGATTGTATGTAAGTGGTTTAGCGGGCAATTAGTCACAAACTGAGAATAAACTGTATTATAAAAAGAAGGAGAGCGCTCACAACACACGTTCGTCCTAGGTTCTAGGGAAGGTTCCACATATAAAGTAAAAGTATATAACATTTTATTAAGTGTTGCCAACACTCCTATTTATAAAAGTTTAAAACATGCTTTGATCTGTTATTCTATTGAATCATTTGATTTTAACAGAATGTGACCAAGCATACGAAAACATGTTTTAATGAGTTTAAGAATAAGAGGGAAGTGTTTAAAACGGTAACCCAACATTTTATCGAATTACACTTCATCGATTATACATATAATTTTATCGAGTTTAATTTCATCGATTTTCTGCTGTAACCATGAGGTCTTCAGGATATTTTAAACATTAATTACGTGGGTTAGGTTGACCTTTTGATGACCAAAAATTGAATATGGGGCGAGAAATTGCTTACGATGAAATGAAAATTCTGCATAATCATACGTTCGTTGAAAGGTTTTTCAGTAAAATAATAGGTATATGTGAAAAACAATTCCCTGTTGTATGTAGTTGTGTACAAAGCTATTTTGGAACTTACGTCAAATTCCAAATATAGAATATCGAACCGTCTATACAGAAGTGTTACTACTACGTACAACAGATTTTATACTTAAGTTTTTCACCTATTATACCTGTTTAAAACACGTTCGTTCGAAAAGTTTGAAGCTTAGACGATAAAACTCTATCAAAGTGACAATAATAATAAACAATCATAAAAGAGGACATTTTATTGCAGGGTCTGGGTGGTTTCAAAAGGTTTCAGTCTGTATTAATACTTTAAAGACCGTTCACTGGTCCATTTTGTTTTAAACCACATTATAGAAAGCTGTCGTTCGTATTGTCGTATAAAGCCCTTTTGAGATAAAAAAGCTACCATTATAGCGAAAGAAATTGTTTGAAACGATACATAAGAAGAAGCTTAATTTTTGGTAGAAAAGAACACCCATAAAAAGAGCATAAAGTTAAGCCAGGTAATAAAGAAAGCAAAAAGAATTTGGTATTACATACTTACTCGTGCGACCATTAATTAAAATGCATTTATAATTTATTTTACATCCTCGCCTAAAAGCAGTCGCATGCCTCGTCTTGAGACGGCGAAAAAGGAAAAAGAGCTGATTCTTAGCAAAATTAATGAAAGAGCCATCCGGTTTTAAAGCCAAAGCTAAATTAAATGCCCTCAAGGAACCTTTCTAGTAAACGAGGTTGAAATTGCATCATTAGTTTCACACAAAAAACGTTTACGAAAGCGTTTTCGTACAAATTGCATTAAAAATAAGTGTTTTCGGATTTCAAATTTGCAATAGTCTTTATGTCTATATCGCTTTGAGAAGTATGGTGTAGGAAATGATGGTATACTAATATCAAAACGGCTAAATTGTCGTGAATTTTAATAAAGGTAAGATAATGTGTCTTCAACCTGCCAGTTACATGGCAAGAGTTTCCGCTAAAAGCAAATAAATGGCAAATGCCGATCAGAGCTAAGCTGTCTCCGCCAGAACAACGGTTTGACATGTGGCACAATATTTCCCCTAGTCTTACATTTTCCCGCGCTCAGCACCCTTACAGCTATTAACTGTCGTGGAAACCGTAGCGGTGTGTTTTTCTCTTTCAGTTATTTTTATTAAGGTTAAAAAGGAACTCTTGTAAATTGTTTCGCCATGTCCGTCTTTTTCTTTTTTTTGTTATTATTGTAAATAGATTTTTACATAGTACCTTAGTCTAAATGTCGCCAAACTGTGAGACGGTTTGTTGGCGACCGATGCGCTCAAAAATCAAATACTACTTGTTAAGTATATTCCTAGACACTAGTGCTTACTCATTAACTTAATTTACATTCTGGGTGCCAGAATGATGACACTAACACTAAAACACTAACTAATCACTCATTGTAACCCTATGAGGACTTGCCATCAGACAGTAACATTTGTTTAATTGTTGTCTGAAAGCAACCTATTTTTAATTTATTTTTATTAAGTAACAATTAGTTGTAAATTTTGGGAGTCAAGAATTCTTTAGTTTTCTGTCCATAATATTTTTTAGCTGAACCGTCTGTCCGTCCTTCTGTCTGTCTGTCCGCGGTTTAACTCGGAGACTCTTGTTGTATTACAAAGCTGTTATTTAGCATATTAGTATAGTATCTTCCAGACATTTAAAGCAATGTATTTTTTTTCTACATTATAATTTTAACATCGAGTGAGTACCTAATCATTGGGTAATTATTAAAAAATCATTATGTACATGTACGAGTAAGCTTTGAGGGTCCGTTAATATTGAAGTCGAAACGTGTTATTTTCGCTAGATTTGTGAGTAAACTGCAGCCATAACTGTAAGTTATTAAAAGCTGAAAAGTATCTTAATTAACGGCATACACAAATATACAGTGTGTGGCCCAGAACCGGGGATAATATTAAAAAAAAAACAGGCTTTATAGATCACCGGTAGTTGAATCATCATGGTCCCACTTAATTAAAACGAAAACTTAACTGTTGGTTTTTTTCTAACAAACTTAATCATAAATTCAATGTAATGCAAACAATATGTAGTTCCCCTCAACTTGACCGATTGAGTTCGTTCTGCGTCGTACTTATTGTAAGATTTAATCTACCGCGTGCTGTTATGTTATGGCACCCTTACCAAGACATACCCCGTTCGTAGTGACCAGGTGACGATATCGCGACGGGAAAATTCGTTACCTGTGACAATTTTTTGGAATCTCCAAAATTACGGATTTACGAATATTAGATTTCTGTGATAGTTACTTGAAATGTTCTAAGGAATCTCCATTTTATTTTTCTGCCCCGGTTTTGGCCACACACTGTATAACGAATTTAAAAGGAACACTACCAAGACTAAGTAGCTTACAATTGAATTACAAGTGACTAAAGTTTTTATACCTACTAAAAATCATTTAAAACAGCACCAAAGAATTCGTGTATACTTTTTGTTGTTCGAGATAGTTTTTTGTTTTTTAGTAACGACGTCGGAACCCTACTCTGAACAAGATCCGACATGCTCTTGCCCGGTTTTTTTAAGTACCTAGGATTTACGCTAACAAACGAGCAGACGGCAGTAGCATTCGTTAAGGACAACATAAGCTCTATCTACCCACCTAAACCTATACAGTGCTGCAGTGGTAGGTACGACTGAGGAGTACCTACTTGACATTAAGTGAAAAATTAACATCGAGCCATGAAAATACAATTTTATTTTTAGACTTTTGATTTAACCTGACCACACACAGACGATGATGTGTTTAAACCGAGGGAACTAAAAATAAATAATCTACGGTATCTCATCGTGTGCGGTCACTTTTACTTTTTAAGGTGTTATAATGATTTGATAATTTTTTTTTTGTATTTCGCTGAATTTCGATGTTCATAATTTTTTAGCTCCGGCAACAGCTCCGTATAGTGGCTAGGTTTAAATTAAAAGTGTCTATGTACCTACTTAACTTTTATTTTTAAGTTATTTTTATTTGTTTTGAAATAATTTAAATAAATACCCAGGCAGTGAACACGACACAACGAAAACAACTTTTGAAGGTTGCCTTGATATCAACAGCGAGAAATAACATTATGTATAATTTAAAACACAACGTTTGATTTAATTTAATTTTACAAACATTCATAACAAATGTAAGAAATAACAACAAAAACTATAATTTAAATAACTATAAATTAACGCAAACATAAACATAAACATCTTACACTGACTATGCAAAATGTGGTTACAGAATTATCAACAAGTTTAGAGTTGTTGGTATTCTGTTGCTCTGCCCACCCCACTCTGGGAATAAAGGCGTGAAGTTATGTATGTATGTATAAATTAACGCTTAATAAGTATACTAGATCAAATATCGTATCGTATAACGTTAATTTGGAATACTTTTATTTCCTATAAATAACATACTCAAGACAATATTTTTTTAGGTTACTAGAAGGGTGTAATTTGGCATGAATATGCATATTAGTCACGCCAACAAAACGGTACAATAAAATGAAAATAAAACATATTTTTAGGGTACCTTCCCTATACGTAACGTGGGGATGTTTTTTTTTCGTCTACCCTATAGTGTGGGGTGTCGTTGGATAGGTCTTTCAAAAATATAATGGCTTTGTGGAAATAGTTTTTCGATTAAGTAATCCGTTTATGACATATTAAGCTTTAAAGCGCTAATTTTTGTTAGACTCAAGTGCCCCCCCCCCCACCCCTCCTACAGTTATTACAAATACTAAAAATCAAAACTAAAAGCATATAACGAATTTTAAAGGAAAACTATCACGAGTAGACATCATTGGTTCTTGAGATACAGGCAGGCGATTAAAGTGTTTATACCTACTAAAATCATCTAAGACGGCACCAATTGACTTTAAATAGAAAATTTGTTATTACTTGTTGATTTTTATGTTTGTAGTAATAAATGGCTCCGGAACCCTTCACTGAGGCATGGTCCGACATGCTCTTGACCGGTTTTTATATGTATAGATAATAACAAAAGACATATTGATCTTAAGATATAATACAAACATGTTCTAACAAATATTGAAGATTAAAATGAATTTTGATTCAGTCATGGGTCCCCTCTGGCCTTTTTTCACTACCGCTTCAGTAGATTAGGTTGGGTTAGATTTGTAACCATAACAGCGCGCGAGCGGGGCGAGCACAGCGCTGCGAGCGTGCCCCGGCAGCGGCCGGCGACGCGCCATAACCGAATTACATTGTTTCAGCGATATTTATTTATTTAATCTTTAATGCCTAATGGCATTCTCTACCAGTCGACCAAATAACCAATCAGAAATTTACATTATTCAGTGGGTGCATAGAAAAAGAAGACAGATAAAGCTAGAAACTTAACATAATTATCCTATCCATTGCTTATACTTAAATATTACAATACATATATACGTCATATACTTGTACATATAATACTCATACTAATATATTACTTATATAATACATAAATATAAAGAATTAATATACCTATACAAACAAAAGCGGAGAATGAAACGTGATGAGATAAGCTAAATGTCTTGTTCAAGGAAATGCTTCCGGAGCATTCCCGATATATTTTTCATTTATTAAATGTATGCCAAGGGTTTTATTTATAAGATAATGTGATATTATGTCATTTTGACGTTATTACATCAAGTGAAATTATACATAGTGTGTTTATGTTTATATCTTATGAGTAATAGATATGTTTCTTGTTATTGTTCTATAACTTGCGCTATATTAGACGTTGTCAATTGTATTTGTTTATCTCTAGAATCAGATTCGAGCTCGTCACCATCAGAATCTGACTCGTGTTCTTCGCGCACGGAGCGCAGCACCGCCACGGTTCCACACCCGCAGTTCCAAATGCCGTCGAGCGCTGCGAAGAGGTTGTCCCTCGGGTTCGCTCTCAGTACCCGGACACACCACTACGGCAGCTTCTACCTCAGGATGGGCGCTGTCGGTAAGTGCTCTCTAAATCCCTACTCTTCGTAAATGTCATCACAAGACAAGTAAACTCTTCAGTACGCACTCATCTAGCGCTATGGTTGCCCGACATTTAACTTTAGGTAAGTTTTTAAGCATGGAATATCACTAACTTTAACTAAAGGCTGGTTATATTTTAAGAATGATGCCAGTCATTTTATTGATAACGCAAATTAAAAATTGCGGTAGGTAACGTCTTTGTTAATGTAACCTAATATTGGTTTTATTGTCCATCCCTAAAAAGAAAATTAATTCAATTAAGTAGGTATTTTGTTTTTAATTAATAATTGTTAGAACTTAAACAGCCTGTAAATTTATTCATTTCATGTTGGCATTCATTTATAACTTTCATTTTTCTAGATACGGTCTACCAACAGTTAGTCAAATAAAATTAATTTTATTGGAATAAATACTTAAATAATTAATCAAAGTAAAATGCCAACAGTTTACCTATGAAATAAATCGTACCTACTTGAAAAAAGAGAACCATTCAATCTCATTCTCATTCAATCTCATTACTTAAAAAATTGCCGAAATATCATTATGATTTGTATCTTGCATTCATAATATATCGCAGGTCAACATTTCATGTTGAGGCAATACTACCTTAAGAAGTGAGAACTCAAAGTATTAACTAATTAAAGATTGGCTACTGTAACGAGTTACGTATGAAAATATTCATAAGTCGTCAAGTTGCGTTTAACAGTCCGCCACAGCCTATAACCTATATACGTATGAAAATCAAAATACTTTTTAAATATACTTTTAAATAATTTATTGGACTGATATATACACTAAGTTAAAATGTGTCTTAGTTAAAAGTGTTTTTTAAATCAATGGTACTTTTCTTCCTTTAATTACTTTTACTAGAATTGAACAAATTAAAACTGAATAAAACATACTGTAAATGTTGTAGCCTTTTGTAAGTGGTCGTAAAAATATTAAATAAATATTGTTTTAAATGAAGTAGACAGTAAAACCATTAATCAAAGCAATCTACAAGTTATCTTTTACCTACAATATATCCTTAAGAATAAACGAATTTTGGTACACTTGATTGGGCATACGTGCTCTAAGTGGTCGTCATGTCTAGTAAAATTATTGTACTGTTTTCACTTATTGGCCAACTATGCATTGCATGGATGCATGGTAGATCGAATATTACGGTGGACGTTATATCAGAGGATTTTATGGAAACATGCGTCATAGATGTACTATCATCTAAGAGCCAGTTGGGAGCAGAAATATCTATTATTAATACAGGTATTTTAACGAATTCCATGATCCGAAAGATTCATGAAACTAAGAATGTTAACATATACATAAAAGATTATAACCAAAGTGTAACGATCACGCCCCGTATTTGCTTAATATACGTTGAAGATCTCTTTTATTTAGGAGATGTAATAGACAAACTTGACCGAGACTGGAATCGAAGGCCAGAAGCTCTTCACATCATAATGCTCAATAACATCGTAATCAGTGAATTTGATCGTCTTTTCAATCTTCTGTGGCAATACCATGTGATACATATCCTTGTTATAATTGACGATTTAGATAAAACTGCTTCGGTGTATACTTATTTTCCTTACGCAGAAGGTCATTGTGGCCAAGGATTTGGAAACATCGTAAAGCTGAGTGACTGTAAAAGTGTTAAAAACATAGACGTCATCGAGAAGTTGACTGAAACTGACAAGCCTACTTTAAAGAACTGCACGTTGCAAGTTGTATCTCACAATATACCGCCTTTGGTTATAAGAGATCGTGATTCAATAAACGAATTTGCAATTGGTATTGAGACATTTTTGTTAGAAATGCTAGCCAAAATGGAAAACATATCTCTAAATTACACTTTTTTTAGGAAACCCAATGATTTTGGATTTATATCTAAAAACTTTACAATTACTGGTGTATTACAGAAACTGTATGAAAATGAATTCGATTTAGCGTTTGGTGGATTTTTCTTAAGCGACACACGGTCATTGTTCTTTGACTCCGTAACTTCTCATTTAGCATTTGAGGATTACACAGTTGTTGTTACATCCGCGGCAAATTTTGTGAAAAGATGGAAAATAGTTTACATAATGTTCAATACTGGTGTTTGGTGCTTATTTTTGTTAACATTATTGTTTTCTGCGGTAATTCTGTCAGGTTTTAATGATTTTCTTTCATTTAAAAAAGAATCCAACAGTTCTTCTGAATTTCTAAATCTCGTTGGCAATGCAACAAACAACATAAGTTTGAGTCAAAGGAAAAATATTTACAAAAACGTCCACATAGTGCACTGGCTGTGGTTTGTTTTCCTTTTTAATTGTTTTTATCAGTCTAGACTTACGAGTTTTTCAACGTACCGAGCGTATGAACCGCAGATTAACGATATGGAAACTTTGATGAACAATAACTTAACTCCGTGTGTTAGCGCGGATATTGCAATTTTCTTAAAGAAAACTGTACCCATTGTTAAGTGGGAATTCGCAGAGTTACAAGGCTGCGAGACAACTGAACAAGCCCTTGACAAAGTTGCAGTGACAGAAAGAAAGTACACGGTCACTCAATATTTTCAATATCTTTGGTGGTTAGCGAAACACCGAAGGCAAGAAAAGCGTGTTCATCTGGTGAAAGAAAACGTTTATAACACATTTTATGCATTGTTCTTTAAACGCGGGTTCCCATTAATACATGAATTTAATGCAAAAATGCTACTTTTGGTAGAATATGGATTTGTACAAAGTGTTAAAGACTTCCATCGGCTTACTTATGAGATTAGATCAACTAATGACATTGCTGGGTCATTTGAGTTAAACGTTTTAAAATTGGAAGATCTGACGGTACCATTCGGTGCTCTTATCACTGGTATGGTGCTCGCATTTCTAGTATTCATAGTCGAAATTTTGCACAAAGATGGTAAAAGTAAGAAGAGAGCTGATGAGTTAGGATTGAGATAAGCTAGTTATTGTGAAAATAGTAAGCAGTTAAATTATTAAAGTTCACCAAAAATCCAGATTCCGCAATAAAGATCTGTTCTGTGTGTTTTATGATACGTATTAAATTAGTTTGTTGGGTAATTTGAACACAAGATTGACATTGATAATTTCATCCTAAACGACAACGCGGTTAGCCTAATTGGTAGTCCCCTGCCAATTACAAACTGCCTACAAAGCAATTCGGGTTCAACCGGGAAAAAAAATGTGTGATGAGCGCAAGAATTTGTTCCTTAGACTTGAATGTGCTCTTCAGTTACGAGTATTATAATTTGCATTACTTCACTTAGTGCCCATAGTACAAGAGTAGAGATGAATTGGTGGGAGATTGTCCCCCGAATTTTTGTTGGTTTTAAATCTGTGATATGTATCAAACACATTTTCAATGCTTAATAAAACCACGTCCATAAATGTGTTACCTGTATTTTTTTGCTTTATATATTTTTTATTATTTATTGTTATAGCGGCTATAGTAACACACTCTGAGAAAAATTAAGTATCTAGCTATTACGGTTCTCAAGATACAGCCCGCTGATAGACAGACGGAAACGATAACGCGAGCGGCTAAATTAGCGCATTGATACAATTATTACCTTGAAAAGTAAACCTTTTTAGAGTTTTTCTCCAATTAGGCTACAGAATTGATGGTCAAGTGGGATTTTTCGGACCCACGTCGAAAAATGTAGACACTAAATATACTAATTAAAAGACAGGGACTCGATTAGTAAAACGTGAGGGTGGAAGTGGAGAAAGATTAGATCTGGGTTCATTGGGCGCCTAATTAATTATACAATATTCTTAGGTTTAAAGTGGGTTCCGAAAGAAAAGATTAAAACATTTATTTGCTGCAGCCAATAGGCTTTTATGCTTCGGATGAACGGCCGACCGGATCTTAATAATCCTTTTATTCACGACAAGCGTGGATCAATTGAAGCAACGGTAAAAGGGTTCATTCATTGTAATTCCTCCTCCTTCTCATCATTTATGTATACCCTTTTTTGTTTTGAAGTAATCCCGTATTGACATATTTGAAAAACAGATTAATTTTAAACCCAATCGTAATTATCACGTTCATTACATTTTGTTGTTAATTTTCGTATGACATGGATATTAAAATTGTTAAATTTAGGGATTCCACCACCATTTGTTGCGTTAACCAAGTTTTAAGGCAAGATCAGAACTGCAAAGTTTATGCTTTTGTAATTCATGCAAAAAAGCGACTATATTGCTCACCGGAACCGTCTTAATTTAACTCCATTTAGCCGTTATTTTGAGTTTCATCAAACTAGAATTAATGTCTTCTATTTAAAAAAAAAAACAATAACTAGCCACCAACTTCTGGCAAGTTTCATTTTGTCTTAATGTTCGAGACTCACGTTAATGATAAGTTTTTTTTTTATGTCAAATTTAACGAGTAACGAGTTCTAAATTGATAACATCACTACGGGTCTATCGTCAGACCACCTCAATGACACCATAATACTGCATGGATCATCTACTTACGAGTGCATACTATAAACGTATGCCAAGTTTTGAGATAAAAGCAAGTGGTTACAAACAAGTTAATAATTCTGAATCTTTACGTACGAGAAAAACAATTTATTAGTAGGTACGAATACGATATATGTGGTTCAAGTTAGCGTGTATTGTTTTTAAAGGTCACTGTGTAATTATCCTTACTAGCTTAAGCACGGTAGTGACAATAAATACTGCGCGTATCTTCAATCTTTCTCTGATATGAATTATACGCTTAACGAGAACACGTAGCTAATCACTTTTATCAATAATCTCAAAGTAAACAATAGATTGTAACCGACAGATACTAAAACGAGTGTGATTCAAGCGTTAGTGATTAGTTTCGGGCACGCAGTTCACGACGAAGCATATTATGGCTATGTATTTCGGAATATTAATTTATTTCCCAATAAGCCGAGTTTTAAGCATAACTATAAGTGGAAATCTTACCAAAGAAATAATTAAAGAAAATTACCTAGAGACATGCGTCGTTAATATACTTTCATCAAAAACTCAATACGGAGCGGACGTAGGAGTGATTAATAATGAGTTAGTAACTAACAATTTCTTACAGAGAATTCACGAAAAGAAAAACGTTAAACTCTACATAAAAGACTGCTCTGTCTCTGTGCGCATAATACCAAGCACTTACATAATAAATATTCAGGATCTTTTCCAATTTGAGAACCTCGTTGACAAACTTGATAGAGATTGGAATCGGAAACCAGATGCTTTATACATCATTGTGCTGAGAGGTGTATATGTATATGATGAAGATTTCATATTAATATTTAAAATATTATTGGAATATCATCTAATACATGCGCTTGTAATTGTTGATATGAGTGAAGGTGCAGTGATTTATTCTTACTTTCCATACGCAGAAGGACGATGCGGTAGAGACTACAATAACATTATAAAATTGTGTGATTGTAAAAGTGCGATTAAATTAGATGTCATTTAATTGTTAAGTAAACACGACAAACCTGTATTAAGAAATTGCACTTTAAATGTTGGCACGCACAATTTCCCCCCTATGGTTATATCACATCCAGATTTGTCCAACCGATGGGCTATTGGTATTGAAAAATCTCTAATAGAAATCGTAGTTCGTAAGGAAAATATAGCTCTTAATTACACATATCTACCCGAAACAGATGATTTCGGAGACATAACGGACAACTTCACAGTAACTGGTATTTTAGAGAAGCTGTATGAAAACGAAGTTGATTTAGTATTTGGTGGTTTTGCTTTGAACAATAGAAGAATGACGTTTTTTGACCCTTTGTATAGTCATTCCTTCAATGATGTTTTTGTCACTGTAATACCTAAAGCTAAATTAGTCAAAAGATGGAAAATAGTTTATATAATGTTTTGTCCTGAAGTTTGGTTTATTTTAGTTATTGTACTAGTTTTCTGCGCATTTCTCCTTTCGGTTTTTGATCATGTAATTATATTTAACAGGAATGGTAATTTTTGTTCAGAGTTTTTGAATATTTTGGGAAGCGCGACCCATAATATAAGTCTTAGACATAGAAGTACTATATGTAAAAATGTTATTATTGTGCATTGGTTGTGGTTTATCTTTTTTATAAATTGTTATTATCATACTATGCTTACCAGTCACTCAACATATCGAGCGTACAACCCCCAGCTGAACAAATACGAGGCTCTGAACAACTACAACTTTTCCCCGTGTCTTGCGCCGAACATCATACGATTTTTGAATAACTCTAACGACATAGTTATTATAAATGAGAAATATTTACAGAAGCAAGGTTGCGAGACAGCGGATCTAGCCTTAAATCAAGTTGCAGAATCCAATAATAAGTATACAATTACAATTTATTTGCGCTATATGTGGTGGATATCCCGAAATCCAAAAAACAAAGACAAAATTCATGTGATGAAAAAGAATATTAATAACATTGTTTACGCTTTATTTTTAAAAAGTGGTTTTCCATTGTTAAAAGAGTTTCAAGCACGAATGTTGCGTTTAGTGGAAAATGGTTTTGTAAATGTCATAAAGTCTGTGCATCAGATTTCTAACCCATCAAGATCAAGCGATGACGTTTTAGGTTTATTGGAGGTTAGCAAACTGAGGTTGAGAGATTTTTATGTGCCATTTTATTCTTTATTAGCTGGGTATACCCTTGCATTTTTCACATTTATTGTGGAAATTTTGTCACCTAATAAAATACGTATAGGTAAGTAAATTTATTGTAAATATATTTTTGATCACAAAATAAATAGTTGGAAGTTAAGGTTGTTTTTTTCCCTGCCATGTTCATCTGGTGTTCGTAAAACAAATGGCCTAATACTAAGTTTGTTGCCCTGCAAAAATGCACAAGAACTACAAAACTCACTTTGAAAGACTGAAGATACGGCACAACTACATGAACCTGTCTATCTGTATTAGTGAAAAGAATTTCTTGCGATGAAACTGTATTAATTTCGTTGAATGTCTTCATTCAAGTGATTATAATCAATGGGAGAAAAGAGAACGGGGGGGGGGGGGATTTTTGACTTTCGAGTGTTCGAAATGAAAGTCGAATGATAGAAAATATTAGCACACGAAAATTGTCACGATTATTTTCGCATAACCCATTATCCCGTATTTATGAAAGCCCTCACTCGAAAACTAGTGGCTGATGTTTCATTGTACGCAGACAGTTGATGATTACCGGTGTTTTTAATCATGTTTTAAATATGAATAAACATACGACCTAATTAGAAGTTGTAATTATGGCCATAACGATCTACGATCGAAAATGGAACATACGCAAAATTCAATAGTTTTTATTTTTTAAGCATAAGGACATACAAATCTCTGTCTGGAGATTAACCGTTACATTCCTAAGAGTACAATTTAAGTTTTTTTAATTGGGCTGTCATATAAATAATAGGTATTTCAAATAAGTCATAAAGTCTGTAAAGATAAAATATTTGCGATTAAAACTGTTTATTTACACACATAATCATGAACCCTCTATGATGCGTTCAAAAATTGCAAATTACGACTAGCATAAAGATAAACTATTTCGTTAGAACAAATTTTTTTTTGTTGTTCATATGTATGTAGATAAAGCAGTGTATTGTAACTGTACATAATTAGTCTTTAAAACACTCGTGTGATGTTATTATGAAACTCGCTTCCCAGCTCGTTTCTCAAACACACACTCGTGTTTTGATGCCTTTTGTTATATATCAGTCACATAAACTACTATTATGAAACACAATAGGTTGCCTTATAATCTCTTAAAAAGAAAAAACAATATATTTTTGAATTCCGAGTTTTAAGAAAATAGTTAAGTACTACGCAGTTATGCAGAACCTACATTTGAAACAAGAGGGGCACGTGAAATAAAACGAAAAATGTAACCTCTATTTATTAAAAAGCAATGATTACCGCCCTTTATGTCTCCTTTTCTCCCTCCGTTACCATTACTCCTCAGTCAAGCTTCAGGCCAACGATAGAAGAGTTTTCCAGTTCTCTGCCCCGCGCTCATTCAATTTCATTTGATTTTCAGACCAAACGAACCTTTTCTGGATTTTCTTGGGCCTGCTGGGCCAAAATGTATATAGTAACTAATACTAATGCAGTTTTTTTTTATATATAAGTAATTTACATAGTTATATCGAGCACATAATGATGGAATTGCGTTATACTACGGTACCTACCCTAGCTATAAAACTGTAAGAAACAAACGATAAGTAAAATGATTAATCTTCCGGCGTGCCAGTTAATAAATAAAACCACTGTCACGCAGAACTTGAGCGACTAGTATCATTAAGGAAGTGGTTAATGCACGTGTGAAGCATGAAGTACCCAATACTTTTATTTAGTTTCGTTGGCCAGTGCTGCTTCTTGTGTGATGCGTCTTTAACCATCGATGAAACGCCAGAAGATCACATTGAGACATGCGTCGTAAACATACTATCATCCAAAAGCCAGTTTGGAGAAGACTTGGCCATCATTGATAATGGCTTTGTAACTAACGGTTTTATTCGGAAGATACATGAAGGCATGAATTTCAAACTATACGTTAAAATTTATGACGTAACCATGAGCATGTCACCCGGTATCATCGTAATAAATGTTCAAGCACTTGAAATTATTGAAGAACTGATTGAGAAACTTGATAGGGATTGGTACCGTAAACCAGATTCTCTTTTCATTATAATACTGAGAAATGCTAGTGATTTGGCTGTCGTAAAAATATTTAAAATATTATGGGAGTATCACATGATACATGTACTAGTTGTCATTGGCGACATGAATGATGATGAAGCTTCAGTATTTTCTTACTTCCCGTATGCAGAAGGGGGTTGTGGGCGGAATTACAACAATACTATTAAGATTAGTAATTGTGAAATGAGTAAAAGGTTGGATATTATTAAAATGATGCGTGAATACGATAAACCTGTTTTGAAAAACTGTTTATTGCAAGTTGGAACACACAATTATCCCCCCTTAGTTATATATGAATCAGATCCTAACAATAAGTTCGCTATTGGTATTGAGAGGTTTTTATTGGAAATGTTAGTTCAGCAAGACGGTATTATTTTAAATTACACATTTTTTTCTGAGGCTGACGAATTTGGAAATGTATCTGATAACTTTACTGTAACTGGGAAATTAGAGAAACTGTATGAAAATGAAGTAGATTTAGTGTTCGGTGGGTTTGCATTAAATAATAGAAGATTATCCTTTTTTGATTTCATATGCACTCACTTAGCATATGAGGATAGTTTTGTAACAGTTACTCCAAGTGCTGCTTTAAAAGAAAGATGGAAAACTATTTATAAAATGTTCAGTTCTGTGGTGTGGTTTTTAATAATGCTGTCATTAATTATTTGTACAATTGTCCTTTCCGGATTTTGTAATCTAATGCTAAAATATCGAGCCATGGAACTAGGATGTTCCGAACTTGTCAATCTATTTGGAAATGCAACTTCAAATGTGAAGTTGACCCTTCGAAGCAATATGTATAAAAACTTTATTATTATACCTTGGCTATGGTTTGTTTTCTTAGTAAATTGTTTTTATCAAACAAGGCTTACAAGTTTTTCGACGTACCAGTCGTATGAGCCGCAATTAAACCAATTCTATGAACTCGAAAATTTTAACTTTACTCCATGCTTGGCCTCGGATATCGCTATGTTCTTAAGGAACGCTGGCAACTTGAGTATAATTCATGAAGAAAATCTAGAGCTTTTCGGCTGTGAGACTGGTGATCTTGCTTTAAGCCAAGTTGCTGAAACCAATGTTAAGTACACTGTTACAAATCATTTACGTTACCTTTGGTGGATAAGCAAACATGGAAAAGAAAGGAATAGAGTTCATTTGATGACAGAAAATGTATATAACGTGCTTTATGCTTTGTACTTCAAAAGAGGTTTTCCATTGTTGGATGAATATAATGGAAAAATGTTACGTTTTGTAGAACACGGGTTTGTGCATGGTATAAAAGGATTTCATATGCTTCCGAATGAAGTTAGATTAGCAGCCGAAGCCAAGGGGTCGTTAAAGTTATCTGTTCTTAAATTAAAAGATTTTAGCCTACCATTTGGTATTCTTACAGTTGGTTTGGTCATAGCTTTTCTGTTATTTATAATTGAAATAGTATATGTCAAAGGGATTGTTATTGTTGGAAGTTCAAATTAATGTGATGAAATAAACCAATTTAATTTGACGTGATTATTGCTATTTGTCGTTCGAGGGATGCAAAAGATTTTTCTTGTAATAAATTATTTAATATATTTATATGTATAAACTTGTAAGTCTAGTTTCAAAGCGTTTACGATTTTGTGGTAGTATTCCCGTGCCAAGTGAAAACAACTCTTTTATTTTTGTTATTTATTATCAACTTTGTGTAACACAACTTGGAGCGCTTGAAAATTGCACAAATTTACAATTAATACAATTTTAATTTTAGTCATTTTTGCCAACACAATTTTCAGAGCTCGTTTGTATCCATATTGTTTACTATATATTAAAGATATATCTTACTAGATGATAGATTAACATGACATGTGTTTTTTATGTAGAAATAACTTATGTTAACCTATAATTATTTTACCGGAAAATTAAGTTAATTACATACGCTTTGTAACATCGAAACATATAATTAGTTGTAAACTATTACAGAAAACAAATGATAGTCAGTCAATCATTGGATAGTAATTCTATGTTTTAAAATTTAAATACTATTGTATATGTTGTAAGTAAAAAGACTCATGTAAAGCTGAAACTATTAGTATGACTCGAGAAATGATTAGTAGAAGTCGTGATCATGTTTCAACAAATGGTTTTGTTTTGGCTGGTAGGACTTATTTGTGTTGTGTTTAGTGTTGACAAATTTAACATCGCTGAAATTCAAAATGACGATTTAGAAAACTGTGTTGTAAATATACTTTCTTCTAAAAGTCAACAAGGATCTGATTTAGCAATCATTAACAATGATAACGTAATGGATAATTTGCTTCGCAAGATTCACGATACTGCCCGTGTCAGTCTGTTTCTGAAAGATCTATACGTTTCGATAAACATTTCACCAAGTACCTTTTTGATTCAAGTCCGAGACCTTGACAATTTCGGAGATTTGATTCGCACGCTTGAGAGAGACTGGTTCCGGAAGCCGAATGCTTTGTATATCATTACGTTCAAGAATGTCGTCGATGAAGATTTTGTAAAAATATTCCAGACTTTATGGGAATATCACATAATATATACTGTTGTTGTTATTAACAACGATAATGAAGATGCTTCAGTTTATACCTATTATCCTTATGCAGTAGGTCGATGTGGTAAAGACTATAATAATACTACGAAACTTTGTGAGTGTAAAGACACTAAAAACCTTGATGTCATTAAAATGCGGCAAGGAAATGATCATCCGATTTTGGAAAACTGTACATTACAAATCGCTACTCATACTTATCCTCCTTTAGTTATACCTGATCAAAACGCTCCAAACAAATTTGCTGTTGGGATTGAAAGATTTATACTGGAAAAGCTACTTGAAAGAGGAAATATAAGATGGAACTACACGTTTTTACCTGAATCAGATGACTTTGGGCAACTAACTAATAATTTTACCGTTACTGGAAAGTTAGGAACGCTGTACAAAAATAAAGTAGATCTGGTATTTGGAGGGTTTAGTTTGAATAATTGGCGATTAAAATACTTTGATTTCATTTGTTCTCACTTGGCGTTTGAAGATATGTATGTAATTGTTACTCCTAGGGCTGGTCTTATGAAACGGTGGAAAATAGTTTACGTAATGTTTGATCTTAAAGTTTGGTTGCTGTTAATATTCATACTGTTTTTCTGTGCAGTCATGCTCATGAATAAGAGTACGTGTACGTTATCTAATTTTGAAAGTAACAACAACAATTGTTCCAATCTTCTGCATCTCTTTGGAAGCGCAACACACAACATGGCATTGAAGCTCAGACGTTACATATTCCAAAACTCTATCATAATTCATTGGCTGTGGTTTATATTCTTAATTAATTGTTTTTATCAAACAAGATTGACTAGTTATTCCACGTTTCGCTCGTATAACCCCCAATTAAATGACCAAAAGTCTTTGCATGGCTATAATTTAATTCCCTGCCTTCCATTGGACATTATTCTGTTTTTAGATAATTCTGTTAATTCTGGAAAATTCTCCATCGCAAAGAGGGAGTTCTTAGAAGTTGATGGATGCGAGACTGCTGATCAATCCTTAGACAAAGTAGCAGAGACTGGTACAAAGTACACAATAACAACGAGTCTGCGATATCTTTGGTGGATAGCTAACAATGAAAAGAAAAAAGACCGACTTCACTTAATGAAAGAGAATATCTTCAACACTCTTTACACTTTATTCTTTAAACGCGGTTTTCCATTATTGGCTGAACTCGACAAGAGTATGTTGCGATTTGTGGAATATGGGTTTTTACAAGGTATTAAAGATTTCCATCGCATTCCTTTGCGATCAGCCAGTGACGTCACTGGATCATTTGAAATATCAATCCTTGAATTAGAAGATTTTGTTGTGCCCTTTGGTTTACTGTTTGTTGGATCATTTTTTGCATTTTTAGTTTTTACTGTTGAGATATTGTGTTACAATAATACTCATACTATTGTTTAATTGTAAATTTAATGTATGAATTAATAAATCGTATATTATGCATTTTACTAAATATAAAAGGATCCTACTCGTATCTTGCTGAACTTCTTCGGTTCTGAGGTTGTATTCTTTGCCATTGATTAAATAGGTATGTTTTGATTTCCTTATCAATAAACAAAAATAATTATATAATAACTTTCTTGCGTATTATGTCCTAAATATATTTAATGTTATTGTTTAGAAAATAAATAGTTATGGAAAGTATACTGTTGTTTAATTGTTTTATTTACGGTTCTTATGCTGCTGTACTATATCGTATCTCATTTTTAATCGCGTCTTGAATCTTAAAAGTTACTAGGTATTTTGGCATATAATATTATCAGGATTATCAGCAATATTGTACCTATTACAAGTAGGTATTTTGCATCTGGTTCATATACAATATATCCCGTTCTTATGCCTCAAAAATGTTTGAGCCCATTGTTGGATATTATGTTATTGCCGGTGGCAATACATAGAGAAACTGGCAAATTAACCTATTTATAATGAAGTTAAGGAGTTAAAATTTAGACGGTAAATATCTAAATGCCCTAATCATTTCATTTCAGAGGAAATCGGGAATTGAGAACACTGCGCTAGAATTATTATACACCGTGTTTTTTTTGATTTACGATAACTTCGGCATATTGTTAGGTACACGTATAGAAACTACGTGGAACATTAGATTTTAAAATATTGCAAAAAAAAAAAAAAATTGTTTAGAACAAAGTAATTAAATGTTGTGTCTTCAATCATTCTAAAAGGGTCTTTAGAGTTAACTCATAGTTAGTGTTAAATACGTCAAGTCAGCGTGACATACACACACACAGGTAAAGATAACACTTGACAGGTGCACGACCTAACAATTGAAAACTCTTTACTCATAATAGGTAATTAAAAGAAAATTGTTAGGTATCAATTAAGAGCCTTTTACATTAGTTTAACGTGATTAACTGATTAATTTTAATAATTGAATATCATTATAACCGTACGAGTTATCATATGTCTGTCTTCGGGAAATTAGCTTAATTTGACTTGAAGAACGTGCCCTTAAAGTTATCGTAAATCAAAAAAAACACGGTGTATAAGAATAATAATTGGTTAATAAAAGTACCTACTTAATTAAAGGACATGACCCGTTTGTGCCCCAACTTGTATACGGATAGAAAAATCATGCAGTAATTAATAATTACGTGTACCATTAATTAAACCTCTGTAGAAGCTGCGGAAATAAAGAAAAAAAAAAGATATTTTGTGCCGGAAATCACCCGCTTGACAATCGGACCTGCACGCACAAACAAGACTTTCGTGTCCCTGGAGGCCGTATTACAATTTCGTGGGATGTACAATATAATATCATAACAGATGAGCATGGGTGCTACAGACGTGCAACTTAATTCAGAGTTGAGGTAAGTATGAAGTGCGAGAGTGAGGTACGAAAAATCTCGACTAGTCACCATTGCCCTGTCCCCACACCTCTTGCATACCCCGGCTCAATTAAGTTGTACGCCTATACATGTGATGTGAAGTTAACAGTAGACGGGACCCTCCTCTGCAGGCTGTCCAGCCAGTCTGGGTCCATATTATTTTGCCAAAGGAATATCTACGCAGTGGCACCACCCAACTATTGTAAGCTCGCACCTTATTGCCACTTGACAAAAAACTATTAAGAACTTTTGTTGAGCGTCAGAAGGTTTGCCCTTTCACTGACTGCTTGACGTCGCCTTCCACTATACCCAAAACTGTGTGTATTAGTAGGTTACCACTGTGGAAAGAGGGAGAAGAGATGCGCAATGAACTTTTCCTCGTTGAATGTACATGACCGCAAACTTAACTACGCCTAGTTTCATCTCGATGGCACTATGCTTACCTGATATATGAAAAAACAAACGAGCGCTAGCTTCTTGCGCAGGGTTATTAGGCTGCGCCTATGAAAAAAACTACCTGCTCTGTGAATCATTAGCTCGATAATCCTTAAAACCTCGAGTGGAGCCAACAAGCGACGCTACCTCACCGTGCGAGCACTGTTGCGTGACTGCTCGTTTAACGGTTTTAAGCTCCCTGACAATAATGCTTTAGAGTCTTAAATTGCCTATAATATGTAAAAATAATCATAAAAATCGCTTTAGAAATTAAGAAAATGAAAGAGATTTTTGCGAAAAACATAACAAAAATAACAGTAAGTACTACAATAAATCACAAAGAAAGTTTTATCAGGCAAAAAAAAACACGAGTGGTTGCCGGGTTAGAATAGTGAGTGCCATGTCTTCCCGTAGATGTCGTAAGAGGCAACTAAGGGAATAAAGGCTTGTAGTACTGTTAGGCGATGGGCTTGCAACCTGTCACTAATACACAAAGTAAACTTCTTGGCCCGATTTTGCGAAATGTGGTTACAGAATTAAAAAACAACTCTTTTTACAGTTGTTAGTGTTTTTGAAACTCTGCCAACCCCACTCTGGGAATAAAGGCGTGATGTTATGTATGTATGTAAAAAAAACACGTTTGTTATATGGGAGCCCCACTTGTATAATATATTCTGTTTTCAGTATTTGTTGTTATAGCGGCAACAGAAATATAGTATCTGTGAAAATTTCAACTGTTTAGCTATAGCGGTTCATGAGATACAGCCTGGTGACAGACAGATAGACAGACAGACAGACGGATAGCGGAGTCTTAGTAATAAGGTACCGTTTTTAGGGTTCCGTAGACAAACTTGGAACCCTTATAGTTCGTCCGTCCGTCCGTCCATCCATCCGTTCGTTCGCAGCCTAGCGCAAAGAGTCTTAGTACCTACTAGAAAGCTGTAATTTGGCATGAATATGCATTAGTCACGCCAATAAAGTGGTAAAAAAAATATTTTTTGGGGTACCTCCCCTACACGTATAGTGAGAAGGTATTTTTTTTCGTCGTCTATTCTATAGTGTAGGGTATCGTTAGATAGGTCTTACAAAAAATTTGTGGGTTTATGCAAATCAATTTTTCGATTAAGTGATCCGTTTATGAAATATTACGCTTTAAAGCGCAATTTTTTGTTAAAGTCAAGTGTCCCCACCTTCCCCCCTACCCTACAGCCAAAACTACAAATAGGTACTAAAAATATGAAAAAAATCCTTAATAAAAGCGCATACACAATACAATACAATACAATACAAAACACTTTATTAAAAGAAAAGCTATCATGACTAAGTAAACATCATTGGTTCTTGAGATACAGGCGATTAAAGTGTTTATACCTACTAAAATCATTTGAAACGACACCAATTGACTTTAAATACAAAATTAGTTATTACTTGTTGATTTATATGTTTGTAGTACCTATCGGCTTCGGAACCCTACACTGAGCATGGTCCGACATGCTCTTGCCCGGTTTTACCCTTTGGGTACGGAACACTAAAATGTAGAATTATCCTATAGGTATATTTATAACGACTGCCTACATGTCTTAATCCAACACAAAAACAAGATAAATACAAGTACCTACATTTATTATAATTAGTTTGTCTCAAACTTAGGAACCCCTTTCACTGTTAATAGTGTTAACCCAACATCTAAAAGAGAACCCTTCATAGGATAACTTCGTCTTTGTACTTTACTGTTATGCTTTATTTTCATGGTTTATTGTTCAGGTTTAGGCACCATCAAGGAATTTGAATGTTTAGCAGTTTGCTGTTATACTGAAATTAACAGTGTTATACATTTTGTACGTGTCATTTGATGACACGGGGAAAACGTATTACCCGGCAAATTTACGTTAGACTACCAAACATCAAAATTCTTTGATAGTACAACAGTCCGTCAAATAATTGGTATTTCAATTTTGACCCAATTTTTTCAGACTTTAGAAGTAGGACGAGGTTCCCAATTCGTCGTAACCTTTTTTTTTAATTCGACAGCGTAGTCTATAATGTCAAATACCTCGGAACCCGATTTTTCGGCGATACCCGAATTTTTCCGAAGATGACGACTAGACAGACCTCTATTCCACAATTTTCATTAAAATCGTTAGGCTGTTTTCGAGAACGTGATTACAAATATACAAATATTGCTCGTTTAATAGAAAATCAAGTCGGAAGAGGAGTGACATCTAAAGATTTCCAGAAATATAGTATATTGATACTAGGTGTTTCAAGAAAAATTGCTAATGTCATTATTTCAACCATCTTTAAAATCATTTGTTAAACCCATCTAGGTAAATATCTTTACAAGTGTTTTTTTTTCTAGCATTCGGCATCGGATCTATGATCTATTCGGGGCTGGAGTTCGGCCAGTACTGGGAGCTCGAGAGAAACACGAACTGCCACAACGTCCTGTTAGCCCTCACACCAGCCACTAGGATGGCGTTTATCTTCATCCAGATGTACTTCATCTTTCTGAATAATGAGGTCAGCATTAGTACGAGTATATCATATTTATATTCAAATGTCTATGGGTCTCAGATTCCACTTACCATCAGCTGGCCTGAGTGCTCGTGTGCCTTCTCCCTAAGATAAAAAAAAAAACCGTCACAATTTGCTGTTAGCGCTTACGCCAGCCCCCAAGATTGTATTTACCTTTATTCAGAAGTGCTTCATCTTCCTGAACAACCAGGTCATTTTTAGCATAGAATAGATAATATTCGGTGCCTAACGTACAGTCAACGTCAAAAGTAAGTGATCAAAATCAAGGTTTCAAAATATCTTCTAGCATGACACCCCAGATATAACAGTTATACCAGGTGTTAGATGTTTTAATGAGTCAAAAGAAAATAATCATATCATAACAACATCGAGACACAGAAACAAAGTGACAAATCAATATTTCAAATCAAAATAATAATATCACGACGTTATAGTTATGTATGTACTGGAAATTTCAATAAAGAATAATTAAACTTTTTACTCGTAATACAATGAATGTGTCAAGTAATTAACAAAAGAAAAACAAAATTTCGAACTATCGGAAATGTCTGAAGGAGCTTGATAAAAAAGGATTTATTTGAAATAAAACCAAACATTTTGCTGTTGTAATAAGACCTTGTTTCTAACCTCAGCGGACACGAGAGGCGATATTATAGTTGCTTCGCATATTTGTCTCACGAATATAACCGATGTAAACCGAACATCTGACTTGTACTCCGAGGTGTCCCATAAATCCGTATTTTGTTTATACATATGGTTAATCACTTTAATTTGAAACACTCAACAATGACTTTAACTGTTTTAATGGCATGTTACTTAGTTTTCAAGGATCGAAATAAATGTGATCACTTACTTTTGATTTGACACATTATGTGTTCATTTACTTCTAATACACTACAATAGTCAGTAAAATTTGACTTAATTTATTGCATATATTATTTTGGGACCCCATTTCATAAGTTTCTTTTGCTGTTGACTGTACTTTAGGTGCCTAATAACATCACCTATATTCGATATTGTCTATGCATTGTAGTGTTGTGACTTGTCATTTTCAATATCGGAATGGTTTACGTTTGCTTGCTTAACTTTTGTAAAAACACCGATTGACACTAGCAACACTTTCTTCAACTAAATTCTAAACTTTTAATTTGTGTGATTTCAGATGAAAGTGTATAAACACAAGATAGTGGCCAGGTTCGGTCTGATGCATATGGTGGGCACGAACCTGAGCGTGTGGCTGAACGTCTTGGTGCAGGAAACGAAGCACGAGATCCTGACTTTCTACGACCCCGAGAACAAGACTATAGGACTGTCGCATAGACTAGGTAAGGCTATCTTCACAGCGTTATCATTCTTAATAGAAATAGAATTAGTCGTTGAAGTTAGCATTATACTGAGTTGGGACCATTTCGTGGCTACATTCTTCTTGTGTGTATTCCTCTATTCTTTGTTGTTGTTTGTCACGAATAAATGAATTACTTTATTTCTTTCTTAATTACCAGGAACGCTATATTACTCCATTTTGCTTAAGTCTCTAGCTCTCTATAGGATACAGCATTAACCACCTCGTGCTCTTTTATCTGGTCAAATTAATTCAGCCTAGGTAATTTTAATCAGTCTTTTACTATTTGCCTCTATCATTACTTATTAACACACTATTTATGATTATTTTTATCTGTGAAAACGAACATAGCTTACTCTGGGATATTCTGATGGCGATCGGTCAGAACATAAAAATATACTCCCGGGTGACAAATCGAGCGTCAAAAGTCAAGCGTGTCTCATGGAAATAAAACGGTGGCGTGTTCTACCGTCAATCGATATTGCCTATGCGGTCTTGTTTTAGTGTGTTGTGTGCTGCGCTAATTATTTCACTTGTGGTTTGAACAAGAAAATTCGTTGTTGGTATCATTTTATTGTTTGTTTACGGGATAAAAGTTAGGCACACGTTGCCGATTTATTAGATAGTGCACTTGTGTACTTGTTATGTAGCAGTAATTGTTATTTTAATCTATTATTAAAGATCTAACACAACGTAAACATCGTCTGAACTTACAAGGATAGAAAGTTGAAATTTTAAACACAATGTTTTTTATTCAATATTAAGCATCTCTAAATTTGGGATGATTTCCGAATAAAATGTTGATATTAAAATGGTGCTAGTTATACAAACAACGACATAAAACATAATTGTTACTGGCATGAATGCTTCTAATGCAACCCTCGCGGTATTGTGCGGTCACCGCAGGTTCGCTTTGTGCCATCATGATTCAATTAATTACTGTCACTGAACACCATTCTAGCTAGGATATTGAATAGACATGTCTATTTGATACTTCTACTATGTTTATCGTTCGTTGTCTAGAAGTTCTTGAACCCATAGTACAACCCTAAAGCTTAGTTTGGGACTGCGTCAATTTGTATGATATTGTCACCTGATATTTATGTATTTCTTAAAAAAAAATATAATACTGTGCATTACACAAGTGATTCATAGTGATCGTCATGACCTATCGATGCTTGAACAAAAAAACAATATTTGGAGCTTTTTTATTTAACCAACAAGATATTATTTATTTATTATCTTTAAAATAAAAAAAATAGAATTTGTTTTCCAATATATTTAACGGTTCCTTAATAAAACCCACCCTCATCACACTGTCAGCACATTTTTCAATATCCTCTAATTCTCATTTTATCGTAACTCATTCCATAAAATAAAGACTCGATTTTAAATTTGTAATTAACTGGGACGGAAAACGGGTTCTACCTACTTGTAATTAATAAGGCCCTTGTCTCGTCACTCATCGCGTTCCCGATTGCGTTCCAATTCCGACCGCCGCGCCGGCATCCGACCTAAATTCTCAAAGCTCGAAGCTGATCGGCGGGCTGAAAATCCGACATGCTTTAGAGCCTCATAACTGAAATGATGTATTGATTTGATGCTTTGTTTTGCCAGTTTATGAAAAATTGTGGCTATTTACGCGTACAGTTTGACGATGTGACAGGTGAACCTAAAATATTCTGAAGTGGCAACCCTATACATAGGAAATAATTAACATTGAATCATGATCAATGATATTACAGAGTATAATATGTTCCGTTACTAATAAATTGCGTTTGAAAATAGACATCCTATAATATGTTCAATTGTTTCACTAATTAATGATGGACAGATACGGAGAACACGAGAGTAATAGAGATAGCCATCGTTAACTCGTTTGACGTAAACAGAACGAACCACTTTGGTCAATTGGGTCTTTTATGAATCTTCAAGTTAGGTGCGGCGGTAACATATCTATTTCTTGTTTATAATTATGTATTGAATTTTATTTCAATAAGCACTATTTTACCTCCATTTTAACACGTCTATGTTTTAAATGTTTACTCAACCTGCTCAGTAATGTATTTGTTTTTAAATTTCAGCGTTTCAAAAGGCATTTGCTTCACTGGCGACCGAAGTCCCCCCTTCGCACTCAGTGGCAGCTCACCTTCGTGTTCCTCGCGGCCTGAAGGGACCGCACCACATCTTCGAATGTCGCCGTACTAACATCATGGGGTCTCTAGTCCAGGACGCTTCACCCTTCCTCTTTCCATGCACTATAGAATATTCCCTCATCTGCGCCGCTATCTTATACGTCATGTGGAAGAACATATCTAAGTATCCGTCAAAAGATGTCGCAGCAGCAATTGCAAAAGCACGACTCCTAGAAGGACTGGCTTACAAGAAATCACCGCATTTGTACAGCGTCGACTGTGCCAGAGCCCATAAGGGTCTTTTCTTCGGGATACTTATCCTGGTGCTCACTATTATATCACTTATATTATTCTTTGTACTGATCTCAAAGAAAGATTACGCATCACTAGCTGTTGTAGAGGTTAACTTATGTGAGTTGGCGTTATATGCCATGACGACACTTGCAAGTTTGGCAGGAATGTTTTGTGTAAGGAACCTCAAGTACGACGGCAATAGAAACCTAGAGCTGGACAACATACTGCTTATTGGAGCTCAGACTGGCATGTTTATCTATGGCACATTTACGATCATCGGAGGACATTTCACAATAGAGAAAAACACAATTCTGATACTGATTACGGCGTTGTCCTCTTTGGTGCAAACGACGTGTCAGACGATGTTTATATTGGACGCTAGTCGTCGGTCAGCTAAAACTGCGGAGCAATTGAGGAAAAAGCCTGGCAGGGAGATTATTACGTTCCTTCTAGTCACTAATCTGGCGATGTGGGCAATAAATACTCTTGAGAAGACACGGGCTGAGTCGCACCCGATACAGCTACATTTTTACGGCCTGTGGGCGTGGACTATCATCACACACGTCTCAATGCCTCTTGCGATATTCTACAGATTCCACTCAACCGTGTGCTTGTGTGAAATCTGGAAGCGCGCCTACAAAATGAAGCCCGCGTACATGTAGCAACGGGCGTATTACTAAGTGCGCTTAGGTATCGCAAAACAAACTATTGCACTTTCCAAAGTATATGCTCTAGGTGGAAAAGTGGCATAGTTATTGTATTACAGTGCCATATTTTCAACCTCAGTGGATACCGGATAAGCCACGCTAGTTGTTTGAACATTTACGAATAACAAAAATTCCAATACTCACCAAAGTCATCCAAGTCGACATTGCTTTTTTCCCGGTGTGCACTTAAATATTATTAGCTGTGTTAGTTTGAAGTTGACTGCTTTAATGTTAAGTTATTGTATTTAAATATTTTAATGTGTTATTTATTTGTAGCTTTATTAGATGCTTTAACTATCATAGCAGATTCATATTCATTGGGGTGGTTTAATTGGGACGGGTCGAATTGTTTTGTTAGTGCCATTTGATGTAAAGAGAGAACAGACCATTGTGTAAGTTTGTTTCAAAATATTAGAAATTATAATAATATAGGAATAGTATTTCATTCACAATACAGTTCGTACACACACTTCATCTTCTCTGTAAAACGAGCCAGCCACATTAAAATAAATGTCTTCCAATAGGTTACTGACACTTCTGCGGCTTATATTCGTAAAAAACATTTGCATTATCAATAAAAATTCATCATTTTCTTAAGCCGTACAAGGGATCAATCGCAAATTGCACGAAATGGACAAGCATAAATATTTTTAGAAATTAGAAAACGACATTGATTTACATGTAGTTAGTAGTAATTAGTTTTGATTACTACGAGCCCCATATTAAAGCAGAGTCTGATCAGATTTATACATTTTGTAGCAATATTTTCGCGATGATAAATGTAGTGACAGTATTTTGGATAAATTTATGAACCATAGGGATACTTATGTACCAAGGACCCACTAGTTAGGCAAAAGTAACACCAAAGTTTTATATGAGTATATTGGAGTAAGTAATTTTTGGAGCTTATTAACTTTATACAGTTCAATATGGATTTATTATTTTAAATGAAATTGTAGAATCGACATTGTGACATTCCTATGACACCAATATTTGAAAAACTATGATTATCTATAGACTAAGCTATTTCGTCCAGTATATTATTTATTTCTGAACATCTAAATATTTACGAGTATTGTTTTTAAACAAATTATTTTGTAGTGTTAATAAACAGAATGATAGAATGCTCAATACTATGGCAGTATGTTAATGAGCTGTAGACACTATTTATGAAAATTATGCAACTTTGTGAACTATGAATGCTATAAAGAAATATTCTCATTCTTGGGACATAATCGACAACCGTAATATTTAAAATCTAGATATCTTAAAGCTTAGCAATAGAATCTACAATACTTATTGTAATTATCTTCTATACCTAAGATGTAGGTCCAAAACTTTATTTAGAGTTAAGGTTTTATATTTTATTTATTTTGTACACATATATTAATGCTGTGATCAGTATGCTGGATTATCATTGTTTTGCATCTCGTAGGAGACTCTCTTTTTGAAACGAGGTTTTTGAAAACGATATTATTTGATACATTTCATATATCGACATAAATAGATGTAGTTTTAATACGATTCTATTGTTAGGGCTAGTTGTATATACCTACGAGGATAAAATAAGTTACGAACTAAAATACTCAAGCGATAACGTTAGCTTTAAAATGTGTATGTTAATGTCTACACCAATACTTTTTGATGAATAATGTGTGATTACATAAGTTACATAACAATTCGTAATAGCAGCTTAATGGCTTTGAGTAGCTCAATTAGACATTGCTTTAGTAATACAGAAGACCAAATGATAACTTCTCATTAACAGTATCCAACACGATGCTGAGGGCCTCATTCCACTTTATCTTGCAACATATTGTAAACATTTGTGTCTTATTTACATGACTGTAAGCGCGGCGATACCGTAAAAACGATTTAAAAAAAAGGTGCGTTAAAGTAAAACAGTGTGAAGTAGATACCCAGCTCTGTCAAGGCCGTAGGTACCTATCGTTGCGTAATGGTAACGGGCAGACGGATCAAGTTAAAATTGCCATTGAGGTATACATCAGAATAAAACACCTCGGGGTAATTTAGATGTTGTGGGGAGTCTTGCTGCAGCAGGTCTAGACAAGTTGCATGCTGCAAAAGTAAGCCACCGCTGTTATCTAAAGCCGAGTATTCACTAGCGGACCGTACGTTTACGCGGCTCGCGAGTAGGGTTCCTAAAATGGAAAAGCCGTACAGACCAGCCAGCTTAGCCGGACGTTAGGGTAAAAAAGCAAAAATACATGCTTTTTTTTAAATGTTAAGCGAGCCTTTTTTGGCATTACCGAAAAAATTTCTTAAATTTTAATAAAATAACAATAGAATTGAATAGTCTTCTTTATAACGGGGCGGAGACGATGGTCAAATTTAAAAATGCTTAACAAAAGCCGGACAGGACGGACACCGTCTAATTTGGCCGGACACGAAACCAAAAAGCCTGATTGTGTCCGGCTTTATCCGAACGCCTGGCAACCCTACTCGAGAGCCTGTTCTACACTTGAAGCGCATTACTGTTACTGCATCGGTTACAGCTGAAGCTCGCTAGTGAGTGATTTTATATATTTGACAACGCGGTCAGCCTAGTTGGTTTGGTAGTGACCCTGCCTACGAAACTAACGATCTAGGGTTCGATTCTTGGTAAGGACATATATTTGGGTAATGTGCGAAAATACCTACTTGTTTTTGAATCTTTGAATGTTTCCTATTTATTTAAGCATGTATGTATTTCTCTACAATAAGTATGTTTACCGTCGTATAGAGCCTAGAGCTTAGTTTAAGTAAGTTATATTTTAACTTTGACATATTTCTACAGTCGTTAGCTTTTGTAGACACCAATCTTATTTAGATACCTACCTGTTATACGATATTCTAATCTGTTATAAGTAATAAATCCTGTAACATTATGTGTTGGATATTACTATTTTGATTTTGTAATGATATATTTATTTTCTAACATCGAATTTATTTCAGGAATGAATTTATGACTTTGCAAGTTTAAACTTAATTTTTATATGAGAAAAAAATTTAACCGTGTTTTTTTTACACTACTGATACTTCGTTATAGTTGCAGAAAGTTGTTTAATTAGTACGTACTTGACCCACTAAATATGGTAAATTGGTATTTACTACCAAACTCATGGTCACTGTAAGTGCACTGCATTCATGCAATACCAACAACTGTACCAAATATTTGTTGAAAATTGCTTCTTATTATTCCGTTTGTACAGTTATAGTGATACTAGTTTATTGTTTCTTTGAGTATATCTGTAGATTATTTACTTGTTTATGTGAGAATGTGTATAGTAAGTAGTTATAAGATCGTCTTTTCGGATGTTAAACGTTTACAAGCAAATAAAATCTTGAAATTTTGATTCCTTCAACACTAAATGGTTTTTATCTTGAACATTCCTTGTGTATAACGACTTAAAACCCGCTTAGGGCAACGCCATACGTTTTAAACGATAGAAAACAGAAACGTTTGCATTTTGGTTAGGCCTACTGATTATATTAGGCCCTTTTAAGAGGATTGTGAAGCGATGCTAAAATCGCGTAGTTTTCAAAAATAATCCATACAAATTTAGCTCCGGGCGATAAGGTTTCTCACCCCCTAAATCTAATAGGATTTCCACGGTTTTTGAATATGTTGTAGATTTTATAAAACTCTAGGTCTGTACGTTTCTGCTTTTGTTTTTTTTTTTATAATTTTTTTCCAATAAATATTTTCTTGGAAAGGAAAACGTACAGACCTAGTTTTTCATAATATCTAAAACATATTCATAAATCGTTAAAATCGGACAATGTTTAATGGGAGAAAAACGTCATCGCATTTTGTTTAGATTTGTTTCTTCCTTTCAAGAATAGATTGTTGTTGAAAAGAGGCGCCTCGAAAAATTGAACAATTACTTAGTATTTTTGCCTGACCGCAATATAGATTTTCTTTTAAATCAGGGGCTTTAATATTAATTTGTTGGTGCTCATCTTTTTATATCGTAATCATAATGTAACTTATTATAATAGCTTTTACTAACAAGGCAATAATAAGTGTCATAACTTACAGTATGATTACATTATTAGAGCAATATGGGTTGATAAGAAAGAAAGAAAATAAGTTTATTTGGCAGGCAATTTAAACTTGAGTACAGAAAATAAGGTTATTGAAAACTAAAAACTAATATTACAAAAGCCTATTTACCAAAATGCTCTTCTCTAAGCTAATGTGATTAAACGTTGGGAAACGTACACACGCTGGTTTTCAGTGAAGCCAGAAATAGTTTATAACCAAGTAGGGGTCCTTACTTTTGACAAACTATACCATTTTACAAAAACTTTCATTTCGCAAAAACGTATTTGTACTTAAACCATTACATATTATATTATATATCTTACATGGTCTTATTTAATATGTTAGGTTAGGTTAGACTATCGACCACAAAAAAAAAATTATGCGGCGGGAAGTACTTCATTGCCAAATGTAAGTTTGTAAAAAGATATAGTTTGTCAAATGATATGGTTTGTCCAATGATATAGTTTGTCAAATGATGATTTGGTTGAACATTAGGGAACCAATAGGGCGATGACGCTAACTCCAAGCTAGACATGAACCATCACATACGAAATTAAGTAAAGAGGTCTTTATTTTTGAGGTCGAGGTGCCACAATCGAATGAGACCCACATAAGCGTTTTGGGTTCCGCCGGACCTGTGCTGGTGCGTAAAGAAAATAGGTCTACATCTATTAAAATGTAAAAGGACGTGGTACGAAAACACTAAGCCTGTGAATCTACACATCCAAGTAGGGAGAGTGAAACTATGGGAGCAATAATTTGCGCCGTCAGCCTAGCCTTATACACGAGATGAACAGTGCTTCCATATTTAGAGAGGGAAACTCACCGGTGCGCGTGCGACGGTGCTATGCTCGTCATCTATAGTCGAAGACAAAAGCAGATGAAGGTGTAATGTGACCGTTTATTAATTGAAAGTGAAAGTTAGATCAGAATTTCCTTAGTTACCTACCTAGGTAGTAGGACCTTGTGTAGGGTCCGCCCGGATCGCTACTACTGTCTTATCCTTTAACCTACCGCTAAGCAGCAGTATTCGCATTGATGCGTTTCGGTTTGGGGGAAAAACAACCGGTGAACTAACTAGCATAGAGGCATTCCATCTTAGTCCTTAAGGTTGGCAATGGATTTGCGGTCTTATGATTGCATTCATAAGAATGTAGTATTGGTGGCCGGTGCGCTCTTGGTCTTCTCCATGAAATAAAAAACTGGCCAAGTGCGAGTCGGACTCGCGCACGAAGGGTTCCGTTCCATTATCTATTAAAACGGCAAAAAAATCATGTCTGTTGTCCTTAAATATATTTTTTATTTATATTTGACTATATATTTTTAAAGTGAATATATAACTAAATATTCTGTGAATACTTCAAGCGTCTACCTATTGCCGTCATCAATATCGAGCAAAAAGCCACGTTTGTTGTATGGGAGCCCCCTCAATATTTATTTTATTCTGTTTTTTCAACTGTCTAACTATCACGGTTCATGAGAGACAGCCTGGTGACAGACGGACAGACAGATGGACGAACGGACAGCGGAGTCTTAGTAATAGGGTCCCGTTTTACCCTTTGGGTACGGAACCTAAAAAACATATTTATTACTTCCTACATCCAAAATGTTACGTTTATTTCCTGTATTCCTTGCAGGCTTCTTATTTACTAACATTACATTATATTATTATCTAGTATGTTGACAATATAAGGGGCTTTTTAAGTCAATAAGTCAGTCATGACACTTTTCGATAGATACAAACAGTACCGTTATACATCTTCATCTCTGTATAGGCCCCTGGTTCTTTTATACGTCAGAATTTAATTTCAGTTAACCATACAAAAGACAAAGTCGTAAAAATTACATTGTGCGGCGCAAAGTATTGTTATGATGGTGTAGCAAAAATTTTGTTGCACAACGAATACCTAGTTCTATTCATCCAAAAAGTTGAATAACGTGATTATTTGTCCAACTTTTTTGACTCCACCCACCCTAATATTACGAAGGGAATCTACTTTAGGGCTTCGAACAAGACCTCCAAAGCTGAGATGAGACGCCGCTGTGTTTGTTGGTTTGTCCTGCTTTCACATAGGAATGAAGAAAAAGAAAAGAAGCGACGGATCTATTGATTTGCAGCACAAAGATAGTTAAAAGTGACGTAGGCATGTATGCGGAGAAATTTGTCAGCGGATGGACTCGCGGGCGAAAGCTAGTATTGTATATGTAATAAGTACCCATTAGGCTAACCTATTTCAGAGTCGAGTTCAGTTGCTAATTATACGTTGAAATGGGTGTCTATCATTTTATCGAAACACCTTCATCAAACGCTATTTTCTGCTGAAACCGTATTTTTTTCAGGGTATGTATCTTGAACATCTAACTTAACCTAACCTACGTACCTAATTAATGTTAATGATACCCTGAAAAAAATATGATTTTAGCAGAAAATAGCGTTCGATAAAATTAGGAGTTACCCGTTTAAGTATTTGTCGTAATTCTTTTGATTTCGCTAGCTGAAACTTAAATGGTTTTATTTATAATGTCGTATCAGAGTTGGATTTACTGTATTCCCATGAAGTCCCATGTTCATTAAAGTACCTATGGATTATTCGACGTTTATGCCATTACAGTTTTATCCTATTCGTAATTCTGCACAATTCGTCGGTAGACAGTTTACTGAACAAAAGTCATAAAAAAGCTACTTTAAGGAATCAACGTGTCATCTTAGAGTTAAACTTTTTTAAAGAAACCAAGCACCGCGACATTAATTAAGTTACAAAAGGTCACTTATAGGTACGCATAATAAGCTGTCTTTTTTATTATATAGGTACATACATACATCTCGCTCGCTCTTTATTCCCAGAGTGGGGTAGGCAGAACTACAGAAATACCAACAACTCCGTGTAGGGTTCCGAAGCCGTTAAGTACTACAAACAAAAATCAACAAGTAATTACTAATTTTCTACTTAAAGTCAATTGATGCTGTCTTAGATGATTTTAATAGGTATAAACACTTTAATCGCCTATATCTCAAAAACCAATGATGTCTACTTAGTCGTAATAGTAAAATTAGTTATATGTGCTTTCATTTATGATTTTTTTCTGATTTTTAGTATTTGTAGTTTTGGCTGTAGGTGGGGGGGGGGGGGGGGAGGGGACACTTGGCCTAAGAAAAATTAGCGCTATAAAGCTGAATATTTCATAAACAGTCGAAAAGTTATTTTCACAAACCCGTAATATTTTTGAAAGACCTATCCAACGATACCCCACACTATCGGGTAAAGGAAAAAAAAAAAATTACATCCACACGTTACGTGTAAGGGAGGAAAACTAAAAAAAAATATTCTAAGATTTTTTTCTACCACTTTGTTGGCGTGACTTATTTGTATATTTTAGTGCCAAATTACAGCTTTCTAGTACTAACATTTTCTGAGCTAGGCTGCGGACGGACGGACATGGCCAAACTATAGTTCGACTGCGGAACCCTAAAAATGAATTATACTCGTACGTGCTCGCGTACCTACTCAACCAAATGATATCAAAATTAAATACCTAAAAACATTTTTTACATTTGTCACTGAACCGATCATGACAGTTTGGGTTCGATTTTTAGATGAAGAGTACTCGTAATAAAATTAGAAAAGGTATCAAAAATTAACAAGGTTAATTATTTGTAAAGTCTGCCTTACGTTTTAAATCCTTATGAATCCTCTCACCCAAACTACCCATAATTTACTTCTGTTTTATAGCGGAAATTCACTTATTCAATCGCTTACCTGTAAATCTGTTATTCATAAGATGGCTCCACTAATTCACGAGGTAAAATTAATTGCAACTAGAAATGCAGCTGCTAGCTAATCAGATTTCCAGATATAGAATTAGAAAGTAGTTAATGCGCCGAGCGAAGAGTTAGGGGATCTCACTTATCTAGGAATCTGCATCATTAAATTAGCTCCGATGCACTTGCTTCTACTTGAAAGATGACAGTGACTTGCGAAATGGATAATAATTTAGTTAACTGTACTTTTAAAAAGGTGTAAAATTAGTTAATTCAGTTATTATGTAACATCGTACACGTATTGTTTATTTAAGAAAATTACATACATACATACATACATAACATCACGCCTTCATTCCCAGAGTGGGATAGGCAGAGCTACAGAAATACCAACAACTCTAAAAAGACATGTTAATAATTCTGTAACCACAATTTGCACAAGTAGGCTGAGATGTTTACTAATGTATTAGTGACAGGTTGCAAGCCCATCGCCTAACAATACTACAAGCCTATATTCCCTTAGGGCGAGTTGTTTGATCAGTAGTTAAACTAACTAATTGTTAAAATTCGAAAAAAGAATCGAAAATTTGACACATTTCCTTGAGATTTTAACCATTAGATACGATTTTTAACAATTAGTTAGTTTAACTACTGATCAAACAACAGGCCCTTAGTCGCCTCTTACAACATCCACGGGAAGACATGGAGTGGCACTATTCTAACCCGGAAACCACAAAAAAATATGGAAGAAAATTAAGTAGATAAAAACCCCCGAGATAGTTACTTTCATACCGGATAACTCTACAACGGCCCATAAATTTTCATCGAACCTAGGTATTCAATGAACCAACCTAATATGAATGGCTTTCTTAAAAGTAATCGCATTCAAATCGGTTCATTCCTTTGGGAACTACGATTCCACAGCCATATGTATACAGATACACACATTAATCTTATTACCTAATTCTGTTTGAATCGGAGGTTCAACGAGCAAAAAGGTAATGTACAGTGAAGTCGGCCTTATGCTGTTATGTGTATATAGCTACACACTTTGGTACCTGGTCGCTTTAAAGCCTGTGACAGATTACTACAGCAGATTAACCATAACGTTAAAGTGACAAAGCACTAAAGTTTCCAGGCGGGTACTTATAAGGCCATAATTATAAAATACTGGCGGCCCGCCAGCGGCTTCGCCCCTCTGCAAATTTCTGACCTCCCGGTGGATTTTTCAGTTTTTTTCTTTCATTAGAACCTTCTCCTGACAGTAACAAACACAATAAAAAAATAATTAGCGAAATTGGTTCGGCTGCTCTCGAGATTTGCGCTTAGCAACACTTTTAGCAATTCATTTTTATTATAATAATAATATACACTGTTTTATTTATTTTTTTGAAGCGATGACACGTCAAACAAATACAACCTGCTTGGGTGTATTATTTGTAGTTCTAGGATAGGTAACTAAAAATACGCAAGCAATTTAATTTGCTCCCGTGTTTGTTTAGTACAATCACACCGAATATCGTACACTACTTAAATAACTACTTTAATGATTTAGGTGACTTTATTACACAGTGCACAGTGAAAAATCTCTTTGATATTAGAGCCACGTTCAATATGAAGCTTCAACGTATTCATATCGACACCGATTGAAGAATGAGAGCGCATTAAATGCGACGGACGCGTATGCTTCTATAGACCGACAATAGAAGTTAGGAATAGGGGCAGTCTATTCAGAATCACACGCCAATAAGGGATCATATAAGTGTATTGTATGAAGAAGATTTCTAGCTACTCGTACGTCTGTGACATATTTGATACGAAACGAAAGTCTGGAAAGAAACTCAACAAGTGGATTTGGGGCTGTTTGTAGGTACTTAGACGGCTAAGTATTACAGATGTGGTTTTTGGGTGTGTTGGTTTTTTGGCTATAAGGTGGGTGTTTAATAATGTAAGAACGAAACTACGACCTCTGTTAAACTTTTCAGGATTACAGTGAAATTATGTAGTCAATACGAAAAATATATGTTTTTGAAGCCCTCCACATAATTATATATTTATATCGCCGAGATTATTGCGCCAAGTAGATCTACTGCATGCATATTTTTTTTTCTTATTCTCTCTGGTAAGTGCTATAAAAGAGAGTAATAACTGTATACGCGAAATAATTGTCGCTTAATTTTGTCAAAACATATGGAGTTTTAAAAAGTTGTAGTTCAGACCCCTGCAAAAACACTCTATACAAAATTAACGATAGGAACCACAGTTTATATTCCGTAAATTACTGTGATTAAGCCAATATTGTTAAATCAAAATATTACGTAAATAAAATGAGGATGCCGAAAAAAACAATCCAAACATTAAAAGTATGATATTTTATTTAAAGTAGTTTTAAAATTTTAACAAGTTTTGATTCTATATAAAATCTTAATAAACGGGTCAAAAGTTAGTGTATTGCGTTTTATATGTTTTTTTTTACATTTTCTCCTGAATCGTATCAATGAAACTCAATTCTGTTTTACATGCATGTTCCATACATTAATATGCAATTATTTGTTTCATTACTAGCATAGAGGCATTCCATCTTAGTCCTCAGGGTTGGCAACGCATTTGAGGTCTTGGGATTATAGTCTTGAGAATTCAAATGTCTATGGGTCTCAGATTCCACTTACCATCAGGTGGCCTGAGTGCTCGTGTGCCTTCTCCTTAACATAAAAAAAAAAATGTTCTCTATTAATGCTTAAGTTGAACCTCAGCACCCACATATTTTAACGACATTTTGGTTTCAGAGCTTTTTCTGGACGTATAAGCCTCTCGAAAACTATAAGTTTACACGTACAGTAGAACTTGTTCGTGAAAATACCCCATTAACGTCGTGTGCGTTATGCGACACCCTCAGGGGTAGGTGGTATCGATCGCTAGTCAATCAGCAGATAGCGTTGGGGTAAGGGGTGCATTCCGGGGGTGGGAAATATAGAATACTACATTGTATTGTGCAGGTTTCAATTAGTAAGGACAAATACCGTCAACATGAAGTAGCAGGCTTTCAAAATTTGATAAATATGTACTTTATTTGTTGTTGAAGGTTTAACACAATTTTTCAAGTATGGTTTAATAATTATACTGTTTCTATGTGTTAACTCTATGCAATACGAGAGTATATAGTCAAGAGTGGAATCCTTGAGGTATAATAAGTTACGACAATAAATGGAGCTCCATATGGCGGAGGTTACACGCAATTTGAAGCATAATATATGTAAAATATTCGTAACGGTATCCTTATATTTATTGAGAACTGGGTTTTATGTGTTTGTTTGATATTAAAAATTAAAATGCTATATTGCTTTAAATTTTCAACAAAGACTAGTCGTAAAAATAAACGGTGGCTTCGAAAATTATAATCTTTAACCTTACCTACGCGGTTATCAAAATGAAATGAAACAATTTGTTCAATAAATTGACGTTATGGAGGGTCTTTCACACTACGCTAATATTAAGTGAGGAGCGAGCAACATTGCAGAGAAGAAGCGCCGCAAGAAACTCAGTCATTGATATCTTTACCATTACGACACATTTTGTTTATTGTGCAACTTGATATGATTCGATTAACGATTTCGTACGGTAACATCATATAACTAATATGGTGCTAAAGTTGATTTACTATAGGATCATAAGACAGTAGTATAATGTACCTTCCTAGTCTAAGACTGGTATCTTGGGGTCATTTATCTTACCCGTCAACTGCATGCTTACATTAGCTAGGTATTTCGGTGCATCATCGCCAATGTTTACTGTGTTTTGTTTACACCACGTCGTGGTCTCGCCAAACTATTATATCCCTTATTCAAAATTATTAAGGCTTGTTTTTGGTAAAGTAGTGAGTATTTTGCTGCAACCCTCATCGAAATGCAAAGCGGGGGACGGGTGCACTTAATTGGCGTCATCGATTCTAAAACATTGTACAGTCAGCGGCAGAAAAAGGTAACTTCTATGTAGGGGAGTTACTTTTCTCTGCCGTTGACTACATATTTTGTTACTAGTTCACGAAATATGTTTTGGAAGTATTTTTTAAAATGTCGAACTCTTGAAATTTTCATTTGAAAGTAAACGTAATATAAATCCTGTATAAAATTTGGAACTATCGTATGTCCAGTAGCCATACCTATAGTCCTCGTAAGGCCCTCTAAAAAAATGTAGGTATTTAGTTGAAATTGGAACTTAGGTATTTGTCATATAAGTTCAAAATAAATTTTACAGAAGGCCTTTGGGCGTTACGAGGTTATGCCTGTGATAAGATTGTGATCAAATTTGCGTATAATTGTCCCTTCTTTTATGGTGAATAGTTAAAAAGTGTAGTACTCTAATGGTTTCATTAGGCCATACCACTTGATATGGCTTCACTTAATTTTAAAAGGATTGGCAGCCTATTGTTTTGGCACTCCGCTAGTTCGTTTATTCTGTGAAGCGTAATGGCGTCATGCGGCTTTCCATTGAGGGACATTCTAAATATGGCGGTAGGATATATACCATGCATTATGAATTCAAATTATCACTTTACAAACTGCAGCTAGAGTAAGTTAGTGAATTTTGTAGGTAGGAATATACGATAAGCTCGGATATCTATTCCTATTCAATTACACATACCAACTTCATGACGACTAAATTGACAAAATTACTGTAAACTGTACGAAAAGTAACAATGAAAGAGAGGAAAGAGGAGCAATTAGGGCTACCACCAATTGCCGTAAAGTGACAGCTGATAGCATCCATAAAACTTTACAATGGGAGATCGTTGCAGCAAGTGAGCCATTAACTTTTTACAGCAGCTGATGGCAGGCAGGGACCATTACCATGTTATGTATTATACCTACCTGTTATTTAACAAAAGCTTGTAGACGATTCTCTTAAAAAAAACGCTTTGCTTTATAGATGAATTATTACCCGCGGGGAGTTGAAGTTGTCCGGTCAGCCTGTAAAGACAACATTTTAGTGCGTCCGTTTTCAATTACGTAGCTTGAAACTCACTCATACTTGTATGACATCGTTTACCGTTGGTCACCGCCCCAAAAAACCAACCGCAGAAATCAGAATATATACTTACCTACAGAGTCGTGTCTTCGCCTGTCAATAGATTAACATACATAGTCTTTGCTTTCATAGAATGGTACTTGTCTAGCCTTACAGCAGATGCGAGTAGCCAAACAAATGGGCAAACACAAAAAAATATCACAGCGTAAAAGTGTTTTAATTTAACGAATATTCATTTAGTTCATATTAACAAATCAATAGATGTTCTCAATATCACAATAACACTTTCACTGTCCACCAGTTTCTAGGGCGTCGTCAGTAGTGACCTATTTTTTGGCAAAATGCATAGAAAGTGAAGTGACTGTGCGTCGCCGAAGCGACACGTCATTATCATTAGTGCCTAGAATAATGATTTATGTTTAAACTGTATTTACATGCAAAAGAACCAAGGTCACCTCCATAACTCCAATAGGTTGGTAAAAGAGTTTAAAAATTAAGTATAGGTACGTGAGTACGTAGTTTGAACGTTAAAATTAGTAGGGATTTTTTTAATTAATAACATAATTTATTAGTGGCGAATACCTAGACAGAATGGTACGAAATCCGGCAATGGTACCTACCTACTTTGTGTATTATAAGATTTATAAGATAAATATATTATACAACACATTTACCTACCTACATTTCAACATAATTTTCAAAGATTACAACATTATAATATAAAATTTAAGTACAAATCAAATTAACAGTTTAAGTTAAAAATAAAAACTGGCAAATATTGCTGTATTTACGTTGTGGAAGAACTATTCATATTTAAATGAGAACTAAGAAGAGCGTACTTTATTCTATTTATAGATTTCATTTGAAGCATCAACGCGATAAATGCGCTCTACGCCTTTTGGCCCCGTGCTCGTCCCTCGCGCACGACGAAACAGATATTGCTGACACTCTTGCTCTTAAGTAGTTTCTTAACCGAGTAAAAGAGACCCGCGTTGTTTCGATTTAGAAGCCCGTTTAGACCCACGCCAAACGCGCTGTCAATGACTCGCGCACCAAAAGCAAAAGGACGCATGTCAAAAAATATTTTTCTTGCTTTGAACCTTGTACTTAAGAATGAACGTTGAAAATGGAATAGCCTTCAATTGAAATTTGTTTCTTTTTAGTTTTGACTAAAGGCATACGGCATCCATTTTGTTTTCATTCCACGCCGCACCGCCGACGCTGCGAAACGTCATCCATTTTGCGTGAGGAAACATGTCCAACCGAGAGTTTATTTTATCCGTCATAGAGAAGTATAGAAACACTCCCAGCTTGTGGCAAGTGACTCATAAGGACTACCGAAACAAAATTAAACGAAATGAAGCTCTGAGGGAGTTGTTAGTCTTGTTCAAAGCCAGAGACAAGCAGTCTAATTTAGATACTGTGAAAAAGAGAATAGTTTCACTCAGGAGCTCTTTTATGAAAGAATTAAATAAGGTATGCTTAGTTGTTTTACTTTTCCCAACCTCTCGACTTAGAAATTCCTACTGTCAGCGTCAAAACATTGTTCTGCTATCGGTAACCTACAAAACAAATGTTGCTAAGATAACGGTCAAAATAAGAACGTGCGACTGAATCAAATAAACAGTTTTACGCAGATTTTGACATTATAAAAAACTTTGTAAGGCAATTTTGAGATGAAATTTTTATTTATATTTAATAGCCGGTGTAGTGCCCTGCTGCAGGGCAAAGCAATAATTATAATAAACTAGCGACCCGCCCTCGCTTCGCTCCGGATTAAAGTATTATATTATACACATAAACCTTCCTCTTCAATCACTCTATCTATTAAAAAAAACCGCATCAAAATCCGTTGCGTAGTTTTAAAGATTTAAGCATACATAGTGATATAGGGACAGAAAAAGCGACTTTGTTTTATACTATGTAGTGAAGCATAAAATAAGGGAAATATTTTTCGCCTGTAAAACCAATAACCCAATATACCCCGTAACATACTCATTATCTTGCGGGTTTTTCAGGTGAGAAAATCAATTGAAACGAAGAGCGATAGTGATGACATACACATACCAAAGTTATGGTACTATAATGAAATGACATTTTTGATCGAAGTTTGTCCGCCGAGAGCACAGAGCCCCGACGATCAAGAGATTGTTATCGTGAAGGAAGACAACGATAACGCTGAGGTAAATCTGTCGTGACGCATAACTTATAACTATTTATTTATCCACCCATTTTTCAGGTTTCCATAAATAATTATTATACCTAAGTACTACGGAAGTACCACTATAGATACTCAATCTCTCCAGAACAGCTGATCAGATCTGGATCAAATTTCACACAGAGATAGGACTGGAGCACATAAGCTACTTTTATTCCGGAAAATTAACAAATTCCGAAGGAATATCGATATTGTTTGTACAAATAGTCTATATCCTGGATTTACGCATAAGATACTTTCATTCCGGAAAAGGTGGTAATAAAACGATTTTTACGCCGGCGGAGCCGTGGGACAATGCTTGTTAAATAATAAAAATTGGTAAATTGAGTGGTATGAGTGTAGGTAATGATCTTTTCTTCGAGTAAAACTAATTATCTTAAGGACTACAGATGAGCTGTGTGTGTAACTAAGATTAAAAAGTTCCCGAAGTTTTACATTCAATTTCAAAGTTTTTAAACAAAATTATTCAATAATGCAAGTAACCTATAGATAATGTGCTTGATTTTAAGTTAATATGGTGCATGACCTTTGGCTTTGCAGTCAAAGCTACAATGTAACTATCAGGCAAACTCGACCGTCAATAAATTATTATTTTACTATTTTTCAACTTGGTACAAAATAAAACCATCGGACTGATGCTCTGATTTAAAATAACAAAAACCGCCTTCAAAAAGCAAGAAATAACTTCTTTTAGAATGGTAGGAAAATAGGTAGATCCTGACGAATTGAATACCTTCTCCGTTTTTGAAGTCGGTTAAATATACCTCTTTAACACTAGTGTTTATAATGATGGCATCTCTTACACAATTATCTCTTTCAGATCACGGACGAGGAGAATCAATTCGATGACGCACCACCATCACCAGTATCGTCAAGTAAAAGCTACCCAGCTCTGCCAATATTGTCGCACATTAAAAGGAAACCAACCCAGTCACCAATCAATTACCCATCAGCTAAAAATCCAAGAAGAAAAGATCTGGCACCTTCCCTTCCGACATCAAATTTAAAATATGCTGCGTATGGCGAACACATAGCTGAAAAACTTAGAAGTATGCCAGATCTAATGGCCACGTATTGTCAAAAACTTATAAACGATGCCATTTTCTTAGCCGAAACTAACAATTTAGACATCCATTCGCAAATAATGAATAATGAACAATTTTGATTGACTAGAAAGTCGTGAATTTATTCAGGGTGCTCCTCAAAATATTCATAAATATATGGACAATTTAGAATTGAACTAGTATAATTTGGGATAAGTAAACTTTTTAAGCTATTGCAGTTATTATTTATGACTTTTTATTACCTAATAAAACAATTAAAATAGCGGTAAGAACCCGTTTAATATTGTTATTACTGGACCAGTATTATGAATAGCTAATGACCGCCAAGATCCAGTGAGTATAAGAGATAGTGTTACTAGTAGTTATATATTTATTTATCTGTGTCCTTTTCACTGCCAGGAAATTGGCAGGTTGGACATAATACGGCACTAGAGCGCTTATATCGTCATAATCTCGCAACTGACAGCATATTCTTTCGTCCGTGTTTTAAAAAGTAATAGAGTGTTTTTATCCTTAGTGTATTATAATATTTTAAATATATCATGTCTTGTAAGATGTACTGTGAGCAGTTACTGTTTATCAGATAAATGTACACAAACTCTGTCAACGGTCCCAACTGTCTTGAAAATAATCGTTACATAATTTATAAATGAATTCTTGTGCCGGCCTATTGCATTGTGTTGCTCGGTGAGGTAGGCAAAAGGGATGTGGAATAAGTGCTGGCCACACTAGCCCGCCCTCCATTTCTCTTGCTAAATAATACATTATTTTGAAGCACAATTTTGCTGTCTTTTTCAACTTTTACTTAAAACTTCTGCATTTTTTATTGCCAGACTAAACCTGGCTTAAGACAGCAGTTAACTTCTGCATATTTTTGCCAGCCTAAACCTGGCTTAAGACCGCAGTCAACTTCTGCAATTTTCATTGCCAGTCTAAACCTGGCTTAAGACAGCAGTCAACTTCTGCATATTTTCATTGCAAGTCTGAACTTCGTTCAAGATTCGTCATTACGTCATCACTCTTTGAAGTCAAAAAAAGGAAATTTGTTAGGTTTCTTAATAAGGGTTGGGATTATCCCTATGAACGAACCATTGGTATACCGCATTCTTTGTTCATCTACATAGTGCCACAATGCAACTTTCTGTAGGTAAGATTGTCAGGCTATTTCCAGAATTTCTATTGATTTACTCCATAGGAAACTTTTAGGATTTCCTTTCCCCTAACCCTATCCCTATTGTAAGTCAAACACCTTTCATATTTAAAGGAAGAAATAGACTCGCATATTATTGTCAAAAAATGGCTAAAGCAACTGAAAGTAAATACATTTAATACGTTAAATTCAGGAAATGCCAACTTCTTCTTATGGTGATAACGAGAGGATTTTTCAAAATAAAAACGGTAAAAAGGGAATGTTATATTAAGTGAGTTCTGGCTTTGCCGCGGGTAAAAGGTAGGTAGTTTCATCCAAACATGTGAAGTCAAGTAACCGATGTTTTTTTTTGCGACAGATAAAGACATCACAGCTAATAAAAGTTACTGAGTAGGTAGATAACAACAAATAAAAAGCTTTTACCCACAGCACCCCACCGCGAGGTTGACGCATATCCCAACCATCGCCTCCCTCAACCCCGTCTTAAGGTAGAAAGGTAGACACCGAACACAAATACCTTTTAGTGAGCATGGCATGTTCACGCTTGTCGGAAAAAAACAAAAGAAACAGTAAACAAACATTTCAATTATTATTGTGGATGGTCCAATACACTATTAACGTGTGATTGAATAGTTCAACAATCACACTTCTTACGTAAAGCAAAGCCTAGAAGCGTTAATCTACACCCAAAATCAAATTAAAGTGTTGATTTTCAAATAAATACATATACTTAAGTGTAGTTCTCGCGACTCATTGAAGCTTTCACAAATAAATTGAAAAAGAGGTTCCCTGTCTATGGATTGTTATTATGCTTATGTAAATATGAAACGAGGGGTACTGTGAAGGTGGTATAGGCTATAGCTATGGCAAGAGGGTTCGCGTGTCTGGCGTCCGCGGCACAATAGACGACTCCGTAGTCCGTAGTTATGCATGTTTGTATACCGAGCGGCGCGCACTGCGAGTTGGCGTCTGGCTGCGAACTTGATCGCGCGTTCGCACGAATTCGAATTTCGAACGCGAAAATATTGATAAAACCATAAACTTTTAATTTTAACAATCATGCACCTTTTGATCCTAGTGTGATAGTTTTTTTTAATTTTATAAGTGGTTTAATTGGCAAATTGGATTACAATTCAGGATATATTTTTTGTGCAGAGGCGAGCGTTTTTACAATAGGACACCGCTGAATGGACACAATAGAACTTTTCTGGTAGCAATTTTCGTCACAAGAAAATGAGAAAGTAAGCATTGTGTGTTTTAATAACTTATGTACTGAGCTAGTTGAAACTAGATTTATAAAAGCGCTTTCATATAACTAGTTATCTTGCGTAGTGCATGTTTCTCTCACAGCAATGGTTTAACCGCACGGCGATATAATTACAGAATTACATGTTTCTTTCATGCCAGCATCAAACCACGTCTGGGAGTTACTAAGCAGATTTTACATCGTTATGTACGAGTAATTCAAAACGATTTATAAAAGTTTTGCCTTAGAAATCAATACTGAAATTATATGCATCATGGAAACCACGTTCGGATTTGTTTAGTTAGAACCTTGTCACCATAAGTGGGCGATTAATGTAGATGCAAAATTTCTCTTTTTTTTGTGGCTATTAGAATTGTACATATTAACCCGTCTTTATTTTTTTATTAGGATTATAATGTCTAATAGTTAAGTAGCGTGTAGGTACATACAGTTATTGGATTCATTGAATATGGATTGCGTTGGTCGTTAGTAATTGTAACTTCGAGTGGTCACTGTTCTACTTTTGCTGCCAAGGTAACATGTCAAGTTACAACCAAGTTATAGGCGTTTCTGTATTCAACTGTGACTTAATACAATAATTTTGAATAGGAGTCTTTTAAGCCAGTGTCATATATTATTTTGATTACCTAGATACTGTGAATTCACCTTGTTTATTTAACATTTACAAAGGTGTCTTCTAATTATATTATAAATGCAAATGTTTCTTTCTTTAATTTTTACGGTCCGTTAAACGAGATCTAAAATTTGGTGGGTGGAAATCCCTGAAAATGTGCTGTTTCCGGAGGAATGGGGAGCAAAAATTTAAAACGCACAAAAAAACTATAAAAGCTGGTAAAACTGAACGTGGGCTATAGGAATCTGGTAGGTACCTTCTCGGGAACACCGACTGTATTTTTGGTTGGTTTAATAATTGTACACTATGAAGTTATTGGCAGCCCCGATACTCTATCGTTAACAAATAAGAGCTACAATAACGTCAACAAAATGATTACAATATAATTGAAGCAAGTTGGATTAAAACCAAATGGAATAAAGGGTTTCAGAAGTACTATTAGTTAACTAAAGGTAAAAAAGGTTCTTTATATTCAATTTGTCTTGGATGTTTTATGCGTGTTTAAGTATGCATTTCTCTATATATAAAGTTTGTAGTTGTCTTGTATCCATATTACGAGCCTAAAGCTTAAATTGAAATTGACATCAAACTTTTATTACGACTAAGGGCGAGGCTGTTCTTTTTTTTAACTGACTATTTACTTGATGCATTGAAATTTCAAAGGTGTAGAGAAAAAGCAAGCTAACAGCAATAAAAAATATGACACAAATGGCACAATGTCAATATTGTACGTAAACAAAACTTCTGCTTCGCAGAAATGATAGATATTCGTAAGCGTTTCCTTCAAAAACAAAGCACAATATTTCAGTGCAGACATTTTTATGTCGACTTGAATGGTGTATTGTGTCTGGTGCAGTTCAAGGCCTGGCCTGTTCCCACATTAAACTCCGTTATAATCGTCCCGCAAAACGAGATTTCTTTGCGAAGAAGCGATTCGATTGTTCTGGCGGAACAAGTTATCAGGGTTCAGACGTTAATAGATTCGCTACGATTGACGGATTTCTGGGCATTCAACGAAATTTATGGGCAGTGTCTTTTTTCACACAAGGGCATAACTTTAAAAGACGACGTATCGCAACTTGGGAAAAAAGTTTTAAGAATAAAAGGCTTGCGGTTCAAAGAGCTAACGACCATTAACCCTAGGCTTGAGTAGGTACAAAGGGCGTGAACTATCTCGGGTTTTGCAGTTAAAAAACGTTTGGGACGTCTTTCTGTTTGATGTGACTTTATAGCATCATTTACTTACACCTTTTTCGTATGAAACACGATGAGTATCCACATTCTACACGTAATATTACAAATCAAAAGAATGCGTTGTGATGAATTGAAGCGTTCGTATTAAGACGAAATTTTGAAACAAGTGTTTAATTTTACATGTGAATCTTATTGGTCCCTTTTATTTCCTGTAAGAAGAAATATATCCTAATCTTATGCTACTGTGGCTCTATTCTACTCGGTAAAATCTTATTGCTTTTCCATTATGTTACCGTATGGCTTTTAACTTAGTCGCCATTAGGTACTGTCAAGTTAATAAGGGGTATCATTACGTTCCAAATACGATAAAACGTCAAAAGCAATACGGTTTTACCGAGCAGAATAAAGCCCGTCTACCCATGTGAAATAATAAGATAAATGCGTTTAAGCAACAAAAATAAAGAAAACTTAGCCTCGCAAGAAGTCTACGTAGTCAAGGACTTTATTTGTAATGCCACTATGGAACCCTGTCATAATGACAGCGTCAAACCACATGAAAACAAGCTAAAATTAATGATTAACGCCGTCATTATGACAGGGTTCCATAGTGGCATAACAATTAAAGTCCACTAGAATAACACTCTGCTCAAACTAACGCACCAACAAAAACTTGTTTGGTGTGTATCGATCTTTTTAAGCCAGCTTTACATTGTAACATCGTTAAAAAACATCTTGTTGACAAATTGCACGGATGATTTGTAAACTATTTCAAAGAAAACGTTACGGTACAAAACAGAAAACTTCCTGCAGAACCTCTTAGACTGAGAAAGGAGTTGTAGTGTGGCTAGTTTTTTGATCGCTGGTAAATTTCAGATACGTACCGTTACTACCAGCGACTGGTTTTATTGAAAAAAGTTGCGTTATTCGGAGATACCACCTCTTTACAAAATACATTGTATGAAGCTCAATGAGCCTCTACTTAATAGGTAACACCTTCCATCACACGCATGCAGCATTTTTCTTGAGGAAAGTGTTTAGTTTGAAAAGACTAGCGAAATTAACACACAATAATGTAAATCATATGTCTCCTATTATTATTAGGTACCTACCTACAGTTTACACTTTTTGTAGACTTCTTATTCAAAAAGTATATGGAGGGTTTACTTTCGACTGCCTAGAATAAACAACGATAATTATGTTTTTAATGGAAGAATATTAATAACTAATAAAATAACCCTTAGAAAATAGTACCGCCATCAAACAATGTAAAAGAGGAGTTAAAAAAAATAGTCCTTTAATTTTATTTCCGATTTCGAAAAAAAATTGCATGTTGGTTGGGACCATCATTCTGAACAAGGAAAATAGAATTCCTGATAAGTATATCCCCAAAAAGATGTATGGAAGTGTCAGCTTTGTTACCTAAATCCAATAAATTTCTTGGTAACAAAACTGACAATTCTATACATCTTTTTGGGGACATATCAAGAATTCTATTTCTCTTATTCAGAATGATGGTCCGTACTAACGTGATTTTTTTTCCGAAATTGGAAGAAAAAATGAAAGGTGTTTTTTTTTGAAACTCTCCAAAATGGGAAATTATCATTCCCCGTAGCTTACCAGAGCAATGATTTATTCGCAGTTACGATTAGAGTTATCCAAACGGAAGCTTGTGCTAGAAAACTAAGACTCCGAGATTAATATTTACAAAAGCTGGTTGTCATAATGTTGTTGGAATTGGCGATATTACGCAATATCAGGAGACGGTCAATGTCACTTGACCATTTGATATTTGCATTATGTGCCAATTAAGAAGTTGAAGGTCTGCGCTAGTCGAGTCACGCCTTAAAGCTAAAACAAGCTCTCAGGGTATATTTACAATGTTATTGTAAGTTTAAATGAATTATTTACATCTACTAACTTTGTAACTACTTAATATATGCAAACATGTCGGGTCCACATATAGTAGAAGTATTAGGTAGCTACAGCACTACCTCATACTGCTACGTTGTGTTGTTATTATCTTGCAAACCAGTTTTACAAACAATTAATTCATAACATAAAAGTACTGAACTTTGATTTAGAGGCTGCAAAAAAACGTTCATTCGATTTTTTCGCTCATCTGTTAAGCTAGAGATTAAAATCAAAGATTGATATTAGCAGCGAAATCATTTCCGAAAAGCGAAAAGTTCCGTGCGATTGCACTCAGCGTGCGGCCGTGTGGATGCGCTAGTCGTCGGTGATACTGCAATAGCTCTTAAGTAACAAATTAAATAAGGTGCAAAATACACTTTAGCAAGTAAGTAAATAAGGTGCATTTTGCAACATATTGAATTGGGTAGTTACGCGGTATTGCAGTAACACCGTCGTAGTGCTATACATTACTTAAGCTTAATTTTGTTAGTTTGTATAAGTAGGTATAACATTAAAATAGTTTAATTCAGGAGCGCACTATTCGCCAACAAACTGATTCTAGTTTGGCGAATTTTTTGTACACCTACCACCTAAGTTGTTTTTGAAACAAATAAATTTTAAGGTTTTTGACGAATATTCGAACGTCTCAACCGACCGTCTCATTATTGTTTTCATTATGTTAAGAAAAATAATGTTATACTTTGACTTATGAGCAACTTCTGGGCCCGAATTATGCTCACGTATATTGCGTTGGATAAAGCATCCGTCCCTATCGCACTGTAGGTGCTCGTCAGAATGTGACGAATATGTTGTCCATCACGCTATGTAAAAAGTAGTAGAAGTATTTATAATTTTAATTAAATTAATATATACTCCCAGATATTATTTCACTTAAAAGAAAAATAAACTTGTTATTTGTATCTGAAATAACATGCGAAGGTAAAACTTTTCTTACCCAATAACGGAGGTTCAGACGCCGAAGAATTACTTTTCTAAACTTCAATCAGCACGTGGTGGGCCTAGCTAGTAGGTAGTGACCCTTCCAAAGAACCCGTAATGATTCTTAGATGTTTAATTATGTATTACCCAAACCATGTACTTATGTATCTGACATTGTACTTATATCGTTATGTAGTAGTCGCATAGTTAGTACCTATAAGTAGGTTTGGAAGGAAGTTAAGCAAAATTTAATATTTTTAAAAGTATCCTCTTCTCCTGCATTTAAAAGTCAGAAACGTCATCTGTGTCTGATTCTAGCATAATAGAAAATAGTTTTTTTTAAATTCAATTAATTTGGATATATCATATTTTAATTGGAAATAGAAGTACTTTGTGGTAAAAAATATACGTTTAACCAAGACCTGGAGGTTCAGTCAGACAAATTAATACACCTTTTCTCATTCTTTGTTTTTCCTTTCGGAAATCGTGCAGTGAGTAAGTGGTATTGTGGTAACTTTTTAGTTAAGTTCATCATGTAAGCACGACGTTTCGAATTGAGGCAAAACATCAAGATGACATAACAAGTAACAATAGCTATATAATCATACATAATATTTATAATATCGCTTCTACGAGGTTGTAACCGAGAATGGAGAGTCTTATCGCATGTACTGATCTTGAGAATGACGACTTATGCAATTTCGCAGATATCGTTGTGGTTCAAGTATTTATGTAGATTCTACACATCTATTATGCTTGATATTTATATTATAATAATGATCTAGAATTCGATACAATATTATATGAGAGATTCCAATTTCTTAAAAATAACTATTAAAATAATTCGGAAGCTAATTTGTTGTGTTTACTTCTTGCCAAATATTTTGTTTTATTTGCCTGTCAGCGGGAGATTTCGTACTTTACCACTTTGTTTATTGTGTTCATTATGTTCACGGCTTACAAGCCATAATATTGTATTATAAATTTCTATCTCAATTCGGAAACAAATGAAAGTTAAATTTTAAATTCCTCCGGTTATATTATAATTTCGTGAACCCATAATTGCTCGGATATTAAGGATAACATTACCATGAAGAGGAGTGCTTTAACTTGTAGGATTACCACATTTAAATATGAGAGCAAACATTGTATGTGTGTCTAATTGATCACAGCAATATTTCCTGTAAAAATACGGTTATGCACCTTCACGATCGAAATGTCGAGGTAAATAATAAAATATTATGCTTACGCGATTTAGATCGAGCACTGTCTTAGTGTTCGATCTAAATCAGAATGTGCAAACATTGAGAAAGTTTAAAACAATCTACTTGATTAATAATATGGTGAATGGTGTTCTAAAATAGTATCCTAATTATGCATTTTTTCAATTTTACGTATAAATTCAATATCTTTTAGGATTTGTTTTATGAAACCGATTTACAAAAGGTCACTACAGCCGAGACTCTTGCAAGTTTCACAATACTATTAAATAAAAATCTGACAGTGCAATACCTTGAATACCTACTAAGAAGGTGGGGGGAGGAATATTTTTAACTTCGTCAATGACGGCTGGGTTTCATTCGAAAATCCAAAGAATTCCCGACTTAATCCCATCACATGGCGACCCTACGTAGCCGCCATGATCGTGACTATCTCAGGAAGTCATCTAATTAATCTGGCTTACACTTGCCGGGTTCACCAGAGAAATAATTAGTTTTTTGTTTATTTAGTGAGCACCGTCTGTTGGGAAGGGTAACGTTGATTAATTTATAATTGTTACCAACACTGACTTTAATATTATTTTTGAAATAATGACGTCCATTCTGAACTTGATATGGCTTCTTTTAGCTTCTACATGTTACACGTTATTGCTCTAAAACTTGTGTAGTTGTTACCTGGACAATCTTTATTTGAATCTTCAACAAAGGAAACCTTTTAAAGCAACATTGACGTAACTTCGAGTTCTTGTAAATCATACAACATTCTTTGCGAGGCAATGAAAGTTCAACAAATGTTCGAAACATTGTTTTTCTTTACTTTTTTTAGCTACTGTTCTGTGAAAGGTAGTAAAAAGTGCAATCAAAACAAAGTGCCCTCGCCAGACGAGACGACCGAAACATCGATCGATAAGTGCCTCTACACATTAACGACTCTTTCACGGTGAAAAGTGTTCGTCGGTCTGAAAACAAACCGTAAAGCGTGTGTACGGTGATATACCTAAGTGATCCTGGGTTCCGCTTCGAACATTGAAATTGAAAGTAACGTTATCTATCCCATTTTCACGATTGCGAAAGACACAAAGATTATAGTTTCTGAAGTTTCGTGTTTACTTACCTAAAAGAAGGGCCTGTCAGTGGTTAGACGTATCTTGTACGCTGTTGCGTTTCGACTTTTTAATGCCAAGTTGCATTAGATAGCTATTGACATTAAGATACTACGAGTAGAACAAGGGTAAGACACTTATGTTGCTTTTCAGTAACAATGTTTCAGGGCCTCTATTCAACTGCGTTATAACGATATCGTATTTGACGTGTTTCCGTATCGTCAACGTTTTGATAACTCTTATGTCATTTACAATAATGGCGACGGTGACATAAACGATTCTTAAACGAGTCAAACACGATATCGTTTTAACGCACCTGAATATAGGCCCAGTTAGAGGGAAATATATAGTTTTGATTGAATTTGACCACCCCACTCAAAACAACAACCGTACAATCTTATATCTTAAAGATATAGACTTTTCAATTTTCGTCGGCGCGCCCCTTTACATAATTTTTCGTTAATTGACGCCCAAGCCCGCCGTTATATTGGAACACGCCGTACGTGAGCCAAACAGATAATTAACACTTCTGTGCCTCGAGTGGTTTGAATAAGTAGTAGTTATAAAAAACTCTTGCCTAATACTTATTCAGAAGCCAGTGAATACATTGAAATGCAACTAAGGTCACAATCGCAAGCGGTTCGGATCACTAAATACCGACCACAAAGCCGTATAGATTACGTGGGCCCGCCTATCCGACCATCTGTTAACCCGTTACACCTACTTAGTTTAGGAAAATAAAACCTTGTAACGTTAAAAGATCGAAAGTTTGATTGCTAAGTAGTTTAAACAAACAAAAATATGTGTTCACATTCCAAGTATGACATTGTTGAAAACTCTTTATAATATAATCCGTCAATCTCATGAAACGGTTGATTATTTCGTGTTAAATCAATCGAAAATGGCTATAAAACATTCTTAAAAATTTACTTAAATGCTAAAAATCAAAAAGTACTCTCAACTCTCAGTAAAAAAAAAGGTCTTCACTATAAATGATTCTACTAAAATAAGTCAAATTTTTCAGTCAGCTCAAAGTCATACCAGCCTTACTTGGCGCCTTTAAGAAAAACAACCAGCAGAGCTACACGGGTCTTTTTTAACTGGTAGCTGCTATTTAGCACTGAGTGATATCGTTGTACGCGTTCAAGCTGTATTATAGTTTCTAACGAGTCATATAATAGCATCTATGCGTTATCGATCGTGGTGGCTAGTGGCTACAGGTGTTCTTTGTTTTGGCGTGGTCACTGACCCCGGAAGGGCAAGACGTCTGCCGCGCCCTTGTGCTGTAGCCGCATGCGCAAACGTTCTTAATTATAAAATTTAAACTAAGGGTCAACCCTACGTTGCGTTATGGTCTCAAAGGAGAGTATTATAAAGCAATCTATGCTTAACAGTGTAGGGGTGGTTAACATTATGGTATCTAATTGTTAGCGTGTTTTGAAACAAATTTTTGAACAAAAAATTTTTTTTGAAAAGGTGTTGAACTTTCTGGTTTAAATATAGGCTCTTGATTTGTTATTTGTATTTAAACGTTAATCTCTTGTGGAAGTAAAGTAAAGTGACCGAAATATCTTTTGTAGACAAGACTTGGAAACTTCTGATAAAAATTGATGCTTAAAGGTATAATAGAACAAGTCCTTCAAGTATAAAACTTACTTTCGATAAGAGTCCGTCATACATTTTCTTACGCTATTTATTATATACGAAAACTGCAAAAAGACATGCAGTTTTGCGTGAACTTATTGTAAAAAAATCATCTATTAGCTAAAAAACGCTGAATAACTGAACCCTTAACCCTCCGATGACTGGCATCAAAAGCAACCCGTTTCCAGCCCATTAGTACTTTCCTGAAACTTGAGTGTTATAGTTATGAAAAACGTCCATGACGCAGACTTAAAATGCATTTTACTGTGGGTAAGATAATTTAAGACCAACGCAAGGTCTAAATTAAGTTAAAAGTGGGTAGATAGGACCTTTTCGCTAGGTGTCGTAAATAAGTAATATCCGGAGTCGACGAGCTCCCGAACATTGCATAATGAACCTTTGGCCATTGAAAATGGAATTGCATTATTTTTATATCGTTTTGTGACAACGTTGGCTGGTTTACGATTGTAGTAAAGTTAGTTATATGTATTAATGAAGAAATAACTGGTGTCCGTAGCTGGTTTTATATGAATGAGTGGATATTCAGTTTATGTTGTTTACGTTTGGTGTAAAGCGTTATAAAAAGTGATATGAATGTCACTAAAGAACAACCTTAGATGGATATTTTTTTAGTGAAGATAAATTCAATTATAAGATTAAGAAACTGCTAAGATAAGTAACATCGCGTTTAAAAATATCTGACACGCTCTTTTGCCTTCAGTAATAAAGACGGGTCAGATATTGTTGAGCCCAATGTTGGATAATATTATGTTATTGCAATGGTGACTGTACTAGATTAGTAAATTATCCGTAGCACCGAAACCGGCATTTTTAATAGAAAAAACCAGTACTTATCATGTGTATTTTAAGTGGTTGGAAAGTTCTTATAATTTAAATGGTAACATATTTTTTATTAAAACAGAATAAAAAACTAAATGAAATGATAAATCGCTTCACAACTCGACTCGTTACCATATGCGCTGTATCAAGTATTACTTTCCTCCAAACCGAAGGAAGTTATTAATATTACGACGGCTATCTATCACAATACATTAAACGGCCAGTGCCCCGCCATTTCCGGATCGGAATTAAAGTAATAGAATGAAGCTGCCAGTTCAAGAATGGATAGAAATGTGGGACATGATGTGGGTGCAAAGTAGAGCCAGTTTGAGTGTTTGAATTTAGAGCCTTCTTGATTGGGTTGTCTAACACGGATCAATGAAGATATAGGCTAACCCCCTAACTTATAAACCTGGAGTAACCGTCGGGTCGGTGTATAAAATTCTCGCGATGTAGCAGTATGTCGAGTGACACCGTACAGCGTAAGTTTTCGATTAACCTTATTAGTTTACTTTTTCGGACACGGACACCAGTCATCTTATAGACTAAAGTTAATCTTAACTCCTTACCATCACCCAGATTTCGGGTACCTATCTCAGATTATAAACAAACCTAAAAAAATATTTCGTCATGTAATTTTAATAATCTGAGCTCTTCACTACTCTGGACGTACAACGGTTGCTGTCAAACCAGTCATATTACAGCTACCGTGCGTGTTATGACAGATGGCGGTCACGTAAACAACGTGCGCACGCGCAATGATAGCGTTTGTTTGGAGCCGCCGCACGCGGTTCTTAGAATATGTGAATACTTCTCCATAAAAAAGGTACGCTAGTTATGTGACTGGTCGAAATTGAATTGAAACCGGTTTTTGTTGCATTTGTTTTGTCTACGTCAATAAGAATTAAAGAAATGATGGCTTGTCGTAAAGTAAGGGATCAGATTATAACACATTCAACGCCAAGCACTCTGTTTTCTATAGAAAATGGACCCGTCTAGCCGGACGCGGGCAGTGAAATTCCAGGTGAAGTTAATGAAGAAACAGCATCACTGTTAATTGCCTGTAGTCCTCGTAGACAAACTTTATTGGGCTGTAAGTAACTTCTTGTATTTTTATTTCCTCACTCATCCAAAACTAACCTCTGACATAAATTTGGTAAGGCATTAAAAAATTAAACACAGGATTTGATAAATCTTCAGATGGTTATAAGGTAGAAGCTGAAGCTGGAGGGCTAGCACAAGCGGTCCGCGACTTGTTTGTCGCTCGGATCTCCCTTTCGACCGAGTCTGTAACGATGGAGACGCAGTGAGCGACAAGCGAGAAAATACAACTTGTGCTACCCGTGCTGGTTATTTTATTTATGTACATTTACTTACTGTATGCTTAATACACATTGTGCAGAGTAGTCGTGGTCGTCAGTTGTTGTCACTATGAACCAGCCTGGCAATGCTCCGCCATTACTATCGGGCTGTTGCCACCCTAGTGCACTCATGATGGTAGATGTGTATCACCCTTATTCAAATAAAACCTACACTGTTAAACTGCCGTGATACCAAAGAAAGGGGCTAGCTGAATATAGTAATAGTATAAGCACTTTAAATCTAATTTGGTTACCAATAGAGTGTATAATTTTTCTACTACTACATTGCAGATAGCTATCTTCTGTGGTATTACGGCATTATACACACCCACAGTATTGCGTTAAATTACATAAAATTCGAAATTCTAGAAGATATCCACGTTACCAGAATTCATCATCGTAAATAGCGGCCAGTAATTTATGGCGTTAGCGTGAAACGACAAAAGCGTGTGACACCAGAATCGAACCCCACACTACGCCCCCATCTGTTTCCTACGCTACGGCCATTCATTCGCTTGGACGGTGATACGATAGAGTAGTATGGATTTAATTTGTTAATTTTTATTTTGATAAATTTGTTACTTAAATGTCCGCTAGGAAAAATATAAATATTTTATAGTGAAGTGAAAAATTATAAACTTAGGTAGGTACATATTAGTGATAACGTTACTGCCATCTCTGGTAGAGTTTAGACAACTAACTTGAAACGACGAACTTTTCCATCACAATGAGCTTTTAGACCTATGAAATAATTATGAAGTTTTCAGTGGAGGGAATTCAACTTAGACTGGTTTCACATAATACCAATTTCGTGACTCTTGAGGAAGTCGTGTTGACATAATCGTAAATGCGTTTGCATTGTTCAGGTTTATACTTTAAACTTAAATATTTGGATATCTTGAATTAATTTTTCTTAACTTTTTCAACACGACTCTTGCCAGATTTCGGCCCAAGGAAACTTGAGTTATCTTCGCGCCTCTCTTGTATTTTTTTCTGTGATTTGTATTTTATTGATAAGCAATTAAAATTCTTTGGAAAAAGAGCATGTTTTTACTTTAGCCACCGATTTTAATGCACGTTTCTACTAATTTAATATTGTTGATATTTAAAGTTTACATTACTTACGTTTTAAAAAGTTTTTTTGGCGACTGTAACTTTTTTGCATATTTGTCACTTGTTTATCCAGACAAAACTAACGAGTCTAAAGGTGCCTTTCCACCTGTGAGGCGAGTGCGAGGCGGCGCGAGGATTTTTATTCGTATTAAAACAAACATTTCCATCGAAGATGCACAAATTGTCATTTTTTTGGGTTTTGTAGTAAAACCCTTAGTTTCGCCACGTCCGTCCGCCCGCAGCCTAGCTCAGAGACTCTTAGTACTAGAAAACTGTAATTTGGCATGAAGATACATACATATTAGTCACGCAAGCAAAGTGATGCAAAAAAAATAAATGTGTACCTTCCCTACACGTAACGTGGGGATGTATTTCTTTTTCTCATCTACCCCATAGTGTGGGGTGTCGTTGGATAGGCCATTTAAAAATATTGTAAATATTAAAATCAACTGAGCATGGTCCGACATGCTCTTGCCCGCTTTTTTTATAACTTTTAATTCTCTTCTCGCTTCGTCTCGCCTCGCCTCGCCGGTGGAAAAATACCTTAAACATGGTGGCTCTACGCTAAGCACAGCGGATATCCTGTTGCTACCTCCCGACATCATCGTCAGATCAATTCTTAGACTCTAAAGTATTGCATTGTAATACTATAATTTCAATTTCAATTACAAGAACTGGGAACAAACAAATAAACAAACGTGTTAAGTCAAATAAATGATTGTAAAAAGTGTTTACTTCAGTTGATATAAAAACACGGAAGTAAAAAGTATCGTCTTATCCATATTAAGTTCAAGCTTGAGCGACCGCTACGAAAGACGCCGAAGTTAGCCGAAAGTTCATGTTGTTTTTAGTTTGTCTCGCTCTTTCACTTAACGAAAACATGGCCGGTAAGCATGGCTCGAAAGCGCATAGCACTTATAAGTACCATAGTGAGAGAACGCGTCTGGAGGGTATAAATATATGTTTATGTTATTAAAACATGAACTTTGTTGCGGTGTTTGTGTAGCACTAGTGTAAATAATTTATAGAACGTTGCTGGGTGTAAAATATTGAGCAGCGAGCCGACAAGAATTTATATTGCAGTTAGAACTATGTGAGTAATTTATTTGTAATTGTTGCATTGTGTTCTGGTGTTAAGAATTAATTAGTTTTATTGATACCGATTTTGAAAGTGTAATAGTTGATTTCAATTTCGAAGTAGCTAGTGAAATTTAAGGTTCAGGTTCGTCTCACTTTTAGAAAGTGGTTCTCTACATTTTAAATAAATTGGGTTCTTTTTCGTGCACAATCTGCTAAACGGATTAAGATAAAATTTATCAGACTTGCAGACAACATCTTGAATGAAAATACACTTGTACACTTAAGTGTATGGTTACATACCTGTACATACATAACAACACGCCTTTATTCCTAGTGTGGTAGGCAAAGCAGTAGTGTATGATTTTTAAAGTAGTATTTAGGACAAGTCATGCACATTGCATCTCCACATATCTCTATAAAAAAAAAACCATTTATAGAAATTAATGAAAGATTTTTAGATTTATACCTACCTACTTGAATTTATTACTCCAATGTTGACCTCTTTTCTTGCCTTACCTATAATAATAATGGAAGTTAGGTACGTGGTGAGAGACCGCACACCGCGAAAGTACAGCCGGTAGGTACTAAGATTACTTGTTAGTGGAACAGAAAGGTTCTAATAAAAGTTTAATAACAATAAACAGAAAATGACGTTGAAAAATATTCCTCATAATAATATTCAAACCTAGGAATTCGTGGGACAAATTTTGTTGACGGGTAGGGACATCCTATATCGACAAATTAAGTTATCGATGTTCGTTCTATATACTAGTGATCACTCAAGGGTTTGCTTTGTAAAAATATGTTTTAATTAAAAGTAAAAAAATAATAATTACTTAATAACTCAATACTCTTCTTTGTTTTTAAAGTCAATTTTATAATGTTACTCGTCCCAATTATTGTTTATTGTCCTCGTGAATGTCCCATATACAGTAAGGTCTTTGTAAAATTGATATTTTTCTTCTTGAATACCACCATGTCTTTCGGTTTTTTATGCCTTACAAGAGAATATTTTTGCGATGAAAGGTGAATTGACATTTGTTACAGTATAGCTTGGTAACCCACGTTTAATTATTTCAGGTTGTTTTTTAAGCAATTCTTATAATTTTTTTAGGAGGCATTATTTTTTTTCACTCATAAATATAAAATACTTATGTAATATAACGTGTTTACAAATGACACTGTCGGACGACATTGACAAGCACCTGCTGTTTTATAGCGAGTGTCTAAAGGTAATTTACTTCTATTTAATTATCTAAAGAGGTTGAGATAATTATTAACGATTTTGTAGTGCAACAGGTATTACACCCTACCTTTATATTATTATAACCTAGCGATTATTTAAAAAATGCTATGTTGAAAAATAGAGCAAAAAACACACAATGTTGGGGGCGATCGCTAGTATATAGAACGAACATCGATAATTTAATTTGTCTATACAGGATGTCCCTACCTGTCAACAAAATTTGCCCCACGGATTCCTAGGTCTCTGCTCATATTCCATTATTCCCTTATGGGTAAACCAACATTTTTCTTAACAATCATCACAATATAATAATACTGAAACCTAGCGATCTCGACACAAAAATAAAACTTACCATAAGAACTTTGTACCATAGAATTTGAATGTTTAGCAGTTTGACATAATATGTGAATTAGCCGTTAAACACATTTCCCGACATGACACGATTAACCACATGTGAAAAATGTATAACCCGGCCAATTTAAACATACCATTAGGTATGTGTAAATTGGCAAACATGTTTCCTCGACAGTTCAACATGTAATTATTTGTGTTTTTTTATTGCGGGGATGATACCTAATGGATTTTTGTAGAGGCCCGAAAAATATGGAAATGCCTGACGGGTTTTTATTTTAATTTTACTTCTAGAAAGGAAACGAGGTTTGCGCGTTTTTTATCAAAATAAATTTCTTTGTGATCATGCTTTTGCAAGTGGTCTAAAGGTAATGACTTTTTTGGGTGTTCCTTAGCCAAAGAGACCCTATATCTGTATAATATCCCTCAGAAGCCTACCTCCTACGAATATTACAATTTCAGACCTAGGTAGTTCTAAACTAAAAGGCATAGTCAAATTAGTAAACTAGGTTAATTATGTTAGCAATTTGCAGATGCATAGTAAAAAGTAATCGCTACCAAAATTAAAATTGTCATTAAATTTGACAGCTGGACATTAAAGTCACCTCCTTATCATATTTACTAATGTATCTCTTTTACAAATATTGTAAAAGCGAAACTGACGAGTTTGTTATTTGTGCTCTTCTTACGACGCCTCAACCAATCGACCCGGAGACATAGGGTACCTACCTACTTTTTATTCCGGAAAATTTTACAATTCTCTCGGGAATAGCGATAGACGACTTCTACGCGAACGGAGTCGCGGGCAGATGCTATGGATACACGGAAAGAATAAGAAAAGTCACTTTAAAAAAATATTTTTATCTCAGTATAACATAGGTATATTTACCATTATTTATCATTTTTTATCAACCATTACTTACCACTCAGGTAAAGATATAATATAAAATTGAATGTATCTTTTGTTTTATTAAAAAAAATATATACGTAAATAAGACACAAAATGATATGTTTCCCAATCACGATGACACGATTAAAGGAGTTAGGGTTTCTAGTACTGTTAGGCGATGGGCTTGCAACCTTTCACTCATACTCTGGTAAACATCTTAGCCTGTTTGTGCAAGAAGTGGTTACAGAATTACCAACAAATCTTTTTGGAGTTGTTGGTATTTCTGTATCGCTGCCTACTCCACAGGGAATGAAGGCGTAATGGTAAATATGTATACATGTATGATCACTCAAGATGTTGTTAAAGGGGACTAGACATGTTTGTTCCGTGTAGGTATTCTATATTAATGTAATTACACAAGTCAATTATTTTTTGTGAACTTATATCGTTTGATGAATTAGTAAGTATTTTTACACTTAAGAACTCTCCGTTGCAATGAAAGACCTCCGTGTGGCGTGTTCATTCGTCACCTCATTGTGATAAGATTCCACGCTAGTAGGCGAATTAACGGGAATACATTGCGTTAAATGTACAATCAGCTTTTATTTTTTTTCTCCAGAGGGTAAGAGCAAGTACCACAATTTTAACCACTTTTACGCTTTACGTTGCTTGCTATAGGTACCAGGGGCTCTGTTCTACTCGGTAAGACCACATTGCTTTTGAGATATTATCGTAATGTGGTCGTGTCAACGTTATGATAGCTATTATTTACTTGACCATAATGATAGCCGAGTTAAAAAAAAACGATAACATGCCAAAAGCAATATGGCTTTACCGTATGTAATAGAGCGCCAGTCCGGTTTTCAAGTCGTTGTCAATGCAAAGTAAATTGATGTGATCTTTGAAACGCAGGTTCATAGCGAATCGGTTTGTCACAGTCATGGTCAAGTAATATAGTTGTGAAAAGACTTTCGGAATTAATATAAATGGTAAATAATGTTGACACGTTTTATATTACGGTAACGGTAAAATGTTCGATTTGTAATTTACGTAGTAGTAATAGCGAAATATTTTCATGTAAAATATTTTATCCAAAAATCTATAACATTAAGAAAACAGATTATGTGTAACGTTTAATGGTTGTTATTATAAATTATTAATTTAAAATGTATAATTTGACCTCGTTATCGGAGGTGCAATTTAGTAGCTAGACTTTCTTAAGCATGGGTAAAAATATTTATGATGTCGATATCGATACTCTTAGTTTTTCTTTACAATTACTTTTATGTACATTTTTTATGTCATAAATGTAACATTTTTATTTTGTATTCCATGATAATTAATGCCATCGGAAGCAGAATCCGCTCTCAGTAGAAAAAAATCACTATGATTGCTATTTTTATAATGTTCAGAGGTGCAGGCCAGTGCACGAAATAAACGAAATAAACACGTTGAATTTTTGTTTAAGACAATCATTATGGTAGAGAAAAAGTATCAACATAGCTATATTTCAGACTCCGATGATGGGGTCTATTTAAAGTACCTAATCAATAACATAATGCAATAATAATAATTTAATTTAATTTATAATTTACTTCGGGTGCTAATACCTGGAATTAATGATGCTTAATTTAATTTAATATAGTTTTTACATCTCACGCTACGTTCATTTGTTATATTTTTAGTTTCTAACCATTACAATTACAATTAATTGGATAATGAGACTTCTTCTCACTTCTTCAAAGCTACGTTTTCCCTTCTCGGCTTCTACAGTCTAGTCGAAAACGCTCGGCATATTTCAGTTAGCCATTTTGTAATGAGGAGAAAATATGGCAAGTTTGCTGTAATTGCCTTCACAAGCGCAGTTACGTCTTAATGAGCGCGGTATTCTGCATTTGTCAGACAACAAGGGTATAAATACATGTATAAGCTAACGCAGATTGGACCTTATCTTTATTATGACACAGTCGCATTCTTAAAGAGAGTTCCGGTACTAATGTGATCGTTTGATCAAGCACATTTGATTTTAAAGCATACAATGTTCTGTTTAAGTTGATATAAAACGCTTCAGGTACTTATTTATTTTGTTGTCTTTTCCTTTATCAGGGAGGTAGCCGCTGAATTTTAAGTAGGTAATAACATTATTTTAATGTGACAAAATTATGTGTCAATATATGTTAGGTACACGAAATAAATAAATAATAAATAAATGTGGCTCTTACATCAAAGCATGCTCGAATCAGAGATACAAACTATATGCTAGATATCGACCTCAAATCATTAAAGAGATTCAAAATTTCAAATCTCCCATCCTTAAGAATATGTAGTGCCACTCCATGTCTTCCCTTCCTCCATGTCGTAAGAAGCGACTAAGGGAATAAGGGCTTGTAGTACTGTTATGCGATGGGCTTGCAACCTGTCACTAATACACTAGTAAACTTTTTAGCCTGATTGTCCAAAAGGTGGTAACATAATTATAAACAAGTCTTTTTAGAGTCTGGGAATGAAGGCGTGATGTTATGTTTGTATGTACTTAAAAACCAACTTTGCCATAATATGAAATCAGCGAAAACATATTTAAATCTCTTCAATAATTTACGAGAACTGGAAATGGTGTTTGGTTGGAAGCCAATTCCTAGTGCAAATGGCACTTCTGGCGCGGGATCACAACTCATTAAAACTTAAAGCCTGCTGAGACTTTTAACTTTGTTTGAAAATTGTCCAATCTCAGACTTCGAATCGTGTTAACAAGTATAAATTTAGGTGAATCTCACATGTTTGAAGATGCGTAAAAATGCTTAGTGGATGTTAAGTTCATCAAAAGCGTCGACTTCATACAATCAAGAGGCTTTCAAAAGTATGTCGGGTTCGGGTAAATTCGGTTACCTCCGCATACGAGTGTATACTGAACGAGAAAGAAGTATAAAACCGCAGGCCCTTTTAACCATTTGAACGCCAGATTATTGGATTGCAAGTGGCACAAATTTATGCTGTACAATCTATTTGTCTTGTTTAAATAATGTTAATGTGGTATCCCGATTCCTAAGGGATTTCACTTCGCCAATGCCAAACCCTTAACCATACCTTGAATCGCAAGAAGTGAACAGCCATTTTTATTTAAAAAACAAAAAACCGCCTTCAAAAACGCAAAAATAACTGCTTTTAAAATTGAAGGCACCTACCTAATAGGTTAGTCCAACTGAAGTCGGCTTTTTTACTGAAAATATTGTGGTCGCCGACTTCAGTTGGACTAACCTATTAGGTAGGTGCCTACAATTTTAAAAGAAGTTATTTTTTGCGTTTTTGAAGGCCTTTTTAACCATTTGAACCCCAGATTATTAGATTGCAAATGGCACAAATTTATTCTTTAAAATCTATTTGTCTTGTTTAAATAATGTTAATGTGGTATCCCGATTCCTAAGGGATTTCACTTCGCCAATGCCAAACCCTTAATCGCAAGAAGTGAACAGCCATTGTTAATTAAAAAACAAAAACCGCCTTCAAAAACGCAAAAATAACTGCTTTTAAAATTGTAGGCACCTACCTAATAGGTTAGTCCAACTGAAGTCGGCGACCACAATATTTTCAGCAAAAAAGCCGACTTCAGTTGGACTAACCTTTTATGTATGTGCCTACAAATATAAAAGAAGTTATTTTCTGCGTTTTTAAGGCGGTTTTTGTTTTTTTTAAACATTTATTTTATACTTTTTAGTGATCATAATACGCTGTTCCGTAGTCCTACTTACTAGTTGATATGAAACTTTAAGTTTCAAGCGCGCCGCAAGCAACGCAGCCGAAAAGTCATAGTCATATTTCAACAAGTAAATATTCTTCGTTGTAGTCGCTCAACTATCTTAATCGAAATATCTGATCGCCACCCTTGAAATAGGTACCGTTGAGGAGTTCCGGTGGCCATCTGTGGTCTTCATCATCAGTTCCACTTCCCCAAATCATACTTTCTGAATGCAAAATCTAGATTTGTTACTAAAAATACTAAAATCGCTACAATATTTGGTGACAATGGGACCACCTCGGAAGTTTAATCTATCAAACCAAAAAAGAATATCCAAAATCGGTCCACAATTGACGGAGTAATCGGTGAACATACATAAAAAATACATACAATGGAACGTATAACCTCCTCCTTTTTTTGAAGTCGGTTAAAAATAGGTTACTACTATTACTACCATTTACGCATGTGTGGCACGCGGCGCGCCGGGCTACTGGGAAACAGTGGTCAGCAACTGTTTACCGATCAGCACCTTTGTTTACACTCGAACCCATTGTGCCAGTAACGTAAGAATCCAAGTCATGTTCGATATGACGGTATTTTTCCGTGTAAAATGGCGTGGAGATAAAGCTTGTCATCTTTTTGAAGCGAATGCTGTAATTTTCAGTAATTATAGAGATGACAGAGTTAACAGAAATATTATAATACATACTAATATTATTACTGCGAAAGTAACTCTATTGTTGTTTATTTGGGACGCTGTTACAGATACCTATTAACTAATATTAATGAAATGTGTTATGGAGATTAATTACCAAATAAATACCGATAAACGAGCTCTCTGCGGACAAAGTCGCATGCAAAAACTAGCAATGAATCTCTCCTATGTATACGTTTAAAAAATGAAGAAGAAACACCGATAAATAACTAATTAAAAACAAATAGAGCCAAATATCAAAACGTTGACAAAACCGAAACACATCGAAAACAATAAGGTTTTACCGTATAGAATTAACCCAGGACTTGATGCCTAGTGGCAATAGTAATACAGATGTTTATAGTAAAAAAATAACGACGGAGAGAAAAGTATATCCAGATAAGAAAAACTCAACTTTCTTTTACTAAACTCGGAATAACGCCGATAAGTCATAAAATACAATACAATACAATCCAAATATTCTTTATTCAACACCATATATAAGAACAGCATGAAAAGTAAAAAACAAATAAAATTTAAAAAGAAATTAAAAAGAAACAGAAATTAATTGGTAGGCGGTGCAAACTAAACTAACAAAAGGAATATAAATAAAACCCAATCATCCAAACGGCATATACGCGTAACCATAAACTTGGATCCATATTTCTTGAGTAAAGACAGGCAGAAAAGTTTTAACATAAGTCATAACATTCAAAAAAAGAATGCGTTTACTCGAATTAATTCAATTAAATCCCTTTACTTCCTACGAACGGAAATTCTAAAATTTGATTAGGAAAAACCAAAAAAGGTTCCTCACTAAACTAGTTGACTTCACGGTTACGACACGACCCTAACTAGAGTTAACTAAAACTTATGACAACATAATCCCGCCGCTAACTAAAACTTAGCACTAGTATCGCTTCAGTTTCACGATTGCATAACGTGAGCGCTAAACTGCTTTTTTGTTGAGCCCATCTCACACAAGAGCTACGAGAGCGCAACAGCGTGCGAACTAAAGAACTCATCTCGGTTGAACAGCGGCCCAACCCTGACTCTAGGGTTGCCAGATGCTTGTTTTTATTTTAAAATAGTCTAGATTATAAACAAATAAAAGTAAGTTATCAATATCTCGTAATATTCCGCTATAAAGATCAGCAATTTTGGAAAAGCGATACTATACTCGCTACACAGTGCAAATAAGTTACATTAAAGTAAAATGTTCAAACACTTGACGTGTGGAGTCGAATCCGCTAGCCACACGCGTCTATATCCCCCGAACCCCGATCTGGCAACCCTGCTATTTGCAGAATAACGCAGGCTTGATGTGCGCACGCCGGGAAAGCGCGGGAGGGAAAATGTGCGCAACAGAACCGCTCAGTCTAGGCCCGCGAGCGCGACCGGCCGCGCGAACTGTCACGCACGCGCCCTGGCGCACGCCGGCCCGCGCCGCGCCAAACGCGGCGTTACGTTCCTCGAATCGACCGAGGACGGCAACACCGAAAACGAATTTCAGTGTCAAAAGGTTGGTGAACCCTGCAAAGAAAAGTGCACCTAACAACCCAACCCATAATTGCCATTTCGCTTGGAGCTCGAGACTTTTACACCCTCGTCGTATTATCCTCGTGCCTGCCTACTGTCAAACGTAAAATCGTTTCGGTTGATTCCTATCTGTGTTGTCGTTTTGTGATGTGATGGTTAACAGGTATCGATGTTTGCATGTATTAATGGATTTGGATTGTTTGAATTAAAAGCTATTCGTAAAATGCTATTTTAAAATTTGAAAACGTTGCTACTGAAATTTAACGTAAAATAAAATTCTATATAGTAATTTATTTTGGTAAAGATTATTAAAAGATATTAAACAGATTTTTCGAGATTATAATTGTTTACTCTCGGTAATTTAAAATACTGGTATTGGTTTATTGTTTCTATACCGAAATTGATTGATGCATCGTCCTTAATTAAAATGAAACTTCTCGTTGGGAGGAAATGTTTAACAATTTGAAGTTTTTAAAATATTTAATAAATATGTAATTTGTGTTTTATTTGCTGTTAGTTTTAGGTTATTGTTGTTAATAGTTTCTTCTGAGTGAATCAGACTGTTCTTGTTCTGAGAATAATACAAAACTAGGAAACGGTTAACTCGCACAAATCCTCTCGAATCTCGGTCTACCGCGGCCGTAAAGAGAAAATTGTGACCCACATTCGCGTCTGAAACTGAATTTATACCACGAAATGTGCTCGCTACATTATGCCAACAACCAAGTCACATTCAAAAATATATACTCGTATCACTGCCATCTCTCGATACTAAGAATCGATGAGATCACCCATGTAAATGTGGAAATTTAATGACATTGACACAAATTGCCTAAACAGTTTTAAACATGTCAATAATCGTTTAAGATGCGCCTAGGTATTTACGTAATTATAAAAAGCATTAAAGTAATATTAACATGTGTAAAATCATTGTTGATGGTTATTTCACACAATTTGAGTTACCATGTGAAAATGTGGAGGACAGTTTAATAATATTTAATGGTGTTTCTGAATTATGGAGGTAATTATACACGACGCCAACTCGTATTATAATAGGTACTCATCCTTCGTATTATTTTTAACAATGATGTATTAACAATGTTGACAATGCCACCATGACGTTATCGGCCACAGCGACGTCTTGAGGACTCTCGAAAATCGGGGAGCTTGGTTATGGAACCCTCTAGTGGCTTCTTTGGGCAACTTCATTGTTTTTTATTTTTTGGGAAATAGGTAGTATTCTCTTTAAAACGGATGTGGCGGCGAGAGAGAGACTAAATAATCATTGCAATATCTATAAACACTGTCTACGTACGGTTTATAACAAACAATAATAAAAATTAAAAATCAAGTTGGAAAATTTCTAAATGGGAATTGTTCTCACAACCGGACAATCCAGGAACAACCAAGAACCACCAAATACTTTAAATATTGATGCATACTTAATTAATTTAAATCCGTTCCATGATTTCCGCTCCGTGCACGCAAAACATATTATTATTATCATCATCCTTAAACATTTAAAGATATTCTTCCATTCCTTCCTGTGTTCCCCTCACATAATGACGTAATCCCCTTGACGGCCCATGGGGTTATTCCCTTCGTATCGACTTTAAAAGAGGCAACTGGAACTTAATAACGATAATTAGCCTATCTTTTTAGTCTATGTTATCGTTAATTTGATCGTGTTGAAAATCAGTGACACTAGAAGCTTGGAATTCATCTGATTTTGACAACAAGGGGAAATGTAAAAACCATTTGGTGTAAAAGGCTTCCTGAATAACTTCTCATTGTTAGATTTCATCATTGCGCTTTAATACATTAGGTATTTCAAAGTTTTCCTATGTAACACTTTCACAATGCTCTTTCTGTTCCGTGTTGTTTTGGTTTTCAATAAAAGCTATTTGTGTCGTACAGTATCTTATTGTATTCATCTCATTTTTATTATATTCGTTGTATATTTATTAGTTATAAATTAAACAAATAAAAAATCCCATCCATGAAATACACTTTATAAAAAGTACTGAAACAAATACAACTTTTTTTTAAATCGTATCACTACCCATTATTTCAAGTAAAAAGGTAATAACTGTAAGTATTTATTTAAGACATTATTTTATTTTATTTCTTTCAGTTTAAGCACGCTGACTTTTCTTCCACATGGGGAACACTTTCCCAATTTATTGAATTACTGAGAACCCATGTTGGGTGTCACATTTCCCCTCATATTTCGGTATTACCTTGACGACTTCACTGAGTCGTCTGGTTAAAAGGAGCTGCTCTGCTTTCTATTACTCCAAGTGAATGCAAATGAAAAATAAGTAGAGAATAACCATTATACTATAGATGTACCACTCAGTCTTTCGTATTCTACAGTTATATCGAGGGATAAATCTTCGGAAGATTTTTAGGGAAGGACCCGGTTTATGCAGTATTAGCCACTTACTAGTGAAATACCAATTACAATCCCCTCCGGTCTTGCCATGACGTATGCAAAGAGACGCATAATAATAATATAAATGTGAAAATAACTTTGTCTGTCTGTTTGTTACGCTTTCACGGCTAAACTGCTGAACATATTTCGATTAAATTTGGTATGGAGATAGCTTGTACCTTGAGGGAGGACATCTGTAGCGACAAGTAAACCTGTAGATTTAATATATTACAGTTTTATCAAGGGATAAATCTTCGTAAGATAACCCAGTTTCTTTAGGGGAGGACCCGGTTTATGCAGGATTAGCCACTTTATAGAGAATTACCTATTAAAACCCCCTCTGGTCTTCCCATGACGTATGTAGTGACAACGGCAATGAGGTGCATTTCTACAAATGCCATCAACACATACCAATAATATAATCCATACTTATATTATAAATGTGAAAATAACTTAGTCTCTCTGTTTGTTACGCTTTCACTGCCAAACCGCCGAACCGATTTTGATTAAATTTGGTATGGAAATACCTTTCAAAAACGTAATCAAAATAAATCAGACGTATAATTATGTCTCTATTAAATTTATTGTCACACAATTGCAATTACTTTCAATTTACTACGGTAATCAGGTCGTAAACAAAAGTATTCAATTAACATAATTTAGCAAATAGTAGGCGACCATTGACTTTTAATTAAAAGGAAACCTTTTAAAAGTTGCTGAATAACGAATAACTACAACATTTTTATTAGAAAATAAGTAACAAAATGCAATGTCAAATAAAATCAGGGTTCAAATTTAATTGGGCGCCCAGAATAATTACGTCTTTTACCAGTTGCCAATTATTCAGCAATCCTCTAAAGCTTTGCTAAGCTCGATATTTACGAGTGATTAACACGCGGAAAATTAGTTAAACTGTCTGGGGTATTCGATCGGGTTGGCGAACGTGATTTTGCTAGTACCTATGAAATTCTAGTTTCTTGATCTGAACTACCAGTTGAACTGTTTAGGTATAAACGATGCGTAAGTTTAGATTGCAAAAGAACTTCAAACTCTAAATTATGCTCAAGTCAAAACGTGTGAGGGCTTACGACAGTGAACAAAGGACAACTTAAAATGCAAAGGTAATTTTTAAAGCCTTATAGAGTTTGTTTTGAAGTGGCGACCGCATACTCGAAAACAAAGTGTCAGTATGGTTCTCAAAAGGACTAAGGATCCACTCACGTATTATCGTCACCTTTATCGCGGGGGATAGAAGTGGATAAATCATCCGTCACTCTCACACTCGCAGACTGGTCAGGGCTCGTATGATTGGTCGCCTTTATGGCGTTGGATAAAACATCCGTCACTCTCGCACCTACATACTAGACAAAAAGTGACAGAAGATTTATCCACGTTGGTCCACATCGATAAATGACCATAAAAGGCCCGCTGAAGGTAACAGTTTTTTAACCACACCGACTAATACGACCGTGATAGTGCCCTGCTAAGCCAAATAGCTATCTCAAATAAAACTCCTGTAGCAATCACAGCCTTATTACTAACAGGAGAGGATTGGATTTACTTTGGTAATTTAATCTGACATACTGTTTATTAGTTTAGAAGGGCAGAATAGGCCCCCGAAGGTGAAGATCGCGGGAAGCCAATGGGTGCGAGTAGCACAAAACCGACCGTTGTGAAGATCCTAGGGGAAGGCAGCATCATCCTTCGAGTGATACGATGATGCTGATGACAAAGTTTTAAAGGAAGTCCAAAATGAATACAAAACAAATACCAAAAATCAATGCGAGGCGTCATAGCCTAATTGATAGCGATGATACTCGACGTCACACGACTAGGTGTCACATCATAACACTTATAATAAGTAATAGCTTACGAAAAATAAGTACAATAGCTTCAAAGCTATTCGACGTATTAGCTTGCTATAGATCTTATTCCTAAACAGTAACACTCAAAATAAGAAAAAACAAAAACAAAATACATTATTTAAACTTGTAAATCACCTTGAAAAGTTCCCAGAATAATCCTGATAGCGTTAAATTACTCTAATTCTGCGGGCAGATTCCTGCTTATAGCGCGAAGGGACTGCGCAGACTAACTAACCACACAACACAGCTGTAGTTAATCCAGCTACTTGCATATTACAGTGGTTTGTATTCGCTATTTGGCCTTTTCATTTCCCGACACCGAGAGAATTAGGGTACGGGCTAGACGTTCTAAGACTACTGTGGGATTAATGAAGGGGTGAGGTACGTTTCTGTTGGTTGTGTTTATTATGAAACGCGGTTTAGTTCTGTAGTTTAAAGTAAAATAAAAAAAAAAAAAAATTGAGACCGTACTTAGTAGGCTTAGTTTTTTTTTTATGTAAAGGGAAGGCACACGAGCACTCAGGCCACCTGATGGTAAGTGGAATCTGTGACCCATAGACATTTGAATTCTCAAGACTCTCAAATGCGTTGCCAACCCTGAGGACTAAGATGGAATGCCTCTATGCTAGTAATTTCACCGGTTGTCTTATCCCCACACCGGAACACAACAATGCGAACACTGTTGCTTGGCGGGTGGTTAATGGATTAGATGGTGGTAGCGATCCGGGTGGACCCTGCACAGGGTCCTACCACTACCATTTTAGGGTTCTGAGCTTACTCTGGAAACTGAACCATTTCCGACACACTTTGGCTTACTTGAGTTGAGTTGAATAAAGAGGTGTTCATAATGGCTACATCCCGGACGGTCTTGGGGTTAACGTATGATTTCGGTCCTTCACTATTGCCAGGTTTGTTTGGGACGACCGTACCTCCTTCTGTTTTTTTTTATATGGCACTGTTATATAGTTATAAAACGTAGAAAGTTCCTAAAGCACTGATGCGCAAATTCCGCGAGGATGGAGCAAGGTAAAAATGTTATAAATGAAAACATCAACCGTTAAGTTTGATTCAGCAGAAACAATAACACTAGCGTGAGCTTAAAATAGAAAAACAAAAGCGACGGGAAAAAGCGTTTCAGCAAAATTAAATACGATTACCTCAGCCATACTAAGTCGCTGCTGCCGTTCAAAAATGAGATCTATTGCGTTGCTATAAAATGTATTTTGGTTTGGTGGTAATGCTTCAATAAGCAACAGGCAGATGGAATAATGAAAAGTTTCTGAATATCCGTGCCGTAGCCTCTCATCAGGCATTCGCATTTCATTCTCTATTGAATGCGTTTCAGACCGTATGTATATCTTTTATGTTACCATAATCTAACCGACTGTAGTTATATTATATCGTCATTTTCTATGTTCATTTTATTTTATTTTATTTTACTTACTTACTTCTTGTACTTGTAAAGCAATTCAGGATAGAAATGTCCTTTTCCCACGTCTATTACCTCTAGAGTTGTAAGTGTTTACAGTTCCAAAGCGATTTTATAATGTTGAGGGGTGAGTAGTCAATAGATTTTCTTAGTTATATTAGCTCGTTTTGGTACTGCATTGGCCAAAATATCATCCGAGATTTTTTACAGCCGTATCCAAAATCCGAAATTGACGTAGAACTTTACTTTATTTTTAAACTATACTATAGAATAGATCATGCCACTCGGCACTTTTATCATTTATATTTCCCTACATACTTTCTCGGATCCGAATCGGACGATGAGCAATAAGATCCGAAGGATAAAAACTACAAGCGTTTTCTATTTTTATAATTACGCTGTTAATTTTATCCAAGCTCAATCCTTTGAAGCGGGGTATACGGCGCGCGTAAAAGGTACAAGGATAGCATCACCTTTTACCGTTATTTTTATCTTTTAGGGCGACGGACACCGCGGCTGGTGCTTTGTTCTAAATACAAGGCTGTAAACTTTTGTAGAACTTGATAAGCCAATTAAGTAGTTAGCTCTAAAAGTAAAAAAACATTAAAGATTTTAACGTATTACTGTAATAAAATGTTAACTGACGCCTTGTTAAAATCTTGCAGAAATTACCAAATGTGACCAAGCCTTTTTATTCGATTGATCCAGAAGGTGGGTGATGTTTTTCACGCGTATGTATGTAAGTATGTGCGTTCTATTGTGACATCCTGTAGCCTAAACGGCTTTACTGATTTTGAATGAGAATGACATAGGCTATATAATATTTTCATCAAAGTAATGATAATAATAAAAATACCTATCAAATAATGCAGTGCAGGCGGATTTTTCTATAAACCTTTCTATTAGATATTAAACAACAAACCATCTATGCTGAGTCCATCTCCATATTCCTATTATTACTCCTCGAATACTACGTAACATTTGGTTTCGCTATGCAAATGCCTTGATCGTTTTGAATTACAGTTACTGGCCACTTGGAATAGCAATGTGCTGCCAAGAAGGGCAGCTGCCATTTACTGCCACTGCCAGTAGGTTTATGACAATTTTACTGTTGTGGATTCATACTGGAATAGCTCTGGAGATTGACTAATTTATATTTATCCGATTGCTGAGATTCCGGTGGTGCACCTAAGTGAAGCTATACCTCGTATTTGTGACTTTAGCTATACAGTTTGTTTGCTGTTTCCCCTGGAGTGGTATTTTTCCAGAATTAATAGTAGCTAATATTACCGCTCTTTGACTCTAAATTTTGTCTAAAAACTTATGTATGAAAAGGGTTTTAATGTAAAAGTTGAGCTTTTAAAACTTTTATTATCATGAACTACCGACCTCTGACTAAAATTTTACCACCTGGTTTTTTACTTGATGATGAATTAATTGTCAATGTACGTAAAATTAATACATTTTTGACATGTTATCTTAGTATATTCCCATCTTCTTTATGACCTAGCTAGACAAATGTTATATTGAACCCGTAATGTGCCAATTATATATTGTATTACTACACGGTAAAGGATTATCGGGGAAGATTATAAGCATCCCATGCTTGCCCGCAAACACCAATCTTTCGTGTTTATAATTTTGTCACTTCTATTTTAATAAGACATCTCAAAATTGAGAGCATGATTCTCTCTTAAACACAGTAAAATAGTACAACGGGAAATGTGAATATACTTAACCAATAAACAAAGCCAAAAAAACGTAATTAACGTGTCCGCATTACGCAAAAACCCTGTGATCTGAAGGGAAAACGCATGCTCAGAATGTCTCTTTCATCATGCATTGAAAACAAACCCAGTTTTGTTTCCGCTCGCTTTTCTATTTGCGGAAACCGATGTACGAGTGCGTTAGATTGAAGCCATAAGGAACTTTCTTTTTCTAGAATTATAGAATATATGGATGCGTGTAGCGCAACAGCGACCGTCGTGAAGATCCTTGGGGAAGTCCTATGTCCAGCAGTGGAGGTCTTTCGGCTGATAATTATGATAAAACTGATGATAGGAAAAGCATACCATCTATGTTTTGAGACAGCAACGCGTTTTGATTATGTACTATGTTTGTCGTGTTTTCCACGTCCAAACTAACATTTTACGTTTTCTAGCCAAAGTCCATTAGCAATTTACCAAGATAAAGACCCCACACCTTAAACTTATTTGACGTCGCAGTTTCTATTAGCTTGTTTGGTAGTGAGCTAGCAGCTTTGAGATTAAACCCTAAATTTATTGGGTTCTTGAACTTGGATATTTTCTTTGTATTTTAGTTTTAATTATCTCTAAAAGTATTTCAAGTCAGTTGTAGCTTAAGTATCCTTAATCGGCTTAGTTTGGAGCTAGTTGAATTCGTGTAAAATTGTCCTCAAATATTTTTATTTCAGCCCCCATCTACAAACTGCAAGGTATTTCAGATATTTTACATAATACTAATTATTTATTTACAAAAAGTTTGAGCAAAGATAGAGTGAGATTTTATTGTTTCTATGACTAATATCGAAATCTAATGGAGACTTGGGATTTTGTGACACCGTAAAATATCTTTCACCCACATTAAGGGCCCATTTTAAAGTAGGCATTAAGACGAATACCGATCTTAATTGCTTTTAAAAGATATACTTAAGATATACTTATGGTTAAGACGACGTACCTAACGTTTTTTATTTCGAGTAAAACAAAGTAAAGTATAAAAACCATTTGCTCATTATGTTTTACTTTATTCGACTTATACAGAAAATGTAACCACAACACAACGTGACTAAATCCAAAAATAACGCGCTAGAAGAAACTAACAATAATATTTGTATTAACAACTAAGTAAAACAATGGAAAATCTAAGAAACAAAACTAACCCACGCGAGTTGTCAGTAATAATGAAAAGTGGAGCTTAATATAGGTACATAAAATCACCAATAGTTTGAAATGATATCGTAAATAGATAGTTGTGCGCGTGCCGTATCTTTGAAAAACATGAAAAACAAATGAGTGGTGTATGCCTTATTTTAAAGGAAATAGCGATAGCTTTGTTGTTAAGTAAGAAAGTAGTTAGGTTTATTATTTTCTTACTTATAGTGTCCATTACTGTTGTAAGGAATTTTGATAAATAATGGTTTGATTCTCTGTCCCCGTTAATACTAGCGTGTAAAATAATTTGTTATAATCATGTTATTAATAACTGATATTGCTTATTAAATACATAGACACGGTTTCATAATTACACGTTGAAGAAGACATAATCTAAATAATGCAAGGATGCATCTATTAACCTTGCGTTGTTCATTGCATGCATAATAGTACATGAGCATGACATGTTTGTGTCTGATTCCTTCTAAGAGCATAGAATACTAGAGAGAGGACAAGCCGCCGGCAGCCGCGATGTTAGCTTAATGTGCATACTGTACCGCTAGTTCACCCTCCGTTGTTACCGAGTGTGCACGCGTGCTGATCACAGATAATATTAAGATTCTTCCCAAATTGCCGAGTTGTGCAATAGTTACCTGCAAACATCGTAGTGATTTGATTAATTTACACACCAATGGGATCACTTTTCACAGGTAAATACGATAAATACTATTTATTTCTAATAAAACAACGAATTCAACGTAATATTCTGACTTGTATCCATATAAACTTACGCTTGATTGTCATTCAACATATTGAATAACATTGCTGCTATACAAGTTACTTTATTGCAAAGCCATGTGTCTACGCCGCAATGAAAACGATACAAAAGAATAAACTCAATGTCGCACAGTGCATCAGCGATCAGCGCCATATGCGCCATCTTTGCGCTGCTTGGTTAGTGATGTACGGCATATACCGCGTATCGAAAATGCCAAGATCATTTGATGCTAACAATATTGTACAATTTAAAGAATGGATATACTGTTTTTAATATATTATGACTTATAAATGCTGTGTTATTGTTTAGTTAGTATTTATAGGTGCGCTAATAATTATATACTCATATATTTAGGTAACTCTAGGTACTACTGAAACAAAACATATATTTATAGATTTCCAAATAATCCCGAAATTAAAGAAAAATGGATTGCAGCAACATGTAGAGGACCTGTTTGGTGGCCATCAAAAAGAAGCACAATATGCTCTATACACTTCACAGAAAAACAATTTCGACCGCTGCCTAAAAGCCGCAGGCTTTTTGATTGGGCAGTGCCGACGCTGAAATTGCCACAAAAGCCGACAGTCGTGTGTTAAAAATATTATGTCATTGAGTTTACTCATAGGTTAGCTGGAAAAGATCCCCTAAAGGGTTAAGTTTGCCTTTTTACATCAATAATGCCCTTTTTGTACACGCTGTATTCCACCTGTTTCATGTACAATAAAGCTTAATACATTATACCTAGATTCAAATACCTTAACCGCAGGCGTTTTTTTCCAGTCATCTCCAAAACATGAAATAACTCTGGAAACTAATGATATATCCATAGAAGCCTTAGGAAAATCATCCGATGCCAATCAACTAAATTTACCTGAGGATATCGACACTAACAAAACAATAGTCAGTGGTACGGTCAATCCTCCGGCAAAGATCGATCTGGTGAGAATTTATACTAAATCTTGTTTTTTTTTGTATGCATTGGCTGAAAGTCCAGGTTGCTCCATCAGTGGCGAGAACGCCGAGTACTACATGTAATGTTTTCTATTTTGATTAAATATAGTTTTGTTCATTAACATTGATAACATTTCATAATTTCAGGACAAGGAAACAAAAAGTGCTAGAGTTGATGAAACACCGCGCGAGCGAAAGATGCGTATTCAATTACAGAGTTTCAAAGCAGCAATCCAACAGAAAAATAGGAAAATAAGAATCCTGCAAAAACAAACCAGTCGGTATCGCAAAAAAATTGCCGAACTAAAAGACGTGTTGAAAGAATTGCGAGATTTTTTTCTTGTGAATTCTGATCAAGTTGCAAATCTAGAAAATTTGGGAGTAACTGATCTTTTGGAGCGGTACGAAAAACAACAATCTACAAGCCAAAATTTAAATGAAAAATACTCACCTGAGCTTAGAACTTTTGCCTGCACCCTTCATTTTTACTCTCCCAAAGCTTATAACTACGTCAGGCAAAAGTTTCAGTCTTGCCTTCCACACGTCCGTACTATAAGAAGGTGGTATGAAGCAATAGATTCAGACCAACACAGATTACAAAATCTTGTGTAATCTTGTCCTTGATGAAATGGCAATTCGGCAACGAGTAGAGTGGGACGAGTATCAGATGCCAGATGCTAAGTTGACATTTGCAATGTAGCTAAGAAAAGAGACTGTTTGCTCGAGACAAAGGAAGCTCAAGTTTTTTAGTTACAGCGATCAATGGAACTTTTAAAATACCTGTCGGGTATTTGCTAGTGGATGGTGTTACGGGCGAACAACACGCAAATTTAGTCTCGCAAATTTAGCTATTGCAAGAGACCGGAGGGACTGGAAATAACTTCTTTGACTTTCGACGGCCGCCAACCCATTTATCAATGGCTAAAGAACTTGGATGTTCATTTAAACTTTATGATTTCAAAACACATTTTGAGAACCGCGCGACAATCAACCCGATTTCACAGATCCATGCCATATGTTAAAATTACTAAGGAATGCATTTGAGGCTAATGACACTTTTGTTGATGAATCGAAAAAGGAAGTAAAATGGGCTCATTTAAAACAATTTATTCAATAAAACGTAAAGTTAGACCTAGCAAATAAGTTGCGTCGAAACACTCGAAACCACATCTTTTTTAAAACTAGAAAGTTGAAGTAAGGTTAGCATCACAATTATTCAGCAAAAGTGTCGCTGACGCACTGTTTTGGGTTGAGCTGACGCTACCTGGATTTGAAAACGTTGACAATAATTTATTTGACGTTTTAAACTCGAAACACATCTAATGGCTCTATTGAATTTCAAAAAGCCTTTATGTGCATAAATCAATGCTCATATATTCAATTTTCTAACAATGGTAGAAAGTTATCTTATTAATTTAAATCTATTAGATATGGAACAGCAGTGAGTCATCAAGGAAAACTGGATTTATAGTGTTTTTGGCATGTATAAATAGTCTAATTGCTCTCTACTCTACTCTGAACAACTTGTGGATAAAGAAAAAAAATGAAGTATTTCGCAGCCTATAAAATCAGCCAAGACCACCTTCAGCTTCTTTTTGGCCAAATCCGAAGCCTTGGCAGTTGCAATACAAACCCTAAAGTGCGCCAATTTCAGGCCATACCTATATAAAAAGTTAATAGTCAAATCAGAGTTAAGGGACGTGGAGAGTGGCAACTGCAAAGCACTCGAATATGCCGATCACATTGAAGATCCACAAAACAAACTTATAAAATTAAAACTGAAGAACAAAGGTGGTTTGGTACACCCATATTTGGATGTTTTTATAATCTGCAAATACATGGAAGTGATAATGAAATCCACTGTCCTCACTCAGAATAAAATCACGGTGACGACAAAAAAACTCAAAGTCTCACTAACGTCTAAAGCTACCGCTTCATCGGGATGAATATCTTCAAAAACTATATTTTCCATCACCAATGGACAATCATTTTGTTATGCTGATCAAAGCTGTTATGGGGAAGTTCATAAATATAAGGCAGCTTTATTTAACCAAAAAAGCGGTACCAAAATTATGTAAACGACAAGTTCTAAATAAATATTTACATTTTATTGGACAGAAGCATATTATAATAATAAATATTTTGATCATGGCTTGATTTGACTTTTTATATTCTTAACCACACATAAACCCATAAATCCCATCATGTAACTTTATAACTTAAAAAAATATCACTAATAGGTATTACTGAGAACTCAAAATATTAATTAAGTATAATCAACATCATCTGAATCTAAACATTACAATACCATAGGTAATATATATTTTAAGCAATTATTAACAATGAATCAGAATAATTTAATATCGATATCACGCTGCTGTCTCCGGCCTAGTCTCCGCAATTATAGGTATCTTTGAGTGCGCGCATGCAGACAGATTTCGCTGCTCGTCCGCATATACAGAGACATGGATATGATGCGCATGTATTGCGCAATAGGAACGTCGGTATACAAATGTGTGTGCTTTAGATGTGTGCGTGCTTTGTATTGTCAATTATTTGTGCTTTGTGTGGGTTAGTAAACTTGCGACAGGGGTGCTCAATACAAATCGGCTGGCATGCCCGATCTCCTTATATTCATACATCTGTGGATTCCTTTATGAAATACCTCGACACAAACACATTAACGTCGTGGTGTGTTAGTAGCATCATGTAATAGGTACTTAAGATTTATATAATTTTGACCTAAATGTAAAATAGCACAAAATTATTTAATTATATCTTTTTCTACCAGTTTATTGGCTACACCGGCCTCGACAGGAAGTTTCTTCTTATTTCGCTCTTGATGCTGCCTCTCTCGCTATCTACGTGTTGCGTTTTCTATCTCGGTCATAGGAGAACAAAAAATAGATTTCTTATTCAGCTACTACGAGTTAAAAATGGCTTTACACTGTCATATTCCGCGATGAACTTGGAATATTACACCCATCATTTAACGTCCCTTTAACGAAAACATCTAGATAAGAAAAACGATAACGAAGACGTTTTCTTTCTGTCAGTATGTTGAATATATTTTCGTTGTAAGCCAACACCTGCCGTTGAAAGTCGTTGAGCGTCGGTTCCTCGATGCTCGTATCGACTGTTTACAATGCGGTGGTTTAAAGCCTGTTACTACATTTGACCTATATTTGAAAATAATCCAATGGTGGTTGTTAGGAAAATATTTCTCATGTTTTTATGGATCTATGTGGTTTGAGAAATATCGTAAATACACCAATGTGAACGCTGAAGTTATATTGTGTATTTAATTATCATACTTTTATGATCAGGTAGAGCATACCATAGCGGGTCAAATTGTAAGCATAGAGTCATTTCAGTCCTTAAGGCCAATCATGAATTTGAAACCTTTCTAAATATCTAAAGCACCCAAGAAACCCAAGATCAGCCGAGCAGTGTTTTTGTTTGTTAACCTTCTTCATGCCATGTAAGAATTACCTATAATATTTGGCAGAAACTCTTGTTCATATTTTATAGTTTAATAAAAAAAATGTCATGTGCTGTGGCGTCTTCAGACCGTAAATATTGCTCTAATTTGGCTAGTTATTATTATACTTATAAAAATCTTCCGATCAACTCGTACTCTTCATCTGCTAGTAGATGTTTTTGGATTATACTTTTGCAACGGCTAGTAAAAAATATTCTAATTTTATCCCAAGTTTTTATACCGGATATTTTCTTTATATAAGAGAATCGATTTATTTGTCCTCCGGGGCATCTTCAATTTTGTGGAACGTTTTATTATTTTCGCTCATGTTAAATAAATTTTGCCGTTCCTTTTAATAAGTTATCAAGAACTGGCAGCTATTTACAGTACATAGTCCCGTTTCCGATTAATTTAGGATGAATATTTATCATTGGTATTTTATTTACACCGTATTTGAAGCTAATTATTGTGCGTTGGTAATTTTGATTGTATTCAGTCAAGATTAAATGATTGTTAATATACATATTAAATACATATTATATTTTGCCTTAGTTCTTGATATTTTAAACCAACTTCAAAATAGGAGGAGGTTATTAATTCGACTGTAAGTTTTTTGTGTTTGTTACGCGATTACTCCGTCAATTGTGGATAACTGATGAATTTTAATTTGAGAGAGAACTCCTCAAATATCATAGGCATACATATAGCGATTTCGGTATTTTCAGCAACAACTCTAGCATTTGCATGCAGAAAGTATCAATTGGTGAAGTGAAACTGATGATGAAGCCCACTGATGGCCACCGGAACTCCTCAATGGTACCTATTTCAAAAGTGGCGATAAGATATCTCGTTTTAAATAGTTGAGCGACTATGACGAAGCACATTTGAATGGTTAAAATATAATTATGCACTATGCCTTTCCCGCGGCGTTGCTTGCGGCGAGCGAAAAATATCGTGTGGTTCTTATTCATTGAGAAGTAGGAAATCAGTGGGATTATGATAACTAAAAAGTATAAAATTAAATCAAATGTTTTAAAAAACAAAACACCACCCTCAAAAACCCAATAAACAACTTCTTTTCAAATAGTGTAGTATATTTTGTTTTAACCAATAAGGCCCACTTCAGTAAGATTGACCTATAACCATACGAAATTAAGTTATTTTTTGGTTTTTGAAGGTAGTTTTTTGTTTATTTATTACATAAACACCCAGTCAAAAGTAGCTGTATGGTTAACTTCCTACTATCTTCTAAAGTGCGTGTTAACTGTTAAGATGACTAGTATTGAAATAATATTAGAAATCTTAAAATGTAAACATATGGCGTTTAATTACCTAAAAGTTATAACCGAAAATTGTTATTATCACAGGGATTTGCTTGTCGGTAAGGAAGTCAATCTCAACGAGTACCATATTCTATAGTAATTCAAGAAAGCAAAGAGCATGAAATGCAAATTGTACTAATAAAGGATTCTTACTTTCTTGTCCCTTTCCTTACTTTCTTTTATTAACTTTTTCTATTAAGGTTTAATTTAATCTTATAACCCATTACGTAACGTCCATAAACGACGAGCTGGAAGTTAACGACCGCAACCATAGACAACGGTATCTAGATTCTAGATCAGAACGTGTCTATGAATACATCAACAAATGGCTGCAACCACACACTTGTGGAGCCGAGACAGCGCGACAAAGGGCGTCTCAAGGGCCCGCCATTTCAGATGCGAGGCGTTTCGATAATGCTTTCAGTTTGGCACAATTCGTATTGTTTGGTTTTATATTTCTGTTATAAAGTTTAACAAATAGTAAGCAGTAGATGCAATATATATATCATCATAGTTGGTTAGACAGTGTCAGATAAAGAAATATCATTAAGTATCATTAGTTAACAAATAGACTGTTGTGGAATTCTAAACGGTTTTTGAAATACTCTTGTGTTTGTATTCGAATTTGTTTAAGCGTTGAAAAGGAAATTGGGTTAATATGAGACGCATCGTAATAAATATAGGAAAGGTTACTTTAGGCAAACTGACTCTTTTTAAAATACAAATACATATAACATTATAAATTATAATATATTATAAATTTAAAGGTCAATGACATAGTATATCTGGTGTACAAATACGCGACATAGCTAAATGCGACACTACTGTCAAGTTAAATTGGCTTAAGTTATTAACTGAATCTGAAATAGTTCCCTTATTTATTAAACACCAAAACTATCACTACTACCTATAGGTTAGATTTAAGACATTTCGAGATTTTTGGTAGGTACTTGTAGTTTTGGCTCTTTTAGAGTTCAGTACTATACAAAACGGTTAGCAAAATCTAAAATCGACAGACTTATTTCATAATGGTTTTGATGGTTCAATAATGTTTTACCAAATTATCATTTGACAAACTATAACATTTTACAAACTTTCATTTCGCAAAGAGATGCTTCCCGTCGCATTGTTGTATATTTTTTGTGGTCAAAAGTCTAACATAACCTAACTTATTCAATAAGCCAATGTAACCTTTTTAATATGTAATAGATTAAGCAGAAACACGTTTTAGCGAAACGAAAGTTTGTAAAATGATATAGTTTGTCAAACGATGATTTCGTCAAAAGTCGGGATACCAGTTTGAATAGTCATCCAACCATATATCACACGATGTTGTAAAATAAAAATAATATTTATACCGTTGGTATAAATGTACCATACAAAAAAAAACATTGATCTTATTGTAGCATGCAGACAGACGGATATGGCAAAACTATAAGTTTTTTTTCATGCTGGATCAATGATTAAATACTCATACTACCTGGGGAACCCTTATAACGATAATCTACTAATTCAAGTAAAGACAAGAAAACCGCTAATCAAAAACTAATATGTTTTTACTCTAACAATTATAAAGTTGGTTTAAACAAGTATAATTCCTTTGTTCACTTAATTATTGGTTCTGACAGTATTGCGGGTGTCACGTTTCACGTCGCCGTCCACTGACCCATTAGCCCCATTACTTCATCGATCGTATAGTCCTTAGCTTTGCGTCGACAAGTGCATTCGACACGCAAAACTACAGGAAGAGTTTTGAATGAATACATACACAAACAGAAAGAAATTAAAAACATGTTAGGAAAAACACTGCAGCATAGCGCAACAGCATAGATTTAGGCCGCTTCCTGACTTGCCCGTATGATTGTAGTAAAACACGGAATCGGAAAGGGTTTCTAGGCAACCTGTGGCATCTACCAATCAAGTCAGGAAGCGGCCTTACAGACCCAACCACAAAGACATTTTGCAATTGAATACATGTGAAAATCGGATAGTTCAAATAAACATGAAAAAGGGAAGAAAAATTGCTAAAGACAACCAAAACCGTACTTACCTAAGCCATCGAAAATTAATAATATAGCTACTATCAAGTATTTAAGGTAAACCGTACATTATATTTCTAATTTGAACTACCTAATTAACATAAAAGTCAACAAATAATGAACGACTCACATATTAAATTACATAATTGGCACTTCGGCGGTTTAACCTGTGTTTTTTTAACGATGCAAGATGAAACTTCGATCACATTTGACGATTTGTTTGTAAACAAATCAGCTGAGCGTTAGTTAGGTAATTCGATTTAGCCGTGGCCACAACACTATTTGCTATTGGGGGAGTGGGCACGTCGCCAACTGGGACGTAAAACACTCTGTGAACTCGTCTACGGCCTTTGTTTCACTGCCACTCCGGCTGTTGTTCGTTGCTATCGGCTTTACATTCATTCATTGACGCAAAATTAACAATTGCATTTGTCGGACTAACTATTTGCATAGAAATGGCGATTGTGCATCCGGATCCGGATACGGAGGAAATTTTATGACAGCATGAAGTCAGCAACCTTCCCAGGCTAATAAAGTAATTTTACATAAATGAGATGTTTTAATAACTTTAACAGGTTAGATTTTGCCACTTACTTTATTATTCGTAACCATATCAAACCCTGCGTCGAATACGATACTTACTATTTTTTTCTGAATTGTTTTACATGTTGACCCAATAAATGATACAAATTGACCTTGGGCGCCAACGCTATTTTGTAAATAATTTGAAAACCTACGAAATATTTACCCTCTCCTTAGGTTTTAGCGAATTGATCTTGAAGAGCTGGTGTTTGAATATTAGTAATTATGTATAGTACCTACGTCAAAATTCGGCATCTTTTTTGCAGAGCTACCTAATATTATATTTATAGTCAAATTTCTTTTCCATATAGAATCATTAAGCCCAGATGGGATTTAGTTTATTATAAATTAGGTGCACATAAGCCTAAAGTGAATGTAGTCTATCATGAATTAATTAATTCAGATTAACATCAAAATGTATACAGCTTCAAACTGCCGTTTTATGTTTGGGTATATTTCAAGCAGGACGTGTTTGCGATTGGTCACATTTCTGAGTGTACGTTAATACAAGTGGACATAATGCCAAGCGAGTGTTGTGCATGGTAATTAGTAATGGAAATGTAAATTTTATGCAATAAGTTAAGAACTACCTTACTGTAAAAATAGCCTAATTTACATTTTGTTACCATGCCTATCAAATAAATAACTAAATAAATAAATAAATAATTATTACGAACATACGAGTATATGTTATTGGACAATTTTACCATAGTAAATGATTCCATGTGAGACGTTTTTTAAGTTGGACAAATTTTCTTGCCGATTTATTTCTAATTGTCATTCTGGTTTGACGTATTATGATTTTCCTTTTAATTCAAATCCGTAAAATGTCTACAAAACTAGCCATATCCTATTTATGATCGACATTGTCAGAAAACTCAGAATCACTTACGCAGTTTTCTCCGTAACGACTGCGTCCAGATATCCCCATAAGGCGACGCCACACACGGTGGCCCCGCCAGTGTGCCATTCACATAATAGAAACCTTCAACAAAAAGCGTTCTGCATTGAGACAGCTTTCCTCGAACTCTAAATTAATTCACATATAATGGAACTGCAGGATTTAACTTAACCTTAATTTGATCTCTGGTGTTTTACTTGACTGACTTGACTCCTAAAGGAAAATCGAATCCGATTTCTCTTTTTCTTTTGCGTTGTTAGAAAATGCTGGAAGCCGGTGTTATTACGATTTATGGATGGTAGATACTTTGTTAGTGATACTAATGATAGGCAATTGGTTTTTTTAAAGAGTAATACGAAAACAGTTTAATATCCATTTGTACAAATTTTATTGCGAGTAAAGTCTAAGTCTTATCGAGAACGCCGTTAAGGACGTTATTGGCTTTATTGCAAACAAGTATTTTAATACAAATGATCGTTGTAAGGGTTACAAAACGCACTACTGCACGTATGGGAATGTTCGACATGAAATTAAAGCAGTCGCCGTCGTCTAGTGAATGGTGGTGCTTTGTATCATTATCATATAAAGTGTTTTGTTTCACTTTAACAAGTATACCCATGTACACGTATAGATTTACATGTAAATTAGCTAATGATAAGGTGTCATTTACCCGGTAACCGTAACGACCAATGACAGTTCTCTTCGTAGTAAATAAAAAGAATACGAAAGTTTGTAATTACCTTCTACTTACATACCATCATGCCTTCATTCCTAGAGTGGGGTAGCCAGAATTACAGAAATTTATATCAACAAATCTAAAAAACTTGTTGGTAATTCTGTAACCACATTTTGCAAATACAGGCTAAGATATTTATCAGTGTATTTATTAGTGACATCTATTTATTTCTACTTATTTCCTAATAATATGGAGTAACCAAGCATATCGCTTTCCGAAGTTAGTTTTTAGCTATCTTTTGTTTTTTCTGAATACATATATGCTGGTGCAAAAACTTACTAGAGCATTGGAGAACGTATTTTAGGAACAATTAATTATAAAAATATTATGTATTGTCAACGCCCTTACCATTTTTCGATTATACTTTCCAATTACCTGACGTAATGAAACTGTGACTGTGAGTACTTGTAGGTATATATTCTGTGAGGCTAGACAAGAGGCATTCGACAATCTTCAGCTATTATGTTTCGATTGAAAAATATATGGAATTGATGTAAGCCACCGAGATAGTACTACGTGACTTTTATTTATTTATTTATTCCTTGATAAAACAGAGTTTTACATGTCAAATTAAACTAATTCTACAACATTTTCTAAGTGTTTTATTGAATAAGTAGCATGCAGGTATTTCGGGTAGGTATAATTTATAATTCAAGTTTATTCACATCGGTTAACAATAAAAATAATCTATAAAAAGTATGTCAGTAGTAGGTATTAATAAATAGCTATCAGTTGTTTGGGCAGCGAACCAGTAGTTAGAATACGCCACTGTTTGCCTTTAATTTATTAATGAAACGCCTCTTATTTGGCGCATTTTTTATTTCCCCGGGTATTTTGTTGTATATCTTAGGTCCTATTGAGTGAAGTCATTTTTTTGACTTTGCGAGACGCGTGTGTGTGTGGTGTTGTTTTTCGGTGACTTTCGTCAATTCCATACATTTTCAATCGGAACATAATCACTAACGATGTTGAATGCAACTTGTCTAGTCTTGTAGCGTGAGTCTGGTTAAGCGTTTGCGGTTAATTTTCCCGCAAGTGTCCAAATTACTCAAAACACTTTAACTGAGATTACTTATTAAGCGGTAGATTTCGTGTTTCCTACGTCAGCAGCTTTCCAGCTATACCCCATATATAGCAGAGCAAAGCTTCTTCAAATACGAGTTCGTTATCCTTAAATTGCCTGATATTTCAAATAATACTATTATTCATAATATTGCCGCAGTATCTCCCATATCCCAAAAGGTGCCAACCATTGTCACCTACATGTATTCTAAACTACATAAAGTGAAACTGCGAGAAAGTTATAGTGTACAGCTTTGCGTCCTCTTTAACAGGGATACATAAGTAGGTACCTTTTTATTTTTATTGTGGATCTCTATCGCTATCGAATTTAATAACTGTTTGAAAACAACACTTGGTTTTTAAACAGGGCTTCTATTCAATTCGGTAAAACCATATTGTCTTTGACGTGTTATGGTATTGTTTTCAACTCGGCTGCCCATTACTGTCAAGGAAATAAAAGCTATCAAAACGTTGACAATACGATAACACGTCAAAAACAATAAGGATTTAACGTACAGAATCTCAGCTCAGTACGGGGTTTTAGTTGTGGTTGGCGTTATGTATTCCGCGATGTATCCTCCGTTCGATCATCTTTATCATTTAAGATTAAATTGTGTTTAAGAATTAATAAATGTATGATATTGAAGTAAGATTAAAGTACAACATTTTAAGGTTGAGTTTAAGAGATAACTGATAATTAGGCATAACGATTCGTATTAAAAGTAACTAGAAGGATTTAAGATTATTAGTAACTGGAGTGAAAAACAGAGTCCCTTTTTAAGCAATTTATTTATTTATTTATTTATTTATTTATTTATTTATTGCATTACATAAGTATGTCAAGTGCACAACACTAATTAAATACATATGTACCTTGTCAGGCATCGCAATTTAGAGGAGAGGTAGACAGGTAGATAAATTGGTAGACACTTAAAATACATTACCCGGTACATCTTCATTCATCATTTGCCATAACTTGAGTAGATGAAATGTAAGTAGGTACAGAGGCTGAATTATAACCTGTCTAAAATTGACAAGTTCCGTACAGTGAAAAGGATAGCGATATTTGATTACTAAAGCCTTATACCTGTCACATGTGTCACAATTGCATCTCCTTATATGTAATGGTGACAATTGCATCTCACAAAAAGTGACAAAGTATAGCAAACGTTACCCCACGGTTATTCCACGTTAGAAGTAAGAGTATATATTAATCAAATTTCTAACAGCTCATCCGCTTCCGGACATTATTCTCGAGTATATAATTATTGTAAATTGCTGTTGATGAAAAATAACACAGGCTCCATTTTACAACTTGACCTCTTCGTTCTAAAGGTGCGCGTACGCGAGTTCTACATCGCCATGCAGCGTTGCCCCTACATCCACGAGATGAAGGAGCGCCTGCTGAGCGCGCCAGTGGACGGGGAGCCGCGAGTGGAGAGCCCCCGTGACCCCCGTGACCCTCGCGACAACCGTGACCGGCCTCCCTGTGACCCGCCCCGTGAGCGCGCCCTGGAGCTCGTTCAGGACTCGCAAGTTGGGACCATCGTCAAAGTGAGTTCAACTAGTATTTTATCTTATCCTATCAATACTCATGTTCCCAATGTCACAACAACTAGAGTAACGTTAATTTAAATTGTTGAGTCAAAACACTGTCGCATTAAGCTATCTACAATCAATTCTGGAGTAATTTTCTTTATTTAAGACGAAACTGTGGTTAAATTTTAGTTTAAAAATTTGATACACACGATCAGTGTTAGAGCAACATGAAACGGTGATCTGTGTACTGAGATTAAAATGTCAAGAACCGGTTTTAACCGGTAATATACGTATTTAGTCTTACCTTCCGTAATGTTCCTTCTGTTAAATAATGTAAAAAAGGGCCACCACGTGTTTGTTCTCTTTCGAAATGCAACTTCTCTTTTGAAATCTGAATTCCCCTTTCACTTTATGCGAGAACCGTTTGCGTTGTTAAAAAATTATGCAAGTGGCTTCTTTTAGTGCTAAGCAGGGAAATTTATCTCCAATTGATTTGCTGGGGTCAACAAATAACGTATGCTATAACTGTATAATTAATTATTTGTCAATTTTTTGGCCTTTAGGTTTTTTTTCAAAAGATATCAATTCATCCGAAACATGTAAAATGTTCACTAAGCAAGGCCAAATATAAAATTCTCATCATAATGAAAGTCTTATATGCAAATATTTTTCAATGATAGAATATTTTATATTATATTCCGGAATTTAAGTTTTGCAAATTCAATTAAAACCATCATTTTCACTTTAAAAATTTAGATTTGTAATTATTATTATAATTATAGTGTGATTCCATAGTAATTTCTCACAGTTTCACCTCGGACTTGAACTTCCAATATTGAAACTTTACGTTTGACCTTACCATTAATACTTACCATAAATAAACCCACTTTGCTATACACGAACTATAGAGTCCAGTTTGTTTCAGCTGAATTCCGACGGATACGGGTCGCACACGTCGCCGGCGCGCGCGCCGCTCGTCGTCGACGAGTGCGACGCCGAGGAGACCGATGCTCTGTCGCCGACAGACGCCATACTGCGGTACCGGGCCTGCTGTCAGCCAGAGACGCAGCCCAAAAATGCCAAGTAAGTTTCAACCTTGTGACATAATACGGATGTTAACTACAGTCGAGGTAAGTTGTTTCGCACAAAGTACAAAAACAACCTCTCAAACAAGATGAAAAACTAAAAACCAGTGTTTTAACAATCGGTAAGGTATTTAAATTAACAAAACAATAAAGAACAGGAAATACAGATATATTCACGAGAGTTGGCACGAATGGATTGAACGAGTGAATGAAAATGTCTATGTGTGCATGACATAATTATTAAATACAGGTTGATGCAAAAAGTAATTACGATAATTGTGTCTAAGAAAATCTGGCATACCCGCCAAAATAAGAAACCTTTGGAAACCAAGAACACCTAACGTAGTATACTGCAGTGCCACGCAAACCATCCATGAAGATAAATCTAGTAAACTAAGGTCTACTTTCATCATGAATAAAATGTATGAAAAATCTTTGACAACACGTTGTGGCTTAGCGGTAACGGGAGTTGCCTTCTAAGCAGCGGTCCTGGGATTGATGGGTTTGATAGATCTATTAGTCTTAAATTAAAACAACACCATTAATGTAAATACTTTATCCTCATATGTACAAATGCATTAATTGACTGTGGTTTATGTGCAGTCAGCGTCAAATAGTTTGTAGCAGTGAAAGTGGTCAAATAGTTTGGTATAGGATACATTTAGTATGATGTACCGAACTTTTCGACCACTTTGACTGCTACAAACTATTTGACGCTGACTGTACAGTCGAGTTCATAAATATGTGTACCCTTTTTATCTAGTCGAATGCGTTTGCAAACTAATTGTTAGCGACCGCATTCGAGTAGGTAAAAAAGTGTACACATATTTATGAACTCGACTGTACATACATTATGCATAACCTGACTATAAAATTTATTTAAAAAATTGTTAATCCGACTCTGCATCACTTGAACCACTAGATGTTGAAGATTCTTCGTCCTCGCTGTCACCTATATTAACAATGAAACCATCAGTAAGGTCGTCTAGCCGGTGTTCCATAGACTCGTACGAACGCTCTGTTTCTTGGGCCTTTCTCCAAGTATCATGAAACGTTTCTGTTTTCACGGCATGAACTTCATCGATGAATAGTTTTTGAACTTCAATCATATTAAAAGTGACGTTCCTTGTCCGTACTTTACCTTTTATAATCCCCCACAACATCTCGATTGGGTTTAAATCTGGATGGTAAGGTGGAAGACGTAATACAGAATGACCGTGGTCTCGCAGTATTTGATCTAACTTGTAAGTTTTCTTTGTGTCTTTATGTTTCTTAATTATTTTGTACAGAACGATTTTAGTATTTATTTTTGGGTATGATATTTTATTTTTATCTAACCAGGTCAGCATCTCTTTTTTATTTGAGTTTTTTACTGGAGCTCGATCCACCTGAACGTTGTGATAAGGAGCGTTATCGACGACAAGGACGCTTCTGGGCTTTAAGTTTGGTAACAAATATTCCTTCACCCATTTTTGATAATTTGTAGCATTCATATTACTGTGGTAATCTCCAGACTTCTGGTTAGATTTGAATGTCAGCAAAGCATTTTCTACAAAGCCTTCCTCTGTACAAGCATGAACCGCTATAAGTCTTTGCCCTTTTGATATGGGAACTCTGATGCCACTGTTGCTGTTGTCAGTCCATGCGTTTGGCGTAGTATGAGTGCTATGCACGTAGGTCTCATCGGTATACACAATAGGCCGTTTTTGGTCTCTATATTCTTGTAATTTTTGTAAATACATAAATCTTTTGTAACGAATGTTGTCATTTTCAATGATCCGCATCCTGTTGTTCTGAATCTTCTTCCACCGGAATCCCATTTTATGTACCAGTCGTAATAAAGAACTGACACTGCCAGGAAAATCTATCGACTCCTTTAAAACTTTGTGTAATGTTTTAATAGTTGGTAGTGTTTTGTGTATTTTGTGAAAATCGTAAATATGACGGATGACGTTTAAATCAAAATTGTCCACCTCCGATTTTTTCGACAAACGTGATCGTTTTTCACCGGGTGTCACGAACACATTAGAAGTCGATCCCTCAGTCGCATTTTTGCAGATACAGTTAACGATTCGCTGTACACTTCGTTCTGATGTCCCAGTCGCCGCAGACGTTAATTTGTATAACTCTTGAATTTTTAGAAATCCACCTTCAGCATTTTTAGTTTTTTGTTTAAAATAATTAAATACGTTAAAAATTATTCCTCGAGACTGTCCCGATAATGTTTTTCCTCGTCCAAAAGTAGGTGTAGTCATTTTGAGAATAAGATAAAATTACATTACGGTATAAGTATTGTTTATCGCTTATATGACAGTAAAAAATGAGTGAAGTGTCATTCTAATAAGAAGGTTATCAAGCACAATGTAATCTTATCTATGTAAGTTCTTACTTCGTAATCTAGCCTGCATTTTGCATTTTACAAATTAATAAAATATAAACATTTTTCATGCGTAATGACGATGTCGTGAAACTTTTCGCCATTATTTTGTTAATTGCGGCGTCGGTATGAAAACAGGATAAGACAGTATATTATGAATAAATTTAAAACTCTGTTGACGACGGACTCCTCGGTCTGATCCTTTTTAGATTATATACTATTCGAACACGCCATCACCTTTCTTCACAAATAAAAATAAGTCAAAAAAATAAATGTATGTTTTTTTTAAATACAAAGGACTTCAAAAATTACTAAAAGGATTAACATTGATACTGGTGCAGATTTTTTTATTTTTTTCTGAACAACGAGAACGTGTTAGGTACGTGTTTACAGAATATAAGGAGGCCCCTGTATAAGAAAGGCACTCACACTGCCACTCACAGTGACAAGTGACATTACTTTAGGTCAATCCATTCGTGCCAACTCTCGTGAATATATCTGTACATCGGTAACACGGCATGACGTCACTGCAAGGTTTCTTAAAGCTCCTTTCAGGCATCGCGGGAACCTCTATCAAATAAATAAATGTATCTTACACGATATTCGTTTCTTTCATTTTTCACACTTGCTGACTCGCCCGCAATTTCTCAGTAACTTTTAAGAATATTATTATATTTTGTATAGAAAGAGAACTCTGTCGAAGCTCTCAATTGTTTCCTAGAATATCCTCTTTAATTTCTCGAGTGGATTTTCGTACGTTTGGGATTTTTTATTTAACTTGCTCAAAGGTATTGAGGCTTTATTAACTTACTCTACCTTCAGTGGCTAACAGCTAAAACAAATAAATCGTCTATATAAAGGAAAAACTCACCAAGTACATAATTATAACTTAGCAGTTGGAAAGCCATAGAATCCTTTATTTCAATCTGTCTGCTATCATTTTACTCAATTATTAAAGTACATTGGTTATTTGGCTTTGTCCTAGTGATTATATCAGCTAGATATTTAAAGGTAACCCTTGTTTAAACGCAATTCCCCATGTTACGGCCCTCTTTACCATGTCGAACTTTATTATTTGCCGTGACTGGTAGATCTTGATAACGTCAACGATTCCTGGTTTCGAGATTGCGTTTCCTTTTTATTTAAAAATGGCCTACATGTACAATCTTACATTAATTTAAATGTTAGTATTTTTTCGTAGTAAGTGACGTAAAAGTAATTGCCAATACATACTTGGTAGAAGAGATTCTAATTTTGTTGAAGCGTAAGTTTGTAATTAATGTATCAACGCTTGTTGCGGCGTTTATAAACGTAAAATGTCCTTTATATTTGTACTGGTGAATACGAGAATTACGCTACCTATGTCGGCTTCATACCAGAGGCCCGCGGTCATGAATAAGGAATGACGCTTAACGTCCTTCATTGAATTATGTATACACCTACAGGCAATAAATCCTGCATCCTAAACGTTAAACAATAATGAAATATCTCTTGTCTAAACATTAATCCTGTTTAATATGAAAATCAACAGGACAGAAAGAAATCGGTTTAAAATTCTGTATTAGTTCACAAAGGATTTATTCCACAGTCATTGGAGAAAAAAACATGATTTAAAAATAAAGGGGAGGAAGGTTTAATCAAAGCACTTTCCTGTCGCATGGATGGACAATCGATTAAATGGTTACGCATACAGACGTGACTAAATAGCCTTTGCCACGTGTGTTGGACGCCGGCTTTTGTAAACAGTGTTTACTGGCGTTGTGATACAGCTGAGAGTGGACAAACCTGGGGATCAGGTAGCATACTGGAGCGTGAATAAAAGGCGTTCATCCGTCGAGGGATGTGGACAGCTATGTTATTCTCTTAAGTGACTAACTTGTCAACTCAGCAGACTTTTAACCGACGAGTTTTATGTGCATTGTTAATTAGGTAGCTTAAAACTCGCAAATATGATAATTATAGCTCGACAGGTGATATAGCCGTTTTTGAAAGAATAACACCTAACAGTTTTGCATCGAGGAAGAGTTAATTAAGCTACTGTAGCGTTCTATTTGAGCCTTTTATTAACGCTAAGACAACTGATCGTATCAGCCGAAACACGTCCATTGTAGGACATACACCTTTCAACCAGTAAATACTTTTTATAACCTTTTTTAAACTAACATTTTCTATTAAGCCTACAAAAACTAACCCAACAGTATACGTGACAAGTGCCAAAAACTGATAATTGTACCTAAGCTTCTTACTGATTTTATTAGGGTAGGACTTGAGAGATAGTAAAAGCTTACTCTCCATTTATGTGAATTTCGCGATACGATACTTTATTTCAATTTATTATTTTAAAACATATTGTTATTATTTTGCAATTCGGCAGCTAATAAGATCGCTCATAGCATGAACTGTACAATATATACCCCCAGATCATAAATGATGACTCCGATTCCATTACAGCGTTTTAATCTTAGCCGCCTGATCACTGACTTTTACGATTGTATTCCAGACCGATTCGCAATTAGCTTCCAAACAAAGAGACGAATAAATTTACCTGGTGACAGCCCTTTAAATTATATAATAAGACCGATGACAGCACCTTTAAGCCAAGGTCTTTAGAGCCGTTCTGGCACGGCTGAGTAAACTTAATTTTAGAATATTGAAGAGCCCGTTTATGGCTATGCCCAGACGGCCATAACGTTATGTAAGTGTGCATTGTGTGCACCAAGGCCGGTCGGTTATGTCATTGAGTAGTTCAGATCTTATTGGAAACGTGTTAATTGAATAGGGGAGGCGGGTTGAATAGAATTATTATCTATTAAGTGTTGAGAACTGAAATCGGGGCCGGTTCGGACAGTCGCGTTGAAATTTTTATCAGTTTTCGAAAATTGATTACGATAGCATCTTGTTTAGTATGCCTAATTACCGGTGTTGAATGTTTTGAAGTGATGTAGTGGATTATTCGTAAGGATTCAAAGAGGACCGAATAACTAGTGTTTGGTACTGCCATTTCAAAAAGTGTGTAATTATTTTTCAACGACAACAAGTGCGTTTAAAAAGTTACAGTTCGTGCAAATAATGCGTGATAATGAAGGATGTGAGCTACGATAATCTCAAAGCTTTGAAGTTTAAAACTTTATGGTAAACGATAAAGTACATATACGGCGGTTGCGGAATATTTTAAGTAGATGATACTTCCATTCATGCCAAAGCTTTAGCTTATACATAATTATTATTAGCTCAAGTAATCTCGGTGGCTTACGTCAACTCTATACATTTGTCTATCGACACATAATCGCTCTTGTCGAATTCAACTTGTCTAGCCCCATTGGGCGGTTATAAACTGTTTAATTGGTACCGGTTTTTTTTATGGTATCTCGGTGGCTTACGTCAATTCCAAGCATTTTATCAATCGAAACCTAATCGCTAACGATGGTCGAATGCAACTTGTTTAGCCCCAGTGATTTGCAATAATTTAACGACAATACATCACAATTATTTTTGCTCGTTGCCTCAGAACGGAGTTACGAGGTGACGACAGATCTTAAGCAGGATCTTGCGTAATGAGGTGTTTAGAATGCATGTGACGATTCTAGCATGCCTAGGACTCACAGAGCACTAATTACCTACCTTGTCTCAGACTATAATTATGTACCTAAAGTACTGAAACAAGAATACTGTAAAGAGTTTAGAATTAAAAATGTAGCAAGCAAATGAGTGCTACTTTTAGTGGTGGTAGGACCCTGTGTAGGGTCCGTCCGGACCGCTACCACCATCTTATCCATTAATCTCCCGCCAAACAATAGTGTTCGCATTGCTGTGTTCCGGTGTGGGGATAAGACAACTGGTGAAATTACTAGCATCCCCACACCGGAACACAACAATGCGAACACTATTGTATGGCGGGAGATTAATGGATAGGATGGTGGTAGCGGTCCGGACGGACCCTACACAGGGTCCTACCACCACTAAAAGTAGCATTCATTTGCTTGCTACATTTTTAATTCTAAACTCTTTACAGTATTCTTGTTTCAGTAGTTTAGGTACATAATTATAGTCTGAGACAAGCTGGTGAAATTACTAGCATAGAGGCATTCCATCTTAGTCCTCAGGGTTGGCAACGCATTTGAGGTCTTAGGATTATAGTCTTGAGAATTCAAATGTCTATGGGTCTCAGATTCCACTTAACATCACGTGGCCTGAGTGCTCGTGTAGCTTCTCCTTAACATAAAAAAACCTACTTTTTAAGAATTTTCAATACATTTTGCATACATGCATAAACTATGTTAATAAAAAAATGTTGTGTTCACGTTGGAGTTTTAAATTCAAAAAAGTTAAACGCAATACATATTAATTATTATATTCTACTTGTCAGTATCGCGTGGAGCCAACCCCATATGCTCCTGTTAAAACTACAAATAACTTGTCTAAAAAACTACAAATACCTTGCAGTATTAAGATCGCGCAAAAAACTCCTAACGTTTTTGTTTGGGGACCTCTTTAGTTTTTACTTTATTATACACACTGAAAATCTATCTACCTGGATATAACTAAGTTAATTACTGACTAGGCTGACAAATTAACGGACGGACGGACAGTGGTAGCTTAGTAATAGTGTCCCGCTGGCACCTATTGGGTACGGAATCCTAAAAATACCTAATATCCATGCTTCGCTTTGCCTTTCCGCAATTGAGTTGAAAGCCTTCATGATCTTGACCCATTTATCACACTTTTTACGAGAACTCCGGTGGGATGAGCTTCATTTATTACGGTCAATGTCGGTTTATCGTCGCGCTGCTTTTTAGACGAGCTAATTTAAATTAATCAACGCAATTGTCTAGAGTAAAATATTGAAAGCGACTTAAGCAACGTAATCCTTATCTTTCGATTTAAAAAATATGGAATTAGGAGGATCAGGGGCTGATTATGCAGTTTATTTTACGGATAGCTTAAAGGACTGAGCTATGACAGTTATATAGCTCTGTACTTTACGCTCGCCGTAAACTGAACTGCATAGCTATGTCATACTCATAATAACCCCCTAGAGGCAAGCTGTGGCATTTTTTTACCCAACAGCCTTTCAGGTACCTAGCTATTATAAAATATTTAATTGAACATTTACTATCATAGTTTTACTAAAAACCTACCAATTGTTTACTTTACATTATTACAAATGAGCTTACCGAATCTTCAGTCAAGGAGCGTCGACCTCCCTTAAAATACGCTAGAAATAGCCGAGTAGTAGTTAAGACAGAACAAAACGAACCTAATGTATTCGTTTTTGAAATAATAAACACATAGTATAAAGATCGAGCATACTTACTCTGTGGACACAACTCCCTTGACGTAGGTCTGATAAAATTTGCTTAAATATTAATTTAAACTTACTACATATTGCATGAGAACTTTAAAAGAACATTTAAAATATCGATCTGTGCATTTTTTAGGTAACAATGGTTACTTGTTTATTTCTTTAATAAGCGAGCAAAGCTAATTTTAGTTACGAATTATATTAAGTAGGTACCTACCAGTTCCAGGTAAAATGCTGCTACTAGCTATTTAATACTCATGTGCCTTGAGCTTAAAATGGTATCGTAGTCAAAAAACAATGTTTAGATTGTTGAATTCCTAACATCTATTCAATCACACAAATGGTGCCAGATGAATCGTATTAATAAAAACGTCATAAAGGGTCACAATACGTAAAAGTGACCTCGTTGCATTCAAACTGGTACACAAAACTACTTGCAGGGATCATCGACCTCGCAACGCAGTTGTAGGTCGGTCACTATTCAATCGAGATGGCGCATGCGTATATACTCATCGTTTTACTGCCCAATACGTACCTACTTAGCTTTTACCTGTACAAGTCTATGTACTTACTGCATAGGGTTATAGGATTGCTTGTCTCATCTGCTATAGGGATTACGGTGCATTTGATAGCATTGATAGAACTTAGTATTTTTGTAGGGATGTTTTAGAGATAGAGGAGGGAGGGGCCGGGTCAGTGGGTCGCTCGCGCAGCCTCCCAAAGCTCCGGGACCGCGTCTCTATCGACCGCTTGTCGCCAGATTAGGGTTGTCGCATGCGAGCTTTTAATTCGGGAGGGAAAAGTTTGATCTCTTTTTGAAATCAAGTTTTCCCTTTTTTCTATGTCTTAATTTTTACCGTTTATGACTTTAAGGACTGTTTTAATAAGACACAGAAAAATGTACATAAGTATGTACTAAAAAGTCAGTATTTTATGCAGGTATCATTTTGTAATTAGGTATGGTATGGATCGTTATGTTTTATTTTGTAAGTTATTATGTCTGCAAGATTATTAGTAAATGAAATTATAGATTCAAACAAAAATGCTCAATGGAGGTTTTAACAGGTACTCAGCAACGTTAATACAACCATTCAAAGATAAGTCAAGTTAGATATCAAAACGGTGTTGAAACTCGATAACGCATTAGCTGCATAAAACATGCATTTCTTCACCTCCCCCTCGTAATCACAACGCAAGCATTACGACCCTCTTGCTATTAAGAGTGCAATTTCGAAGGGGCCGGTTTGGGAGGGTTGGAGGCACCCCTAGCGAGTCGCGCAGCATCCATTACTGCGCAACTCGGGATTCGGATTGGGCTTTCGCCGCACCTCTGTCCTTCCGCAGCTTAAATAACCACGTCCCGGTCCTGCGTCCTTGATCTCGGTGATATGGGGTTCTGAATAGCCCGTTAAGTGTTGTGTCGTGATGGGGAAGGAAAAGCATCAGCCGATGGAGGCGGAGGTGAAGGTGGCGACGGTCGAGCTGGAGTCCGTGGACAACATGGCGACCCTGCCCGTCGGGCAGCACCGCCAGCAGGGCAGCGACATCGCCATCGCGGAGAAACATAACACGGCCAACAAGGAAATGGAGCTCAAGTGCGTCCAGCCCAAGCCCTCGAAAAAGTAGGTCGAATCTAAAATGGTGTTCATTGTTAATTGTTAAGGTATTAGGTTACATAGGTATTTAAGATTTGCGTAATTAATTTATTTTTTACTATGGTTTTTAATACATTGTGATATTTGTGTGGTGTAGGATTTAGGTTATGAAGAAATTATATTTAATAAACTATTAAAATTAGGAGTTTTCTTTTAATATCTGCGCTCTGTACTTTAAATAAGTACTTGAAGTCCCAGCATACGTCATGCAGACTTGTAATTTAGTATAGGTATTAATAACATTTCTTTGTTTAATCAAATTAATAGCAAGATAAAGCTGTAGAATATGCCAGAATCTTTACGAAAATTATTTCTTAGGTTTTTTTAATTTTAACAAAACCTTACACCTCACTCATCAAATCTTTGTTGGATCAAAATGCTAACGCTCTTTGTCTGCTTACTTTATTTATACAGAAGCACATAATCGATCCGCCCGGCTTACTCTCGAATACCATACCGAGAAATACATTTCGCAAACACAAACTCATCATTCTTCAATCAGGAATGAAATCAGCCATTGTCGACCAATCAGTTTCTAGGAACACACATGTGCAATTCCATAAGAGTTCTTTGTTTCTGTTACAGAACCTCCCTGTTCATCATCTCGAGTTTCATCTACGCGAAGCTTTTGGTAATAGTATGCATCGCTTACGTCATCAGCGATGTCATCACACACAACCTGTCCCTTTACTACTATGAAGGCTTCTTCACCTACCTTTATGGCATGAGCATATTGTTCTTGCTATACGTGTTCTGCTTTTTACTCCAAGGTAAGCATAATGTTAAACTAGCCGACCCGCACCATTTCGTTCGCCTAAATCCCGCTATCACGATATCTCGTCCGCAACCTGCTTGCGTGCGCACAATTCGCCTAAATTCATCGCAATCGGATTAATGATATATTTACGGCCGTACTAAGAGATGTCAATTAAATTTAATGCTTGTTAAATGACGTGTTATCTTATTTTATTCCTGTGCCAAAGAAAGTGACAGCAGCAACTTTAATCACACTTTATAATTAATTGACGTTTTAATTTTATTTTATTTTATTGGCAGTAAATAACTCAAAAGAAGACGGCTGGCCAAAATGACACTTTTCACTTTTTCATAAAACTTCCTATCAAAAGAAAATAACACTGAGATTTAGATCGTTCAAGTTGAAATGCACAGTATGTTGTGTCATCTTATCGACCTCATTGTTCTATAATATGCAAATGAAAATCAACCTTAGGGTGTCAGATCACTTTTTTGGTTGACTGTAATTGGGTTGTTTTTGTTTAGAAAGTTTATTGTTGCCTTAAAAACATATTCAGGCGATACGTGGGAGCGATTTTTAATGAAAATTATTTTTCCTTTTTTTTATATAGAAAGCGCTTGCTGCAGTGGTAGCCCTCCAAAACCAAAACCTCCACCCAAAGAGAAGAAACCCAAGAAAGAAAAGGAAAAGAAAACCAAAGACAAAGAAGCAAAAGAAGGCAAGGACGGTAAAGATGGCAAAGATGGAAAGAAGGATGGCAAAAAAGAAGGAAAGTCTAAGGACAAAGACAAGGATGCCGCTAAAGAGAAACCAACCAAGGAGTCGAAGAAGCAAAGTCAATTTCAGGTGAGTGGAACTCAAATGACATGTTAACAGCACATCCATTTTGTTAGTTAATGTTATATCACACTTTTATCGCTTCGCGTGTCTTGTTTATGTTAACACCGTTAATGTTCGTCTTTAATTAAATTATTTTTATCACCACACATTTGATTTTTCGCAATTTGTTTAACCACCTCGTTACTGTGACCGCTTAGTGGAGGACGTACAAGTGCATGCCCCCTTTTATGTTTACGCCGGCTACTTTTTTTTGTTTTTTCCATATCATTTGGGCAGGAGGTGTATCCCCGTAAGATGCGTGATAAAGTTCGTCAACAACAATTACAGATCCAAATGGCGCAATTGTATGCGTCAGATCAGGTGAGGATCATTCGCATCCTGCTTGGCACTGTATCATATCATTGCGGAGAGCTTTGGATGTGCTGTCGTAGATCATTGGTTGGCAGTAGTGCTTATTGTGTGTTTTGTGTTGTGATATAATTGACTTATTGAGGGGGACATATATCAAGGGAATGATATCAATAAAAAGTAAAAATAAATTTAATAGTATAAAAAACTCGATAAGACTATTATTTGCTGTATGGTTTTGCTTGGTTGATAACGCCTGTAAGCCGTTGGAGGACATCTGCTCTGTACGCCACCATGGTACCTAGAGAAAGTCGACTGTAAAGGAAAATTAACAACAGGCACGAATTCGAGTAGATATAATAATTACTAATACCTCTACAAACTTATTTGAATGTATCACAAAATGTACAGCGCTCACTTTACTGAAATTTTCTTGGAGTTGCTCATTTTCTCCGGAAGGAGGTAAATTAAATAGGGCTATTAGTTAATTTTTTAACATTTTGTTATTTTCAATAGCAACAAGATATCGTGGAGATGGAAGCTGGGCCAGTGGCTAGACCTCTACGCAGGCGCAAGACTTCTCAAAATGATCATAGCCATGGTAGCTACTTCCTCCGAATTGGAGCTATTGGTAAGAATTACGAAACATCATGCTTTTAGTTTATAAATGTGAATTATTGATGTATAACAAATTAATACAAAAATCACAGCTTTCGGCTTGGGTACCATGGTCTACAACGGTCTGGAGTTTGGAACTTTCTTCGAACTACCCCTGGAGTCTCCATGCTATCTGATCCTGAAAGGCATCAACCCTGTGCTGCAAATGGTCTTCACCTTCATGCAAATGTACTTTATCTTCATGAACTCACGAGTAAGCACTTTTTTCTAAATTTTTTTGAGTTATTTCGAGTTGTTGGTAATTCTGTAGCTCTGCCTACCCCACTCTGGGAATGATGGCGTGATGTTATGTATGTACGTATTTTGTATATTTAGAGGAATAACTCGCTAAGATAAATGTACTCGTACTAATCGAGTTATTCCTGTATATAACATATATGGAATTAATTCTGAAATAAAATCAATTATTATTATTATTATTCATATAGACGATTTGGTAGTAATAAAACAATTGTATTAAATTGTGTTATTCCTTTATTTCAGTTGAACATTCACAGATTCAAAGTTATAGCTCGATTTGGTTTGATGCATGTCGTAGCGACTAACATCTGTGTTTGGATCCGAACATTGGTTTTAGAATCTCTGAAAGAAATCACCGACTACCACGTGAAATATCCCTTGGGAGTGTCCGGTGAGACTGTACTCGGAAGTAAGATTTTGTTAAAGAAAAGTACTTTCAAAGAGACGTGGCGACTTTATGATTTCTTAAATGACTAATCTTACCATCCGGTTTTTTTAGAAGTGATCCGTAAGCACACTTTGAGACATTCTGGAAGGGTGCTTGGAACGGTGGCCACGACCGCTGCATCTGCTATCGCTTCAACAACGGCGACGGCTAAAGCCGCCGGCGACCGACTCATGAACATCGTCACTACCACAACCTCTGCCCCCATTACCACATCCACGACAAGTAAGTTTGGTGTCAAGTTTGTTTCATTGTTAACATAAACAACTTGTTGGTGTCCCTGTCAATCATTAGCCTTCTTACTAAAACATGCATGCGTTACATGTGAATAAAATGCATTTTAAAACAAATTTTTCAGCAACCACTCCTTCACCGTATTTCAATATGGGTGGTTACCTCCCCAAATCAAAACTTATCGAAACCATTAAGACTACTATTGGGTACGATAATGGGATGAGATTCGGTCGAGACCAAGACGCTTGGCCCAACGACCACCCTTTCACTACTACCTCCACTCTCGCGCCGCGAACGGAGGAAAAAGTGACTCAGACTCAGACTGCCATGTTGGAAGTATTCCAATGGCTTTCATCGACTTTGAAACCGTATGTTAGCACCATAATGCCAACGACGACCTCCGGGTCGTACATATATGGCAGGGATGAGTGGGGTAATAATGTCGAAACCTACCGAGTAGATGAACCGCCTCACTTGCCAGGTTTGTCGGAGTGTAGATTTCAATCTTCATGATTAAGTTCGTCGCCGATGCACTTTTTGTTTGCAGTTGCCTGAATTATACACGTTTTGTTTACCAGTTTTGTTGTCGATTTGTTGTTTAGGTTTTCTCTCCTTTTAGGAAAACCAGAATTAATAGATTTTGTCTAAACCGTTTCGTTTGCATGGTTGTTGTTAACTCATTAAAATGAAACGTAAGAATCTGATTAATAAATGAAAATAATTTGAAGTTGAAGTGATTTTATACGAACTTCTATGTATAATATATTTTTAAGAAATCATAACAGAATCTTCGTTTCAGTAGTCAAATATGGCATCCACTTGATATTTATATTGTTATTTATTACATATTAGTTAAGTATTCAACATGTACTCGTAAATAGATACCTTGAATTTATAACTATGCATAATTTTGTCACTGACAGCAATAAAATTACTTTTCAGTCAACAACTCCTCGGAGATATTCGAGTCATTCGACAGCCTGAACCCAGCTGCACTGATTGCTAATATCGATAACACGACTGTATGCGGGCGAAACCCAATTATGGGGACCATCGTCTCTGACTCCGCTCCTTATCTGTACCCCTTCATCATCGAATACTCTCTTATCGGGGCCGCCGTCATCTATGTCATGTGGAAACACATCGGCCGCTATCCCAGGTAACATACCTCCATTTAATACCTATGTAAGCATGATGTAACCGAAACGCGACCTAACTTTTAATGAGACGTAACGTCAACACGTAGCCCTTGCATTATGTTTTAATTAGCTTTAACACTTCACTAGCCACCACTAGTTCACGCCATATATACCCACCATGTTACCAATCATGTTTTAATCACTTACTCCTCACACTAATGGACCTTAACACACATAACATAACCATAGTAATGGTAGTAATTTAGTATAAAGTAGAGCATAAACGTAAATCGAATAATCGGTATAAAAAACGTGTCTGACGTGAACGTACGCGTTTGGTTGCAGCGTGGCCAACGACGAAGATCTAGAAAGACGTCTGGAAGCTGTTCTGTCCCGCAGGGCGGCAGCATTGGCGGCGGCTCAACGAGGATACCGCGTCGACTGCGCCGGCGCCTCCAAGGGACTGTTTTGTGGACTACTGCTGTTGGTCGCTTCACTCATCTGCTTGATTCTCTTCTTCGTCCTCATTAGACACCAAGAACTGAAGCGCCTTTCGATCTATTTGGCAGATGTGTCCCATTGCGCTGTGATGGTTCTATCTATACTGGCGATCTTGATTGGATTTATACGGTAAGTTTGTTTACTATGTCCTTTTCACTAACAAAACAAATATTTACAACCTTGTAGAATTATTTTGAAATACTTACTAAAATATAAAATATAACTGTCGTTATAATACTTTAAAATATAACTGTTGTGTCAATACAGACCAATTTCCCGTAATTCTACTATGTGGTATTAGATTATTTAGACTTTAATAATTTGGTTATATTGGGTTATTTATTTTATGTTGTTATTTATTGTTTGTCGTTTCTTTTCTTTCCCTACCTTTTTACCAAATCCCGTCTCCTTTATGGCTCCGTGATCAATTGTGACAATTCATTCATCCCATAATGCTAACCTTCGTCACGATACCGTGTCATCTTTGCCCTTTTGTGTTATGTTACCATTTTTGGTTGTATCATTATTTAACTTTTGTAACGACCAGTGGTCGAGTAATGAGATGGAGCAATAGCCCCCCCTCCTGTACCGAGCCTCTCCGCAGGGTGCAATCCTTGAAGTTCCGCTCCGAAGAGCAGTCGGACTTGAACGATATCCTGCTGCGTGTGTCAGCCTTCGGTCTCTTCGTGTATGCTGTGTTCAGCGTGATCGCTGGTGGAATGGGCGCTTTCACCCACGAACCTAATCTCCTCGTCATGATCACTGGATGCCTGAGCGTTCTTCAGGTAAGATCTGGTTTATTTCCCAAACCCAAAGTAGACACTAATATAAGCTATTACCTATACCTTGTAGAAATGAGAAGAAGATTTTACCTCCTAAGGCTCATAATAATTAAAAAAGTTGTTTATTTAGTAAGTAACCACACGGGCACTTAAAAATTAAAAGACAATGGACATAATCCATTGAAGGGGACGAGTAAAGTGTAATTTTCTTCCTTTTTATGACAGACAATTAAATTTAAAAAAATACTCTAACGCATTTACAATGTAGGTTCATACTCTGTTGGAAAGTTTCGTTGTATGGTGGTCCTTGGGAGGATCATACAGGTTAAATAGTTTTCCGATGGTATTAATTTTCTAAATGGTGATGCAAATCCTCTTCAATTAATGTAGAACTGTCGGATGCCCACATCAAATCAATCATAAGCATCCTTTGCTCCACTTATAAAATGAAGCTTTTGGGGGAAGATGGCCGATAGAAAGATGTCAGGCTTTTGATTTTGATTTATTCTGTTTACTGTTTTAACTACTCTACTCACTTGACATTGGCGAAATCACTGCTTATATCGCGGTGGACCACCATTAATAAAAAAGAAGAAGAAGAAGAAGCTTTTGGGAATATTTATTTTCATACCTACCTACTAGTATTATTCATAAAATCGTAAATGTACGAGTTGGGCTCCAAACTTTTAGGTTTCCATTAATAAGGTTTTTTTTTAAATCTAACCAATATTTTTAAAATGAAGACCTTAATGAATTAACCTGGACCATAGAACTAGTAGAGAATGTGAATAGGTCAATTTGTGTGACGTTGCCCTGTGATATTTATTTTATTTATTTATGTTGGAATCAGAGACCAAAAAATTATACTAGTCGTTGAAGTTGGTGTAGGTATCTATCGTCCTGTAGCTGTTATGAAATCCAAATGCTTATTAATTAGCACAAAAACATTCTTGTAAATAGCAACCATTTTTTGTTAAAACTTAGTTTCCCGGTTCAATCAACGCCAAATATCCTATATTTCTTCCAGGTGGTTCTGCAACTGCTGTTCATCGCTGACGTGTCACGCCGCCGCGTGCACCTCCCGGAACAAGAGCGAAGCAAGCCGGCGCGCCAGGCCGTCACCTTCCTCCTCATCTGTAACGTCACCATGTGGCTCATCTTCACCTTGGAGGCGCAGAAAGTTCTGGCCAACCCTGTGAGGATTTAATAAATATTTATTGTCCAACTGTCCTTATTCTCTTATTGAAATGCCATATGCCAACCCCGAGAGGATATAATAAACATTAATTGTGCAACTGTTTTTATTATAATATTCAAATGTCACAACGTGGCTTATCTACTCTTTTAATGTTGAGAAAGTTTTGGCTAACCCTGTGAGGATATTTTTTATAACATTCATCATGCACCTGTCCTTATTTTCTCTTCTTGAAGTCACTCTGTGGCTCGATTACACTTTCGAAGTGCAGAAAGTGTGGGCCAACCTTGAACGTTTTTTATTAGATTTAATATCCAACCGTCCTCCTTGTCATCTTTGCTTTTTAATAAGCAGCTTCTCAACTTTTTTAATTTGCAGTTCTGACCAATCAAAACTTTTGGCATTTTGATATCATCATTTTTATCGGACCATACTTTTTTTCTTTTACAATCAATACTAAATGTCACCGAGTGGCGAGTATTTCTTCTTGTGCATATAAAATGTTGGTGGCGCAAAAACAACCGACCTGTATTTTGACAATTATTCTGTCTTTCCAACCATTACACATAAGAAGAAATTATGTTATTCTAACCATACTTCATCATCCTCACCATAACGGGCACTGAACTTAAACCGTTGCTTTTCGTTTCAGGTTCAACTGGATTTCTACGGCTTCGTGGCCTGGTCTCTGGTCCAACGCTTCACTCTTCCGCTTTGCATCTTCCATCGCTTCCACTCGGCTGTTACCCTGGCTGAGATATGGAGGACCACCTACAAAGCGCGTCTGGAGTGAATCCCTGAAACCGACACCAATGAGCGAAAGGGTCTCGCCTCGTGAGGGTTCCACACTATATCATGAGCTTCCAGTATTCACTAACTGGTATAGTTTCATACTTGCGTCAACAGAAATAGTCAGAGCCCTCAAACAGAATAAGGAATATATATGTGAGAATCCAATCGTTGCCATCGTCCTGGATTATACTGGGAAGCTACTAATTTCGTCCTTATCCGGGACAGCAATTAAATAGTTAGATCGAAATAAATTGTAATCTAAATCATCTCGCTAATTTATCGAACATAATAAGGTAGATTCGTGTGACGGATTTTGCATAGCTGTGAAATTTCGTATTACTGTAGAATTAAAACCGATTGCTATCCCGGAGTGAATAGTCAGCTGCAAGTAGCTCGAGTTCGAGTTTATCCGCCGCTGCTTTAGCCGTTATTTGCTTTCATAAATACGTCGTTTTGTCACATTCCATATACGTTACAGTTTCATGGTAAAATTAGGTTTCTTCTAAGACTGACTGTGGAGACTAACGTGACCAAACATTTTTTACAATTTTCATTACCTACGATGATTTTCTTCAGTAGGTATGAACGTAAACACAATTTGCTCATTTTTTCGAATCATATCTTGCTGTTTTTTGAATTTTATAAAAAACAAACTTATACTCAAAATAAATCAAAATTGATTGATCGAAACATGATGAAAAAAAATCCCAGTTGTGAAGAGTTCCCTCCTTTGTTAGGAATAATTTGAGTGCCATGGTTTTAGGATAAGGCTCAATTAAAATTTGACAATATTTTTCTTCTTTTATAATAAACTTGAGACGTTGAGCGTTATTAATTTGAGAATATAATTTAGTCGCGAAAATATTAATTTAAATTACAAACCGAGTTTTCCAAATCGCCACATTTTAGAAATTAAAAATAATTTTGAATGCTATATTTGAAGTTTAAAAAAGGTTTATTAGCCATCAGAATAGAATACTTATTTGACGTAAGCAAGTAGATTTATATTGGGAGGTTAAAATTAAAATTTCGGAATATTTATAATCGTAAGCCGGTAGTTGATTAGTGGGAAGTATCTAATTATAATGTACTTAATTTACGGAGTACATGCTGTTAGTATCGTACTTTTTCAGCTGCAGTAAACTGCTTGATACGGATCATTTGGGTAGCTATATGTCAAGGACAATTTTTATTGCGCGGGGCCATAACTGAATACAACAATATCACCAACTAAAGTCGGATATGAACAGCGATCATATAAGAAACACCACCCTTAAGAATGATTATAAAAATCCCACAAGTATCTAAGAACTTCGAATGTATTGAAAATGCCTAACTCTAGGGTGAACTTTAAAAAGCTACAAGTAAGATTTCTGCAACTGCAAAAATGCAACATTTGTCTGATTAACACCGATCCCTGACCTATCCTAGAACTGTGTCGCCGTGAAGTTTTAAATCTAATTGTAATCAAGTTTTTAAACAAAATGTCAATGTCACACAGTTATATGGTGGGACAGGGCTATCTTTTGCCGTCTATAACGTATGATATGCTATTTAAAGACGGATAAATATAACTTGGCACTTTTTAAATGACCCCTGTTTGTGGTATAACAAATAAAACAGGTAACATCATGGAAATTGGTCCATTACTTACTTCACGAGAACACAGTTGTATAAGTCGCATTGCATTGGATGATCACGGCAAATATTTTCGGAACGACCTTTGTGTGCAATCTATTTTTATAGGCTTACTAATTTTACATACGATATTAGATGGTGTTAAAACGAACGCGATATTTATACGTGATATCATTTCGATGTTATGGATTTTGTATAAAATAGCTAATAATTAATTTATTTATAACACATTTATTAACATTGTAAATTAATTCGTACGTAAGGTTATATTAAACCTAATCGCTGTAAGATCTGAGAGTGTGTGTGCATCCAGAAGGTGTGTATCTAGTTCGTTTTTTAAAGGTTTTTATTACCTATATTTAATGTTAAAGTAAAAATCGTAATTTATTACTAATGCTAAGAATTACTTGAAATGCAAGCCCGTCGTCGTACCTATTTATTTCCAGAAGCTTAAGCTTGTGACAACGTCGGCGAGCGAAAACGACCCTGGGAGTTGTACTGGGTGCAGGCGTTCTACCAATTTGCAGGGCCAACCAGGCGAGACGACGCCATACGTAAGAGTGAGAAACTACGTCGTTGAGACGTAAGGGTCCCTCGGTTGGTCCGGGAATGGTTTGACTGTAGCCAGTTTTAGGCTTGTATCATCACTGCCGATTTCTTAACAACAGTAATTTTAATAGTAAGGACCTTTGATAAATCTATACTATATCTACTTATCAACTTGTTCAATTTTGTAGGTGATATTTACTGTGTACCTAAATGTTTGGAACAGATGTACCTTCCGACGTGTATGCGTTGGATTAGGTTAACATGTAATCGAACCTAAGATACTCAATCAGTGTTGAATACCTAGATACCAAAAATTAAAATTTGGAAATTCTACTTTATAGTATACCTATGATTAAAAGTAAATGTCTATTGAATAAATAAAATAATATATGTGATCGTAAGTTTTATTGTTCTACCTTTCATCTGTGCTGTCAATGGTATGGCAAGGGTATTTACATTACTAGAGCACTTAAACTAAGACGACAACGAGTAAAAGAGAAGTAAGTACAGAGCCCAAAGCGTTTATAAAAGCTATCACTCGGTACCTAAAAAGATACAGTGTTAGCAGTTGTTTACATCAAGGGCGAGAGCACAAAAAGCTAGTCATCTTGAGTAGGGATTTCCTGTCTAGACTAGAACTAGTCTTTAACTCGTTACCAGATATAGAAGTTTTTGTTGCACGAATGTCCCTAAGGACTTACGGATTACATTAATTGGTCGATAAATTGTACTTTCTTAAGACAGTTATGAAAATGCACTAAAGTGTTCCGTTTGAAAGGCAGTAGTGTTTCAATTCTTATAAAAAAAAATCTGATTAAACTTGTTTGATGTTTAAGATATTTGTGCTTGAAAACAGACTTGTACCCTAATAAGTACGGTGATTAAGTCGTAATGTACGAAATCAATTGAATAGCATTAAAAGAAGGTATTGTATGAAAAATATGTTAATTTGATGTTTATTTAAATTTTAAATTTAATTGATGTTTATTTAATTAATATACAAACCTAAAATCGATGGGTAGTGATCAGCATTTAGTTAATTTATATTTTATTTAACCGGTGAACTTAATACCTATCTACTATGAAATTTCACTTTGAAATAAGTATCGATTTGGAACAGTTATCGATAAATTTCATATCGGAAGGAAGTCCCTAGTTAATTGACTTGCCAGATGTTGTTTTTCCAACAAAAACTTCTATGTATGCTCAATAAAAAGGCACTCAGGCGCGTAAATTACCTATTACTATGAGTACCTAAGTAGATCTTAGTACATAGGTAATAATAACTTACGCGCCATTAAGTAAAAGTAAATTATTTAAAAAAAATATCTCTTTTTCCAACCTTTTTTTTTAGTCTGTTGTTTCGCGCTTACAGTTATCCTTCTCTTTCATAGCACTTTCCCGAGAGCGCTAGGAAAAGATTATGCATGCTCCCTATTATCGCCCAATTGCTCTACACAATACGTTTTCAAAAGTGTTTGAAACTATTTTGTAATTTTGCGACAGATTTTACAAACTTAAGTAGGTATTTGATACTTTACATAATGGTTTTAATGTGTAATGGTTGTTTTTTCTGAAATCGTAAACTTTTCAGGATAGTTATGAAACAAACGTAACCTAACCTAATGGGTTCTATACAACGGCATTTTAAAAACTCCCAAAAAGTTCACGGATTCATAACAAAAACATATCTTATAACCATTAATTTATGTATTATGATCATTACTGTCAAGTATACCTAAGAGTTATCAAAACGTTTCGACGTTACGTTTTCGTACGTTTTCGACGTTGAGTTGTAGATATAAAATTTAACACTGATTTAACGACCGGAGTTTGTACTCATCACGCCTATACCCAAGGCTTGGCTTAAATATGGAATAATATGGTGTTGTGGGGCAATATTAAGTCTTGATGTACCTAACAGTATTTTTACTGCAGAAGAGACACATAAGAGTACCTACTAACAGACATAAATAACAATGAAAGATACATACCCAGGAAATAAAATTCAAAATGCTGACTAACATCAACGCGTCCAGAGGACAAAAATCACGATTGAAATCACTATTATTTCCCTTGGTTAACGCATCGCGCGTGATCGGATGGACCAATTCCGCCAATTTTTTGGGTTCCGTACCTCGAAAGGAAAAAACCGTCCGTCCGTCCGTCCGTGTGTCTGTCTGTCAAGACCCTTTTTTTCAGGAACGCTGGAATTTATATCAAATACTCAGGTCTACCTGTCCCTTGGAGCTGTGAAGAAATCAATCTTGTAAGCCAACGCAATTAAAGATACAGCCGTTTATGCCGCAAATTTCCGCAAATTTTCGACACTCGCAAGGGAATCAAAACCTACAGGGTACTTCCAGCGAACTCAGAATCTTGATATTTGGTACGAAGCAACGTCTTATAGCACAGATAAAGGAAAAATTACGAAAACCGTAAAGTTACATCACAAAAAAAGATCATTTTTCGACTGCAAACTTTTATGCAGTTGGTAAACTAATTGCGACCTATGTCGATGTATAGAGATAACAGTTTTTCAGCGGCAAAGTCATGTGGGTCCCTCAATACAAGTTTACATTCTTATAAGTTTGTGCGGAACCCTCGGTGCGCGAGTCCAACTCGCACTTGACCGGCTTTTATGTTGTTGTGTTTGTTATTGTCAGGAGTAAAGTGCGAGTCATACTCGCGCACCCAGGGTGCCGTACAAACTTATAAGAATGTAAAATTTATTGAGGGACAAACTATTGACTTTGCCGCTGAAAAACTGTGGTCTCCGTACATCGACATAGGTTTCGATTAATTAACGTTACGTTTTTTTTTACGGTAACTTAGACGTTTGATTGTTTTACAGCTTCAAGGGACTCGAAGAGGTATCGAGTTAAAGGTCTACCTTTAACTCGATACCTCATCGCGTTCCTGAGATTATAAAGGACGCACGTACGCACAGACGGATAAGAAAGTGATCATATAAGGGGTTTTTTTTTGAGGTACAGAAGACTAAAAATGAAAAAACACCGGGAAAGTCAGAAATGTGCACCGAGGCGAAGCCGTTGGCGGGTTGTTAGTAGGTAGTTATTATAGGTGTTAAGTTAGTGTTGATAGCATCTGTCAACTTCTTACGATCAATATCGATAGTAAATTTAACGAACGCAATGGTCCCCTCTTTCAGTTTTCGTGTGGACCTTATATCAAGTAAATAAATACCTACTGTGTAAAAACTTAATCTGTGTGAAAAGTGCCATCTCTTGCGGAGTAGCAGAACTTGAACAACATTAACATAGCTTTATCTTGAATATAGAATGCTCATTAATTTAACTATGATGTCATCCTAGCTAAAACAATATTATCTGAAGAATTAAGGCGAAATATGCATGGCATTGAATTTACCGTTAGGCTTTTTTAAAATGAAATGTATGAACTAATGAGAAAAGCGTTTCCATAGAAGTTTATAATAAGCATTTGAATGGCGTATGTGTGAGTTTGGTGACGTTCGGGTATTTTTAACAGATTTTCGGAAAATCGGACGAAATAATGTCTTCTTAAACGTTTTCAACTGATTAACAATAGCAAACTGTCAGTTTTGCCTTCCTTGTCTTATTGAAAGCTATGGTAAAATTGTTTCTCTTAAAGCTCCTACTCATCGATCAAGTTCTATCCCTTTGTTCCTTTCAAGTTACGAATCTCTTACCCTTGTTCCTGATGTACATTTAAACATGGGTATTTTAAAGGTTGGTTTTAACCAGACATTTAATTACGTGATAGATACAAAGTGGCCACAGTGGCATCGTATATTTACAGATGCATCCAAACATTCAGCTGAAGGCTGTGTGGGTGTTGGGGTGTATCACACGCAATATAACATTGTTCAAAAAATTTAACTCCCTCCGGAAACTTCCGTGTTTACTGGCGAGTGTTTCGGCTTATTTAAAGCTGTTGAATATGTTTTGTTAATGAAACTTAGAAGAACCGTTATTTTTTCAGACTCGTTAAGTGCTCTCCTATCTTTGGCTCGTTTTCCGTTCGGTTCCCACTATCTGTTCCCTATAATTATTAAAATTAAAAAAAATGCTATTAGATTGCTCATCTAGAGGCTTTTCTGTGTCTTTTGCTTGGGTCCCTGCCCACTGTGGCTTATCTGGTAACGAGAGAGCGGATAAAATTGCCAACGATGCGGGGATGTGTGGGGATGTCCACTACTATAAGAATTATGTTCATGATCTTGCAGCTCTGCCCGGATTTTATCTCAGGAATTCCTGGGATAAAGTCTGGTCGGCAAGCCACGATAAGGGTCGGCATTATCGTGCCATCCAACCGTCCGTTCCACATAAACCTTGATTTTCCAAGTTGAGACTCGGCAAGAGGGCTACTTCTATCATCATACGTATGTGTCTGGGTCATAATTGTTCTCCTGCGCATCTTGCAAAGCTTAAAATAATTTGTAGTTCTACCTGTGAATGTGGGGACCCTGTAGGTGATATTAACCACATCATTTTTGCTTGTAGCAAATATGACCGTTCATCTCTCCTTCAAGGACTTATTTCCCTTAAAGTTCCTTTCCCTTCCTCTATAATTATCCTGTTTACTTTCCCCTGTTAATCCTTCCATATACCAAATTTTATCTGATATTATTTTATTCAACCATATTAAAATTTTATTTGTATGCATGTAATATATTTATTATTCAGTTGTTTCACTATTTATCCTTTCCATTCCTGATCTTTTATTCCGTTTTTCCAAATTCCGTTTTAACCCTTTTCTGATAATTCCGTTTCCCCGTTTTTGTTGACACTCGGGCCAAAAGCACAAACCGTGCAAAGGCCAAAAAGATAAAATAATAAAAAAAAAAACTGTCAGTTTTGACAGCATCAGAAGCTATGACAGGCTGACAGCAAGTTAGTGTGGTGGTCCGAATTGGATTCTTAATGTATACCGTACATTTTCCTCAGTCTAGCCTTATTTATCCTTGTTATTTAATGTAGAGTGGAGGTCATTTAGGAATATCTCGTACAATTAGGATTCCGATGTGATGGGGTTTTTGAAATAGTGCAAGATTTACGAAGTGCTAATGAGTGAGAAACGAATGAGTAATTTCAATCGCGCATGATTACCCTAGGTAGTGTGGGTTGTTTGTTTCTTTTTACTTAGTGTTTTCTTAAGTTTTTTCCTCGACTATTACTCGGATTGTGCAATTTCATATTAACAATGTTACTACGTTGTGCAGTGTTATTGTTCTGTCTAAATTTCGTGAGAACGTCTGATATTATTTACTCTGATTTGACTAAGGAAGCTATTAGGGATGTTGACGAGAGATTTTCGTCGTGGCCATCGTTTCATAACGGAGTTCGGTTAATGAGGATTCGTAAGAGAGAGACAGAGCTCGTGAACGCGGTAACAACAACGACATTGAAACCAGTTAATACTTCTGAGACTCCACACGAAAAATCGCCTAAGCAACAGCCTGGGCAGTTGGCGGTGCAGTCGCATGATCAAACTCCGCCTAAGTTAGAGCATACTCCTGTGCAAACTTCTACCCTACCTCAAGTGGAAGGCCCAAATCCACAAACAAATGAACAATTACACCAACAACCATCTGAGCAACCACCTCCAATAGCCCCTCTTCAACCTAAAAATGAATCACTGGATATAAAAGGTATTTATAATGCTTGATGTCTCTGCTTAGTCATTTTGTAATTTGATTTCAATCCTAAATTATATCTGACAAAGTCATGATTTTTTTATTTTTCTTATTTGGTAACATTAAAATGAACATTATATTGAATTCCAGTGAATACAAATGCAACTACAAAACACGCAGTTGAAGGCAAAGCAGAGAAAAATACTTCAGTAGCACTAAATGCTCCTGAAATCAACCTCAGTGACCCAGGAGTTGTCAAGAGAGCCTTCATCGTGTTTGGAGGATTTGCCTTGCTTGGTACTGCCTACTACTTCATATTCTACAGGTAACTCAGTTTTAAATTGTGAAAACATGCAAAGATGATTTATATTACTACCTATTTTTGTTTCATATAAACAGGCACTTAACACATTCAGTTGCTAAATGGGTTCTCTGTTTCATACATTTTTGCTACAAAGTGGAAAAATGTTGGATTGCTTACAAGTGTAGCGTGCTATGTGGCATTATTTCTTAGGGTTATGCATATACATTGTACCCTATCCTCAATCTCCCATTGACTCGTGTGAGGTATAGATAGAGACCTGTGGCCCCCAACACTAATGCAAGTCTTATGTTGAAAGATGTGTGTCTTGTTGTATTATGTTTTAAGTAGTGCCATAATTATCACCTTAATAGGGGTTCTAAGGAAGGAAATCCAATAATTACTGACCAATAACCGGCAATTTAATGTAGAACTACAGATATTCCTGTTTGATTGAATTTGAGAGTTGCAGGTCGTTGGAAAACTTATGTTAAACCTGAACACATATTATAGAGATATTATAGGAAGAAAGAAAAAAAACATTAATTTATAAAAAAACAATTAAAGTAACAGCAACAGACAGTTGTACAGCCAAAGCTAATCTTCAGTTGTGTAAAAATGTGTATCGCTTGTGCCTTTGTTTGTTAGGAGTTGGGTTATTTCAATTATAGTTATATTTTTTGCTATGCTTTATTGAATAGTATAATAATGATCATTATCATTAGGCATTGCATATTGTTTTTAAATCTTTTCAAGATAAAAGGCAGACAAAATAAAAAAATACTCAAGTGTCTCTCTACTCAGAAGAAACATTTATTATGTGCAGAAACAACATTTTGGGTCTTTATGATTGGCGTTCATTTTTATTCCTGGGCTGTTGGGGCCTGATTGATTATATTTTAATAACACCATTTATATGAAATTACAGGAAGAAAAACAATAACAGCGACACCAAAAACACACACAGCTCAATTGATCCAAATCAATTTAGATATGGTGTTCTTAAATCAGAGGATAAAATGAATACCTTTGAATCATCTCGAGTACCCCTAACCATGGAATCTGATGAAGATGATGATGAGGACTTGGAGATATTTGATCTCGGACAAAAGAAGAAATCATTGTCATACATTAACTTGCAACAACATGATGATGAAATAGTTTTAAATGATTCAAGGAGCATTGACATGGAAAATCTCCTTGTTGATATTGAAGACAAGAATTCTGAAACACTGATCAACTGGTCAAGCACTGGTAGTAAGTCGATATTATAATAAGTAACTAGATAGTCCAGCAGGAAAACAAATTTGACTAATGAAGAAAATGTTGCATTTAAGAGGATCTTATCGGAAAGTCCAATTATTGTTGTATTTATGTCTTGCATTATAGGAAGTGAAACTTATTTATAATAATGCTTATGTTATGCCTAGTTAGGCAATGCGTGCCCAGCAGTTGCTGGGCAGAAGCCTACTATGTTATAAAGACTTAAACTTAAAATTAAAATACAGGAAATTGATTTTTATCTTGGTTGTAGTGAAAAAAGTTTATTCTTTCATCTTAGTTATTCATTATTATTACATCAAGCCAATGTGAACAGAACTAATAGATTCAATAATCAGCAATCTAATGTGGTGAATTTACATGGCAACTTTTTTTAAATTTGGAAATGTATTCAAGCTTGTTAAAACACTTTGTACTTAGGCTTTAGATTAGGCCACAGACATTGTATTATTAACCTTGTACTGTACTTATTGCGGTTAGTTCATTAGCTGTGCTAAAAATCTGCATTATTATCGCGCTTTCGTAGGCAGGAATAAGGTAGCTTGACCTTGTGAGTCACCTCTTTATCTGTAATTTACTGCTGTGCTCACAGACATTTTAGAGTTTAGAGAGGATTGACTCATTCCTTTTTTAAACTTGTGTATGAAAAATCGACATTTACGAACGCGGACTTCACTATAAGCGTGTCTCGTTTGATTGTACACTTGAAAAAAATAACCCTGTATGACTATTAATACGTACTTCAGATGATTATAATGGGATGGGATTATTTCTGATCTTTTATGATTGTCCCATAACATTTGTGCTACAATATAACTGACGAGATGTTTAGATAAGAGATAAAAAGTTATTCATGCATTTTTTTTATCAAAATTGATTGCCAGACCCCAAGTGTAAAGTTTTATTATGTTCTTTCTTTGGGTTGGATTATATTCGAAGTTGGTTTGAATTGGACAACATTAGAAAGTTTTTATTGTGCTTTGTCAATTGGAAGGGCTCGTTTTTAAATTAAGTCACATGTAAGTGTACTTGAATTATGATTATCTAATCCTGTCACAGAAACGGTGGAATACATCAGTACTAGACTCACGCGACTTCGTACTTCGTATTTCTTCCTAATAGGAGTAGGTTATCGAAAATTCTTATGCTAGTGCTCCCCTAGGGTACTAAAGGCACATTCCCTTCAGTCAGTCGACCTTTATATGCAACGGAAGTTTTATAATATGCATACATAAATAGTCTTTTTAAGGCCGTGCCTAATGTTCAATCTACAGTCGTCTGTCATAAGAAATATAGTGCTTTCAATCCACAGCTGCATGTCACCAATCAAACATATGTGACATTGCATGGTTGCATCAACGTACAGTTGTTTTATGTTACGAAAGCGGTTGTGCCATATTCGTTTGTGTATTCACGTACACATTACAATTGTCTCCTAGTGCGTAGCTGTTGCCGCTAAGCGTCAAAGTATAGGTGAAAAACTTAAGTAAATGAGCTGTTGTATGTTGTTATAACACATCTGTATAGACCGTTCGACATTCTATATTTGGAATTCGACATAGGTCTATCTATAAGCGTTACCACTACAAGTATGGCCCACCCGCTTTCATGAGATAAAACAACTGTTTGTGCGTTACATCACTTACATCCGGTATTGGGGCGTTCACTCGTGGATTTAAAACATTGTGTACTTATGTATAGAATAAATCCTGACTATACTTCGTTCGGATAGGTATTTAAAAAAATGTAAACAAACCAAACCACGTGGCTCTGCTCATCAACCAATCCAAGCTGTTTGGTCGAGCTTTGACGTATCAGTGTTGTGCTCCTATTGGCTGACAAACTGTCATCTGTCAATGTCACGTGGTTTTTTTGTTTACATTTTTTTAAATGCCTATCCGAACGAAGTATAGTGACATATACAGGTATATTGAATTTGGGAACTAGTCATTGGTTTTGGTTCTCCCCTTATGGTATTAAAATAATTGAAAGAATATTTGCTTATCTCTTTATTATCAATATTACTTAATTTGTAGTAATAAACATGTTAATATTGACTTAAGATTTGTTATCTTAAATGTTTACACACCATAGTACTATCTAGTAATGCTTCAATGACCCATCAAAGTTTGTTTACTTTCGCCTATGATTAGTTTTAGTAATCTTGCGAAAAGTATGTCGCGGGTTTCTTAAGTTTTTCCTAAATTTTATTAGTTGATTCTTAGTGAAGTCTACTATTGCAGAGGAATGCGTAGTAATAGTGCAAGTATATTTTCGTTATATTTAATTTGGTTTTCGGGTCCAAACAATTGCTCTTAGTTAACTAGTGACTTTCCGGTATCATAATGCTATTCACAAAACACATTGCATGATTATTCATGTTTTGTTTTGTTACTAAAATCCAAATTAAACTTTCGAAAAAGCTCTTTCCACTGTTTAATGTTTAAAATTTTCATATTGGTTATAAGAAATTGAAGATATAGATCTTGACAGGGCATTCATTTCTTTGAGCAATTTTTGTTTTTTTTAATGGTATTTGTAGTGACGCCTTTATATTTATTTTCCATTGGCATTTGACCACTTTGCGACTGGCTTTTCTTAATTCTGCTTTGGTTGTTAATGCCATTATGATGGGCAGGTATAATACACTGCTACATTAAGCTCATTGTGTTCTAATGGCAGTTGTTAAGTCTACTCTTTTGAAATTATATTATTAATTGTGTTGCTTTTATTAAATTAACGGTAAAATTAGCAACATGTTCCAATTTTAGCCCAAAAGCTGTCCTTCTGTCTTGAAATCAAACTTATTTGCCAATACAGCAATGATTCCATCTGCTATTTTAGGTTTTATGTTAAATTCTTCTAATATTATAATAAAATATTATATTATGAGGTATGAGTGCCATTTTGTGTTGTTCTAAAAGTCACGTCTATTTTTTAATATTAAAATAATTAAATATCCGAGGTCACTCACACTATATTACATATTAAAGTAAAGTACACTTTACTTAATAATAATCTGAGCACAACATACCTACTGGGACGTTACAGAAAATGACAGCTGTCAAAATAAACTACGTTATCCTCACTCAAGGACAAATTTAGAAAACGCAGACAAGGAAGTATTTTTTAAGCAAACTGTATTTTATTGACCGTCGTCGTCGATTTCTGTAATATATTTTATGTTTAAGTATTTTCTTGAAAAAATCCCTTAACCGACTCACCAACACCAAAAAAATACACGAGTATAATGAAAGCAAGGCAAAATAAAACAAATGAAGTATCAGTAAGTTAAAATAACATTCATTAAAATAAAATTAACTTAAAATTAGAACGTATAAAATATTGTAACATTATTGCAGTGATCTTTAGGTATTATTCTTCTAAATTTGTCCCTGAGTTTTAATACGTACCGAGTGTTTATTAAGAATTGCAGACCATTATAAGTTTGCTAAATATAAGAATGGTTGACTTAACCAAAGAAAAGTATACCCACGTACTGAAACGTGTTATACTAGTCATTCAGTAACTCTGCCTGCTTTTGGCAATCAAAATGAAGGGGAAACTGCCATTGTTGTTCGTGTTCTGGGTCATACACACTCTTAAAAACGATAATTGTCTCTCCTGTGGTCAAAAGTTAAAAGCTTGTGTGCATATAAGTTATTTTTTTATATGATAGGTCTAAAGCAGTCCTGAACGTGTTTTTGCGGGAATGGGCTTAGCCAGAAAATTAGGCCTTAAAAACGTTAACTTTCGGTGTGTCCTCAGGAGAGACGGTAACCTTAATCTGTGTATGACCCTTCTACTTTATTACAAGTTGTTAGAGGCGATTATTCAACAATCACTAGGTCCGAAAAACAGTTGTTTTGGACGCCAATGTGTTTTACTTACCCTACATAAAAAATATTGATGCAATCTATTTGAATCCATAAAGAGCATCAAGTAAGTTAAATCCCTTTTCTTTTGTTTATTCGGTTCCAAATTAGACCTAAAGTTAAGCAAGCTGTTGTTTGTTTTAGAGTGCGTGTGTAAAGTATTATAATACTAGCATTCTATATTCGTTACCATTGTAATATAAACTAATAAAAGCTATTTTTAGCTTCTTTAATGACAGCTTTTGTAAAAAAAAAAATAAGTGATTGAACCAAAAAAAATATCAAAAAATTGCAATAACGCTATTGAAATACTTAAAACCGGCCAAGTGCATATCGGACCACGCACAGTGAAGGGTTCCGTAGCTGGGATAAACGTCCATAGTTTTTTATTTTTTTATTTTTTTATTATAATCTCAAAAACTACACAGCGTATCGTGTTCAAAACAATTTTGGTTGGAAGTATTTCGTATGTTCTACTATTGTAATTCTTATTAGAATGTTCTATTTAACAGTTCATAAGCTACCCACCGGACAGAATTTTTACGACTTTAGAAGCGTATATCTCGCCAACTGTTCACTTACGTAAAAAAGTCACTTAAAAACCTCGGTATCATTTTGGAACCCCTATCTAAAAATACCCCACACGATGGTGTAACTCAAAAAAAATTTGTTCGTCCCCTAGTTACATGTATGGAGTGCTACCCCTAAATATTTTTTTTTTCTTCAATTTTACTACATCATTGTATAACGGTTCATAGAATACATCTATCCTCCAAATTTAATTTATATAGAGCCAATAGGCTCTGAGTAAAATGGCTGTGACATACAGACGGACGGACGGACGGACAGACGGACAGACGGACAGACGGACAGACGGATATGACGAAATTATAAGGGTCCCGTTTTTGCCATTCGGCTCCGGAACCCTAAAAAGGATTGTTGTGGGCGTAGCTAAAGCAGATTTTGAATGCATAACACTTTGACCACTGCCCACATAGTTTTTGTTGTATTGCGTATTTTTTCAAGTTAAATGTCTGCATAAACTGCTAAATGAATATGAAGCCGTCGTGTAGGTAAGGGAATATTTTATTTTTGTGTCAGATGTCTTTATTTTTAATACCTAGGTTAGTTAGTTGGTCAACGATTTGTATTTTCATACCTGTACTTAACCTTATTTAATCAAACTATTAGTTATTTGAATAAACCAATAATAGTATGCCAACAAAGTCCTTTATCGCTTTTGAACTTTAACGTCATATTAAGAGTCGAAAATTGGTGAAGGAGTTTAATGGTTGACTATACTTTAGAATAGTTTGGTCAATCAAGGCTGATTCCTGTGACACCTCTTGAAAAACACATAACGCTTGTTTCTTCGCCCTTTTGCAAATACTACAAATCACAAACCTTGCAACAACATTCAGTAGGTAATTTAATTAATTAATTAATTATTTTTGTAAGCCTTGCTTGTAAGTATAGCAAGTGTGGATTTAGATTGACGGAACTATAATTATTTACATTTACATGGTTGTTATCAGTTTTAGTTAAATCAAAATAACTAATGAAACCTTGGAGATGAAGTGATGCGGAGGTCAAATAAAGTGGGTGTCGTTTGGCGCTTCAATACAAGAGCCCAATTTAAGTAGACACCGCAACGATGAACGTTGTTTTTTTCTTATCTTGACTTGTTTTATCACAAAGGTCATGTATTTACGCTTAACACGTTAATTGCCCGTGATGGTTATTTGTATGGGTTTTTTACTCAACGTTTGAGTCATGGGTAGCGAATGCGTGCGTCAACACTGTTAATGGACGTGGACGAATCAAAAGAAGCCGATAATGAGTTGAGAGATTGTTTAACTATAATTAGTAAAACACGCTGTGGAAACATTGATTTAATATACTGTGTGATAATAACATTTGATTGTATGTAAAACGATAAAAATACATTTTGATCAAAATAAACAAAATAAATGCAATGCTTTTTATATAGCTAGTTAAGTTTTTATTAGGTGGCACGAAAAATATCAAACAAATATAATTTACTAAGTAAAAAATCTTACCTCCTACATATCAATAGCAGTAAGGATGGTAGGTCCATAATGGTTCAAGTTCCCTTTGAAGGTTTTATACAAACTTAAAAAGTGCCAAGGTTTTGTTACTTTTCTCACAGATGGCGTAACTGATACTTTTCTTAAATTTAACTAAGCACAGTCACGTCAGTGATTGATTATATTGTATTTGTAAGTGATGTGATAAAATTGAGTCATTTAGGATCCGGACTTGTCTTCCAAAATCCTTAAGTAGGTACCTACCTACATCAACAGATGTAAAACCATTATTATAACATACCTATGTAAGTTATTTATATTTTATTATATATATATATATTTTCGCTAGCTTTTTTAACTATAACGCCATCTGTTATGAACCTGTTTAAAATTATGCGTCTTTTAGCCCTAATATTGGATCACTACTAAGCTTTGGACTGTGATAGTAGACGAGAGAGTATGTAATTAATGATAAATTGTAATTTTTGGACAGATCGTGTTTTGTTTGCGAGTTGTGATAACGAAGTAAAGGTCTCTTTGTCTCACTAAAATCTGTTACTTGATGTACGCGTTGTAAACCTTGTTTCTACTAATAAAGTTATATTTAACTGAGATTTTTAATCAAGTTTCCTTCTTTTTCTGGTGTGTAAATACATTTTCTTTTGACATGCTCGGAAAGGTTAACCTTAGGTACCTAGTGTTGTAACAACAGCCACGAAGTTTACGTTCCAGGACAAGAAAACATCAATAAAACGTATTTATCACTTCTAACGCTCTAAAATTACTTAAAATAGCCATGCATAGGCGGACTAAAGTGATGCATTTAACCCCTAGGTATTAAATGACTAAAGTGACACTACTGTCTAGAGATTGAAGTACTTTCACTTTTTATTTTTCTTATACAAACCTTGGAAAACCATAAACAGCGAGATACAGGTTGCCATATGATGATGTTGCCCTTGACGTCGGAGTGCACTGTGGAGCCGGTGGATGGCAGGCTGGGACATTATGTACAACCTCCACCGCCTCAGTCTTCGTTTTGGAAATGTTGTCTATGGACTATTTGTTATGTTCTAACCCCAAAACACCTTGTTGCTGTCTCATTCTGGTTTAAAGTTGGGTTGCGAGTAAAAATTATAGGTATATTAATCTGTAAGTTTTTACGTGTCTATGTTAAAACTATTACAATTTTATTTTTTTCTTGCTATCTAATTAAACTGACACAATGACACTTGAACGAACTATTTGCTCGGTTGGCTAAATAGATCGTATCATTTGATAAACGACTACGATCTACAATTTTTTCTTGCAATAGAAGTGAAAAGTAGTGTTTAACTCGAGACAAAAAGCCATAATGACACTCGAGCCTCATCCACCTTCGCTTTGCTCGGGTGGATAAATATTTAGTGTCATAATGGCTTCCTTTAGCCCCTTGTTGATCAATCTCCTATTAATTAGGTACTAATGGCAGCAGCCATTAAAAATGTATGTATGAAATTCATTATATCCCGAGTTTATACTTTTTAAAATAATGTTTGGAATAGATTGGATAATAGAACATGACCGTGCAGATTCACGGTCCGTGGGTGACTCTGTTATTTCATTTTAAATAAACAATCTACATTCAGATGCATTTCCTAACTTAACTTTGAAAATTTAAATATAAATGCGACAGCTAGCATGCAATAAGTTTACGATCACAGGTTATCGCAACCTTATTGCATTACAGTACTTGTAAATAAATCATTGTATATTAATAATATTTAATTTATTTTCCATTTTGAGACAACCCTTGCACATCCGTTCGTGATAGCGTAAGTACTTACACGAGTGGCGGCGTCGCCCGACATCAAAAGCGTTTCACTACTGTAGGGAATAGGCTACTTGACAGTGTAAAAAAAGTTATAATTTTATTATGTATATTTGTTTAAATTATGAGTTTTTAAAGCCATTTAAAGTATTCTAACTTAAAAAAAAATGGTCATTTATCCAAACATTTCTTTTTATCTGTAGCCATTAGGTATATCGAAATCTATCACGTCACAGGTCTGTAAATATTGCATCTGTCTTTCATGTCGTTCTTACGTTTATTGATGTCTTGCGGTGAATGCTAATATCTATTAAAATATCGAGCGATATTGAATTATTTTACAATTTGTACGTTTCGGTTTCATTATATTTACTTACGTCGAAGTTGACCTCACAGAAGAATGCTACTGAATTATCCGCTATAGGTATTATGATTTCTGCCGGCAAGTTGCAACCACTTACGCATTTTGTAATTTTTTGGAATACACATGAATTTTATCCGGTGTCTATATGGACGTCTTTGTACACTTTGACACTACACATCACTTGTAGCTCATTTTTTGCATGCTAACGATTCGAGAGAGAACCCGAGAGACTTGGCTTGTTCACTGATTCCTGTGCGACGCCATATTGCCCAAAATACCGTTTTGGCGCCATATTTTAAAACTGAATTTTCAATTGCTTTTTTAGAATTACACGAAAGAATTTAAATTAACCATTTTTGGAGTACTCAATAAACACCAACAAAAAATCCGAGATGCTTTTGAGAAACCTGTCAAATAGCCTATATTATACTTATTGTAATACTGTGATATTATTACCGGTGAGGTAATGTTTAATTTTTACGAACGTTCAACAATTCTGTGGCTTTTGCAGCCTAAAATACAACAATTCAGATTAGGTACCGATGCCCACGAAATCTACGAAATCGCACATAAACACAAACAAAACACAATAAAATAGTTAAAAGCAACAAATTTACTCCATCGATTGGCACCAGTTCCCGTGACAAACAAAATCAGCCTTTAATAAACGTATACGCGGAGTGAGATAGAAAGTAAAGATGCCGTCTTCTTTATTTATTATCTTTTCGTATAATGCTTCTCTTTTACTCGTTGTATTATTTGTAGGTTAATACTCTGTCTACGTTTACAATAATGACCTTCCGAATAATATCGAAGACCGAATGGTCTTAAATATTTAATGATGTGATGACAGTACCTACTTCTATATAAGTATAGAAGTAGGTAACTAACTAACTAACTACACACTTGAGACAATAGTAAAGCAGCATTAATAGTAAGTATTATAGGTACCTACCTACAATGGTTGGAATTTAATATCTTTAATATTAACCTATTTAAAACATATATCTATTCATACAATTTAACACACCTCATAGACTTACCGTACCTACCTACCAGTAGGTACATACATCACAATCCGAATCACGTAGAGAATAAACACATGGAGTCTCATTTTAGACAACAATTTTAATTGAAAACTACTAATTGTTGAAGAACTTTATAATAAATTATGACTTTTAGATATTTTCACTAAGGCGAATTATAAAGAACACCTCAGAAAACACGGGACTCATGGCTTATTTATTATCATACGTCGCACTCCAGTGGGCGGGTCACTTGGTAACGATTACAAAAAGGTCAGTTTTGCGGTATGATAATGACGATGATTGAATTAAACTAAGTCACGCGGTTATCTCGTTAACGTGTACCTACAGTTCACAGTGTCTTCGATTGTACGTGAAAACTTCCGCCTACGAGACTCAAAAAACTTTTACTAGAAACTAATCAAATTCGGTCATCTTAGTGAGCTGTAGTTACCGGATGAGATTCAAGAATCGACTCACAGATCCTGGATTAGTCATGTATCTAGAAGTGTGAAGGAGGAGGAAAATGTTTTTGTAACTCATACATAACATACATAACGTCACGCCTTCATTCCCAGAGTGGGGTAGGCAGAGCTACAGAATACCAACAACTCTAAACTTGTTGATAATTCTGTCACCACATTGTGCAGACAGGCTAAGATGTTTACCAGTGTATTAGTGACAGGTTGCAAGCCCATCGCCTAACAGTACTACAAGCCATTATTCCCTTAGTCGCCTCACACGACATCCACGGGAAGACATGGAGTGGCACTATTCTAACCCGGCAACCACACAGGGTAAACACGGGAGGGTTTTAGCAACTCATTCCGGGCTTAACTCATTTCATAACCTGCATGATTTCTTTCAGTTAGGAGAATTATCGATCTACAAGAAAAACACGATTGCTTTAAAAAGTAAAACAATATTTCCAACTTCACATGACTGAAAAAAACCTACAGAGGGTACAGACCACCTTCGAAACGACAAAGCTGATTGTCGATGGAAAACACTGCATGGCGGGTTACGTGTGAAGTCGGCTCACGTTCGGCCTGTCTGTGATATCGAGATAAACGAACCGGCGCATTGGGTGCCGACGTGGCAGTGCCGCACGCTGCCGTGCCTCACAACCAGGCATGTTACAAACCTAAGGTAGTCTGGTTAAGTTTAAAAAAAACCGGGCAAGAGCATGAGCAAAAATGAACAATACCGTAACAATGTCTGATTAAAGCTCACAAAAGTGGCTTTCTGCGATTCCTTCTATCGTAGGATTTGCAGGCATTTTAATTGTCTGGCAGTACGAGAACGGGAATTAGTAAAACCGGGCAAGAGCATGTCGGACCATGCTCAGTGTAGGGTTCCGAAGCTGTTAAGTACTACAAACAAAAACAACAACAAGTAATAACTAATTTTCTATTTAAAGTCATTTGGTGCCGTCTTAGAAAATTTTAGTAGGTAGGTACCGTATAACCCGCAACATTTTTGAAAGACCTATCCAACGACACCGCACACTATCGGTTAGACGAGAAATAAAAATACTTCCCCACGTTACGTGTAGGGGAGGTAAGTACACAAATATATTTTTCCACATTTTATTTTACCATTTTGTTGGCGTGATTAATATTAGTCATGCCAAATTACAGCTTCTACATAATATAGTACTAGAGTCTCTGAGCTAGGCTGTGGACGGACGGACGGACATGGCGTAACTATAAGGTTCTAAGTTTTACTACGGAACGCTTAAAATTACCTACCAATACTAAGGTAGGCACTAAAATTATGCGAAAGTGTGTTTGTTTGTTTGATCCGTTTTTTTGACTCAACGGTTCCACTTGAAAGGTACAGATATCTTAATTCCCGTAGACAGTTGTAAATAGGGTACCTACTTTTAACGACGAATAATTGGATAATTCCAGGGGAAAAGAACTTCTACGAATAGTGAGTTGCGAGCAATATTCAGTTTCCCATAATTTGATGTAGTCGATGCTTGTTTTGGGCTTTGTAGTATAAGTATACTTTCCTGCATTTTGCCAATCGTAACAATCGTAATCGTAATTGACGTTAACTGACGAAACAAGACACGTTAACTCACGTAAATTTACTTACCTACCTATCTGTTTTTTTGTCTAGAGCTCGGACAAGTACCAGGCAAAGTAACGTTGTTTGTACAAAACGGACGACGACGACAATTGAGTGTAACTAAAATTTGCGCTTGCAAGCTTAATATTTCATAAACGGATTATTTAATCGAAAAACTGTTTTCACAAACTCAGGTTCGTGGTTTGACTACGGAACCCTAAAAAAGTGCTTTTTAAATTCACTTTAAGGCATGGCAGGCGTGTTTTCTAAATAGTGTTTTTTTAAGGGTTCCGTAGTCAAACTAGGAACCCTTATAGTTTCGCCATGTCCGTCCGCCCGTCCGACCGTCCGTCTGTCCGCAGCCTTGCGCAGAGATTCTTAGTACTAGAAAGCTGTAATTTGGCATGAATATGCATATTAGTTACGCCAACAAAGTGGTACAATAAAACGAAATAAAAAAAAGTTGAGGTACCTCCCCTATATGTAGCGTAGGGATGAATTTTTTTCTCATCTACCCTATAGTGTGGGGTGTCGTTGGATAGGTCTTTATATTTAATAGCTTTCCGCCCGCGACTTCGTCTGCGGTGAGTCAGAATAAAATTGCCAGATAAAGTATATTCACTGCCCTTCTGATACAATTACGTCTTTTTGTAGTCGCTCGTTTAAAAATAAAACGTGTATTAAGATGATAGTTTCTGTTTATATGCATTGGTGCCATTTACTCATTTTTTTTATTAATGTTAGGTTTTTACGTAATACCACTATTTGCATTTGTTTAAAGTTGTTGTTGTGTTTGTCACATTTAATGGATGTAAATAAAAGAGAGAAATGGAGAAGAAAGTAGGAAAGACTGGGCAAGAGCATATCGGAACATGCTCAGTGTAGGATTCCGACGTCGTTACCATGAACACAAAAAACTATCTCGAAAAATGAGAATTGAATTGAGAAAGAGTTATTTGTTGTTCTTGACTTGTGGCAGCCTGCGTAGTTCAGGTGTTCAACAACCTCTAAACAACTGCCATTCTATAATGCTCTATTACGACACTATAACTAAAGTATGTGAAGTTTTATTTTATATGTCCTTATAAACAACGTTTACAGCATTTTTGTCATTAGACAATACACACATGTTTTGTTTAGCGGTTACTCTGGAAAGAGCGACATATATATAATTGTACACAATGTAGAACTTTCTAGATTATTCCAGAAAGTTATAGAACTTTCTAGATCATTCCAGCCATTTCCAGAACTTTCTAGAACATTCCAGATCGAATACATTTTAGAATTTTCTAGAACATTCTCTTTAATCAGAATCTAGGGATATATTTGAGAACTTTCCAGATAATTCTAGAAATTTTCTAGAACCATCCAGATCATTATAGATCAATGATAGTCTCACATTTTTGAAGTTAACTTTTTTCAACCCCCGTATTTTTCACACCCTTATAGTTATTGACTTGCAACCACGATAGTGCACAATGGGAGCCTTGTACCTATTGCCACATACAAACACTATGCGTCTGCGATATGTAGTTTTGGCTACAAAGTGAAATATAGGGACACACACCTCAATTTTTATATATATAAAGATTAATATTTTGGGTTTGTCCATACAGTTTTTCGATTAAGTAATCCGTTTATGAAATATTAAGCTTTAAAGCGCTAATTTTTGTTAGACTCAAGAAAATTAGTTATTAATTGTTAATTTTTATGTTTGTGGTACTTTATTGGCTTCGGAACCCTACACTGAGCATGGTCCGACATGCTCTTGCCCAGTTTTTTGAAACATGGCATTCGCGAGTTCAAATACCCGATTCTCATCTTGCACAGTCTGTCGTTTGGTGGAAGGGTAGTTGAAGATTGAATCTAGGTAGATTGGGAGAAATTGTTTGCTCAAAGCTTGTCTCAATGCTCTCATTGGGTTTGTTCTTATTAATACTAGAAGAACCTTGGCATTGCATACGGCCTGTATTTTCAATCTACTGTGTGTGTATACACACTGTACACCTACTGTTAAAGATTTTATAATAAATTAAACAATTACCCTTGAAATAGCGTACCTAATTTTTAAACTTTCCTCGAGCTTCAATGTGATGCAAAGTTTTATTTGACACTTCTAAAAAGTTAGTTTCCAAGACTTAGTTTCATTTCAAACTGTTGTCCGCGTAATAAATCTTTCATTCTATAGAATGTAAATAAAAAGTTTTGGGCTCAGGTCAGGACTGTACGGAGAATGGCTCATCAGCTCAACGTTTTCCTGCTTCAAAAATCATTTGTCTTCCGAGCCGTATGGGAGCTCGCGTTATCATGATGTAAGATGATGCGACGTTTCGGATTATTTTTTCGGAGTTCGGCTATAATTTCTGGCAAACAAACCGTGATATATCACTCAGCGGTAACCGTTCTGCGTTCCTGTAAAGGAATTGTAGCAACATGCCCCTTTTTCAAAACAAATGTAGCGACGATTTTCTTTGACACGCTGCGGGAGCGAACCACTTTCTTTCTTCACACTCAGGTTCGTATTAATAAATAAATGATTCGTCATCTGAGACGATATTATAAACGGTATTTGACTTCCCTCCGTTGAAGCGTTGCAGAGTATTCGGGCACCAATCAACACGAGCCGCCTTTTGCTCTTCGGACAATTGTGGGGAACCCAGCGGGAAACTAGCTTTCTTACACACAGTTCATTATGTAATATCGACTGAATTGCAGTAATTCCGATACTGATAACAGCCTGAATAATCTGCTCGTATGTCACATGACGGTTATCTAATATAATAGTTCGCACAGCTGCGACGTTTTCAGGCGTGACCGCTGTTCTTGGTCGACCTGCAGAAGGAACAGTGCTGAGCGACACACTACCTCGTCGGAACTCGGCATACCAGCGGTATATTGTCGTTTGACTCGGTGCTTCTACATCATAAATCGAAACAAGTTCGCTGAGACATTTATCTTGAGATAAGCCGCGACGAAAATTGTGATAAATTATGGCACGGTAAAGTTCACGCGTGAGCTCTATGTCTGTTACTAACGATGTGTCAACTTTAAACCAACATAGTTTTTGTTTTTAATTGTTTGAATGTCATTAATATTCTAAGAGGCCAGTATTCAAATTCTAGAAAGGTTTTATTGTAACACAATCCGAAATATTCTATTCCCGATCATTTCAGTGTGCCCCTCGTAATTATTAACCGGAGAGATTCAGTTGTTCCGTCAGCGCGTACAAACAACAATTTTCCTCCTTCATTAAAATACCTGCTTTAAAATTATCTCTTATGACTTTAGTCGATCAATCGACCGAAGAAGCCGTTTTCAAGAGAACACATCAGTACCAGTTGACCAGTCGTTACCCCAAAATGTAAAAGCAATCTGTCAACAGCTCTTTTTTGCTTAAAAATTTACAGAACATTAACTCTTTACTGATGAAGAGGGCCATAAAAACAACAGATAACACACAAACAATCGAATAAACACTGCAAAAAGGACCGCATGATAAAAACAAACACGACGCAATTTTCACTCAGATCACTTCAATCAAAAAGCAATCTTATTCCGTACAACATACAGTTTATTGATTTGTCGCATGTTGTGGCATGTATGTGTATGGACACTTTTTAAGAATGACTTGCTGGTAGTTATGTTGTCAGAGGGTGCTGACACGTATTGAGTACCTACCTATACTAGAATAGACTTGAGGTTCGATTTTGAGCACTTCCGAAATACGAGAAGGTACGAGCTTGGGCTATAAATGCTATTTACACTAGAAAAAGTGACATTACTTTGTACGGTATTAATGGGACAAATGTTAGTATATCTTTAATTTAAAAATGAACTACGTTTAAGGCAATATGTTCAAAGTGTAGTTTTTCTGGGCTATATCGGTTATAAATTTTAAACTCAAAACATTAATCAGATAAAATCAAATAGTTTATTGCTAGAAAAAGAGTACAAAGGTGTTACGTAAAATGTATTGATCTGTCACAATCTGCTAGTATCTAGCATGCAATATAATTAAGAGTTCTTAATACTAAATACCCCTTAATGACTAGGTACATTTAAGTTTAATGTTAAATAGATTTATTTAACATTATCTAACCTTAGTCATATAGGTTAGGTTTAAGGAAACCTATTTTTTTGATAAATTATTACCACATCCCTACAAAGGTTAAATTTAAGCTAGAACATTTTGGCATCATCTACATAAACACGATGTTTTGTTCTTAAATACGTTATGAGTGCCCCAACTTCCCATTATCAGAAAACCTTTGAATAGATAATGAATTAAAGGTAAGGGAAATAAATAACTTATCTAAAAACAGTTCTAGTAATTAACGAAACATTATTCCCAAGGCGGCCTTTAGAGCTTATTAAAATATTATTTCGTCCCTTCTACCCCGCCACAGCTCTTTGCTGTGCCTACGGTGCATTGATGTTGGGTTTGGACCAAAGCTTAGAGCGTGAGCGATATTTTTGACACAACACTAGTTACAAGTAGGTATAAACTATTTAATAAAAATAAAATAAAACTAGATAGTTATTTAGTTAGTGCTTAGTAGCTTCAAAGATGCTTGCAGTCAATCACGATTTACATAGTAATTAAAAGGCGATTTTTAAACATATCAGGTCTTTTTTCCTCCGTGTGGTTGCCGGGTTAAAATAGTAACACTCCATGTCTTCCCGTGGATGTCGTAAGAGGCGACTAAGGGAATAAGGGCTTGAAGTACTTTTAGGCGATGGGCTTGCAACCTGTCAATAATAGTACACTAGAAAACATCTCAGCCTGATTGTGCAAAATGTGGTTATAGATTTACCAACAAATCTTTTTAGAGTTCTTGGTACTTCTGTAGCTCTGCCTACCCCACTCTGGGAATGAAGGCGTGATGTTATGTATGTATGTCAGGTGTTTTTATCAGTTTGAAACGCGGCCCTACTATATGCCTATTTTTTTTTAAATTGCAAGCAAACACGTATTTAATCTTTATACATACACTATCAGATAGACTTATTTAAATGATGAAAATTAATCTGAGTAATATTTTACATTAATACTTTTTAAATTCATAGGAAGACAAGGTATATTAACGCACAAACATTAGTTACGACGCATATGACTGGTGTGGGAGCAGCAATTTTGCGATAAAAGTAAAAGTAGGAATGTTGTTTGCTGTGACAATTCAGTAACATATTGTGTCAACAATGCTCAGAAGTTCGCTATTTTATATGTAAAAAAACTATAATGCTGGTGGCTTTTATATATTTAATAATTCGAGGAAATATCACAACACGTTTTCTGTTTTTTTTTTGGTCTTTATTGAATGCCATAATTATTTTCAGTCATAATGTGTTTTAAGTCATAATTATCGCAAGTTATAACGTATTTTTTTATGAAGCTGTTACTTATTCTGGATTTTTTGTAAGATATTTAAGAAATTCAGAAAAGTTAATGGTTTACGCGATATAAAAAATTATGACTGACCAAAAAATGGCAAACAACAGGCTCTCGTTTTTTTTCTTTCATTTCGACTTTAATAGGTCTTTTAAATGCAATTTCATACGCAGCTAGTGTAAATCGCCTGTCGCCTACGCTTCCACGGCAGGCCCCCGGGACGGCCGCGAGCCGGAGGGTCCGGTCCGCGCGGAAATGAAAAATAAACACGTCCGGTCGTCGCACGGCGCCGGCTGCGGAAAATGAAGGGCCGCGACTAGCCGGGTACGTGGAGCTAAGAAGTTTAGTAGTCGGCTTTGGGATCGGCAAAGCAACAGTTCACGAAATAAAGTACCTAAGTAAATGTAATAATAATCAATTTAAATACGTATGTGGTTGCCGGGTTAGAATAGTGCCACTCCATGTCTTCCCGTGGACGTCGTATAAGAGGCGATTAAGAGAATAAAGGCTTGTAGGCGCTGGGCTTGCAACCTGTCACTAATACACTAGTAAACTTTTTGGCCTGATTGTGCTAAATGTGGTTACAGAATTATAAACAAGTCTACAGATGTTGGTATTTCTGTAGCTCTGCCTACTCCACTCTGGGAATGAAATATATAATATATCTAATGTATGTATATGTACATATACGTACGGCAGACAACCTTTACGCTACCGCCAAGAGGCAGTGTTTGCATTGTTGTGCCACGGTTTACAGATAAAACAAGTCCCCCAGGGTTGAAAAAGCATTTGTAGATTTAGGGGCGTATAATAAAAATACGACCCAAAAATACAAATTATGAACTCATCTGGGCTAAGAAGCCAGTCTTGAGATACGTCAAAGTTAACCCATAGAAAATAATATTAAAGCTTCTTGAGGCGGGCGGTTCAGTCAACATGAGTTTATACGGCCCTTAGTATTGCAGTGGTGATATTTCAAATGTCTATGGCTCCAACGATATGATATGTTTTAATATACCTAATACTAATTTGTGGTTGTATTTCAAAAAACATGACGTAACAGTTACTATTCTCCTAAAAAAACACTCGCATCAAATAATTTGATTGTTTCCTCCTGAGGCCCAAGGTCCTACCCATAGTACTTACGAACTTTGTCATTCAGACCCAGCTCCTTCGACAGTTGTGTAGTCATAGCGTACCTACCACGTTCCTACTTGGACTTACTAGAAATCCTAACTGGTAAGACCGTGATAAATAAATTTAGCAACCTAGTGTCACGTTGATACAGTAGGTAATTTTATAGCTATTTCATTAAGTACCGGCCACTAGTGTGTTTCTTAGGTAAATTAAATCAGAAAAGATCATCTAAGTACACAAGTTTGAAGAAGGAACCAATTAATTGCCTCTAAAAATGTCTCTGAGTTCGGCGGTAAGTCTCCATTTGTTAAGTAGCTCCATGGCAGTACTAGCCCAAAATTAATGTAACAGGACGGGGGAATGAGCTATTACTCGCCCGTTTAGTGTTAACACAGGCTTTCTTGTACGCGTTGATCAGTCAGCTGTTTTGATGGATGCTATCCTAAAACAATTGAGTACCTGTGGAAATTATTCTGGAAACTGTTTTATTTTGGAGTTGGAGTTTAATTAGCAGATTTATTTAAATTTGGAGTTAGGCGTACTCTTAACCAGTACAGTTTGAAAATGGAGCCTTGATTCAAGAAAATGGTTTTAATCTGCCGATTAAAGATTGGCGCAGCCATAACCGCTCGGTAGTGGACACGCACCGCCTCCCTTATTTATACAAGGGTGTTTTAGACCATGGCTTTAAATGAAGGTATCAATTCTAGTCCTCATATTGGACTCCTTTTTTTCTACTACTTTAAAAAACTCTATCTATTATTTTTTATACAAAATAAATTAATTCACAGATTTTACCAGTAAAGTTTGATCACGTATGACTTACTGTAAATTAAGTTATTTTTACAGTAGTAAAACAAAAAAGGTAGTATTTGCGGAGTAGAATCAATACCTACATCTGAGTCACCTTGTATAAGGTGAAGCGATACCATTACAGTGCTGATTGATGCGCGATGCGCTTGAGAGGTTCATTCAAAGGATACCGAGCTTGGCTGTAGCCGAGGTGCGTTCGCTAACTAGCGTTTCGTTTTGTTCTTAAACCAAACGCGTCACTAGTAGATCACGTGACTTTTTGTATGGCGTTTACTCACGTATACGTGAGAGCCCTAGCTAACTAGCGATTCGATTCGTTTTGTTTTTAAACCAATCGCGTCACTGGTAGATCACGTCATTTGAAAAGTCACGTGATCTACCAGTGATGCGATTGGTTTAAAAACGAATCGAATCGCTAGTTAACGAATGCATCTTGGCTAGGGGCTCCGGTCCGTTGACGAGCGGTTATTTCTGCGCCAACCTTTAGTACCAATTTCACCATACGATGTTAACCACTTAACCGACGATTAGAGCGTTAAAAGTGGTCAAAATGTATGATATCTCCATAAATACGGCACTGTTGCATTTTGATATAAAATGTGCAAATAATTTTAACGGTTACTATATGTTATAATATTGTCTCAGTAAAAATTAAATACTTGTTACATGTACAGCACGCAAACGAATGAAAGAGTGATGACAACGACGCCACCGGCGCTAAGCAAAAGACCTCTCTTGTTCATAAACGCACAACAGCTAAAATATGCGTCTAATTTTAATTAATGGCTTTCACTTCTGTTAAGGTTTATTTTTAGAGACTCCTATGGACTTATATGCTGTCGAGTTAATTTATAAAAATACTGGACTTATTAGAAAAAATAAGGACAATGATAAGGTAAAAGAACATTTCGTTTTTTCATTTGTGGACTAAACAGAAGCACATGGGGTTAGCTCCACGCGCTTCTTGTCAAGTCCCACAATAGCTAAAATAAGCTTAAAGCATGCTTCATCCTTATCTGTCATCAGACATTTGCATCAGACAGAAAGTGACAAACATTGACTAAAATAACTTAACTGTGCGCTTATGAATATCAGGGTAAAAGTATTGTAGTTGTATCAAGGTAATAAGACCCTTTGTAGATAAATAACTTGCGATATTGTTTACTCAATATCAGACATAATCTCGATAAGTTCTGTGTCTTAAAAAAACATCTCATTTTAAACAGATTACTGAGAACATTTCATCTCTTCGTAACCTTATCAATATCAATATTACATTACCGAAGCTCATCGATAAAAGAACATTCCATTAGTCCTAAATCGTAAAGTCAAGTAATCGCTTCAATTTGACAAGTATTGATCATCGCGATCATTCAAGCCTTATCGAGCCGTGTCTCCGCGTCAATTCCAATTAATTATTGCTAAGCAATTGATTACGAACCACAGTCGAAGTGGGATTAATTATACCGTGACACTACTTGATCTAATTATTAACGATCGTAACGATATGTTTTTGTTTGACGACTTACGCTCGAGTGATCAATTACGTTGACTAATTAGTTTTAACAGTAAGAATTATTGACAGACATATTATTTTCACAATAAACAGATCTAATTCCTTTACTAACAATGTGCTTTAAGACCAATTGTATAACATTTTCTACTTAACTGATTAGCTGTATTAGTCAACTGACTCAAAGCAGAACATTGATTCATAACAGAATTAAAAGCATATGACACATTAATGTAGTATAGTGTCTTAGTTAATTAACGACCTATAAATTATCTTTTCACCAAACTTATCCGTACACACATCAATTACACTATCCCAATATCGTCCAACCGAGCGCGAACGACTCATAAATACGTCTAATCTATCGGCACAATAGTTTGTTATAACAAGAACAACGTCTTTGTCCAACAAAAATATTGCCCAACTAGAAGCATAACGAGCCCGTTAGTTGCCAACTTGCCAACTATTTCTCCGTCATAATAGTCGAAGTTTGCGGCGTCGCGACAATCTGCCCGCGTTCGTGTGATCGCCTTTTATTCGTCATTTGTCGGGAACGGCGGTTTGGTACAAGTTTTCATTGGAACTTTTTTGGCGAGAACGACGGTCAATTTAACTGTGTTGACGTTGCTTTGAAACTGTCTTGGTAGTTTCATTGCAATGTAATAGATTTTTCAAGGGAGGGCCATTTACTAGACAACGAACGCATGTGCTTGTTGAAATGGGGTGAAGTTACAAGCAAACAGAAATAGAAACAGGCAAAACATACGCTTGAGGCGAAAAGTTCAAACAAAGACTTTTACGATAATTGAGAGGATTTCAAATAAAAACATGTAGTTTTCTCCGAATTTTGGCAACAATTCCTTCTATAATGGTAATAACAGACTTATTCAGGCGTGGTAAAAACAAAAACAATCTTGATCCAATTCCAAGTCCAGGGATTTCTTTAACGATTAAATTTGATAACATTATATTTTTCAGAGCTCCAATAAGGCTGACCAGTAACTTCTGCGCAATTGAACAGCTAACATACTGCCCAGCTGATCATTGTTGTCCACGTAAGGGTCGCAATCGGCATTGCTAGCTTCCTTTTCCTTGGAATTGAACCTCGTCTCATTGATTCGTTATTTGCAGTAAAACGTTGGAACCATTATAATATAGAGATTTTCTCTAAGCTATATTATAAGTGGTTAATGTGTACCCATCCAGAAATATATAGAGTTTCGGTGGCACAGTGGCTTAGGAGACCGCACTCAGTCAGTTAATGACGATTGAGTCGTTCCTTAGTGAAGAGGAGTTTGAAAATTAACGAGGTTATTGTATGTTAAATATCTCTGAAAAGGGAGGTTAGTTTTCTAAATTATGTACATTATCCGTTGCTCTCATGATAAAGGAAAATATCGTTAGGATACCTTCACATTCAAACTGCTTAGCGAGTAAGCGGAACACCTAATAGCATAAAAGATATGGTCGAGGGGTAAACGAAAGGACCCGTCTGCTAAAGATAAGATAAGATGGGACTTTTGTACCTTGTTGCTTTAAAACTTTTGACAGATTAGTAAAGCAGTTCAAACATGATGTTAAAGTGACAAAGTGTGCACTGTGCAGCTACTTAATAAACCCGACCGTACGTATCAAATTCTTATCATATTCTAATTCTTGGTTCACAAAAATCTTTACAAATCTGTCTAGAGTATTTATTTTTATTATTAATTCAGATGTTTTGGTTAAGACAAGCCCTGAGGCTAGGTACGTGTTGTTTAGAGAAACTCAATTTTAAATTTTCTGCAACTCATCTCAAAAACCTTGGATAAACGAGTACTTAACTTTGTTCCGTGGGACAGAATATTTATTAACATAATTCACGTTGGTAAAATGTCGTCTACATTTTTTGTTAGGAACGTTTTACCACGAATCATTAAATGTGTTATCGTTACTTACTAAAAGATAGATAGAATTATAAATTGTATGTATGTAAACACTTTATTGTACAAAAGAAAAACCAAAACAATACAACGAATAAAAATAAAAAGATGTACAAAGGCGAACTTATCCCTTTAAGGGATCTCTTCCAGCGAACCCTTGAGAGATTGAGAAAAGTGAAAGGTTGTGCATCGAGTAAACAGGTGTACAAATTTATTGGAATTGTACTTGTGTATAAAGGACCTATTTGTATGTATCGTCTAGATCTACAGTGTGTAAATGGTATACGGGCGTTTATTAAAACTGGACATAGATTAAGACTCTAGTAATGATTAACAGAAAGAATTATTTTGATTACGCTAACGTATACACCGTTATTAATTTTTGAACATACTATCGACCCGCAATGTACATCGAAGTCCATCCGTCAGGTGAACTCAGGTGTTATTTTCATTTTTAATTAATTGCTTTTTTCGTTATACATTGCGTGTTAAATTATTTTGTATGGTTATTTTTATTTTATTTAATTTTAACAAAAGCTGCATTAATGTGCTCAGTAGGGGTTGTACTAACCACAGTTAAAAGGAACGCCCGTATACCATTTACACACTGTATACGTAATTGTTACTCATGCATACACTATGTAACTATTTTTATTTTGGTATGGTTTTGGTATAAAAAGAACTTATAGATCACAACAATACCAAATCAGGTTGAGATGTGTTATCCTTAAAATTAGCACCATTTTAGATGGAATCTATATGTATAATAAAAATGAATCGCTGAATGTGTTGCTAAGCGCAAATCTCGAGAGCAGCTGAACCGATATCGCTTATTCTTTTTTTATTGTGTTTGTTACTGTCAGAAGAAGGTTCTCAAGACAGAAAAAAAACTGGAAAATCCACCGGGAAAGTCAGAAATTTGCAGCGGGGCGAAGCCGCTAGTAGCAGATAAAAAATGTGTTAGCAGTTGGGGGTAATTATTAATAGCTTTTGAAGAAGAATTGGAATGTAAACAGGAGTCGGTTTCAAACAAAATTATGAGGATAAAATAATTGGCTACACTACAAAAAACCTACCAGGTCTCATGATAACCCCAAAATAAAGAAAAGAGATACATAATATCACTGCAATGGTTAGCCTTTATTATGAAAAGAAAATACCTTTATCTCGGAAAAACGTAAGAAAAATACGTTTGGAAGAATCTTTTTCCCATTACGCATAGTGATCCCAGCAAATGAGTAATTATTTCCTCATTAGTCGGCCAGTAGAGGTAACTGTAAATAAATTGCTACTAACGCGTGCGTTCTTTTCTTGTGAAAATACGCCTCAACTTTTCTCATAAACTGCCGAGAAAACGGAGCCATGTTGTTTTACGTTAAGTGTTTCGCTTGTGTTTTTTTCCGTATATTTTACAGAGTATATTAATTTGCTATTCAATTTTACAAAACATTTAACGGGCACACAAGAATATAGCTTTATTAAACCTAATTAAAATTTATACTCAGCATAGAAAAGTATGACAAGAGAGATACTCGACAAATAGAGTAAGCACAGTTACGGCTGGTTCCAATATTCAAACTGTCTCATATTTAATGGCTTATTCCACTGTCCTGAATTCAGACGTCCTAAGTAGAAAGAAGAAACGATAAAGAAAACTTCTATTCCGCATGTCTAAATTAAGTAACTTTGCTACTTAGCACTGAATTTAGTAAGGTGGAATAAGCCCTTCAGACGCACTTAACATTTTATGCTATATTCAATCTATACGTCTATTTTTTTCTTTAGGACAGTGAGAAATGGTAATTTATCTTTAAGAGTGCGCCGAGGCAACGATACGTAATTACGAAAAAAATGCGTTCGTTTGATCGCCTGCTGCATTGTTTTTACTGAAGCTTTAGTTATGCAATTCATATGTAAGATATTTAAGGAATCACTCTATATATCATATACTTTAGAAACACGATTACTTGTACTTCCCTCGATAGAAAAAACATCCAAAGATACCTCTACATAACAAAATAAACACTTAGTACGGCGTAATTACTTCACGGAAGATCATCAGTTTTGGATTTACAACAAAACTACACGTCTTCTATATATTCTATACTTTAGATTTGAAAATGTGTTTTTATTTTACTAATATGAAGGAAATACCTAAATTCGCACGCGTTTCGTCCATTTTAGCCAGAGCCGTCACGTTTCCCCCATGTCCGCATTAGTCAGGCTTCGGCCGTCGGAGGTGGAGGCTGTGTCGCAAGTTGTTTGGTTGCGTTTATCGCGATTTTTGTGATTATTCACTTTATTTTAAATGGGGAACAAACACAACCAAGAAAGGAAGAGAAGGGGTTGGCAAAAGCAGAATGCTAAACGCTTGTGTGAAGAAATGAAGTTAGTTAAAATCGTAAACCTACTGATAGTGGAGTAGTTCTAAGAAACCTGATTTGACAGTTGTCAAAATGCCACGCTAAGGGAGGAGAAAATAAATCGGTAGCAACATAGACTGATTTTCGAGATGTATCGATTTGTATTACTAAGACTTTGTAATCGTTTAGTTGTAGTCTTGATGTTTTGGGCCAAAATTGGTTTATTTACACAAGTAATTTTAAACAACACGCGAAGTTCTTTCAATTAGTAGGAAGGTATATAAAAAATACACTTCTAAGGTGAATATTTACCAAGATATAAAAATAGTTTAGCTAAAAAAACACATTTACAGGCAAAACAAGCTTCTTAGAACGACCCGAGGTTTTTTTACTATAATTAATTATATAATATTGTTACTTCTTGGGATGGTTTCAATATTTCTAGAGCAAGACATCTCCAAAAATCTGAATACAAAGAGAATACTCCGTAAGTATACTCAGTACCTAACAACTATATTTCAACAAATGAGTAAAATTACAAAATTATTCATTTTTTTTATTTATAGGGTTAATGTTCCAGTTGTTGGCACTTCGCTACAAAGCGAAGAGTTAAGGTACCTAATGAACCGGTTAGGTATGCGTAAAAATAGTAAGAGGTGTATAGGAAAACATTTTAATAAATTTAGTATGAATTTTCACATTATCTTTATATTTTTTCAATTTACAGAGTAAATGAATTGGTTGACATCGATTATAAAATTTACCACACAATGGAATTGTAAGTCCCAAATACGAATTATTTTTATAGAATGAGGATTACAAAATTTCATCCAAAAACTAATACTGTTAATAAATAAATTATAGTTAAATCAAAACGTTCTGTTTTATTACAGGATGCCAATGGACCAAATTTCTTGTCTTTCAGTGGATGGAGAAATAGACAATGACATTGCTTACTCACACAGACAAAATAATGCCGTGAAGTAAAATCCGATATTGATTATTGTTGTTGCTTATGTCCTAATATTTTTTTCTAAAGATACCTGCGTACATTATTCATTACATTATATACATACAAACATTAAGTAGGAACTTCTAAATATGTGATTGATACAGCAGCTTTAAGTTTTTAGTTTTTTACAATTTAATTTTATACTTTATAGTGATCAGAATCAGACATTGAAGTTTTTGCGGAAATAATCATGGATAAACATTCGTACAAACTAAGATCCTTTTTTTTAAAGACGGTTAAAATACCAAAACCTTCTCCTATGTGAAACAAATACTTTTCTGAAAACCGCATTAAAAACGGTTCAGCAAACGTGAGATAATCGCGGACAAACATACATAAATACATACAGGTCAAACTGAGAACTTCCTTTTCTTTGAAGTCAGTTAAAAATAATATCTTGAAGAAAGGGTCCATGACTGGGATTTTTGCCCTACTCAGCCGTTCTTATTACTTTACATTAGGTATTGAGTTCACTTTATTTTGTGCTTAGAATATTGTCAATAAAGGTAATTAGGTTTTATTTCATTTCAATATACAGTCACATTAAATCACGGGGTTGTTGAGCCACCATAGAACTCTGTCCTAATGACAGCGTCAAGTCACGCAAAAGAAATTATTTACGTCAAAATTTACCGTCAACTTTCTATGAAAGGGTTCTCCCAGTAACCTTCGGAGAGGGAAGATGGCCGATTGGAAGATGTACGGCTTTTACTTATGATTTATTCTCTTTAGCCGAACAATTTGCCCAATAAATATTATAAATAACTTAACACTAGCTAAATACACCTTAGATGTACAAACGACATTAATTAAAAATTATCTATCTATCTGTGAGTGGGTTCTAGAGTGGCTCAACAATCTCGTGATGTGACTGTACCTCATACAAGTAATTCAATCCTACCTTACCTACCGACAGTAAACAACAAATTTAAAAAAAATATGTAGACTGAAAAAAGTTTTTAACTTCTTATAGACAATATTTTAATAAAAGTATTCGGAATCGATTATGTTTTTTTATTTTGTAAACATTGGTAGCAACCTCCGCGCCTAGTGGATCGGCGCACGGCTCGTCAGGCGCGGCGCGCGGCCGGCGCATGGCTCCAGCTCGCTCCTTGCTGGTGTGCTATACGCACACATACACAGAGTGCATAAAATACCTAAAGTTAATGAGCGCAAAAAGCTCGGTGCCCCCTTAACTATATAAAAGACACATTGAATATCAACTCTCACCGTTAGTAAATGGTAACATAATCATATATTCGTCTATGTAGCTTTTTAACGAAAATGAAAACAAAAACGCATAATTTAGTCCTCTTTCAATTCGAGTGAAAACGGTTCACGTTAAGCCTCCTTAGTCGTATTCATGAACGGAGGCTAAAGAGGCCAGCAAAATAGAAAAGTTAATTTTAATGCGCATCTCGGCCACTATCTCGTTATCCGGAACTCGATGCACATTTTGTAAAGAGATTGGCTCTCCATGTACTGAATTTGCTGTGCGGAGAAGGCTTTTGTGGAATAACTTAAGTCATATTTTAAGCAAAATCCAGGCTATAATAATCTACACTAATATTATAAATGGAAAAGATTTGTATTTTTGTATATTAGTTACGATTAAACTCAAAAACTACTGGGCCGATTTTTTTTTCATCATTTTAATGCTACATTATCACAGATTAGCATAGGGGTCATACACACTCTTAAAAACAAAAGTTGTCTCTCCTGTGGTCAATAGTTAATTAGCTTGTGTGCATATAAGTCATGTTTTTATATGATAGGTCTAAAGCAGTCCTGACGGCGCTTTTGCGGGAATGGGCTTAGCCAGAAAGTTAGGCCTTAAAAACGTTAACTTTCGGTATGTCCAGAAAGGAAAGACGGTAACCTAAATCTGTGTATGACCCATACATAGGCTATGTTTAATTGTTTTACGCGGCCGGAGTCGTGGGCAATCATAAAGGCGATAGAGTTATGGTATCGCTAACCGCATTAGTGCGTCTTACCTTTCTGATATTAGAGCATAATAATGTAAGTGTCATAATATATAACATAAAAGTGAATCACAAAATGTGTTAGTAAGCGCATAACTCAACAACGCCTGGACCAATTTTACCAAGTCTTCTTTTCAAATGTTCGTCCAACGATAGTTTTTACGGAGAGAAAAAATCGAATAATTTCCGCGAAAGCCAGAAATTTACAGCGGGGCGAAGCCGCTGGCGGGTCGCTAGTAATTTATATATGTAACTGTCGTCGTTAAATGTTTTGAAACATTAAAATATCCACTAAATCCCAAAAAAAGTTGGTTACTAGACAACTATAAACATACTTATATGCATAGAGAAAAAACATACTTTATCCAAGACTCAGGAACAAACTTGCACTTATCTCACTAACGTTTGTGCATACAGGGAATCGAACTAGAAACCGCGTCGTTTCAATGTAAGTATTTAAAAGGATTGTGAAGCGATGCTTAAATCGCGTAGCTGTCAAAAATAGTCCATACAAATTTAGCTCCGGGCAATAATGTTTCTCACCCCCTAAATCTAAACAGACTTTTTTCCGCTTTTTTTTTTCGTTTTTTTTCGTTTTTTATTTTTATTTTTTTTAAAGAAAAACGTACAGACACAGTTTTTCATAATATCTACAATATATTCAAAAACAGTAAAAATCGGACAACGTTTAAGGGAGGAAAAACGTTATATCATTTTGTAAGGATTTTTTTTGCTTGACAGTTCTCTTAGGGAATATAATATTGAAATTAATATTTTTTACTAAGTAACATTAATTCAGGAAACTAACTAAATAGATTTAAAATCTCTGTGTAATAACACGTTTTATTAATTTGTTTATTTTATTTCATTCCCATATATATGAACAGTTTTATTAGATCAAGATGGCTTCCACACTGTCCCGACAACGCTAATCCCTCTGCAGCTATTATGTTCTCATTGTGAACCGTTTTTACTTATTCCCGCTCTCGTACTGCCAGATAATTAAAATGCCTGCAAATCCTACGACAGAAGGAATCGGAAAAAGCCACGTTTTTTTGGTGCATTGTGAGCTTTAACTAGATATTGTTACGGTATTGTTCATTTTTTGTAACCGTTGAATGGTTGCATTGGAGAAAAGCCGACAGTTCTTGTAACTTAATTAAAAGAAGAGAGCAAAGAGGTCTGCGATGCCGTTTTAATTTATAATTTATAATTAGGTATTCCTTTATCTAAATTCGCTTCGTAAATGGTTAGTGTTTAGCATTATTAAAAGGAACAACACTTCAACTATGTGGCTCTCTAAGTATTTCTGCATAAATATAAAATAAGTCAATTATTTTGGGTTTAAGTAAATAGTTTTAAAAGATTAGTTACATTGGGTAATTTTATGAGTGTTTATGAATGTTGTTAAGATACGATAATAATATACAAGTGCTAAAAACTTAATGGAAAACAGATTGAACGTAAAAGAAAAGCAATTGGAAAGTTATACCAATTTTCCTGAATAAAGAGAGATTCAATCAAAGTTGGCGGAAACACAAACTAAAAGAGTTACGCTGCTCAGGTGTGTGTTACTCAAACAACCCACAGACGAGAGACAGCTGAGTAGAATAAAATTTAAAAACATCATATAGATTGCTTTATAATGACAATTAAATGGTGATGTTGGAATTTTATTACATTAATGTCACTTGGTATTACAATTAATGTTGACGAAAGAGGAAAGAAGTTAATGATTTAATTGGTTTCTGTTTCCAAGCAAGTAACAAAACTATAATAAATAATAAAAAAATGATTTATTGCCTTAAAAAACAGATATACATACACACAAACAGATAAAAAAAAAACACAAACAAGAGAAGAGGAGAAGATACAATTATCTACACAAGGACTTTATTAACAAAACAAAACATCAAGAACCTGACATACAGGTTCTTAATGTTTTGTTTTGTTAACATAAAAAAACATTAAACTATACAAACACAAAGGCAAATGGCTCGGGCTCACCGTTCAGCTGTGATTGCTCACAGCGCTGATTTTCAGCCCAACTAGAATTTACGAAAAAAATTGTTTCAATACACATTTACGCGATATAATTTCTGTGCCCATTTTAAGTTGCATTTATTTCTTTTTAATTTTACACACGAAGTTTTACAAGTACATACATACATAACATCACGCTTTCATTCCCAGAGTGGGGTAGGCAGAGCTACAGAAATACCAACAACAATTACTCATGTAATAACGCAAAGTTTTGCTTAAATTGGCTTTATTTGTATCCATTTTTAATTTAACTATCAGGGGCGTTAATGACATAGCTATGCACTTCTGTTTACGCTTAGAGAAAAGGACAGAGCTTTATAACTGCCATGGCTCTGTCTTTTACGCTCACCGTAAAAAAAACTGCATATCCCCCAGGTGGCAGTATTTATTGTTGTAAACCAGTTTCTTAATTTAATTAGTTCTTCAATGTACATTTTTCACCACGATAGAAGATGTGTGTTGGTGGTGAAGAGCATGTCTCGCCAGGGCAAAGGCTGTCAGAAGCAGGCACGGATCAAACAGGTAAATTAATCCGATGCATTTACGAGTATATAGTCAGCGCGGGGACGGAACAGTGGTGTCAAGTTTAAAACTACTAAGTGTTTTATTTTCATGACTATGTTTATGGTTGACTGCACCTTTTAGTAGAATAGAATATTACTTTATTTCATGGCACAAGGCCCATATTGACAAATACCTCGCAGACCAACATACATAACAATATTTAAGTTAAAAATAACATAGCTATTAAAACACTTTGGCGGTGTCAGCTAACCGGCGGCCACGAAGGCCCAAACATGACATCCCTCGGCCAGAATTCCTCCTTGAAAAAGTTTGACAGATTTTTGCTCAGTACTATCAAATTTAAATTAACTTACTATGCAAAATACTATGCATTGATAAACATCTTTAAAAAGTCGCATGTTTATAAATATCGCAGTTTATTGAAAAGTGCAGTTTATTACTTAGATTACCAGTTATCTTACTGTGATATTTTAATCAGCAGAAAAAAGTCGGCTTCACTGCTAGATGTAGGCCTATAAAACTTCATCTTTTCCGCTCTATTATACGTCGGTCCTACAAGTTACGTCTTGCATCTGCATGATACCACCAAGTAGTTTTTGTAAATAGGTACAACAAAAATTTAGTTTCTAAAAGAATCTTTAAAATGAAAAGCTGATCCTTAAATTTCCAAAAGTAACTGCAGAAATTTAGAGTTATTTTCTGTTCTATTGTAGAGAGACTTAATTGGCTAGGCACGGAGTAGAATGCTCGTTGTCCTTTTGTACTCGTGTGACGTGACCCGCAAGGGTTTACTCCCGTGCTGATTGGAATATGAGATATTTAATATTTTTATTCCTATCTTGCTGCAGAGAAAAATTTAGGATGTGATTCAAGTGCAATTTTGATGTGTTTATAAATTCACTTGAAGATAAATATTCAATTAACTACTTGCAATTTTTTTCTCTCTAGTTTTAACGTCATCTACCTCAAAATTTAACATAACTATTAAGATTTAAACCCCCATCTTTTCTTTCCTTCTGAAATTCCTTTAATTTCCTACGGTGCCTAATCTCCGCATTCAATCAAACTTTAATTCTAATTAATTTGAGGGTTGTCCAGAACGCCACAAAGTCCACCCCAAAAGTCCTGCCCAAAGTGAGTTGTTCCAAAGCATAAAGAAAAACAAGGGTTAGGATCGTCTCATTGGAACCCCGAACACGCGCTCGCTTTGCAAAGAAAACATCACTGGCCCTTTGATATAGGGAACGGCAATTTTTTAATGCATATCTTGAACGGAATTATTGATAAGTAAATCGGATTTGAGTAACAGATTTACCCTTTGACTTTTTACCTTGGGAGATGCTTCCTGCTTGTGCTCGTTTTTTGTTCGTATTCTATTATTATACAAGTTGATCCTTAGTTTTATTATATGAGTAGAATTGTGATACGTGCTGTTACAATTAACTTTGTCTTCATTCCACTGCGTTTTAATCCATATAACATTGTTTTATTAGATAGGCTTACTTGACATTAAAGAGTGGATCAGAGCAAAGAAATAAAGAAGATCGTTTATTTAGTGCCTATAATGATTAGAAAAAGTGCAGAACAACTTACACAACTATTTATACCTAAAGACACTAGCTTATTATAATATTTTTTACATTGATGATATTGCTTAAAGGAATCTCAATCAGAAGCCCAGGGGGTTATCCCCAGGTGAAAATAAGTACACTTTTCTTAAAGTTTAGAGAAAGCTAGTTTTTAAGCTGTTTTCTTTGTTACTACATAGAGAAAAGCGCAATTTCTTTTTACTGAAAATTGCATTAGCTCCTGAATCCTCCACAATCCGATCGGAACGTGAAAAGTTCCACGAAACTTAGGTCATTGCTCAGTAAGAAAACCTCCCCGTACAATTCTTCGTTTCGATTTCCGAATTTCTTGTCCTTCATTCATTAGCAAGTTCAATCAGAGGGCCGCAGCCTGTGGTTATTTATTACCTTACATCGGCCCACACAATTACGGGAGAAGGAAAAACTTTCTCCATTACCGGCCCTTCGGAGTTTCATACAAAAAAAGAATTGCACCGGATGTATAGGTGTAATGGATTCCGAGTTCCGATTCGATTTCGTTTCTGATACGTATTGTGATAAGTATAGCTAAACGGGTAAGCGAGGAGGAAGGATATGCTTCAGATGTAATATCGGGAGAATACTGTACACGGAACTAATTATTGTTGGATTTTATTATTAATACCTACGTACATTGATGTTTCTGATGATACTAACTTAATAATTAAAATAATTTGTTATTCAATTAGATACTCCTAGATACATAACATGCCAGCCTTTTTTGTATAATATCCCGTTGCAAATTCCAGAGCCCACTTTTCGCTATCCAGATTTACACCAGTTTTAAAATTTATGGCGAAAGCTCTTAATACCTAGACAAAGGAATCCATTCGTCAATTCATACAGGTCCAAAATCGTAACCTTTAATAAATTTCGGTTCTTGTCTTCGTATTGTCGGCGCACCTGCGAACTGAATTACGACGTACGTGCCCCCACGTGCTGTGTCCGTTACCGTATGTTGCCAGGGTACGCTGATTTGTACCGAGTTTGGGTCCTCGTGGGGCCAATGGCACTCACTGTGTTAAACTGTTAGGTACCGTTAGTTGCCAGGGTATCCTGATTTGTACTGAGAATGAGTCCCCGAGGAGACTCTGGCGTGCTCTTGGTTAAATCCGGAGACGTTTATTTGAACAAATTGTACTGGGCCCGGAGAGCGGGCTTGATATTAACGCGAACTGTTCGGGTCGCTTTATTACCGTAAGGTCTACTGAGGTAGGTAACATTTTACGCGAAACAGGACTTATGCAATGATATAAATTAAACATATAATTGACCAGTCGGTTGGCTTACGTTCATTTTTGACCACCATGCCAAATGCCAGAGTCAAATGTAATTACAATGTGTTCGTCAACCGAAGACACAGTCGCCATAATTTAGGCCGTTACGTTATTTATGTCACTTAAAAGTGCCTTTCTACATTTTTGTAATTTCGTTTCATTGTTACTCAGCGTAAACACACGTTATGTGTTTTGTTTATGGCTTTCAAACAAACGCTGCAGAATTCGAGGCACTACTTTCGCTGTCTTACTGTACAAATTATTTTATTACTTGGTAAATGTGCTAAAAAAAACAATTTCCATAATCACCGTACCGAATAACAACAGAGAACAAACAAGTTATTTCCTATGTGGATGTGTTGAGCCATTTTTAGGTAGAAACACAATTGAAAACATCTACAGTTTGCCGACGTAGAAAATAGATTAGGTTTTAAAATACGATTATACAACTAAAATACTATGATAATTTCGTGATAAATAACTATGTATAATTAACTAAGAAAACAGAATGTAGGTTATGCAAAGAAACCTTTTCTAACAAATTACAGCTAAAATTTTAGTCATTATCCAAAGCAATGTAAATGCTAAGTAATCCGAATACACGATCTAAGTAACATATTTATAATACAAGGGCTCCTGGCGCAGTAAAACGGGATATTCAGAGCGCGGGCCACCTGTACGGAAATGTTATTATCTCATTAGAGGAGCCCTTTCCGTTTCCTCAATTTGTTACGAACAAACGGAATTTTAATATCATCCCCGTAATCTAGCGCTCTATAAACATAAGAAATTTTAGGGTTAACGCTTTTAGGTTATGTTTCAGAAACGTGCTACATTCAAATTGGACTTTTTGGAATACATTCCCTAAGAAGGTTACCTTCAGTATTCTTAGACATAAATTTGTAAGAGAAACTGGTAAAATTACTGGTTTAGAGGCATTTTATCTCAGTCGTGTTGGGAACGCATTTGTGGTCTGGAGATTGTAAATGTCTCTCTGATCTCAGAACTTGTGTGCTCGTCGCTTCTTCATGTCATAAAAAAAATGCACCATGGAGATCAGAATAAGAGCAGACTCTTGAAGGAAGAGCCTGATTTTGTAATTTTTCGAGGGCAACGGTGTTGATTTTTTACCATTATGCGACCTGTTGCTCATGTAGCTACTAAGTATTCGATGACCGTGTACGGCAAACGTTAACTGAAAACTAGTTATTTGTTACACTATGCTGACCTTATAGCACACATTTCAAACACAAAAATGTACCTAGATAGGAGAGAGTTACTAGATTATGAAGTCGTATTTAAAATTGCACAGCACATTATACCTCAAACCGGGTCAGTAGATCCGTAGCATCGGAGCGTTTTCGTTCAAATATAATGGTATGAAAACTGTTCTTAATTAAACCTACAGGCCCTCAGGGCGCAAACAAACAACGTGTGATGTCGCTCCAGCGGAATGCTCGCGACCTAAATATTTATTTACATTTCATTTGGGAGAATGGAACATGTGAATAAATGCACAGCGTTTGAGAATGGAGAAAACGCGGATATGGTAGAATAAGCGGGAGAATTTTAAATCTGAATTACCGAATACCAACGGTGACCCAGACGGTTTTGACCTCTGGGATAAATGTCAGGGGCGTTTGCATCTTGGCTGGGGCCGTAGGGCCCCTGACGTTTACCAACGATCAAAACAATGGTTTAGTACAAATTAAAATGCATCAATTTACCATTTAAATCTTTGTTAGAAGGTATTGAATCCCCGAAGATTATTTCTAAAGCACCGTTAAGATATTAAGCGTATATTTTTAGACAAGAATACTGAAAGCATTTTCGTTGTCACTGTTGGAAATTTAACTAAGTGACAGCCTGACGGTCTTTCTGCTGAATATATGTACGTAAATATTTGACAACTCCTTTGTTTACGCCATTGCATGTATAAATATATATTTGTATATGTTACTTCCGTTTTAAATATAGCGCATCCAAGTGTATTTTGGTTAAGTGGCTGTTCTAGATTTTGAGATAGATGAGAGAGATTTCTCAAACTGTCATGTGCTTGCATAAAACTGCAGTGGATAATGTTTCCTCAAATATGGTATTTACAGGGTTTTACTGCCGTATAACGGTAATGAAAATATAAAAAAATCATAATTTACCACCACTTGAACTTTTCTAAATAGTTATTCATAGCTGAGATATGGGCTCCATTTTGCAAAGGCGTCAGGAGTTCTGGCTCTGGATGCGTTAATTGAATTTTCTTCTTGGATTTCCTGGGTAATATTTCACTACATTGAAACAGATACCCCCTAGCAACTGCAGATACGGTTCTAAGTGGCCAGAGAGATTTGAGATAACAATTGCAATTTAAACGTTACAGCTGATACGTAATTCTATTTCTTTGCCCTTCGAGTTAGATAATTCGATAAGATTGTTTCACGTTTCTAAATAGAATACTACCTGTATCAAATTGGAACTCGGCTTCCTATTTGAATGGTTTCTATTTAGATTTTTGATATAATATTGTTTTAAAATAAAGGCAGCGTTTTTTAAATTTAACGATTGAATTTCTGAAACAATAAGTATAATAAACTTTATTAACTTGTGTTGAAACAAGCCTTAATTTAATAGGCCTAAGGCTAAGTCCTTATTTGAGTCACCCTGTCCTGTCTCTAGGAACAAACACATTGAGTCAAACGGAAGTTATATTATAACAATTGACCATCCGTTCATCCTACATCTAATCAATATATCTCACGGTATTAAATCTTTAAGAGACTTGTCAATAATTCGTGTTCAATTTAGCCCACGCTGTTCCCGAAATCCTGGAAGACTTGAATAAACTTTTATTTCCGTGGCACGTTGTCAGCCGACTGATTTCCTTGTAACGTGGGTGTGACGGCTCGCTTGGCTACATAAATGCTGTGAGCCCATGATTCGCATGCCAAACTGGCAAATTGAGTCAAACGGGGTACAGTTGGTAACGGAACTATCACTTGAACAAAACGAAATAACACAACTTTTTATTCGTTTATACCGATCCACATTAAACAGTACGGTTTTCGTGTCTGTGTAGGTATCACTGTTTGTTATTTGTATGGATATAAAATGCGTACCTTAGGTATGGATGGAATACGTAGAACTGTTCTGTCTGGTTGTGTTGTATTTTTCACTCGCTATTCTTGTCGGCAGACCTTCAAAATGATATGAAAAATACCGTTACCATAACTTTTGGTTAGTATTCATGTTTTTGTTTAAACACGTGGATATTTTTTCATAATGTGACATCACAATGAAATCAATAAAATACTGTAACAATACTAGAATAATGTTATCATATAGTTATGAACTGCGCGCTGTTGCCCATTTTGGTCTTTTAACGCCCTAAATCAAAGAATCGTGCCGCTGCTGGCGACTCTTATGATGCGATGCACCGCAAAATTAATTATTCTAGATAGTTCTTTCTCGTGCTAGATAATGTAACTTTTATAACTGCTAGTAAATAAACTCCTGGTAGACAAACCCGTCATTGTAAAAAACCTCGTTAGTCAGCGTCCCTCTTTAAATCTATTCTATTCTAACAGTTTCCGAGGGAATAGCGATAAACGAGATATTTGACATAATGTAGACTATTAAATCACAATTTGATAGTGTCATCAAATTGTGATTTAATAGTGTCGGCTACATACAAGCCGCGGGCATCTTCTAGTGTTAACATATAAGAAGAGCATGCCAACGGAGCAACTAACCAGCTGCTGAGATGCGTTTGCTGACAAAAGAAGGCTTGTACATACATATTCTTTGGTGACCTTTAGGTTGTCTTAAAACTAAATGAAATGCTTTCCCACAGTCATTGTAATTATAGGGTTGCAAGCGACACTTTTTTGCAGAGTTCCTGCGAATGGATCTCTTAACTTTGTTATTCTAATTTGAAGTTAGCTTTCAAAATATCTAAGCAGATTGTACTTGAAATGAACATTTCCAAGCATCCTGTGTTCTAGCTGGAAATAGTGAGATTGTGACTCCTAGTAATTCCTGTCACGTCACGAGGCCGCGGGCGCTACGCGTGGAGTCACATAAACGCACTGACGTCGCGAAAATGGTGGATTACAGCAGGCTGGCTTGTCTGAAACGGAAAGTTGGTATATACAGTCGCAACACGGGAATGTGAAGCCAGTTGCTACTCTTCGACATACGAGTAAAACCAACTAAACGCGATTTGCATTCCACGTCCAAAGTACGAATCGAATGTGACTGTACGTGTGTATGCAAATACTTTGTTGTACTAAAAAAAAAACCAAAAAACCGCCTTCAAAAACACAAAAATTACTTCTTTCAAAATCGTAGGCACTTACCTAATAGGTTAGTCCAACTGATGTCGGCTTTTTAGTAAAAATATTGTGGTCGCTGACTTCAGTTGGATTAACCTATTAGGTAAAAGCCTACGATTTTGAAAGAAGTTATTTTAAGCGTTTTTGAAGGCGGTTTTTTGTGTTATTAAACATTTATTTTATTTCAAACTTTTTAGTGATCATAAGTACGCTGATCCGTACTCCCACTTATTGGTTGATATGAAACTTTAAGTTTCAAGCGCGCCGCAAGCAACGCCGCCGAAAAGTCAGGTTGTTTTTTTTTTTTTTTATTATATCTCAAAAACAGCGTATCGTGTTCAAAACAATTTTGGTTGAAAGTATTTCGTATGTTCTACTACTGTATTTTTTATTACAATGTTCTATTTAACAGTTAAAAAGCTACCCACACGGACATAATTTTTACGACTTTAGAAGCGTATATCTCGCCAACTGTTCACTTACGTAAAAAAGTCACTTAAAAACCTCTGTATCATTTTTTAAGCCCTAAACTAAAACTCAAAAAAAAATTTTCGTCCCCTAGTTACATGTATGGAGTGCCACCCCTTATATTAAGCCTGTCCAGAATTTAGGTGTACAAAATAAAACATTATTAATAAACGTTTCGCTGTAATTTGTATCACTGTGGCATCGCGAGATTGCACTACACATCGCGACGTGAGAATAATTTACGATAGTGTATGCAGTAAGCAAGTTTTTGACTGATTTATGAGGGCTACAGCGTCACTCACTATCGTGACAATTTGCAAAGTTAACCTTTATTTACGGGCTTGAATTTGTTTCACCAGAAATGTTTTAGATTCCAACAATAAACAATAGGTCGAAACCACCAAAATAAACGATACTAGAACATTTTCCACGATTAAAATCCCATGATAGATGAGATGATTTCCACCGGTTGGGTTTATCGCACCGCCGAGACTGTGTTTATTTGTTTGTAACTCGGAATGACGAGTGACGCCCGATTCGGACCCATATCCGGGAGCGCTTGACGTTTATGAGGGTCCGAAACGTACTAACACCACCGGAGGTAATTCAATATGTCTATAAAACCCAGTTTTATGTATTTTCTACTTAGGTGTTGTGATAATGCCCTGTTTCAGATTCAATTTATCAGTCACATAAATTTATTTAGCTGCAGTAGAAATCTGCCATCCTTTCATTTTGAGATATTGAACTATCATGTTTATGTACGTATTTATGATTCCAGCGCAGTGACAAAACAGTAGGCAGCTTTGTATACCTACATCAGTATGATATTAAGCTTGAGGTGTGATCAAAATAATTATATATCGAGAAGATTTGGCGTTTTAAATCATCTGATAAGATAACTGTTATAAAATGAAGCTGCCAAATACGTTGATCAAGATAATGTTTCAGTTATATAACTACATACATATGTACTCATATCCATTACGTTATAGCACGTATAGCTTCATTATTCTGTCCCTGATTTAGGCAGTTACATATCGACGGTTCTGTGACTCAACCTCGTATTTTGAAAAATGTCCAGTATAAACTGACACGCACAAAGTATGTACTCGCGTACTTAGTGAGTGTCAGTTTATACTGCACATTTTTTATATACGAGTTTGAGTCACAGAACCGTCGATATGGATGCGTACACTGAAGGTACAAACATTTCTTCCCGCAGTAAAACATTCACCTAAATTATCGCGGCCGTAATCTCATCTACGTTTAACAAACCTCGGGTTTTTCATTGTTTTTTACCGCGAAATAATTTGCAGAATGAAAGCCTTTCACCAAATCCACAGAGTGCCTATTGTGTGACAGCACAAAGACCTCTGACAGCGCGTATCTTTCAGCAATCCACTGTAGCAATTTATTATATAAATACTCCATCATTTGTGGTTTTAATAAAAGCATTGTTCTCCGTTTTGGAGCAGTTACAAATGGTGCAACTGCGGGATTGAGTGGTGAATTAACTGATTCATCCACTCGCTGATAAATAAGGGGGTTGATAAATAAATCCGGTTTTTAACCGGTTATCTGACATCCGGTTATCTAACTTGGGGTTGGGATTGTAGGCTTTGTGTTGCCTGTTGTGAGGTTAAGATTTAATATTCCTAAATGACGTGATTTATTATGCTATTAATATTGTAATGGGAAGTTAAAAATTTATGTTTAAGTATAATTGTTACACGCAAATTAGTCGTTGTTTATTGAAGAGAGGTAGAGGGTTGAGGTTATATCAAGATAAGAATGGCGTAAATTTGAAGGTAAGAAATATAGAAGACCTACCTACTTTGGAATGTAACATAAAAGGAAATGAGGTACTCTGGGATTTACAAACTGCATGAATAAATTACCGAGACGTTTTATCTGACCTGCACAGGCTGAATAATGACATGTTAATCGGGAAGATTTACATTTGCCTCATTATTTGGATGTTTCATATGCCTACTGGTTGTTGATTGGTGCAAGTTAAAAGCGGGTACACAAAGATGTGTTTAAGCCAGAATGTGTTATTTTAGTTAGGTATAGTTAAAGGTTATTTTAATAATACACAAATATCATTAAAATGATTAAACGTCGGCAACGTAATAGCGTTTTTTTCATTTCTCAGAGAAGGCTTTGATCATGGTCGCAGAATCAATACCTTAAATAAATTAACACAAAGGGTGTATAACATTTATGCAATCACTGAAAAACATACTCCCTACTCCCTCTTGAACCACATCGCGCTTTTCCCCCATACCTCTTGTCAGTGACGTACCTACGTTTTGTGTAATTCTTGAGTTTACGACTACGCAGTATTTTAATCAAACAAAGAAAATATTAAGTATAATTGCCTTATCCTAAGATTTTATCTTGTTTTATTGTGTACATTAGGTTCTAGTAAATGGCTTTAACAATTAAAAAGTTGTTCTCCTTCGTAAATACTTGTTTACATTTACCACTCTTGGCTCAGGTTGTGTTTGTAGGGTTCCGTAGTCAAACTAGGAACTTTTATAGTTTCGCCATGTCCGTCCATCCGCAGCCTAGCGCAGAGACTCTTAATACTAGAAAGCTGTAATTTAGCATGAATATGCATATTAGTCACGCCAACAAAGTCGTACAATAGAATGTTTTTTTTTTTGTGTAACGTAACGTGGGGATATTTTTTTCTCGTCTACCCTATAGTGTAAGATGTCGTGGGATAGGTCTTTCAAAAATGTTACGGGTTTGTGAATACAGTTTTTCGATTAAGTAATCCGTTTATGAAATATTCAGCTTTAAAGCGCTAATTTTTGTTAGACTCAAGTGTCCCCCCCTACAGCCAAAACTACAAATACTAAAAATCAGAAAAAATAACTTAAATGAAAGCGCATATAATGAATTTTAAAGAAATATTACTACTAAGTAGACATCATTGGTTCTTGACATACAGGCGATTACGATTAGTGTTTATACCCACTAAAATCATCTAAGACGGCACCAATTGGCTTTAAATGGAAAATTTGTAATTACTTGTTGATTTTTAGGGTTCCGTAGCCAAATGGCAAAAAACGGAACCCTTATAGATTCGTCATGTCTGTCTGTCTGTCCGTCCGTATGTCACAGTCACTTTTTCCGAAACTATAAGAACTACACTGTGGAAACTTGGTAAGTAGATGTATTCTGTGAACCGCATTAAGATTTTCACACAAAAATACAAAAAAAAAACAAATTTTGGGGGTTCCCCATACTTAGAACTGAAACTCAACATTTTTTTTTCATCAAACCCATGTGTGGGGTATCTATGGATAGGTCTTCAAAAATGATATTGAGGTTACTAACATCATTTTTTTTCTAAACTGAACAGTTTGCGCGAGAGACACTTCCAAAGTGTTGAAATGTGTGTCCTCCCCCTGTAACTTCTAAAATAAGAGAATGATAGAACTAAAAAAATATATGATGTACATTACCATGCAAACTTCCACCGAAAATTGGTTTGAACGAGATCTAGTGAGTAGTTTTTTTTTAATACGTCATAAAAATATTGATCAAAGCTACAACGAACTTTTCTATTATGTTACTTGCTGCTACGGAACCCTTCATGGGCGAGTCCGACTCGCACTTGGCCGCTTTTTTATGTTTGTAGTACTTAACGGCTTTGGAACCGTACACTGAGCATGGTCCGACTTGCTCTTGCCCGGTTTTTAATAAGTCAAATCGCTTACCGTTCGTCTCTTGACTACGCAAAACAACTCGTGATCTGGTCATAGACTGGGGAATCCCCTCTAACTATATTATTCGAAGTCACGTACAGTCAGTCCGCACCGGCTTTGTTCTGACGTTTTAATCACGTCAGAGTATACTTGACGAAGGTGGGTTGAAAATTTCGACTGGTTAACATAATTAAATTTAAACATTGTTTTGAAATCATGAAATACCGAAATATTTAAACTTTATAAATTGGTTAACTATTAAAATTCTATTCAACCCAAACATCATTAATACAAGCAACGTTGATGTATTAGTTTTAAGAAAAAAAACTTTTCCAGTATAATAACATCTACTTAAATCAAATGGTCTCGATTTTTACAACGGTTTTAACAAAAATAAATTCTCGTTGTGGTTTGCTTTGTAAGTATAAACATTACTATCTATCTCTCTCTTAATTTAAGAGTTAAGCTCTTGTTGGTGGAGCAATCGTGAACCTTTGGTCCTCTGTCAACTGCTTGACTTTTTGATATGACGTGGAGGTCACCTATTTACTTGCTCGAAGTAATTTCTCCTTTGTCTTCCTCTGTCTCTACTTCCTATCTTTCCTTCTATGCTGTTTTTAAGAGTCATGTCGTAACAGGTTTTCTATTAAAATTCAAAAGTCTATAAGTATTAAAAAGTTTGTATTGTAGTCAGACAAAATCTCTTATTTTAATCTGTTCCGTACCTATATTCATCCATATATAAAGCAAAAACGATTTTAGTCTTCGAAGACCCGTGTGGCAGTAACACAATGTTTACTGAACACTCGGTACATTTTCGTTACATTATCTAGATATTGCATTGGTATTTGTATTTATTTAAACTTAAATAATGAACAATATTTTGATTTGATGACCTACTTTCAGTACCTACCTAATTGGACAGATACCAGAAAAAGAAGAAGCCTGCAATACAATACAATAAAAACACTCTTTACTAACCACTTAAAAAAAAAATAGAACACGGAACAGTACATTTAAATAATTGACTGTTCAGTTCACAACAGGCGGTCTTTCCGATAAATAGCGATCTCTTCCAGACAACCTTGCTTTGAGAAATAGCTAAGGACACCGATTCATGGCAGGGGGTGTAAAATAATTCCTTTAGAACTCAAACTAAACAACTACAAGAAGCACTTAAAGCATCTCAATTTTGAAATATAAACTTGCAAGCTAGCTTAATAACTGTAGTGACAAATATATAAAACTACATAACTACGATAAAATACCTCTGTCCCCCTTTTTATATAATATAATTGTTTTATTATTTACGAATTTTAATACAGTGTAATTTTGCGGAATCCAAAAATATTAAGCTTTTGAACGCCATTTTTCAAACAACTTCTTTAACATGTCACTCACAGTAACTGCTGCTGCTGGTACGAAAGTATTCTCGATGTACACAAAAAATGTACACTTCAAAGTAATTTTCTTGTAAACTTTGTTTCTTTAAGTAAAGTATGTCTTAAAAATCATCAAAAACTCCAGTTGAAATATAACAGATATGTACAAGTTTACATGGAGATGGGACCATAATTTCACGCAAATATTATATACCAAAAATTAGTAACGCCTAATAAAATTTCTAACTGGAATAAGACGTGTTTACTATCCATGGTACTAAAAGTTTTCGTAATAAGCCACAGTTGGAGTCCGGTGAAACTTGGCGGGACTGCCCGAGCCGTAGAGGCGCGTCAAAACTCAATAAGTTCGCCAAGGGCGACATCTTGCGGGTTTCATGAGACTTGCCACAGTCTGCCGAGTTCGTGCTCCGATAGTATTAAACCCATGGAGGTTAAAGCCAAATATCGTCACAACTTTGAAAAAACCTCGTATTTCATATTTCGTGATGTACGATTTAAAACTTAAACATGTAAGTTTAAAATGGTATATCAGTAAATAGGAAATACGCGGTTTTTACAAAGTAGTGACGATATACCAGTATCGAAAATAAAACGTCACAATATTCTGTCCCATATTTCGCAGCTAGGAAAGTTTTGGAAATTATATGATTTTGAAACGGATTTCAAATATTATCTACAGTATAGGTAAAAAAACCATGTCAAATACAGACATAGAAGTGTTATTTTTTAATTGGGCTTCAAGCTGCACTTAATTACTTAGTTGTCTTTTTCATTTTTAATTAAAGGTAAGTACCAAAATCTTTGGCTCCTTGCTCATTTTCTCCAAATGCCAAGTATTTAAGTGATTAAGTATTTCTAAGCTACTTGAATAAGTCATTTGTAGCTACTTGATTTTTAACCAAATGCATAAAACTTAAGATTTAAAAACGTCAAAAAGTTATGTTAAAGTGAACTGATAAAGCGATGATATAAATCATTCGCAAAAGGAAATCACGTAAATCCATCTAACCGCAAGAAGGTTTAACTTGAATTGGAATCCTGAAGAATGTCTGTGGAACATGCAGGCCATTTTCAATTCGAGGATTAGTGACCAGTCCTCGGATGGAACAGAGTGCAGTAGACCATATTTCAATACTTTTTTTTTAAATACTTCATAGAATGGCTGACTTATTAATGTGAAATGAAAAGGTGTTTTTTCATGTCGTGCGCCGATGACACATTTTTACCGTAACCAATTATAAGTTTCCGCAGACTCTACTCCTGTATAACTTTTTCGGTAAGTTTATCAAAAAATGGTTCACTGTGTGCTGAAATACTTTACAATTATATTGTTAAGTATTTCAATTATCTTGTTATATTCGCTCACCAGCATTCGCTTTTCCGTTAACTAACTCCTCACCTCTGTTTAACCTGAAAAATTCGATGTAATTACATGCTCCATTTCCATTCATAATAAAACTTCGCCGCTTCGTTCAAACCGAATCGGACGAGAACGTAGTTAAAGTTGCCAACTTTTTGAATTTAGAACGGTACGTTGGCATTTTTCCGTTACAATGTTGTCAATCACTCGGCGCCAGTCCACACATTTCCTCTTCCACTTTTCTCCTTACTTTGCTGATTTGATTGAAAACTTCCTTTCGCGCACCTGAGACCCTGCAACTTGTATAGACTTCGTATAACGTGGAAATCGTTTTGCTTGTCAATTTTATAATGTAACATCGTTTTGTGATAGTTTGTCTGCTTCGTTTGTTTGGAAAATAACTACGTAATAACTGCTAGCTATCCTATAAGAAAACCTCATCCAAATCGATAAATCCGATAGACATCCAGTTACACAGCTACACAGATACACACCTTAAACCCCCTTATTGTTTATCAGGGGTAAAAAACTGTTCCTGTTCCTTAATACCAAAGAAAGCGGCTTACTGCGTAGTAATAGTGTAAGCATTTCAAAAATATAGTAACTAATAGTGTTTAAAATGCTTCGGCTACTACAGTAAGTCGCTTTCTTCGGTACGAGTATTAAGGCAAACATCTAATCGTGACATGTAGAATACGTACTTCTCTAGAAATAAACCAAAACAAACGTATTTCATTTAAGCCGCAAAACGACTAAAAACCTTTAGGGCCCCATGGTGAAGTTAAGTATGGGTTAAAATTGTTGGATTAAATTTTATCCGTCCCTTATTGGGTAGGGTAGGTAGGGCTACAATCGGTCCCGGGACGATCCAAGTTTCAGGTTAACTGCCATAAGGCTGTGTCTAACAATTGCCGGGAATTGGGTCATATGTCACGTGATACGGGTACGATTTGATTTGATTGGGCAATAATAGAGAGAGATTTGAAACTGGGATGTGCATTTTTTATGCGGGTATCAATGTAACATCAATGTTAGTGGGTTTTTTTTAATCCAAGATTAACCTTAAGCCGAGGTTTTATCTTGTAATCAGATATCAGCATTAAAAATCTGTCAAAAGCATGTCGAACCCTGCTAATGTACGGTTCCGACGCCGTAAATACTAAAACAAAAAAGGTGTTTGAAAGAAAGAAATAAAGAAAAAAAAACTTGCATCTAACACAAGTACAGAATAAAAGATTAAACGAAACAATATCTAATATATAAAATTCTCGTGTCACGGTGTACGTTATTGAACTCCTCTGAAACGGCTCGACCGATTCTTATGAAATTTGGTGTGCATATTGGGTAGGTCTGAGAATCGGCCAACATGTTTTTTTCATACCCTAAAGTGACATAAAAAAAAAATTGCAGCGGGCGAAGCCGCTGGCGGGTCGCTAGTATTTTTATAAATAAAACAGGAACCGAACCAGTGGTAGATTAAGCAAAACGGTTCCTGCTCAGCATATTACTGGTTTTTTATTTGGTACTATTTTAGATAGCAATTTAGAGTTTAATATACGGTTCCACGTACCCTAAAATTGATTATTTCATACTTTTTTTTTTGACGACACGGTGGCCTAGTTTGTAGTGACGTTCGTAAGGGCAGATATTTGTGTGATGAGCACGAGTATTTGTTCCTGAGTCTTGGATGTTTCTATCTATTTAAGTACGTAAGTTTCTATATACGTAAGTTTATCGTTGTCTAGTACCCATAATACAAGCCTAGAACTTAGTTTGGGACTAGGTCAATTTGTTTGACCTTGTCCTGTGATATTAATTTACTTAAATATGTTTATAGCTATCTGATTTTTTTAACTCTTGCTTAATAAATAGGTTTCCATTGTTGCTAAATAGGTTGACATTGTGACATTGATACTTAAATTCAATATAATACAAAACATGAGCAGTAAACTTCGCTACGTTATTTTTTCCTTATTCCCAGCAAGAGCATCATTAATGTAATTCTCCAGACGTCGCACGTCGCTCGGTTCGTAAACTTTTATAGTTTCCCGTTTAAACTTTCATGAAATAATCAAGACAGGATCTTTATGCGACAAGTTTGGAACATTTTTATGCTGATTTTTACGGTAAAAGTTGAATCTCAACGGCAACAGTGACCTTTGTCGGATTGTTTGAATTGTTTTCGAGGGAGGTACTGATCGTTATACAACAGAAAATCACGCAGGAAATGCCTAAAATAAAGCAATACTCGTACGTCAGACTGTTATAAAGAAACGTAATTATGATACTACATTAATTCGGAACTCTATTCTACTTGGTAAAACCATATTGCACTTGATATAATTTCATATTAAAATGTTCAAAAGAACGTTACATATGACAACAAAACAAACGTTAGATATTACAACGAAAACCATATTTTAATGTTTCATTAGTGTAACATTTATTTTACTCAAAATCGTTAAGTATATTTGGACTATTTTTATTTCTATTACATACATAAGATACGTTAATTATATATTATATATAAACCGGATCTTACTTAACTGTAGCTCACTTTCTGGTTTATTTAAGGTTGCTACCGCCCCATCACGTTAGTTTCACTCCGCGATTTGCGTTCATCGCTACAAGTACATACCGGTTACCTTTCTCATCTTTTTCATACCATTTTACATTATAATGATCCCACTTCATACAAATATTTAGTACTAAAGTTCGAAACTCATAATTATCAGAATTCAAAATATCACTAATCATACTCGTACACCTTGTTAATACTTATCATATACCTTGTAAATTACAAGTGTTAGGTGGCACTGTGTTCAAACATGTTCCTATTAATGACAGTAGGTATTCATAAAAATATGATAACAATTAACAGGTGAACTCGTCGATTAATTATTAACCAGCGAGCTATATAACACGACGGAGCTATATAACTACTATATCTGTGTACTTTACGCTCACCGTAAAATGATCCACATAGTCATGTTATAATTACCCCCCCTGATCTGATAAGGGTCGCAGGTAGAGTTTGCTAGGCGAACGGCTTTAGCCGGACATGACCGGCTTTTTATAGTCGTGTCCAGCTTTTGGTCAACTTTGCCCCACCGAAAAGTGCTGCACGAAAGCGCGCGAGTGACTCACAAGGACACGCATGATTCGTATCTCGCAAGAGTCACAGGCGGCGCGGAGAGGGCACAACGTGATTCAATATGTATGTTTGTATGTATGTAAACTCTTTATTTCTCAAATAAAGGATAAAGTAAAAAAAACGAAACAGAAACAAAAAAGGTATGTACAAAGGCGAACTTATCCCTTTAAGAGATCTTTTCCAGTTAAACTTTGAGCGATTGAGAGGGAAATTATAGGGCAATTAAAGAGACAGAAGATAAAGATAAAAAAAAAAAACATTCAGCATACACATGTAATAAATAGGATAAATACCAGGAACTAGAGTCAAGCCAGTACTTCCTCAGCCTAGTTTTAAGTGAAGTAACAGATTGAGATTGCCTAATATCAGTTGGCAGCCCATTCCATAAACGAACAGAATGTACGTAGAAGGATTTGGAATAATGGATTTGCTAGCAGGGAAAGCAAGGAGTAGGTTGGCACTCAAGCGTAAGCGATTCTGGGAGCCAGTAGCCAAGAAACAGAACCGTTCGAAAAGGTAAGAAGGAGATTGAGGATTCAAAAGGATGTTAAATAACAACGATAGGATTTGAACATTTCTACGCGATCTAATGGGCAACCATTTTAGCTGAGGACGGAAATCAGACACATGGTCAAATTTCTGCAAACCAATTTTTTTTTTATGTTAAGGAGAAGGCACGCGAGCACTCAGGCCACCTGATGGTAAGTGGATTCTGAGACCCTGAGACATTTGAATTCTCAAGACTATAACCCTAAGACCTCAAATGCGTTGCCAACCCTGAGGACTAAGATGGAATGCCTCTATGCTAGTAATTTCACCGGTTGTCTTATCCCCACACAGAAACATAACAATGCGAACACTACCGAATATGTACCTAATGCACACGTTCTGAAGCCTCTCCAGCTTACTAAGCAGCTCTTCAGTTGCGTCAAGGTATGTGATGTCGCCATAGTCTAGAAGAGGAAGAAGAGAGTGCGTAAGAGTAATCTTGGTGTGAAGAGGCAGGAAATTCTGCAGGCGTTTAAGGGAATGGAGGGACATAAAGAGCTTCCGACTTACCTCTGAAATATGAGCCGACCAGGAAAGCATCTGATCCATAGTGAGGCCCCAATTTTTCACAGTGGTGGAAAAGGGAATTTTAGTACCGTCAAATACCAAACTAAGTGGAAAACACAAGGTGAATGTTAGGTGGTATTTATTTCACAGTGGTATAATTCATCACGTATATTTTTTCTTCTCATAGGATACTTTTTAGAAAAAATATGCTACAAAGATTCAATTTAATACGGTAAAAGAACATTCCCAGTTAGAAGTAAAAGATGGAACAATAGCTCGTTACAAAGCAAATTTTAATTTTTATATCCGACCGCAGTTTGTAAACACTCGTTACCTAAATTGTGTTTGTTTTATTCTGGTCTGGAGCGGAGTCTCTTTCGTTCCGTTATTTCGCTCGGGTCACGGTACACCTCCGCATCTGCAGTTCCTTCTTCCAGCTTGTAATTTGTTTCCGCTAGTTTAGCACGGATGTAAGCAAACAATTCCAGGAGTTTCATTTATCTACCTTAGTTATCTAGTTTCCCTGAAAATGTGTCAGCTAATAAGACAGAAAATGTATCCTTAAATTTAACACCGAAGTCAAGTAACTTTGATAATCATAACCTATTTATGCACCAGGCGACAGTAAATGAAGCGTCGAGGCAGGAAGCCTATTGTTCACCTTTTCGAAACTTCAACACTTACCAAAAACTTGAGAGCGACTATTAAACTTTCCGCGGAGTCGTGTCCCGGTAAACTTTTTAATAAATTCATCCATCCAAACCCGACGACATTACGTACAGGCTTCGACCGACAAAGGAGACGCCATTTGAAAGCCATTCCTTCATCTATCAGAGTGACACGCAATCAAACAATACAATAAAACTTCTCTGCCGAAAAATACTTCAATATAATTCTCCATTTAAATTCAGGGAGGGCGGGGAGGTTGTGACGAGTTCGCGCTAACAAAGGTTCCGCCTTGGAGGTAATAACCGTTGAGGTGCTTACGGCGTTGTACGTTTGTAAAAATGGTTGGAATAACGGAAGGAAACAGGAGCATCGGGAAGTTTCCAAGTAGCATTTGTTTCGCCTTAATCTCGTTGAAGGAAAAAGTTCGTCAACAATTGCTTGGTAGGGATTAGTTATGCAGAAAGTGTATCGGAAATATCCTGGCGAAGCTACGTGTTTTGAAAATTTGGATGGAAGAGTAGGATTGCGCCGGCTGGCAGGGAAGCTTGTGAAAGTGTACGTGCGTGAAACTTAGCGATTTTCCTTAAGCATACGAGTTTCAGCTATTGCCAAACCTTAGGTCTAAAATTCAACATGGAGTCAAGATATCGCAAATTAATTTGCGACGGTTTTAACTTGACAGCGAAGGTGGCTATAGTGTAAAAAAGCTTAGGCAATGTAAACAAGAGGCTCTGAACATAATTTTACTACACAAGCCTTATTTTGCATTTTTTAATTCTTATACTGAATAAACTACTACGACAGCTGTCTGCATCATTCATTTTTTTCCAACGTCAGAAAATACTTTCGCGTATATTGGTGTTTTCACGCGTGCGATCGACGTCAGGACACAGACTAGACCTCCAACCAAACTTTACCCATATTACTACGTGTTTATAAAGTTGCTTTTCCCGTAAACGCAATAAGTGCACGAATCAGAGGTAAGTGAAATACGTCACAGGGTAGACGTGGGGCGCAGATGTGTGTTATCGTTATCGTTACACTTCGGAACTCGTAACGGTTATTGAACTCATCATGGCCGTCGTTACGCTGATCGCCTCTATGACTTATTCCGCTTTTAGCTGAGAACACTTAGCGAGGTTCAAGTACAGTCGGCCAAATAAATAGTCTTTCAATTTTGAGACCGAAATGAAAGGGTGTATTTTTTAGAGCGAATTTTTAGACGTCCCAAGCTCATTAAAAGAAAAGCGAATAAAATGAACACTACAGTTATTTTTTTACACATTGAACACACTAAAATACATTCAGGCATTTCATTTTTCACATTGTTTAAATACAAAAAAAGTCCAAAAAAATATACAAAAATTCAGGTTTCATAATGCACCAAGTCTGTGAGCATTGTCCCACTTGCGGTTTACTTCAAACAATTTAGCATAACTGCATGTCTAAGAAACGTATTTATAAGTTTTACACATCATTAGAAACTAGAATAAAAGACGCATTTCACAGTGTTTCGTTTATTAGAAATGCATTTTGATATGATAATATATTGGCTAATGTAATCTTGTCCCACGCTTAGCAACTAAAATCATAACGCTCAAACACCCGCGAATAATTCTTTACTCGACAGTTGTACCGTCATGTTTGTGTTACTTTAGGTAAGTACGTTAGTTGTGCTTCGGTTGTCAAGCGGAGTGGACGCGTTACAACGGATTATTAAGCGTCTGGAGAGGTAAGTCTTTTACGGGACGTAGTTTGGTTCACTTTAACGTCATTTCCGTGGGATACTATTTGAGGGACAAAAAAAATTGATTCGAGTTTATCTTTTGACACTTAAAATCATATCTTGTTATTGTTTCTAGTTAAAGTCTGTACATTCATAGCATGATTGGTTTAGCAGTAATCGTCAAAATACTCGACTGTCATAATTTCGCTGGCGTCATTTCCATGGTGATTTTACCCACCGAAATGACGCAGTGACAGCGAAATGAAGAACATAGTTTTATTTGGGGTAAAAAGTACAGAAAATATTGAATAAATGCAACTTTAACACGTTTAAAATGTGTTATTACTAAGACAAAAACAAATTGCGATAAAATTACTCATTATGAATACTAAGTATACGTAACTTTTTCAAGAGGGTCCAATATTCAATACCTGAACAAACTGTGGTAAGCTAATAAAAGCCGTTTAAATTATGTGTAATTTGTTAGCATACAATTATATTAAATAATCTACACATATACAATTAACGAACTCACAAAGCTTAATAATCACTTTTTTTATTTTCAAGGTAAAACATGAACAATGGCCAAAATAAAATAAGATAAAAAAGAGCACTTAGAGAAAAATAAACTCGTTGAAAGAATAAGGAGAAATAAAATAAAAAGTGATCCTGTTCAATATGAGTTATTAAAAAAGAAAGATAGAGAAAGATATTATGACTGTAAACAAATAAAAAAAAGATAGTCTCAATATCACAAGTTACTTGTTTTAATAGATAATGCCCAATGAATATACTTTGTTTTATTAATACGTGCCCCAGTAGATATCGAATTAATATGATTTTTACACTAGTAATTAATGATTCGTCATTTCGGTGCTGCCCACGTCATTTCGGTGGTACATTTTTTTTCAAAATATATTTACTGCTAAATTATTAGCTTCTGTGAAGTGCCCTAAAATGTTGCTAAAATTAACTGAATTGACAAACGCATCTTCTTGACCTCATTGGTTAATCACATGCAAACGAAATTCAACTATATGTTGGCACACCATATATTTTATCAACTGTACATAGGTATTTATGTGATAGGTGCAGGTAGTATTGTAGTTCAGTAATTTTGTACCGTTTGATAAAAAAAATAAACAAGTAATAAATTCAAATCTGCATTAAAATAGCTTAAAATAAAATGGTAAATGTTGTGGTATGTCTCATTGTTGTGATACACATCGCCAATACAAGGTCTTCGATAGCGCAAACTTGTTTAATGGTTTACCACCATTATTGATAAAACTTAAGGGACGTTTCGCACCAAGTCGATTCGAATCATCTCAAATACTATGGTCGAAATTTTTGTGTATGGCGATTACAGTCCAAAATCTCGTATGTATTGATTGAGTAACCGATAATACTTATACATTAAAACTAATTTAGTATCATGTAGTACCTACTACGACGGCTATTTTGAATTCAGAGAGAGTTAATACTCGTATGTTGACAATACAATAGCCTTGTTGGTAGTGACCCAGCCTTCGAAGCTAGCGGTCCCGGGCTCAAACCCGGTAAGGGCAGATATTTGTGTGACGAGCGCGAATATTTTGTTCCTGAGTCTTAAATGTTTTGTTTAATTTCTCTATATCTAAGTATAGTACCCATCGTACGAGCCTTGAGCTTAGTTTGTGACTAGGTCAATTTGCGTGAGATTGTTTTGTGTTATTTACTAGCTGTTGCTCGCGAGTCCATCCGCGTACAGAAATAAAACATAGCCAATGTTATTCTGGAATAATGTAGCATTCAAATGGTAAAAGAATTTTAGACATCAGTCCGGATTTTTTTGAGTTTATTTATTACATACATACACACATACAAATCTTTCCTCTTTAAAGTGATATTAGGATTAGTAAGTACGAGAATAGATTTTATGTTATCTGATTAAAAACCCTTGTTCTGACACTTTTAAAATTGTTTCTAGTATATGACCGTATCTATATGTGAAACTACACTGAATAATAGGATTACTTACCTTTGTCCTATATGCCCGTATGTTGGACTAAGGTGAAACGAAACGACGCTAAATAGGACTAGGTACCTAAAATCTATATGACTGAACTATCGATTTACACGTTACTACAGATACGCACAAAAATCTCAAAATAAAATTTAAAGATAAAAATAAATAAATCGCCGTTAATTTGTAAACTAATTAACATTATAAAATTCCACCCCTACTTTAATTATACCCAGAGATCCAAGCGGAAAAGCTGGCGGATGCTCGCATCTACGAACCTAACATATTTCAGTGAGCGCATTAATGAATGTAATAAAAGCATTTCTGCGGAATGAGATAAATTCGTGCGAAAGAGCTGTGCAGTGATTTTGTACGACAATCATAACTTGAACTCTGATATGGTTGCTACTTAGCCTCGTTAAGTACCTACGACTTTGGTTAAGCTGATTGGTATAACTAAAACCGAAACATGCACCAATGTGGCCTTTATTCGCACCTCTACGTCAAGTTTCGCTCGACATTGCCTTTGCGCGTCGAACTTGCCTGTAAATTTAAATAAACGAGGTTAGAAAACGTTGGAGTACCTACTAATTATTTTAATGTAGATATGCATAACTATACATAGCTTCTAAGTCATCATCATCATTATTATTCAACCGCGATGAGTTTCCACTTAGAATAGCTGCCAGTTCATATAAACTTTGACGTATTTATATGACAAAACTGTCACCGCCAAGACTATTCTAAACGCGGTTTGATAATACTCCCGACCGGTATCGGCCACGGCGACTGGTTCTCCGATTGTGTGCTCGCATGTGGCTAGCATACCCTATCTTGTAGCTTCATAGTATTGGTATTAATACAACCTAAAACTACGAATAAAAAACCATAAACTCTAATTCAATGCAGAACTAGACCTGGACTTTTATCCGTGGTAGGACCTTGTGTAGAGCCCATTCGGATCGCTACAACCATCCTATCCTTTAAGCTGCCACCAAGCAAAAGTGTTCGCATTGCTGTGTTCCAATGTTGGGATAAAATAACCGGTGATTTTACTATAGATTCCACCTTAGTCCTAGAGGTTGGAAAGCGGTCTTAAGAATGCAACTGCTTAAAAGTCTCAAGTCTCACAACATCAGGTGGCTTGTAAGTATGCCCGTTGACCTTCTCCATGACATTAAAAACTAGGTAGACATTATACCAACTTAGGTACCTACAACTACTAACTAACAAACAACCTATAACTACGAATAAAACAAGTTAAAATTAAATAAAAAGAAGAACTTTTTATTCTTCCACTGGCAACACACGCGAGGCAGAGTTTTAGTTCATTACAAATTTATTAGAACAACTTCCCCATTACATTTGCGGCTACTTACTAGACTTGAGGACGCTACTTTGTCTGCAAACTAAAGTTTTCATAACTTACTAGCCACTAGGCTTCCCAGAGGCTCTGACAACTACTAGTTTATGAACGCAGAATGTCAGCAAAGGGAAAGGGAACAAGTTGCCATGTCTAAAAACTTGTAGTGTATAATTTTATTTTTCACATAGTGTTAGAGAACATTCTTGAGAAATTATCATTATTAATTTCATGTACGTTTAGTAAGAATTAACCTGGCATTGCTTGGTGTATCTTTTCGTCTCGAAAAAAGTTTCACTTCTGCAAAGTTATATAAATTAACTTTAGATTGAGCTTCAGCCTAAAAATATATGTGAATATGTGTAGTGTGGAACTACTTCCGGCAGCTGTATTTCCAAGAGCATACAATGTGAATTATTGCTACGGTGAATAGGCTGCTACTGGGTGAGCTCGCTGCCAATGGGTGAAATCTTCGTCCTCTAAGGGCAAGAGTTAGTCAAGCAAGCAAGCCCATTATCAATAACAAAAAAATAATGTTTTTTGCTTAAATTTTTAAGGGTTAAATCCAGCAGGAACTCATTTCTACTCGGTAAAACCATATTGCTTTTGAAATGTTGTCGTATTGTTTCTAGCTGGGCCGCCATTACTGTTACGTAAATAAAAGCTGTCATAATGTTGAAAATTTGATATTATGTCAACAGTCGTATGTTTTATATTTTTCAGTAGTGTATTAATCTCAAGGCAACAATGAACGTATGGGAATAATTTTATTTAACTATCAATAAACTTTACCCTCAACGAGCGAACGTAAAGCGAGCCTGGTCGATAATGAAACTTTAACATTTCACCGGATTATTGTTTTAAAGCTCTCGAGTAACGAAAAGTTGAGGTATCCGAAAAAGCCTCGCTGAGTCGGGTAGGCAGCCAAATTTCAGGCTTAGGAATCCTCCTGGGGCTCCTGTTATTCTCTCCCCTCAAAATAAGGGTAGTTTGCGGAGCGGAAATGGAAAATTGAGAATTTACCCCATAAATACGGCGAGTCTCCGAATAATACGAATAAAAATAATGCGATATTGCATTGTTGCTGCCTTTCTGGAAAACAACGCTGTTGCTTTATCGGGATGAATTTGTTGTAATTGTGTTTTTTTATTTTTTATTTTTTTTTATTGAGGGTACCAACAAGTGATACATTGTAGCAAACATCTTAAATAGTCTATAGTTGTAACATAAATACGTATAAAGCTCACTTAATTATAGGTATCCACAGCATGCAAAATTACACAATATTCATTTGTAAATAGATACGTACATTCCATTCCCTAAAACTAAATTACAAATACATACGTGCTAACGTTTCAAACTGTTTACATTGCGCACAGTTAATCCAACATTGGCACCATACAAAAAAAGAAATAATGGTCACTATTGAAATATACATTTTGTCATTTAGTGTCACTGTTGGATTAAACGCGTGAATTTTGTTGTCTTCAGTAAGACAGTTAGTAAATATTCTGGTTAGTAAATAGTTCTGGTTAGTAAATATTCACCGGGTATTATTACCCAATTTACCCAGTGCGCCACAGAAGGTTGTTTATTAAACATTACATTCTTACCTTAATGAATAAATAAATAAATATATATAGGTATCTACCTCGGTATATTAGATGTTTACCCGCCGCCCATCTCTTCTGCGAGGAAATAAAAACAAATTACTTACGAATTTAGCATGAAATAGGCTAAGAATATTTTTAATAAACGAACTGTATTAAAAGTGAGGTTTTCTGAACTGAAAACAGACCAAAAAAGTTCATATTTCCGAGCATTGTTGAGAAAAGGTATTATTTTATCTAAAATGCAAGTTTATTTTATATGAGTGAGTTAATTATGTTTATAGTAAAGTAGGTGCACTGGGAATTTAGGTGGATTGATTTTTAGTTAAAATTCCATGTTTACATAATAAATTATCAAGTCAATGCCTAAAATATTACCAGCAGGCTGCGGTATGGCCGAAATATCTTCGGTTGAGTGTGATTCCTTGATCAAAAAGCAACTTGTATTATTATTGGAATACCAAAACCCGCTATATCGTCGGTCAGGTTAGTTTAGACTTGTAAATACATAACAAACAGCTGTGATGGTAAATACCTTTATTAGCAAATTAAAATTATATAATATGCCGCCCACATCCAGCGGTTTCCTTAAACCCAGCGAATTCCTTGAATAATAACAGCATTTTTTATGGCATGGAGAAGGCAAAAGAGCACAGTGATGGTAAGTTTTCATACTCAAGATCTTAAGACTGCAATCCTAAGATCCGAAGATCCTATGCTCCACTTCTTGGCTTTCTAGAGCCACATACTAGTCCGAGCTCGTTAAACGCCTAATATGGCGGCGCGTAACACTTTTTAGGGTTCCGTAGCCAAATGGCAAAAAACGGAACCCTTATAGATTCGTCATGTCTGTCCGTCTGTCCGTCCGTATGTCACAGCCACTTTATTCCGTAACTATAAGAGCTATACTGTGGAAACTTGGTAAGTAGATGTATTCGGTGAACCGCATTAAGATTTTCATACAAAAATAGAAAAAAAACAATAAATTTTTGGAGTTCCCCATACTTAGAACTGAAACTCAAAAATTTTTTTTTCATCAAACTCATACGTGTGGGGTATCTATGGATAGGTATTCAAAAATGATATTGAGGTTTCTATTATAATTTTTTTCTAAACTGAATAGTTTGCGCGAGAGACGCTTCCAAAGTGGAAAAATGTGTGTCCCCCCCCCCGTAACTTCTAAAATAAGGGAATGATAAATGTAAAAATAATATATGATGTGCATTACCATGCAAACTTCCACCGAAAATTGGTTTGAACGAGATCTAGTAAGTAGTTTTTTTTTAATACGTCATAAAAACATTGATCAAAGCTACAACGAACTTTTATATTATGTTACTTGCTGCTACGGAACCCTTCATGGGCGAGTCCGACTCGCACTTGGCCGCTTTTTTTCGTATAGAAACGAATAGAGTAGGTTAAAGGATATGGTGGTAGCGGTCTGCACGGACCCTGGATTACCTACCATCACTAAAAGAAGAGACTAACATAATAAAAAAGTAAATTAATGAAACGTAAAAAAATGACGATGTATGAATAAAAGATGGAGACAAGATGACCTATTTCTTTGTCCAATCCTACACCCCATATAGGTATACCCTAAACCGAGATCCGTGCCCATAAACTTAATCTGCAGAGAGTACCATTCTTAGTCGCTTCCTTGCAAAGAACAGAAAATTTGTTTTTTAGAAGTTGACTATTATACTTAATACTTATTTCATCTCATGAGATTGTTTGCAGTATTGAATTATATTATAATTAGACATAAAAAAGCGGCCAAGTGCGAGTCGGACTCGCCCATGAAGGGTTCCGTAGCAGCAAGTAACATAATATAAAAGTTCGTTGTAGCTTTGATGAATGTTTTTATGACGTATTAAAAAAAACTACTTACTATATCTCGTTCAAACCAATTTTCGGTGGAAGTTTGCATGGTAATGTACATCATATATTTTTTTTAGTTCTATCATTCTCTTATTTTAGAAGTTACAGGGGGGGGGACACGCATTTCAACACTTTGGAAGTGTCTCTCGCGCAAACTGTTTAGTTTAGAAAAAAAATGATGTTAGTAACCTCAATATCATTTTTGAAGACCTATCCATAAATACCCAACACGTATGGGTTTGATAAAAAAAAAAATGAGTTTCAGTTCTAAGTATGGGGAACCCCCAAAATTTATGGTTTTTTTTTCTATTTTTGAAGTTTCTACAGTGTAGTTCTTATAGTTTCGGAAAAAAGTGACTGTGACATACGGACGGACAGACAGACAGACATGACGAATCTATAAGGGTTCCGTTTTTTGCCATTTGGCTACGGAACCCTAAAAACACGATAATGGAATCTTTTATTCCATAACATAATAACTTTATCACAGCTTTATTAGAAGTGTTGAAAATTCAAGTAGGTATCTAATAACATTGGTTGCTAATTGCTGGTTGCTGATCATATATGTATATTGAAAAATGGTGAAAGAAAGCTAAACAATATTTTGAAATACCTATTGAATGATACCCCACTTGCCATACTTGGTCGACTGTTATTTTTTACCTTTTCACGATATGGCGTCTGTTTGCGGCCATATTGACTTTTGATTACTGTCATATCTTCAGTAACACTCAACAGATTAGGATAAATCGATTGTCGTAATAATTACCAAAAACTGACTACGCGTTTAGTTTTTAGAGCGCCACAAAGGAACAAACATACATATATAGGCTGTGAAACACATTACCCTCCTTTGCGTCGCACAGTCGGGTAAAAATAATATTTGTCTGACTATCATACGACTAGATATTTCGCAATAATAACACAGTTTCCTTCCGCAGACATATCGTGTCCCGCGGGAGACGTCGCAATTAGCCTGACTCGGAGATGGAATAGAAAAGCCGATTATCTGATGTAGTCATCGATTCGCTCTTTGTTTCTCCGACAACCCTGTACCTCTTCTGTGTTAGATGATAAAATAATTACAGATGTGTGACATTGGTATATATTTCTTTACGAGCCCGCATCACCATATTTGTAGTAAGTAGTAGCTATATTCAAATTTATAGCTATTATATTACATTGTGTTTAAAATAGAACTAAACATATTTTTCTAAAATTTATAGGTAAAATTCTGGCTGCTATCTGACTTGATGAAATTTATATATGATAAATTATACAATGTTAAACCTAGGAGTACTCGTACCATTGTAATGATAATTTACACCGGCATTATCTTCTTTGTTTGGACTGGCTGAAATCGTATAACTTCTTAGAAAATCGTGGTTTTAATTCACTAGAACATCACAAATAACATCTAACCAGGACAAACTAAATACTCAATAATTAAATGTCACATGTCCTAACTAACCGACTTTGATTTGTTAACTGTTTGGTCTGTTGATTGACTGGTAGAAAATGCCTTAACCCTTCGTATGACTAGTGCAGTATCCGTCCCGACGCTGTAGAGTGCCAAGTACCGAATCTGTCCAGAAGGGATTTAATCTGGTTATTTAAATTTGTACTATACTTCGTTTAAGATAGGGTCCTAATTAGCTTGTAGAAAAAAAAACAATCTTTCATAGTTAATATTGAAACGTGCAACCAATTGAGAGCCAGGAGCGTTTAAACTGTCACGTGACCCGTAGCCATAATTATATTCTATAGCCCGGCATACGGCGGGTACAAGTGTGCAAGCCCGTCAGGTATACGAAAAATTAACTCACTAATGGCCGAACCCTATATTCGAACCGCGGATAGATAAGGCTTCCTTCGGGTTGAAATTTGACATTTGCCCATACAAAATGTGTCAAATATTTAATCCGAAGTAAGGCTATCTGTCCGCGGTTTGAATATAGGGTTCGGCCGTAAGACCCTTAAGTTAAAAATAAATCACTTTGAACATCAACGTAAGGTGGATTTTTTATGTGCTATTGTATCAATTCCCTACATACGGGTGGTAGGACGTAATGATTCGATTACGTCCCATAATCTTACCTTATCATCATTATCATCAAAACGGTGTCCCCTTTACAGAAACTCATTTTATGGAATTTTCATTTCATAGAAAGTTAATTTCTGCTGAAACCTTAAGGTTTTCAGATTATCTTAAGCATTGGTTACGTAGATTAGGTTAGGTTAGACCTGTGACCACCAAAAATTTATCTGAAAACGGCAAAGTTTAACAGCAGAAATTAGCTTTCTATGAAATAAAATATCTACGAAGTGATAAATTCTATGAAATGAGTTTCTGTAAAACAGTGTACAACCCATAAAACAGCAGTTTATTCACTGTCTTGTCTCGGTGTGTATACTTCGACTACCGTTTAAATGACTAACATTTACCCCTCAGCCTTGTTACCATTTTTGCAGTCACGAGATTAGGTACATTTACTACCGGTAGCGTGTGAGCTTTTCTTCATGTCACATAAGAAAAATCATTTATTAATAGAGCTCCGTGTCTCCGTCCCTTTATTCTATCTACGGCTCATATCAGTATTGTTATTCCTTCGGAAGTTTAGGAAGACGCATTTTTGATGCCGGCGACTAGGCAAGTGCACTCGGGAGCAAGTAAGCGGCTTACGGGAATGGACTTGTAAATGATCCCCGTTGGAATACCCTCGTGTGCTTGTCATTTCAATTAGTTAAACGTTTGGATAAAAGAAACCATATTAGTTCTTTCGATAATGGTCGCGGGAAACAGATTACGGTGGAGATCTTTCGGGAAGTCTTATGCTTAACAGTGGACGTGTCTCGGCCGCCATGATCATGGTGATCATGATGATCATGATGATTACTAGAACTTATTAGACTAAAGAATCGGCCAAGTGCGAGTCGGTTTCGCGCACGAAGGGTTCCGTACTATCTATCTATCTAGTATCTATGCAACATTAGACACCCTTGATAGATAACCTTTATAGATTAACCTTGATAGATAACCTTTTTTATCAGTTTCACCTGTCCCGGTGTCTGTCTGTAACCAGGAGGGTGGGGTGTATTAAAATCGAGAAATAAATGGCAAAAACGTCACGTTTGTTGTATGGGAGCCCCCATATTTTTTTTTTAATTATTTATTTTGAAGTTAATATACAAATAAATATTCTGTCAACATTTTTAGCGAATACAATCCCGTTGTTAAAATCGAGCAAAAAACGGCAAAAAAAAAATCAGGTTTGCTGTATGGGAGCCCCCCTTAAATATTTATTTTATTCTGTTTTCAGTATTTGTTGTTATAGCGGCAACAGAAATACATAATCTGTGAAAATTTCAACTGTAGCTATCACGGTTCATGAGATACAGCCTGGTGACAGACAATGAGTTTTAGTAATTTAGGGCCCCGTTTTTACCCTTTGCGTACGGAACCCTAAAAATTGACTAAATGCCAGGTATCTGCAACAACTGAACTCGGCCGGGTCACGAGAACTGTTCCGTATGAATCTACATAGAGCGCTGGCCAATGCAAGCGACGATGTCGCGTGACGTCGCGGTCACTTGCATCGTCCATATCCTGCGACAACGAAACTGTACATTTAAATTTCACTTTTTGACATGTTTAGCTAATTATTAATTAACCTAATTAATTAATATTTTTTTTAATATGTATATTATTAATGACTTGAAAAGAATTAAAAGAAATATTTAATACAATATTCACAAATTGGTCCTTAAGGTCAGGGAGGGAGGTAGTATTTTGAGAGTCAAAAGACCGCATCAGGAATACAGTACGTACTAAGCTCTAAAACGAAAATAATTGATGTACCCCAAGCATCCGGCAAGCTCCAATGGGAATGGGTTGTGGGCTAAAATGTGTACCATATGGGTCCCACGCGATATAATTCGGCATAGCGGTGCACCATGGCGATATTGGCGAGATAAGCTTGATATGCCTTCAATCAAGCCTAAGATAGGGATACGTGGAAGAAAGGGACCTTTCCCTAGCAGTGGGACTACATTATAGCCTGTTAAATAATAATAATAATCTATTTGACAACACGTTGGCCTAGTTGGGAGTGACCCTGCCTCCGAAGCTGGCGGTCTCGGGTTCAAATCCCGATAAAGGCAGATATTTGTGTGATGAGCTCGAGTATTAGTTCCTGAGTCTTGGATGTTTCCTTTATATTTAAATATTTCTTTCTCTATCTAAGTATGTTTATCGTTGTCTAGTACCCATAGTAAAAGCCTAGAGCTTAGTTTGGGACTAGATCAATTTGTGTGACATTGTACCGTGACATTTATTTATTATATTTAATACTATTCTTAGTTTACCTAGATGATAATGTATTTAATAATTAAGATGAATTGATTCCTAAAAAAGCGCGTTCAAGACCATTATGAAAAATGCAAAAAATACTATAGTGCAAAATGTGGTTACAGAATTATAAACAATTCTTTTTAGAGTTGTTGGTATTTCTGTAGCTCTGCCTACCCCACTCTGTGAATAATGGCGTGATGTTATGTATGTATGTACTATAGTGAGTGTTACAAAGCATTTCTAAAGAAAAGATTTCGAAATTTCCGTGAGAGTTCTTGAGAAATGTGACTCTTGTAAACTTCTACGAACATTTCGCATTAATCCCGAAATACGGAGCAAGTTTTAAGAATACAGTTGTTACGTGATAAAATGGACCTGCCCTAGTTTCGGAGTTTTAATGCAGACGCATTAAGCTTTTTGCTGGATTTCGGCTGAGTGCTAAAACGGGGCAGAAAGATGAAATGACTTTAACTATAGCTGAATAGATCGGATAACTGAGAATAATCAAAATTTAGGCAATATTGATTAATGTTTTTCTTGTATATAAATCATTAGCTATTATTTCTACGATTAGTTTTTTAATGTAATTATGTACTGAATAAAGAATTATGAATTATTATTATTATTATTTCTCTCGACTCCATCCGTGTAGAAGTCGGCTATCGCTATTACTTCAGGAACCATCCAATTTTTCGGGATAAAATGGAACCTTTGTCCTTTCCCGGGATTCACACTATCTCCATACCAAATTACATGCAGTTCAGCGGTTTATCCGTAAAAGCGTAATAAACAGACAGACAGAGTTTTTTCACATTTATAATATTAGTATCGATTTCCTTTTATTTTGATGTAATATTAATGTATGGTGAGTGATATTTACCTGTGAATCTTAACATATTACATTATTGATTATTTACAAGAATAAACTTGATGTTTTTTATTTGTTTATTTTTAAAAGAATTAATTTATTAATTATTATACGGATTTGACACGTACGCACCTGAGAATACCATTACTGATCCATGAAATATATTTTCCAACCCACGAGTTACACGTAAAACCTTAAAAAAGGGTCCTCAAAATGATATTAATAAAAACAATATTGTGTGCTCAAATCCGTTTGAGGAGACGCGTTGAATGTCAATGTTCGGCATGTTTCACAGCAGGGGGAGGTTACAATAGCGAAGACAGCCAGCGCAGAAGCCTCGCAGGTGCCTTTTTATTATTTACACCACATTTTCAACGAGTGTGTGCTTTGGGCTTTACTTTGATTTCGGAAAAGTGGCGAGATGTAAACGTGTGATCTGAATGCAGACTGGGGGCGATGTTATAGCCTGTTTCATGGCAAGTGCTTGCGGAGTTACCTTTTGAAAGGGCTGTCTGTATGAGATGTTTACGTGCCTGTGGAAATGTATTAAAATGTCTGCATGTAGATTTTACGTCGGATAGTGTTGTTATAACGGCATGGAGTTAGGTGAAGCTACTTCAAATACATTGCTACGAGGGCAATTCAACGTAGACGGCTACATGAACCGTAGCGCTGTGCTACGATGTTAAGTAACCAAATATTTTGTGATGGATGTCACCAAACGATTTTAAATTTCAATCCACTTTATGATTGGAAACTGTTAAGCTTAACAATGTGTTAAACGCTACTAAAATCACTATCAGCCTGTGATTTGAGTTGTGCTTTATTAATATGGATACTATAAACATGATTTCGACAATTTTTCCGCTGCTAACATTCTGCCCTCCTAAAAAAAAACTTCTGTAGCAATGTTATTACTAATGAGAATTAAAACTACTTTGATTATTGAATTTGACATACATAACATCACGCCTTCATTCAGAGCTACAGAAGTATCAACAAAACTATAAAGACTTGTTGATAATTTTGTAACCACATTTTGCACAAGTAAGCTAAGATGTTTACTAGTGTATTAGTGACAGGTTGCAAGCCCATCGCCTAACAGTACTACAAGCCCTTATTCCCTTAGTCGCCTCTTACGACATCCACGGGAGGACATGGAGTGGCACTATTCTAACCCGGCAACCACACGGGGTTGAATGTGCGATCTACGAATACTTATCGGCTTAGGAGGGCAGCAATAATGTAACTCACGGCTGTTCGGTATTCCATTTCGACAGCAGCAGCAGCAGAGTTAACGGACAACTGCATTTTTTACGAATTTCACTTTTTACTATGAAACCTTAGAATTGAGTGTTTTGTCTTTATCATTTATTTTTAACTCGAAATTCCCTTTTTTTTTTTCATTTTTGGAGACGTAATTGATGACATGTGTGCTACAATTTTAAAATAGTTGTAAGTACACACGGACATGTGAAGTTGTCCAGGTATTCGTAGACCTACCGTCGAGTGGCGTTATTATAAACAAAGATATTTGTTAAATATCGCGTTGCCATAAGTGACGGTTTTTGCATAATGTTGTTAATGACAATACGCTTAAGTAATTATAAGTAATAGAAGCCACTTTTACTGTAGTTAATATTCAACCTTTTTATAAAGTAAATTTTGAAATAAAATAAAAAGGGTTTTGAACTTTCTATGCAGAAAAAGACAACTGTCGGTTGTCTTATTTATTTCATCCTATTTATTTCCTTGCCCAACGTACACCAAGACTTCTACATTATTTCAGCAAAATATATATTATGACTAATGCATTTAAAGCATTTAATTAGTGCTGCTCTCATAATGCATTGTAGCTGCAAAAACGCTGTACTCTAAAATTGAGATTTTGTTGATAACCGTTTACTCTTTGCTGCCGTTTATTTATTATAAACATATAATTCGATCTATCTATCTTCTTAGCAAGCTCAATGATTCAGGTTAAAGCCGTCAAATAATTGAAGTGGAAGTCACATTTGGCTGAGCCTGGCTATTTACAAATGGTTCACAAGTTGGCATGAGCACGGTGGTGGATTCCGAGTGAATAGGCCGCCGTAAGAGAGCATTAACTCTGCTGCGCAAAGTTCGGAAACGCGCTCCAACGCGCCGCAATTGTGGTCAAAGATTGATGTAACAGAGTGGCAATTTTAGGCGCATGTTATCAAATGACATTTGATAAAAAAATACATGAAGAAGGCAAGTCCACAGTCCACCTTAAATGTAAAACGAAAAGAAACATAACGTTAAGAAAATAATAATATTTTTTCTCTGAGTACTTAGGTCCTGTAGGTTACACTGTCTGATTCTACGGCGCTTTCCAAGAGAAAACCACTATTTAGAATAAGTGCTGTAGAAAAGTTATCATAACATAAAAAATGCAGTATTTCTCAAAGTCAATTATAAAAACTAACCGTTATACTACTTTTAATGTAACAGGGATGTCAAGTCTCAGTGAACGTAAGTGGGCCCTGAAGTTTCTTAACATTTGAAAATGTCCTACGAACATTCTCATCATCATTAATTTTTTTCATTCATTCATTTCATTTTTTGTAACAAAAAAATAAAAAACTCATTAGAGCCTATAGCCAAGATGCGTTCGCTAACTAGCGTTTCTATTCTCATCAAAATCACCAAATTCACTGATAGATCACGTGACTTTTTGTATTACGTGATCTACCAGTGACGCGATGGGTTTAAAAACAAAACGAATCAAAATGCTATGATGATAGTATGTATTGGAACTGTACTCGTATTCAATACATTTGTTGCAATATGCAAACGCACAGAAACTGACTTTTTTAATTTACTTATATTTAGAAATAAAAAATATTGTTTAGTAGTTTGACCGTTAATTCTGAACTTACTACTATTATAAATGCGAAATTTGGATGGATGGATGTTTGTTATTCAATCACGCCAGAACGGATTACCAGATCTGGATGAAACTTGGTACAGAAATAGGTCTAGAATATAGATTAGAACATATCTAGGTAGTGTCTAGAATAGCACAAAGGCTTTAATTCCGAAATGAATTACTGTTCTACGTGGACGGAGCACAAGCTAACTTCTACAAAATATAAAATACAATACAATACAAATATTATTTATTGAACACCACATACAAATACAACATGAAAAGTAAAATACAAATAAAAACTAAACCGACTAAACAGTGTCCTCTCTGGTCGTCCCAATCTTTATCTCAAAATCAACTCTTGGATCCCGCTCAGCCCGCTGTTCATTTGTCACTGAAATTACAAAAAGCTTGCGGCGGCGCTGTTGCGTTGTGAGATAATGAATTTTATTTCGTAAACGCCCGTTATTCACAATTAAATGGCACAATTAATTTCGAAATCGTTATTATATCTTAGTTAGATTGAGTCATGTGTTAACGGTGTAGATGAATGTTATATGCATTTAAAGGTTGAACAAATGTTCAACAACTCATTCTATTTCATTGAAGCCATTAATGAATACTTTGCCAAATTCCCTGCCAATCCTGCATTACATGTTGATTTACGTAATGTTTATGTTTTTTCAAGGCTCTTATTATAAGGTAAGGTAAGGTAATTTATCTTGAAAGATAAAGGTTTATCTTAATAGGTTTACACGTAAGACAATAACTGTAAAAACGTGTTTTTAAGAGTTATTTTATACTATATTTAATATTAATGTGTGGATGAATTTGTTCGTTCAGATTAATTTCATAAATAGACGTAGGTACGACGACGTTTTTACACGGAAAAGTTCGTATTCAATCTTGCTTTTTCAGTCCTACATCAGTTCCTAAAATCAAAACGTGTCATTAATTATAACTTAATGAACTATTAACTAATAACTTTCACAGTATAGATAATACACAAGTCTTTATAAGCATACTCGTACCAGCAACCATACCGCTATTTATCACGCATGAACGTAATTGATTGAAACAAAGAACACTATTTAATCAAATTAATCCTTTCAATTAATGGACTTTGTATTACCTATTGATTATTTGTTTACCGCCTTTTAAATTACTTACATAAAAACATACATAATGTCACGCCTTTATTCCCAGAGTGGGGTAGGCAGTAGGGTGGATCGCAACAGGATGAAAAATATATTATTTCGCATTTTTATTTGGCGGGCTTTGGAAAAGATGCTTCAATATCATAGCATTAGATGTTTTAAATTTTAATTAAATTGGATTATTTAAAGTACTGTCGCCACCGCAATGAAGTTTTATAAAATCTTAAAATTGATACCTTACTAAAACATTACTAAACCATTATATATTGTATGAATATTTTTACTTTTTAAAATTTATTTATACAATCTGGCATACTTTAGTAAAATGACAATTAAGTAACACTATATTATCATGGTGAAACTTTCTAACTACCCTCACAATCGTTCATTTTTTTATAAAAATATCATTCTAACTACCTTCCGAATTTTACTGTACGAACGTCTCGCAGTGACATCGTTTTTAATGTTCTGACCTAATTGGTGTTAAAATGAGTTTACGTAGTAGTGATAAAGTGTGTCCCGTTTTTGGTTCCGGCAAGGAATTACCGAAAAATGTGTTACCAACGTACAGAGACATGATACGACATTTTATTTACGTGTCAAAATTGTCGTCAAAACGATTTCAAGATTTGGTGAGAGACACAAGCAATGTTGTGGCTATGGAGCTAAAACACATTTGGAAAAAAGCATCTATACCAATAGTGGAACGAAGAACCATCTTGGCAAGAATTAAAGCCTACCACAACAAATATCGTGCTATTCTTAAATCATACTCGAGCAGAAAAGATGTCGTTTCCTACAAAAACAAACTTAATAAATTCAAAATGGAGAGTAACATATTGTTTGATATTGCGACCTGTAAATGTAATTCATTTGAGACTTGCTTCTGTGAAAAGACTCGGAAAATACCAAAGGAAGAAAGATACTTTTTATCCGATCAGCGATGTGAAAGAAAAATGATGATTGGTGCGTTAGATAGGAAAACTACTAGAAGAAATATCAACTTACTCTTACTACTTATCACTTACATCAAACAATTAAATTATCACGCTACCTCTCAGACAATCTTAAAAAGTAATTGATCCCGTGATACAACGCAATGGGTATTTCGGCCATTGCGAGAATATCTTGATAGCCATGTTGGCTGATAATCGACTCCACATAAGAGAGTTGGCTCTTAGACGAGTTATTAAAGCCAGGGATCGCATTTCAGACTCAGAGTCTCTCCGAGTATTTAGGTTACTGAAATTCAACTTCAATGCTGATGAATATTACGAGTTGATTGACTGGCAACAAGTTTTGGAACCACCAGTGACTAAACAGTTTGCGACAGATGTTATTTCCGAATGCGTGGCTGTCCTCCAAAAAGTCGAAACTGACATCTTGCCCAAATTCTCTTTGATGCCCTGCCATACGCAAGCTACTGAAAGAAGTATCAAGATAGTAACAGAATCGTGTTCTGCTGTATGTGGGCTAGAAAAACGTGGAGGTTGGATAAAAAACAAACTCGATTCTCATCGTATTATGCCGGTATTTAACACGAAAAAAGAATACAAAATTGTGTAATTTTCAGTTTTATTTCAGCGACAATCTGACTTCTGAAACCGGATATCTTGGTGATTTTTCAGTTTAAGTTTGTTTTTCAGTGTTTTAAGTAAAATAAACGTAATAAAAACTTAAGTTTTTGAATCTAGCATGTTTTCATTTATCGAAGACCGAAGTTATCTTTTTGCTTTTGTTTTGCGTGTGTTTCAGCGAGCTCGCGGCAGTAGTTATCGTAAAAAAATTGAAATGTTTTCATACAAACTTTTGTTTGAGCTCTCCTAAAGCATCTATGTACAATACCGCCTTTTTCAAAATCCAAAAAAAACAAAACGATCCAACCTAGTAGGCAGTGCTACAGAATTACCAACAACTCTAAAAAACTTGATAATTCTGTAACCACATTTTGCACAATCAGGCTAAGATGTTTTCCAGTGTATTACTTATAATATGATATATCTTTTTAGCAATTAGTTATTTGAACACCGTTATCGAATTAAGTTATATTTAATCACTTTTAAATGTACATACCTACATAACAGTACTGGCTTAAACTGGCTTCAGAGTTGAAAGTATCACCGATACGAATCTAAATTGGCTCAGGACAAAGTAATTTACCTTAATTACCCATATTTACTTTTTTCGGACATTATCAGATAAATCGGAGAGACCCTAGGGACCTCTGGACTTATCTGTTTCCGATTAGAAAGAGGAATAAATTTTATTGCAGCCATTTAGAGACAAAGGGCAGCAGGAGAAGTTTTTGAGATTAATTCTCCGATAAAATTTCACGGTTGAAATCTTGTAACTACCTTCGGAGGGCGCTGTGCGAACCTGATAGCAGGGATACCAGGGGCTTAGGAAGTGATACAATTGACTTTATAATAAAAAAATAGCTGCGAGTAAACTAGAAAATTACTATTAAATATTAACCTCGTGAGTCCCAACACTTATTTGAGACACATCGTAAGTGCCTTTTATATTTCGTTCTCAAGAGAGAACTTGGGGAATGAGGAGGTAAGTTTATTTCAAGATTCTTTAAATTCCATAACGCGCCGCGCAATTTTCAACATATAATGTAAGGTAACATTATGTCTATTATCGGTGTCCAAGGCGTGGTCCAGACTACGCTCTATATACTGTATAAGATTAATACACTGAGTGTCTGTGTGTGAGCAATGTCTTGTCAATAAGAGCAATATCGTCATCGAGTATCATCTCCCAGTATACAAAAGTTATTTGATTTTTGGTGACCTTGTTAAATAATATTGAACGGCTATGGCCACGAACTTAAAAGACAATGAACCTATTATTTTAATAATCGTGGTTACTTAGCATGCCAAATGTCACCGTGTGCAGTTATTTGAAGATTTTGTACGTGATGTTAGTTTTCACACCATGTCTAGAGTTCAAGATCTTAGGCCGCTAAGAGTTTTTTATCAAGTGTCCATTCTGTAACTTTCCTAGTGTAGGTACAGCAAACGTAGAGGACTCCGGCCCGTGTCCCGTGGGACTCGGCCTTTTTATGGCTTTCTTTCAAGGCAACACCGCTTTAATGCCCGTTAAGGAGCGTTTTATCTTTTAGTTTGTCTTCCAGTGGAAACTCCACCGAGAAAGGGTTCATTTGCTCCGTGACACACTTCAGGCAGCGGAAAAAGATAAACCAATTCCGCTTTTTATCAAGTTTTTTCCGCTTATCGGGATTGGGAAGACGTTTCAGTGAATACTGGTTTGATTAGGGTACGCAAAGGTCGCCTGGGAGTGATCAAACGTGTTTTTATCAAAAGGTTTATTTATGGAATCTGTGAGATTATACTCAATAAATATATGCCATAAGTATTTTTAGCTACAGTTATTCTTGTGTCCGACTAATAGCTAATAACTGGAGTTCCTAAACTAAGTACCAATTTCACCATACGATGTTAAATTTAATCAACGTCAATCGACTGTTAGTTCATACATTTTGACAACTGTTAATGCCCTAATCCTCTGGTAAGAATCAGAATCAGAATCCGAATAATCTTTATTCAAGTAGGTTTACAAATAATAAACTCTTTTGAAACGTCATAGTAGCGACTTAGCCTAAATTGACTGCAGGTTCAAATCGCGACCGATCAGAGAAGAACCTGTAAGAAACTCTGTCGGATGTCTTTTTTTTTTTCGACATTCGCAACCTTTTGTCGTAAGGACTAAACAATTTATTACAAGCAATTCAGTCCCAAGCATTGTTATCATTAATCTAGTCTTTAATACTATAATATGCTTTAGAAATTAGTTTACGCTTAACGTAACTCTTAAATTTATTTACTGATAGTTCAGTAACATTACTTGGGAGCTTATTATAGAACCTAATACAATTACCCATAAAAGAGTTTTTTTATTTTATGGAGCCGCGTGAAGGGCACTGCGAGCTTATGTTTATTTCTGGTATTAACATTATGTATGTCACAGTTCTTTCTAAATTTAGCGATGTTTTTATGAACATACATAATGTTTTCATAAATGTATTGACTGTGCATGGTCAATATATTAATTTCTTTAACCTTATCTCTAAGCGAGTCTCTCTGGCCCATCTTGTAGACAGCACGAATAGCCCTCTTCTGCAGAACAAAGATGCTATTTACATCAGCAGTACTACCCCACAGTAAAATACCATATGACATAATACTATGGAAGTAACTAAAATAAACTAATCGAGCGGTATCTAAGTCTATTGTAAGTGATTAGCATAGTATGGTAAAATTGGTCGGATGTCTTTTACTATGGGTAGGCATAGACATCGATACATTACATCGGCAATTAAGTTAATTCAATTGTGAAAAAGCCTTTTATGATCGCAATCGAGGGACTCTCAAGATAATGTTCAACAAAATTGGCCCCGACTGCAATACGAATTTGGTTATTTCTTTAATAAAATGTGATGTATCATTAAAAATATTTTATCTTTCATTAACTATCTAAATTTTGTATGACGTAATCACTTGACTTAAGGTCGTATATCTTAAATAGGGCTGATAGGGCTCACGGTGGCTTTCGGCAAATTTTTTTACGGCAAAACTCCACAACATCATTATATTTAGTACCGTCATTCAGAAATAAAATAATTAAGGAGGCAATCAATCACAGACTCTGAAGCCCATGACATTTCAATCTCAAGATTTGCAATCTTGCAATGGCAATCTTAAGACTACTAATGCGTTGCCAACATGACTTAGATGGAATGCCATATCCAATAGAACAGAGATTTGATCAAAAAATAGACGTCTATCAAGTTATTATATTAATTTAATGTCGGTACCTATACTATTATAAAAGGGAAGCAATCCCGGCATCGTCAGATAAAAGTGGGGTGCCGGCGCCATCGAGTCGTCTCTGCCATACTCAGTCTGACCGTAAACGAATAACTCTGTTTTATTCGGATCATATGGCGTTTCTATGGCGGCATGCTGGGCCAAATATAAAAGAACCAGTGCCATACTTTCTAATTTATCTATAAAATAGACACAATATTGAGTTATTGGCACTGAATGCCATAAGCGGCTTCATATAAGAACTGAGGATTCGTTTGAGTAGTGATGCTCATTATCCTTAATTATGGAAACATGGATGTTCAATAAATGTATAAAAGACACGGAAAGCCATTAAAGATATGTTTTGTATAATGTAAGCGCTAAATTAAATAAGTAGTAATATATTAAAAAAGATCTGTGTAATGAAATAATGTAGTGAAAAAGTTTCATTACGCATAATAAATAGCGGTTTTGCTTATACGACATTCTAATTTTAACCAATCGGATTTATCATCGCGTTATTTTTATTTTCCTTTATTGTATTATGCCACGAAAAGAAAAGAGAAAATTTACGACAAAAAACACAAATTGTTTCTTTTATAAATATTTACCTATCTATCGGAAAATTCACTGTTACCTATTTTAATCAGTCTATGACATCGGACATGACATATGTAATAATTGTAATAATAAATCTATAGCTCTCAAAGATCTTTAAAAATAAACATCCCGTCACATCTACAGTTAAAGTGTAGGTTTTTAATTACATTTCAAATGTAGTATGATAAGCTTCGCTGTACTTTTTGCTTCTTTGTACATTTCCGCTCGGAAGTAAAGCGAACAGACAGCAAAAGAAACTCGTAATGAGAAAATGAGGATTGGATTTGCTTTGTCAGGTTCAAGCCGGGAACCAGGGAGCAAATAAAATCCGTTTGCACGAAACATTCACCGATAGGTAGGTACTTAAAAGTAAATAATAGGAAATAGCTACTCAGCAGGGAAATGTGTTTGTAGTTGTAGTTGTATTGTATTGTGCTATAAAAGGGTGGTGAAATGCACGTTTTACAGCGATAAATGTTTCTATGCTGATAAAAAGCGTGAAATCAAATCAAAATCAAAATGCTAATTCAGTAAATAGGCCACCAAAGGGCTCTTTTACACGTCGGAAATATGAAGTTAATCAACAAGCGCTTCGAACAAGACCATCATTGCGAGAAGAAGTGCCCAAAAAACTCGAGCAGGTAATTTTTTCAATCATAAAGTATAATAATACTTAAAGAAAGTTAGGTACGTTACAAGTATTTTAGACGACACGTTGGCCTAGTTGGGAGTGACCCTGCCTCCGAAGCCGGCGGTCCCGGGTTCAAATCCCAGTAAGGGCAGATATTTGTGTGATGAGCATGAGTATTTGTTTCTGTGTCTTGGATGTTTTCTATTTAAGTATTTATTTCTTATCTAAGTATGTTTATCGTTTTCTAGTACCAGCCTAGAGCTTATTTTGGGACTTAATTTGTGTAAGATTGTCCCGTGATATTTATTATTTATTTATTTACTTAATAAAGTAAAAAATAATAATAATTAAAGCTAAATGTAAGGCTAATAACATTAAACGCGGTTCACCAGGCTAAGCATTGAGCACCTCCAGCATGCAGGGGCAAAGTCTGAAATAAATAATTTGTATTGAATTGAAAAACAATATATACGTTAGACTAAGTTATTTTTTTCTTGCGTTTGCCGTGTACAATGATGGTCTTGTCCGGAGCGCTGGTAGATTCAGTCCATATAACTGACATGTAATAGAGATCTGCGGCCCTATTATAGCCCTGTTTATCGATATGGAAAAACGTGGATAAAACATCTGTCACTTTCTGAATAGTGAGTAAGTGCGAAAGTGACGAACGCTTTATCCACCGCGATAAAGTCGACCATAGTTTTTATACTGGTTTTTGTTATAAATAATTAATGGTTAAACGAACTTACCAAGTGAAGTTCTAGCATAATTATATGAGCTCCGTCCGAAAAGATTAGTAACCTGAAATATAGACCTTATTCACATTGTAGTAACGCTTAAGTTGCCACCACTCATTGCACTAGGTTGAGATAAGAAAAACTGGGTAGAATGAAAGGAATGCATATTTTCATGGAGGGTAGTTCCCTTGTCTCCCCGTTACCGTCCAGCGCTCCTCTCGTCATTAGTTTGGAGATGCTTGGTGCCTCTGGAACAATGATGAAAGCCACAACCGGCGACCTTGGGCCTAACGGGGTGGGCGGGGGTTACTAATCTTTTCGGACGGAGCTCATATAATTATGCTAGAACTTCACTTGGTAAGTTCGTTTAACCATTAATTATATTTCGCTCCGTCCGAAAAGATTAGTAACCTGAAATATAGACCTTATTCACATTGTAGACTTTGAGAGAGGTTGTAAGGTTTCATCTCATTGTTCAAACACAAGTATCAAAATATGTATGTATATAATCAGTTTATTATTAAACAAAAAACCAACTTATCATTATAACAAAACGTAACCATTTATGATAATTTATAACATTAGATAACCATGTAATAATACAGGGATCGGGTAGTGTTAGTACATAATTCCTATTAATTAATTTCTATTCAATATTAAACTAGCTAATGAAGCTTCATCGTTATTTAGTATTGTTCTATGATAGAACTTGCCAAAGGTGTTAGAAGTCCCGCTCCAGCCCGCGGTGCTGCGGATGAGGTCGAGGCTGGCGCCGCCGGCGCGCGCGCGAGACGCCGCCGCGTGCCGCGTGCTGTGCGCCGAGAACATCGACACGTCGATGCCGCTGTCTTTTAGGATACTTTTGATCCAGCGACTCAATGATTGAGAAGTTACTGGGCTGTGAGGTTTTTTGAAACTTAGGAAAAGTGACTTAGATTTGCGTATAGGTGCAGTCTTTTTGATATAATCTAACAAGGTAATAGCAGGGCACAATTTTTGGTTTTCTCTAAAAAATGGTAATAATAACATGGGTTGCTTGGAACCTGGCCGCGAAGTCTTAATAAGATCGGGTATTTTAATGACTAATCGTGTTTCATACGTTTCTACATTGTCCAAATTAATCTTTGATAATGTCTGGACCCTGTGTGCAGTGACTAAAGCCAGTAAAGTCGAGCATTTTTTGGACAGTTGTTCTAGGCTAATTTGTTCATTTGGGTACAGTGTTTCAAGGAAGTCTAAGACGCGGCTTGTGTCCCACGTTATATTATATTTTGGTTTCGGGGGACGAAGCCGATATGTACCATGTAAAAATCTTTGTATTCTATTGTCTGACATTATTTCCGGTCCCAGTATTAAGGCTAAGGCTGCTTTACCGCTATTTAGCGAGCCGTATTGGCTGCCGTTATTATACGCCTCAGTCAGAAATTCTAAGATATTAGGAACGGTCGCCTCATAATGGTTAATATTATTTTCGATACAGAAATTGAACCAATTTTTTAGATATACGTTGTACTGCTTTACAGAGTTTACAGATATTGAAGCGAGCATAATTTCTATGGACGATTGGGGTACACCTCGTCGCAATAGCGCTGTCCCGATAAAATCCCTGCCGCCAGGATAAGATTCGACTGGAACATCTGGTTGTCTCTGGAATGAGTAATTATTGTGTCGTCATTGATTTTTAGTAATACGGTTTCCGAAACTAGTAACCTAGTAAAGACTAAGAAGTACCAGGGCTGAGTTGGCCATACTGGAATAATTAAGATCCCTGTCGCTTTATCCTCAATAATTTTTCTCAAGGTTTTGTGAACTATTGAAAGCGGAGGGAAAGCGTAAAAATAATAGTTAGTCCATCTGATGGTAAAGGCGTTAACAGTAAAGGAATCAGGGTCTTTGTGCCACGATATATATTTGGGACATTTTTTATTAATGCGGCTTGCGAATAAATCTATATCAGGCTGCCCGAATTTGTCAACTAATTTTTGAAAACACCCATGGGATAGCTCCCATTCAATATCAGGGTGGATTCGTCTCGATTCTGTATCAGCGTCGATGTTATCGGCGGATTTAATGTACGAGGCGAAAACAAATATATGTCGTGACTCGCACCATTGCCAAATGTCTTTAGCTACCTGTGTCAAGTGAGGGTATTGGATGCCGCCCATGCGGTTAATGTAAGAAACAGCCGTGGAGTTATCTAGTCTGAGGAGAATTTGGCTGTCAGAAAGTGATTTTGCAAATATTTTAAGGGCTATAAAAGCAGCTAGCAATTCTAGATAATTGATATGTTTTTCTCGTTCAGTTGCGGACCACGCGCCACTGGCAGTCTGTTGACCACAGGAACACCCCCACCCAGTAGTTGAGGAGTCCGAGAATATTTCTATTGCATAATTGTCGTTTCTAATCAGTTTGCTACAATTATCAATTGTTTCTAACCACCACCGTAATTCTGGTAATACTGTGTTAGGAATATTCCTGTATTCGTCATAGTCATTACCATTATAGTTTAAATTCCAATTTGATGCATGTTTTCTTTTCATTAGGTAAATTCACTTGCATAGTGTGAGAATTAATAACGAACCCAAGAAATTTACATAATGTTGTGGGTTCAAGATTACTCTTCTGCATGTTAATAACAAAGCCTAAGGAGCGGAGCAGTTTCTGGGTGATAAGTATAATTATTTTCATTACATTCATATTTAGTTTGTCCTAATAAACATAAATCGTTGAGATATATTGCTGACAAAAAACCTCCTAACCTCAGTAGCTTTACTACTGGTTTCATTAACTTTGTAAATACATATGGGGCTGTATTTAAGCAGAATAGAAGAACGTTAAATTGATAAGTTATTCCACAGAAAACGTAAGTATTTTTTAGATGTTGGATGAATTTTCAAGGAGAAATAATAATATGCATCTTTTAAATCAATTGTGGCCATGTAGCAGTTAACCGTAACAAGTTTGATAGCTGTACAAAAATCTTCTAATTTAAAATGGTTACTTAGTATCTATAAATTTGTTCAGTTCTTTTAAATTAAGTATAAAACGCATATTTCCATTCGGCTTTGGTCGTAAGAAAAAAATCGATATAAATTGATATTCGCTCGGTTCACATTCAGATACAGCCCCGTCATTTATGAGCTTTTTAATGGCCTCTTCTACAAGTACTGTGTCAGAGTGATTAAATTTAGGTGTCTTTGAGACATGGTGCTGAATAACAGGTCGAGAGAAAAATAACTTATAACCTCTAATCCATTCTAAAATGGTTGGGTCCGATGTAATGAGAGACCATTGTTCATAGTAATGTGCTAGTTGTCCAGTGAGATTTACCTCGTCTACTGGCGGCGGGTGTGCCGCGGCTGGGCCGGCTGACGCGGCGACGGCTTCGACGACTGCGCGTGCGCGGGCCGCCGGTAGTCCCTGTAGTTGGTGCCGGGAGGTGCAGGCTGTCGGCTCCTCTGCGGTCCCTGCTGCCTGCGAGCTAGGGCCGCAGATCTCCAGTTTAAATTCTTCCCAGGGAAGTTCTTTTGAGGTCGTGGGAGAGGCCCCTGCAAAGGATGTTTTTTCAAAATTCGATCCTCTACATTAAGATCTATTCCTGACCTATTGACAGCTTTAGCGTTTTTTAACGTTTCCGTTAGGTCTTCTCCGAAAAGGCATTTGTCTATTTTTGTGTTAGACAAATGTTCCTTAAGGTCTTGTTTCAGTGCATATAGTGCGAAGTTTTTTCGTGTCTTAGATTCTGCATGTTGAATATCACATAAAAATCTTTCACTGTCCATGAGTTTTTTAAGTAAATCTTGGTTTTTATCCGCACTAACTAATAGGTCAGTAATTGCAGATGATACGCAAGATATGGCTTTAGCCAGTGACTTCTGCCTTGCCTCAATGGCTTTGTCTCTTTTTAAGAGAGATTCAGGAAGAGCTGCCTTGATCTCGGCATTCAGAACGGGGGCTCCGATAAGTGCACAGTTACATGGTATGAGATATTTATCATTGAGTTCTTTCCGGGACTCTTTGGTTAGTCCATTTGTTGCAAAGTGTTCAAGGCGACTGGCTAAGTCTTTGTGAATTTCTTTGCCATAGTCCGTAATGACGGTGGGATCTTCTCCCAAAATATCTAAAACAATGTTATCTAACGCATTATCTTTGGTCTCTGTTAACAGTGTTGATTCACCGACATCATTTATTCCTTCAAGTTCCAAAAGTGGAAATTGTTCCATTTCCGTGTTCGAAGGGCAAGGGTCCTCTTCAATAAATGTAGCCTGCTCTTCAGGCGTCGTGTTCATTTCTACGTCAATACGATATGAGGATGGTCCGTCTGAAAGACGTGAAGATATTGACTTTTAATAATTATTACATCATAACGCAGGTAAGATAAAACTCCCAAAGAATTTTACGCAAACCGGTTTTGCATGACGAAGGCCGTCATCGAGCATCAGAGTCTACACTTGAAAGTGTAAGAAACACACGTGGTAGTTACGTGTATAATTTTACGCTTAGGTATGGGTTTTACGTTAGGACGTATATAGGCATATTTTATGTACGTGCTTATAAACATAATGCACAGTTACACTAGTTCCAAACTAGTCCATTAATGTATTTTTTAGTTTATCACTGTAATGCGTAGTTAATTGACCATTATGTCTAGTTGGTAGTCGGTAGTGTTAAGTTCCCACAGAACAGAACGGTAACCGACTAAATATATCAAGATGCGTCGAGACAGCCCCAAAGGCTGCTCAGAGTGCATATGGAATGTAGGTCAAGGTCAAGCACTAGCTATTACACTAACAGGTATATAATAAACCTACCTTGCGTTTGATCCGGAACAGGCGAAGCGATCCGCGACGCTGCCGACGACAACGACGACGACGACATAATTCTTATTCGTCGATAACTACGCGTTTTCATTTTAAGTTCGTCCTGTATACGTTTTATTTTCCTATTAAGACGATCCAGTTCCGCGGAATCCACTTTTTTACGTTTAGGCATTGTAAAATAAATGTACTAAACTTTTCTACTCGTGCGGAAATAAATTTAGTGTTGAGTGGCGATGCACTAAATTGCGAATGACGAGAGGAGCGCTGGACGGTAACGGGGAGACAAGGGAACTACCCTCCATGAAAATATGCATTCCTTTCATTCTACCCAGTTTTTCTTATCTCAACCTAGTGCAATGAGTGGTGGCAACTTAAGCGTTACTACAATGTGAATAAGGTCTATATTTCAGGTTACTAATCTTTTCGGACGGAGCGAAATATAATAACTGATAAGTAAGTAATATGACTTTAGATTTCCGAATTGCAAATATTAGATTTAGCTCATGGAATTCGTACATTTTGCCTTGCACGAATGAGATTGTTCTGTTATTTTTTTAGTGTAGTATATGATGAAGTACTTATGATAATCCCAAGTTTTTTGTCCAATTTAAAAGCCCTCGGGATCATTGTTAAACACTTGAAAAACCTTATATAACTATATTTATTTAAATAATAAATAAATCACAGGACAATGTCACACAAATTGACCTAGTCCCAAACTAAGCTCTAGGCTTGTACTATGGGTACTAGACAAAGATAAACGTACATATATAAAGAAATACATACTTAAATACATAGAAAACATCCATGACTCAGGGAAAAATATTCGTGCTTATCACACAAATATCTGCCCTTACTAAATTGCCCTTAATATTTGAACCCAGGACCCCTCGCTTCGAAGGCAGGGTCACTACCTACTAGGTTATCTTGTCGTTTAGTATAATAATGTAATTTTTGCAACAAAATGAGACCAATTTGGTCCCGTGCCATTTTTTGAACATACAGCTTTTTGTATATGGTTTGGTGGTAAAGTTACAAATACAGCCAAACGCGATAAAACACCTAACATTTATCATTAGTTTGTATCGTTCGACAATCCATACAAACATAGCGCTCAACCAAGCGCAAAAACCCGGTAGAAAGTCGCGTATCGGAAATTAAATCTCGATTGCATACAAATATTTGTTATTTATGCAAATATCGATAATACACGGGATTGCGCGTCATTGTTATTGTTTTTACTCGAATCGAATATTAATATTACAGTTTTCGGTGCATTACTTTTGTTGCTAAATCGAATTCGAGCGGTGTAATTACCATATTGAATAAATCATGTCTGAAAGGGCACGTGGATAAACAAGACCGTGTTAGAGGTTTGTTCAATTGAAAATTTCAATGTTGTTTTGCATAAAGCAAGTAGCAGTTGCTATTACAATTAACTGCTCTTTGATGCGTGTCTGTAGTTCTTCGACATATTTCTAACAAAACGATTTCATGAGCTTCATCTCTATTGGTTGGCCTCTAGCGGGAGCGACTTTGGTTTTTTCTTCCTGTATGTTGAGTCGTACAAGAGAACCTGAGTTTTTTCTTCAAGGTGCACTTAACGAGCTCTCCCAGGAGGCCGGTGGGGTAGTTCTGGAGATATATTGCCCTCGGCTTCGGGACTTTAATTTCTATCTGCATTTGATGTCCTGTAACAAAGAAAATTATAATTTACTTGGAAAATATGAAGTGAAAGGAAAACTCCGTGGTGTTTATACGATTGCAGAGCAGCTAAGCTTCCTAAGTGCTTTTAAGTTCGCTTTGGTTGTAGTACAGCCAAGTAATAGATCCTAAATGTAGATATTAATGAAATTTTGGCTTAAATTGTTTTGAAACAGCTTAAGTGGTTTTTCTAATAGATACGAGATGGCAAGTAATTATTATTAATAATATTTGAACTAAATTATAGGACAAAGTAATTATGTTTTGTCCGCAGCAAACATTAATCTCGTAGTTATCCAAAACAAAAATTAGTAAAACCCTACACAATGTCTATTAATTATCTATTACGGTTTCAAAACACTGCGTCATGGGAGGGCTCCATTGTCATCAGGCCGTTTTGCAGAACCGCCGATAATGGGACCAATTAAAATGTATGGCGGCTTAACTGCAATGCTCTGCAGCGAAATTAATTTATGGCAAGAGAAAATAGCTCCAATTTTCCCGCTGCCCCCCACGCTTGTAATGGTTGCGCTTAGCCTTTGGTGCTAGGTACCTATATAAAGTGAGTATAGTCCGTTATTTTAATTCATGCTGTGATTTACTTTTATTGCAACAATTAGGACTGACGTAGAGTAAAATAATGCTTGTTGCAAGGTTGGCATGGCATGATTGTTTTGTATTGTAATGACATTAGTTTTCGGAAGCCTAAAGTAAGTCGTAAAGTTTACTTAATTTTATCTTTAACACACATCAGATTTATATATTTTTTTGTTAATGGTCGTTGTAACAGAAAATATTGTTTAGAAAAAGTTGGTCCTGGTATCTTTTTACCTTACCAATGAAAATGTAATAATACTATTTTAAAAGTTACTAGCGGTTCGCCCTTGCTTCACTTTGGGTGCTATTATACATATAACCTACCTCTTGAATCACTCTATCTATTGATGAAATCGCATTTAAATCCTTTGCGTAGTTTTATAGATCTAAGTGTACTTACATACATAAAATTATAGAGGGACGGGTGGCGGAAGTGACTTTGTTTTATACTATGCATGGATTAAATGAAACCTAAAGATAAAACTCAATCTAATAATATCTTAGATAATTAATTAAAATAAATCAAAAGACGCATGTAAAATAACGCAATTAATATACGTGTTTCTTTTAGACAAAGCTTAAACAACGCTACACTTATTTGACCAGTTTCTGGTAAGTACTTACAAAGTTTTATCGAGTGCATATTTCAGTTAAGACACCATATTAAATTCTTTACGATAACATCAAAAAAAACGGAAGACCCGACCTGATAAATAATTAAAAGCCCTGTCTCAACCACGTGGTCCCTTTAATTATGTAAACAAACGCGAATCACCTTCGCCTTGGGGTGGCAGCCGTTATTGTCACTTGCCACCACCGGGTATCGGTAATTAAAGCAATTGTGAAATACGTCCGGGCCGTATGGTAATTTTCCACGGCCCATATCAATTTATTGTCACCCTAAAACAGCCAATTTATCCCTTCACACCTCCCCCAATTAGTGGTGCCTCAATATTCCTTAATATGTCCGCTTGTGCATGGAATAAATGCCTTAAATGTCCTGTAATGTGGACACCCTTACCGTAATTGTTGGAGGTGTTCCTTGTTTATACTCGTGTCTACATTAACGTTTTGTTATATTAGGTGATTCTAAAAACATAATTGAAAATGAAATACAGCGGTATCTTCAGGTTTCTCTGCAATTATTTTGGGCGACTGAGGGATACGGTGGGCATAACTGAAGACAAAGGGGGCAGTTCTCGTTTTGATTGCTTTGATATTAAATAAAGCATATTCTAACTTGATTGGAAGTTATAAAGGTAGAAAAGTAAGGTTTAAATTAAATAGGTTAGATTGTGAACTAGCGCAACGTTAGGTCTAATTGTTATGCTTTAATTTACTAGGTGAAGTTGCCTTCGGAAAAACTATTGCCAACTCAAATCCAGTCATCAGCGGTACACTTAATAATGCTTAATAATTTACCAGGGACATTGCATTGCAATTTGCAGTCAAAGTGAAGTAGGTAAACGATAAATATTTTCATAGCGAGCCAATTAGGGGAAAGCTAACTGCGCAACAGATAGGGGCTGTGTTCGGCATCGTAATTCTATTAAACGATTAAATAATTCAAGCAAGTTCAAAGGAGATGCCCTTTCACGAGCAAACGAAGCAAATAACACAGCGATTGAAACGAGGGAGAAAAAACGCACTCGCTGCTATGTGGTTGCGAAAGAAGAAAAATGTCGATAGTTCGGGGGTAGAATTATTTAACTAAATGAATAGATACAGGAAAATCTTACAAACTTACCTAGTCCAAAACTGAGGTTAACGCTTGTACTATGTGTTATAAATGATAATGAAGATATTAGATACATTGTCATATACTGGGTGATTTTGGGGTCATGATCAGGAATGGCCAAAAGTGAATAAGATGGTCATACTGAACAACTTTTCCGATAGAACCAACCACGAAATCGCCAAAAAAAACAGCTGTTCCACACATTAACGGTAAATTAATTGAGAGTTAATGTATGGAACAGCTGGTTTTTTTTGCCGATTTCGTGGTTGCTCCCATCGGAAAAGTTGTTCAGTATGACCATCTTATTCACTTTTAGCCATTCCGGATCATGACCCCAAAATCACCCAGTATAAAGCAAATCTACGTGTGTATACGTTTCTATCCTAAGCTATATCTAATGGTCAAATTTTCAAACTACGTAAGCATTTTAAAGTAAGTACCGAAATCAAATCTCACTCCTCAAACTTCGATAATTGGCAAAACTCGATATTAACCCAGCACATCACTACCGAATCGCTGTGCAATGGCTTTCAAACGAAGTGGCCAGGCAATAAGGTGCACAAAATTAGTGCAATTTAACTTTGGGACGTGTCTCGACAGTTATAATAAGAGTACGTAGGCGCGGGGAAATTATCGAGTTCAAAGGACATGTCAGCTCTATTAAAGGCCTTGAATTGCTACAATTTTAGTTGATCTTATGCAGGAAAACCGGGTAAGAGCATGTCAGACCATGCTCAGTGTAGGGTTCCGAAGCCGTTAAGTATACAAACATAAAAAACCGGGCAAGAGCAGGTCGGACATGCCAAATTACAGCTTTCTAGTCTCTGCGTTAGGCTGCGGACGGACGGACGGACGGACATGGCGAAACTATAAGGAACTAGTTCTATCCTAGTCCTAGTCCTAGTTTGACTATGGAACCCTAAAAATGGGGTTGCTGGTTCTGAATATGCATTTATAATGAAATGAAAATACAAACCAAAAAAAAACAAGTAATCGGTGAACAAACATAAAAGAAAAAAAAATACATACAACAGAACGTATAACCTCCTCCTTTTTTTAAAGTCGGTTAATGACAGCCACCCAGGGTTTAAGCTGCTTAGTAATAAAAGGACTCAAGTCACACAAAACACACTCTTCTTTTAAACCTTCATACTATATTCTTACGTTAAAGTATGGGATAGACGGATTAAAATCCCTAGCCTATGTCAAAATCTTGTCCCGTTGCAGTTGCAGCATTTTAGACCCACGGCACGAATTTTTTCCTTCTATCGAGTAGGTAAAGTTAATGTACCTAACGTTTATAAGGCGATTGGAATCAACGCCCTGTCAAGCTACATAATTGAGAATGTACGCTCTGAATTGTGTTTTGTACGCTCTGGCGGGACAACTTAAACTCGCTTGTTAATGTTAGCTGCGTTGGGTTGAAAATTGATACGCTTAAGAGAATCTCCATACCTGTGTCCGTAATTACTACAAAAATATTCTAGCTTTTTAAAATTGATAATGAGTTTTCATTGTCATCGAGTGGTCAAGTTAAGTTTAAAGGAACAAAAGTCTATTTTAAAGTTAGGTGCTTCGGATAGATTCCGTAAAACGATTGTAAAACAAAGACGTGACGTATTATTGAAATGTACTCGTACTTGCTAGAGCTACAGAGCCAAAAAGTCTTCATTTTAAAATTATATTTTAATAGGATTATGAAACTTTAACACTTAAAAAAATATTCGAACAATAATGATTTGGACATTAAGTGGCCAAAAAAGGTACAGCGGTCACAAACGGTACATCTGCCCTATTTTTACGAGAGACGCAAACGCGTTAGAATCGGTTTTTTTATCTTTTCACAGGTACCGCAACTTTTGTTATATACAAAGGTCACATACCGTTAAAATGTATTTACATAAGGGTTGTGGGCACTACATCTGAAGTTATGTTTAAGATACTGTTTCGCTTAGAAACAAGAAATACAAATAAGATTCCCTGCACTGCCTTGACAAAGGTATAGGAAACTATGTGATTAGGTACTAAAATTCAAAATTTCGAACTAGTATTGCTGATTAGCCGTCTAATTAAAAATGATTTAATTTTTCCAACTACTCAAAAACCATGTATTTTTTAACATTAGCGTTTGATTACTATGTAGAATCAACTGAAAAGAAAGAAGCAAGCTTTATAATCCATATAAATTTGTAAGAGCAATGTAGGTACTTATATAATTTGAATATTGGAAAAAGTTTTGCACGCGGGTACTATGGAAAATTTACACTGTTACGAGTAGCATGTCCCCGCTTGAAACACCTTTAAGCTTCTTTTTCACTTTTCGGTTGATATTTTTATTGGAGCCCGGTTTGTTGTTTTTTTAATAGATTAAAATATTTATGACGAGTAATAAACTCATCACAATTTCTGTTAAAAAATTAAATTTATTTAGAAAACCTAAATGCAGGTCCACTCCTTGAAGCATGCTGGCTGCATCAGAAGTCGTGCTGGTTGAATTTTACATCAGCAATATTTAAAATGGGAATGTATGTTAGAATAATGGTTTGTTTTGATACGACAGAGTCAGTCGAGTGATGTCTACGTGAAGCCCTGCTATTGTATTATTGTGAAGTGAAATAAAAGTTGTATCTACGGCATTGGCGTTCATATTTATTGAAGAGAAGAAGTTTCCATAGGAGCTCCCACAGTACATGCTTTCCACTAAACGAAAAATAACTTTGTGCGAGCTATATAGAATTTATAATTAAATACTATTTTCATGTCTGGTTCAATACATGCAAATTACATTATCTATTATGTATTATATAATTGTTTGCCCGTAGACAGCGATGACTTCTGCATTCATATTGTATTATTGCGATTAAGATTATTACTGAGTCCTACAAGGTGGACAAATTTTACATTTGAAGAAAACAAACAAGACAACAACGTTTCAAATTATCCGTACCTCTACATTAACAAACTCATAAACATTTTTAAATGATTTTCTTTGAAATATCAGTACATTCTCTTGTTATTCTACGACTTCAGATTATAATTTGTTCACGTCCAATTGACTTGACTAACGATGCAGTTGCTAATTTATCGTCCAATTCGGTGAACACACGTATAGAGCTGTTTCAGTGGAAACCGTGATTATATCGCGCCTACCGCCTTTGACTGGGCTTTCAATTCACAGCCTTTGACCAAATATAGCTCGAGGAAGGAACAGATTGAGGCGTTAAGCATTGATCAGAAGAAAAGACAGTGCTAATTAGAGGGTGACAGGCAATAGAGAACGTACTTTCTATTATAATACTACTACTAATATTATTATTTGAATAATAATTATCATGGTATTATAAACTTTGTCGGGGAGTTAAATTTGGTGCGGTTAATTTTAAATCTGCGTACAATACGGAAACGAAGTTTCCTAAACGAAAGACTTATTTAGTGTTTCATAAAAGTACTCGCAGAAACATATAAGTGTCCCGTTGTGCATACGCTCGATGTGTATGACTATGACCTATGGCGGAGTAGGTATAATATAGGTAACCATTTCTTTTACTGCACATAAGTTTTCTTTGACAATGTACTTGTATAAGGAGTCAAAACGGCGTGTTTAATTTAATATAATTATTTTATCGAGTGAAGATTTACGAAACCCTATTTCCTTAATAACTCTTGCAAAAAGGAAAGCAATTTTCTGCAGAATTTTATTTCGGCAATATGATCCTCATTTTTGACGGGATATTTTTAAAGGTTACTGATTTTTCTTATCTTATTTTGAACAAAAACCCTTCAAACGTCTAATTACTGTTCCTTGTAAATTAAATTCTGGGCGAAGCGAAAATCAATAATGTTGCTTTTGCACGCAAAATGATTTGTTTTATCTTTTGAAGCGAATTTTGCTCGGGGGAAGGTTCCGGTAATTATGTAAAAAAATCTTTGGAATTATGGCATCTACAAACAAATATCCCATTCACCGCGGATAAAAGACTTTATCTTACGCTCGCCGATCGTTGCCGAAAATAACGAACTCATTTACTTTGCCTTTATTACAAAGATGAGGAAATAATTTTTCGTAATTCTGTGTATTTTTTTGCAGTTTGAGATATGGAGCGGAAATGTTTTGAACGCCGAGATGATCTTGTGAATGCTGTTAATGATAAAGCATTTGGTGGGACGTTTATTCTTAATAATGTTCTCTCTCTCTCGAAAAATAGGTCTTTTTTTGTACAGATGGCGGATTTATGTAGATATTCAGGTTTCATATACGTTGACGAAATGATTAAAAACCAATCCAAAATCGGAGCCCAAAGTTTGAAAATTAATGTCAATAATGTTGCTCGAACATTTTATTCATTGAATTGTAGGAAAACAATCCGTTACACTAACAACATATGCAACAAGAACAAGAAACACCAAATTAATTAAAGGGTTTCACATAAAAAACTGAGTGGCAAATTTTACGTTTGTACAAACAAACTCCAAAAGTACACGCACTTCTACAAAAAGACGTGTGCAAATAGAAACTAAATTAAAAGTTACTGCTGAATACCAGCCAGAGGTAGATCGCCAAAGGTTTTCTTTCCTATGGTAACTAAAACATGCTAAACCAACAAATTAAGCTATCAAACTTCGCATTCTTCTAATAATTATGGATTTAGAATTTTACGGAATTAAGAACTATTTGAAAAATAATGAATAGCCCACTAAAAGGTATTTTATTAAAGTTTTATGACTGCCAATGCAATTAATGGGTCTCCCTCGCGATCCCTAACATCGTTTGTCCTAAAATCACTTGCCCGAACTGTTTTGTTTTAATGGGCATTAGCCCTAATGATCAATTGTCATAACAATCATTTTTCATAATGTAATGATTGCCCTAAAACTCATTTGCCCGAGTATTTTTTACCATAAGTATTAATATTCCTAATGTTATTTGGCATATTCCTCAAAATCCCTATTGTATGTATAATTGATGTATAATATATATGTGTGCATGAGCGAGCGAGCAAGACCTTCCTGGGCAAAACCGACTCGGCAAGGTTAGGTTAGAAGGCTATGGCGGCAGCGAAGCGCAGCGAGCTCCCGCCTTAGCCTTCAAAGTTATTTTTTTTTGACATCTCTTGAAAAAATTATGCTAATATTCTCCGTTTTTGGGGCTTAAAATAAGGCAGGGAGTACCTATAGTGCAAGAACAAAACAACTTGAATTTACCTCTGTTTGAAATTTTACATTAATAACTTGAATCCGGTCGTGCCAGACTTAGACGACACGGATGACACATGACTATTATGGCACATAACGTTAGGATGAAGAATCAATATGGCAAGTGATGTTAGGAAATAAAACATTATGGAAAAAAATCATACATACGATGTTAGGAATCCTAAAGATAGGCCATGTGAACGTTAGGGCAAGTGATCATTATGACATACAACGTTAGGGAATATAAAAATAGGTTAAAAAACTTTAGGGATTCAGATATAGATCCGCAATTAATTTGCAATGAGATGAACTTTATACGAGTAGACTCACAATATGCTAAATGAACTCGTGTTAGTAGCTCGCCAAACTTTTCAATTTACCTTAAGAAAGAGCTCAGATATAAAATGTTATCATTGCAAACTTGAACCGTGGCAAGGAAAGTTTAATTTGGGTACACAATGGCAATTTTAAAGTTCGCTGTTACGCAATTCAAATTCAAAGTGGATTTCGGAATTAATTCGATTTTTGTAACTTCACAGACAGCTCGGGAGTTTTTCGGATTTAACGTTTCAACTCCGACCGAGTCTTTTGTCTTTATTGAATGAAGGGTTTTCGTTAATTAGTTCGTTCCTTAATGTGATCGGGTTGAACGTGGCTGTAGCTTTTTACTTAATCGTATTGATTGGATCCGTTTTGTCAAAGTGCTTGCAATAGGTACTTTAAAAAAAATACAAAACCAAGACAACCAATGACTTTTTTTTTATTTGACTAAATTTTCTGATTAAAAATCTGTCTTGAGTGTAGTAAGAGCTGCGGTGTGTTGAGCCGCAATTAAGACAGTGGGTTTTATTGATGATGAAGATGTTGACGATTATGTTTCGTTTCAAGACTTTATTTAATAGATTTAAAATAAAATTGGTAGATATAACCTTTGACCAACAATGATATAAGAAAACTATTATATAAAGCTGACCTCTATACCTCATTCTTTACAGTACTCTCCCTTAAGTAATAACATTTATGTTACTTAAATTAAATACCGAACCAATTACACTACTTACCCATCTGAATAACTAGGATATCAATAAATTAAGCAGCCTTAAACGTCTTAACTATTCGCCACTACGCGTCTCCCCCCCTTACCTCCTCCTTTCCCGGGCACATAAATCCCCGGGTATTTAATGAGTTTCCCCAGTCGTTAACCGTCCTTCCCTCGGCAATAATGCACCGCTATCATCACATGACATTATCTGAAATGTCGCTGGAACATGTGTGACGAAATTCAAGCAACATATTTTGTATTTTTACGCAACACGCTGAATAACAGTTATACATCTATGAAAAGCGCTGATAGAATGAGTAAAATTAAAGTGTTTTCCATATGTTTACATATTTTCAAATTTATGATGAGGATGTATCGTTTTCTCTTGTAAACCAATGGTATTTATCGTACTAGATAATCCTACAAATATTATTACCAGACATAGAAGTTTTTGTGGCAAACACGTCATTTAACTAGAGCTTTCCTCCCGATTTTAAATTGATCGATAACTGTTACAAATAATTATTTCAAAGTACTATTTCATAGTAGATAAGTATTAAGTTCACCGGATAAAATAGAAATGAATTAAGATGCTGACCACTACCCATCGAGGTTATATAATGATTTACTAAAGTAATTCATATGCATACTTTATAGGGATTTTAAAATTGAAATATACATTTTTTTTTTCATAAAACATTTTTATAAATTCAGTTGATTTTCATATGAAGTAAACTGAAACCAAGAGTGCCTTGCAACAGAGGCTTAATTAGGTACCTAAGTTGTATGACATTGTAAAGCATAATAGTATACTCAAATATTAATATCTACTTAGTTTTCGGAAAACATTATCATTTATTTTTATCGTTACAATATACTTTATCTCATAGTCATAACTGTCATAAGAAAGTAAAATTTATCGATATATTAATATCGTTCGGAAGTCCCTAGGAAAATTTTATTTGTGCCACATAAACTTCTATGTCTGATTATAGATCCTTAAGGTTTAGATGGATGTATGGATGTCTGTTACTCAATCCCGCAAGAACGGCTGAATGGATCTGGATGGAATTTGGCACACAGATGGATTGTTGTCTGGAATAGGACATAGGCTAATTTTTATCCCGAAACTTGAACGTTTCCCGAACGAATAGCGATAAACGACTTCTACGCGGACGGAGTCGCGCGCTAAATCTAGTTGGTAATAAGTTCTATAATTTACATTAAACAGTAATACGTTGTCCAGAAACAGTTCAGACTTCAGAGTTCAGACAAAAAAAGAACATGCTTAGTTTTTGGCGTTGATGATGATAACTTTCGATGATGGCCAGTAAAATAAGTGTCTAGTGAACAATTGAGCATACGTACGTATTCAAAATCATGTAAGATGACTTCAAGAGCCCCGAATGAGGATCATGAATTAGAGCAGTCGTACTGTGGTCAACCCAAACTGATAAGACTGCTTGAAGAGGTTGTGTTCGGGTCAATTTAAAAAAAAATTACCGGACCATTTAATTTTTACCCAGCGGCATATTATATTTGAACATTTTTGGAGACGAGTACCTATAAACAAACAAGCACACAGACTACCTGATGATAAGTAAAATCTGAAACCAATAGATATTCGCAGTCACGAGACTGTAATGCTAAGACTGCAAATACGTTGCTGTCCCTCAGGATGGAATGCGTCAAAATACTCATATGACAGTGGAATGCCTCTCTGCTTGTAATTTTACCGATCGTCTTATCCCCAGAACAATACAAACACTACCTACTGCTTGGGGCTCATTACCCACTCAAACACACACACGCATACTCATTCCAAGTCTACATCTGGCTTAACGTGCTTATCGATCGTGATGAGCCCTACACTTTAAAAGCTAAATTAATAATTCATAATAGGCTCATGCATTCCTCTCGGAGGTGGAGGAAGTTTTAATCTGGCTTAGAGGACCCTCGAGGTAATCAAGAGGCGGAACTTTCTTTCACAGATTTTCTCACCCGCTGCGTATGAATGACGTTTTTAATGAAATATTTTGTAAGCTATCCGTGCTGAGTTTAAGCAAATTAGATAAAAAAATAGTGTAGGGCTTGGAGATATACTCGTAAGATGGTAGTTTGTGTTCGTGAAATTTTACAAACATTGCCCCTATTCTACTGGGTAGAATCATATTGCCTATGAAGTGTTATCGTATTGTCACCGTTAGGATAGCTCTTCTTTATTTGACAGTAATGGCGGTTAAGTTCGGTTAGTTAAATTAGGGGGAGTTAAAAACATTACAAAAACTTGTCAAAGGCCCATTAGATCGTACGCAGTATACTGCCAGCTGTGTCGTTCGTAACTTTTTAAGTCCTGGGGGTTATTATAAAGTAGCTATGCAGTTCAGTTTAAGCTGAGAGAAAAGGACAAAGCTACATAACTAGTTTGGCTCTCTTGGGGGGACACTTGACTCTAACAAAAAATAGCGCTTTAAAGCTTAATATTTCATACACGAATCCCTTAATCGAAAAGTTGTTTTGCAATATTTTTAAAAGACCTATCCAACGACACCCCACACTAAATGGTAAACGAGAAAAAAAAAAAAAAAAAAATATCAGGGGACAATCTCACACATATTGACCTAGTCCCAAACTAAGCTCTAGGCTTGTACTATGGGTACTAGACAACGATAAACATACTTATATAGAGAAATACATACTTAAATACATATAAAACATCCAAGACTCAGGAACAAATATTCGTGCTCATCACACAAATATCTGCCCTTACCGGGATTTGAACCCAGGACCGTTGGTTTCAGAGGCAGGGTCACTCCCAACTAGGCCAACGTGTCGTCACGTTACGCGTAGGGATGTATTTTTATACCATAAAACGAATTGCACTAAGGGATTTTTGGAAATTCATCCCCTTAGGGTTTAAAATAGAGGGAGTAGTGGGGGTAGCGTACGTAGTCGCGGCGCGGGCGATCTCTCTCTAGTACTTATTAAATAAAGTCATTGCAGTGCAGCGACAAAAAAAACTTTGCAAACGGAAAAAGTCTGAACAAATGTATTTGCTGTAACCATTCCTTTACCATTCATTTAACCATCCCTCTACCAATTTGAAGTTGTTCGTTTTAAATTTGAATTGAATGAAATAATTGACAGTAATATGAGGCTAATAACATGTTTAGAAAAGAAAGTTGATGACAGGAGGAGGTAAAAAATTACATCGTTAGTGAGCGCTATCGCGACTGCCCCTGTTTTTTTATGCATGAAGCAGATAGGGTAAGTTTCAGTGTAGACTTTCCTATTTTCAACTTGGAAAACGGTGAAAAATGTTTCCTCATTTCTGCGAAATAAATTTTATCCAGCCTTATGCTATGATTGACATACGAAGTAGAATGTATAAGTAATATTTATTTTAACGATGTACACAGGTTAAAATTAATTAAAGAACTAGCGTATAGATATTTTTCTTAATTACCAAGGTGTGCAACGCGTTTGTAGTCTTAAGATAGCAATTGTCTACCCTCGTGAGTCCCACCATATAACAAATGGAGAGATATGTGTAAGTGGAAATTTAAATCTACTAACAAGGAAATAAAGTTCAGTTACGAAATAAAGTTTAGCTTTTAAATGCAATTTTAAATTTTGATTCAAGTGAAAATGAACTTTATGATTATTTAAATATAATTTAAATTTAATTGCCTTATATACCTCCTTTGGTGTGCCAAAGGAGGTACATAAAGTCTCACGAGGTTATATAGGCCCCAGAGCTCACTTACCATCAGGTAGACTTTGTGGTGACTTAATAGAATAATAGCACGGAAAAAAATAGCCTTATCTGAATTTAAACTCCTACACGAGTGCATAAGAAGGTTGTTAAACGAGTTATTTTTTGTTTAGTTGACGACATGAAAACCATAGTATTATAGCCAATTATTGGTTAGGTTATCGATATAATTATTTATGATGACTGAAATAATGTATCGCCTCTATAGTTTAAAACCAAATTACTCTACTATATTCAGCCACTTCATGTTAAACATAAAAATCTGTGTGCTTGTAGTTTTAAATGCTTTATTATTTATTTATTATTATAATTACAATTATAGGCTTACAGTATGGACCAAGGCGCCTACAATGTTATAAAGATAACAAGGCTAATTACGCGTTGTTACAGCTTTTCGTAAACATATTGTTGTTCGTTATGGAACGATATTAAAATTGGCATTTATGCGGCGCTCGCGGAAACGGCCGACGAGAGAATAATTTATTTTATTAACCGATTAAAGGCTTACACCGGATTAATACAAGTATTAAATATTTTAATCGCTTTATCGGCGAAATTTTATTTTCAATGTGTTTATTTTCGAAGTTTAGGTGTTGTGAAATGAATGTTCAACATTTATAGATTCGCGTGAATCCGTGTTACAAACCACGCCTGATGTTTTGTACCAAAACATTGTAATTTATAGATATAGTGGCTTTATAAAATCTTAATTTTGCACGGCACGGCACGTTCGCACCATCCATGGTGAGCGGTGGATTTGGATGACGTGGCGTGGACAGCAAAAATGACATATAATTTCATACATTCATGTTTCCTACTTTATCGTGAGGGTAAAAACGTGCTTTGCATGGCACTATTACTTCATGCTTCGGGTAGAATAGCCTGGAGTCATTATCTTGAGAAAACATTGGTTACTAACATGCAGGCAGGTGATTCTCTATACAACTCATTCTTGAACTCGACGCACCAAATATTAACCGGCGAGTAAGACCTAAAAAGACGTCGTTCAGCTTGGCTAGCGGAGTCGCGCCGAGTCGAGCCGAATCGTGCCGAATAACGTCTTTTTAGGTCTTATTGCATGGACATAATAGTTTTTCTGATCGGCTTAAGTCGATTCCGCGTCAATAAATATGGGTAGACCGTTAATCTTGTCTAGTCAGAGCGTAAAAACTACATTTAAGTGCGTAGGTACATTCCTCAGCTTGCCCGGTTTACCCTTTATTTGTTAATGTTGAAATAACAACTATGATTAAATGCTAAAGTATTATATCATTTGCATGAAAACTATTTTAAGGTTAAACCTTCAAATAAACGCAGTGCAGTATCATTACGTCGTAAGTATCTCATAATACAATTTAGTATCATAGTGAATCAGTGTGCTAAGCCTGCTGTATTTAATTACATCAGAGCCAACGAGGCGCGTGATTGTCAAGTCACGGAGAGCTGTGCTCACTCGCATGCTAGGCCTGCTGCTGAAATATTCCAAAATTGAATCTTTGTGAGTAATGTAGTAGGAATTATAGTTGGGTGGTTTAAATTAAGCTTATGTGATTTGTCGGCTTATTAAACTTGTACCAAAAAGAAAGTTGGATTTGTAGTGGTATTGTCTAAGCTTTACCTGACGCTTTTTTATGGAATAGAGAAGATACACGAGCATTCGGCCATCTGATGGTAAGTGGCATTTCTGACCCATAGACATTTGCATTCTTAACTTTACGATCTTAAGACTGCAATCCTAAGACTGCAAAAGCGTTGCCAATCCTGAGGAATAAGATGAAATTCATTTATGCTGGTAATTTCATAGGTTGTGTTATCCCCATATCGGAACGCATATGACAATCAGTTCAATTACGGTTAGTACGGAGCGCAAATAACTGGAACCTTATCTCATGTTAATACGAGTAAGTGAACTGAGAGAGAATGAGACCTAAAGAAGACTGTGAAGCAAAAAAAAACAATACAAAATGCTATAACGTTTTTCCCCCCTTAAACGTTGTCCGATATTTACGATTTTTGAATATGATTATGAATAAATAACAAAGAATTTAAAATAATGTACCAACACGCCTGCCAAGCCTCTTAATTAAAAAAAAATAAGTATTGCAATCAATGTGCTAATTGCGAAGCAAAAAAGGAAATTAAGAGATACCTAACCAACTTTGCATTGCAGTCGGAGGACAATGAAAGATGATGTTCCACAAAACTGTCCCCCGACTGCAATAAAAATTTGCATGTGTTTCTCTTGGTTCCTTTTTTTGTTTCCCACAGGTTTTTACAAGACATAGCTTAGCCTATGTTACGCGCGGTAATTTTTCAATTCTAATGATACCCCATACGCCTAAGTTTGGTTTAAGCAAAAGGACGTTATCGCGGAATACAGAAACTCACAAACATGAATCGGGAAAACATATACACTACTTTTTTTGGGCAGTCGTGTAAAAGCTAGGTCTATACGTATTCTTTTCCAAAAAATATTATTGAAAATAAAAAAATGAAAACGGAAACGTGCGGAACTAGTTTTTCATGAGAACTACAAAATATTGAAAAGTCGTGGAACTCGGATCACATTTAGGAGGAACTAAATTTGTATGGATTATTTTTGACAGCTATGCGATTTGAGCATCGTTTCACAATCCTCATAATAAAAAGTTCAAATTTCAAACACTGCACAGTTAAGATCGTTAACTCCACTATTCCTGTGTTTTAACGGATTGCCCAACATTTACGAGGCCTCTCTCAAGTATATTCAACACTATCAGAGACCAAATTTTAATTAGTACTTCAAAGTAGAACCCCATCTATTACGCGGTGCATACTTACACGTAATTGCAGCGGGCTGGTTTCACTTGTGCCATAAATTTGTTCGACGTAATTAGGCTTTGGGAATTCGCGGTTGGCCTCGGGCAGTAATACTGTGGAGTTATTGGAACATCTGTATGGGCTACAGATGTTCCAAGCTTATTTAAAATATATTATACATGAGTAATAATTGAGCGATTGCAACATATTTTTTCATATTTTATTTTTTCCGAAATCATGGCTGCGGAACATCCGGGAGTGGACCGGTATTGCCTCCGTCGAACAGCTGTTCCGGCTGGCTACGGATAGAGATGAGTTTAAGAAGCTGACGGCCAACCTTCACGAATGAGGAGGAAGAAGCATATTTCTGGGAAAAGAGATTTATTTTTCTTTATAAAGAGGGCGCCGAGCGTCCAGTGCCCAGCGCCCTCATTACTTTTATTGGGTTTGCTAATAAACTTAAGAATTATCTTAAGATCCAAGAGCGTTTTACTATTGTACAAATGGATACGCAATATAAAGCATACAATGACAAAGTTTAATAACCTTTAACCCTCGTGTACTCAACTTAACGGAAACAGGGGGCCACTTTTTTCCGTTAGTTTCTCACTCGTAGTTCAATTGTTATTTATTTGTCATATTCTCTATAAATTGTGTATTCGTTTGTACAACTGAAACCGCTCTTTGAGTTTAAGATAATACTTTAGTTTATTAGAAAACAATAAAAGTATGGAGGGTGCCACTGGACGCTCGGCGCCCAGCTAAGGAAAACAAACAGCTTACATTATACATGAGTATTACAACACAAGTGAGTAATTCACCAGCCAACATCATCACCATCATCATCATCATTCAAAGCGTTCGGGTAACTTCTTGTGTTGTATCTTGATACAAGTAAGAAATGGTTTCGGTGGTAATTTTTAATTTGGTAGTAGTTTTTGAAGCATCGTCGATGGCTAAGGCCCGTATTAATGAACTGGGGGGTTATTATGACATAACTACGCAGTGGAGCTAGTCAAGTTGCATTCGACAATCGTTAGCGATTATGTTTCGATTGAATAATGTATGGAATTGACGTAAGCCACTGAGATAGTACCACGTGACTATCTTGGTGGCTTACGTCAATTCCGTACATTTTTCAAAGCCCCACAGTTCTGTTTACGCTCAGAGAAAAGGACAGAGCTATATAACCGCCATAGCTCTGTCCTTTACGCTGACCGTAAAATGAACCACAAAGCTAGCTCATGATAACCCCCGTGATCTCGACACGGGCATTTATGCCCGTCTCAAGATACGTCACAAAATGACAGTTTGAACCCACAATATGAAAATGTGTATGGTCTCTGCTTTTAACGACTTCTTAACTGAACCGCTATAGGTAGACCGATTAAATACAATTACACACTTTGTATTTTTTTTTGCGTCGTTATTTTATTTATTTTTATTTTAAAAGGTTTTTTTCACCAAACTGATGCTATCAGGTTATAGGTACTCTTATAGGTTATAATCAAATTAAATAATTTATTTTAAAAACATGTCCATATTTGATTAGTTAGTAAGTTAGTACAAAAACACATGCCAATTCTAATGCGCCCAGTGCATATTATTCCAGTGCTCCTGCAACGACCCTGAAATCGGTCGGCAATGGAACTGCGAGTATGCGTTAGTAAGTATATTGAATATCTAGAATGGTGCAAAGACCTTATAAGCTCAACGGAGCACATTTTTAGAAAATTTCCAATAGTAAACATACCAGCTGATTAGTTTGATTATTTCCAAAAGTCACCGTTGTCTTGCCTAGTACAATCACGTAGGTAAATGTTTGTATTTGCCGTGGAGTTGGGCATTGTGATGTTTTATCTCGTACGGAAAGTTGTGTGGTTAATTAACTCGAAAAGCTCTCAAGTTTCTCGGCACGTTACGCCGCGGGCTAAAAACTTGTAACACCATGTTTCTGGTTTCACTCCTAAAAAGACGTGAGGTTGTTGGAGATGAGGGAAATAGTGTTAGGGATACCTCGTTAGTTAAGCTAGTGAATGAAGGTATTGGTTAAAGGTCCAACAAATAAGGGAAGTCGAGTTTCCGTTTATTTTGGCAAGGCAAGCCACCATTTTTGCAGTCGGCTAATTAGGTTGAGTTTTTTCAAATGTCCTTTTTATTAGTGGAGTTTTTTATTCCGCAGTGATATTGCCACTTTCAAGTGGGTGATGTAAATCAGTAATCAGAATAAATCAAAAGTAAAAGCCGGACATCTTTTAATCGACCATCTTCCCTCCCCGAAAATTACCGGAATACCGTCAAATTTCAAATACAAAAATTGCTCAAACGTCAATGACAACTGACGATATCCTCAGAACCTGTAAGATTTAAAATGTAAGGTACCTAAGTACTTAAGTACATGGGTGAATTGCAAAAATATTGTACCTACATAGTTATGGACCTCATTGATGTCAAAGTTTAATTGAAACAAATTATTATTTTAAAACAAATAAATAAAGAAAGTGATCATGAGTGTAATTTTTATTTTCGAATTGTTCATTTACTACCGGTATTTTTTTTGTAAATAAATGTAACGAATATCAGGAGTAAATTTCACACGAATTGACCTAGTTCCAAAATACTACGTACTAAGGTTAGGTACTAAAGAACGATAAACATTAAATAAATAGCATAGAACACACTGAATACTGAATTTAGTATAGTTTTTGTTTTAAAAACGTACATTTTACTTTTTATCTTGGTAACTTTTTGAAACATGGACATACTATCCGTGGGTCTTCGAGGTAATTTAGCACGTCACGCACATCCAGCCACACAATGTGCTCGTTACGGGCGGACCGTATCTCGTAGTGAATATATACTTTATGTTAACAAAGTTAAGGTCTAATATACCGCGTGTCATTAGCTTTTGTGAGCACACAACGCACGCGAAGGTGATACTACCGCAGCCTCTTGTGTGTGTTGGCGATGTTTGATTAAAGTAACAATGATATAATGAAAACTAAAATAAGTAAAAATGTACCAATTGATAAGATTACTTGAAGGAGCTTTTGTGTTAGTGTTAGGTAACATTAAAGAGCTAATAATAACTTTGACCTAAAACAACTACAAAAAATACTTAGATTTTATGTGTAGTTGCGTTAGGTCATAGTTTCCTCGTTTTATTCATAGTTTTAACTAGTATTATATCCGTTTAGTTTTGCCTGTTGGTATCTACCATTATTGTTTGATTGTAAAAGTTTAACGTCGTTAATACAGAAGATTGAGGGAAGTGGTTATCGCAGCCTATGAAAATTGGTAACGGGAGGAAAGGACGGGAAATTACTTATGCTGCCCTTTTAAAAAACTCATATCGAACTATGAACTAATCACATTATTTAATTATGACTATTGTACTTGTATTAGCTTTACCACCACCAAATGCGTCTTGAAGAGATTTACCTTTAAATCATTATATTTTAAAACTTTTCACCGATAACTTTTTACAAAAAAAGGGATAGTACCTAGCCATGGTTAAGTAAACAAAACATACATAATCTAGTATATATTCACGTCTCTAATACAAAGGTGAATCCGATACCTGTCAATTTCTTATTTTGTCGAGAACATGTTGCCGGCGGCGCTAAGTTTTCTTTCATGTTTAGAAATATAACAGTGTCATCTATCTCCTGACATTTTTTTGTGGCCGCTTTTCTTTTTCTTGCTCAGATTTTTCTTATAAATTGTATTACTAAAAGTATTTGTTAGATTTTAATAACGGGAGAATGGTTCAAATGGAACGGTTTTTTTTTTGTTTAATGTAGTTGGTACGGAATGTCTCAAATTTCGATCTCTGTTTGATGGGTGGTCGAAAAAGTAAGTTCGATTTATTTACTTTGCTGACTACCTCGCCTTTCTGACTACTACCTATATTACTAGGGACATGACTAAAAAGCATTTTAAAACGTAAGTGTTTTATTATACTTAACTAATGGACCAGTTTTACTTCATAGTAGAATCGGTTACATCAATCATAAAATTCACTAATGTTTCACCAAAAAACGTTTCACAAACTGATTAATTTACAAACATATCATTTGGCAATCTGCATTTTTTTCAGAAACTAAATATTTCAAGATTTTTATAAAACTAACCTAACCTAACCTATTGGGTTCTATATGGTGGTCCTGAAATAAAATCTGAAATATTTTCAGTTTCGGAAAAAATGCAGTTTGCCAAATGATTTATGTTTGTGAAATGAATCGCTTTGTGAAAGGTTTTTTGGTGAAATGACAGGTTCCTTAAGGATTCAGTTCCTATAAATATAGATTTTGCCTTGGTTTTATAAGGAAGTCTCGCAAACCGTTCCTAAGAAGCGTCAATCGGCCATAGAGAATTTGTCCGCACAACGGGCGCGGAAACGCAAGGTGCTACCCATTTCTCTATCACGCCTGAGCTCGGCGCATCTGTCTGAAGGCACATTTCGGCGATATATGACCGTAATATTTTTGCACGCGGGTGGTTGTTTAAGAACGAATGAGCGACACAATTTACTGATGCGACACCTTCCTTTATTACGACCTTTTTTAAAACGAAATTTCACATTTCCTTTTCTTAAGGCATTTACCAAAACGGAACAGTGTAGCCACTTCGGAAAAGTTTTTTAACATTCCCCGCGTACCAGCGGCAAGAATGTTAAAAACGTCGGCAACATTTCGCGGGAAACCATTTGACCCCGTTCAACTTTTTCCGAGTAAGATTGATGTTCCTAGATTTAATTTTCTGCGATGTACTTCTATAAAAACAGTTGTTAATTGGTAAAAATCACATTCATCACTAAAGACGCAAACATCAATGATTAAAAATGTGTACATACGTATTGAGAACTCTTCTAAGTGCAGGAGTTATTTACATTATTCGTTTTTATTTAATACTATCGACCCGCCCTCGCTTCACTCCGGGTTAAAGTATTGTACACATAAAACTTCCTCTTGAATCACTATTTCTATTAAAAACAAACCGCATCAAAATCCGTTGCGTAGTTTTAAAGATCTAAGCTTACATATGGACAGACAGAAGGAAGGGACTTTGTTTTATACTATCTAGTGATGATTCGATTTTAGGGTTCCGTAGTAATTATTTTAATGCAAAACTGTTTTTTATATTTAATTAAAATAGCTGGATCATTTTCGCATCACTTTTCGTGGCCAAAATAAGTAAAAAACATTTTTGCTAGATCGTCCAGCCATTTTTTGTGCGCTCTCTCACATCTATAAATATCAAAACACAAAACCATGTATTCCTATAAAAGCATCATCATTACTTAGCAATGAATTTTGCTAGTTAAGCTAAAACGCACCCAAATAGGGTGTCATCAGTGACAACGCGCACAAAGCCGAGCTGACTCCGCGTCGACTAATAGCCGCCGTTTTCTCAGCTTCTTTCATCTCGGTGAGATCACGTATCGCCGCGTCCGTGTAATTTGATGATATTACACGACACATGTTCGGATGTGTATTTTTCAATCCACAGGCGTTTTCTTAGGTAACATGTGCAAGTGAAGAATACAAACTAGGATTCTCGGGTGTTGGTTTTTTCATACTTACCTACTAAAAGGTTCGAAGAAAAACGTTTTTACGTTACTGTGCTATGTTGAACAATGAGTCTCCTAGAAAATCTAAATCCATCTGATAGTATAGAGAAAAAATACAAAGTGACCGAGACGAACTTTACTTTTTCATATTTTATGTTTTTCTGAGCCCAAACCAATAAATATATTTTATTACTTATCATTTGCCTTTGAAACGAAATAAAATAATTTGTGCCCCGTGACCTTGTCTGCGCTTTATTTGAGTGTTCCCGCAAGAACCATCTTATTTTTTGTTTACCTTGCACCTAAAATTAATGTAAAACGAAGAAGAACCCGGATTACTTCGAAACCCTTTAATACTAACTGAACTCGTCCATCAGAACAGTACTCTAGGACGAAAAGCGAACTGATACAATCTCAAAGGCTGAAATCCTTTGTGCTGTACTGATAGTTCAAGCCCAAGATCTGGATCACAAAGCGGGCAGGACGGGCCGACCGGGGCGCTCTGCGATCTATCAATTTGTTTAATTGGATTCTTCCTTTGTGCTTTTTTTCTCTGTTTGCAAACACCGATCGGTGCCATTGAGATTTAATGTTACTTCTTTGTTGTCTACGTACTTGCTTCTTTTTCCATCGAATTTGTGTTAAAGTATTTTTTGGTGCTCGTTTTCTATGCACGTTTTATTTCTGTTCAGCGTAATTCGTTTTAATTCGTTTCTGGAAGGTTTGTTCTGCTTTTCTTTTTGGTTGTTTGTATCTGAAAAAATATGCAATTGTATTTGGCATTATAACTTTAGGAGCAACGTAATAATTCCCATTTTTATTTAACTCAGTAAAGAAGTTATTCATCACGCCCTACTCTGTACGTATATGGGTAAGGACTAAAAAGTTAGCCACGCTAACTCACGCAATAAAATTTTCTATGAAACTTTTCCGTTTTGACACGACAATTAGCCATACATTTGTAGGGATAATTTTCGTGTCACAACGGAACCTTTTCCACTTTTGTTGTTTGTATCGTTAACTACGCTCAACTATGGTCCAACTATTTGGTCCTTACCCATATGTAGAAACAGTTTCGAATAAAAACCAGCAATTATACCTTATGTCAGTTTTACAACGTTGATACTTCTTGAGTACCTAGACGTGAATTTACTTCAGACCTGAAATCTCTTCATTGGCTGAACAAATGTTCATAAATGTTAGCTAAAGGCCTCCGACGAAAAATAAACTTTCAATTATAAAAACGTATTGAAATCAGTTCATGATCAACATAAGGTCAGACACGCAGACAGACAAAGGCTTCAAACACAAGCAGCTCTAGTTTATGGGTGTGCAGTTGAAAAAAGCTAACGTGGTAACATACGGGCTCAACTCTTAAAGTATTCCTATAGTAATGTTTTATTGATGAATTAGACTGAAAGTTAAGAAGTCTTTCTTTATAGTAAGGATATACGGGATATAAGGATAACAGAAACTACAAACAAAACTTGTTAAAATAACTCTGTTTTAATACAATTGTTACATGTAACACTTTCAATTATAACAGCTGTTATTAAAATGAGCCATATACGAGGGTGGATTGAAAAGTTCTGGAGCCGTGTAAAAAAAACTAACTGGCTCACTTTTTATAACAATTTTATTTTTCGACATAGTCTCCATGAAGGTCAATGCACTTAGTCCACCTCGCCTCCAACTTCATTATCCCATCAAAAAAAAAGAATCTTTGAGGTCGTTAAAATATGAGTCTACTGCTTCTTGTACCTCCATATTTGTCGAAAATCTTTGTCTTCCCAAGTGCTTTTTGAGGTTTGGGAAGAGATGATAATCGGAAGGAGCTAGATCCGGCGAGCAAGGGGGATGCGGCAGCACTTCAAATCCACAATCATGTATTTGTGCCATTGATTTCGCCGAAGTGTGAACGCGAGCGTTGTCTTGGTGAAACAGTACTTTTTTCGACAGCATTCCTGGTCTCTTTATTTTAATTTCCTCTCGCAGACGACGTAAAAGAGCACAATAGTAGTCCGAATTTATTGTTTTGCCCTTTTCGAGATAGTTTATCATGATAACCCCCCTGCAATCCCAGAAAACTGAGGCCATTACCTTATTAGCTGACAAAATGACCTTGGCTTTTTTTTTGGGTGGTGGTGAACCTGGTCTTTTCCATTGCCTGGATTGTTCTTTCGATTTTGGTGTACTGTGGTGGACCCATGTCTCGTCCATAGTTATAAAACGATTGAGAAAATCTTCGGGGTCACGTTGAAACATGTCCAAACAATCTTGGGAAACTACTCTACTCGTTTGTTCTCGACTGAAAGCAGTCTAGGCACCCACCTGGCTGACACCTAAGAAAATCCAAGAACATCGGTGATGATGTTCTGTGCCCGCTCATAAGAAATACCCATTGCTTCTGCTATCTCCACAATCTTCAATCGCCTATCCTTCATTATCGCATCTAATATTTTATTGACATTTTCATCCGTAGTAGCCGTCAACGGCCGCCCACTCCTAGGCTCGTCTTGAACAGTCTCCCGGCCACGTTTGAAATCAGCTACCCATCTTTTTATGGTAGCATACGATGGAGCAGTTTGCTTTAATGTTTTGTTCATATCTTCAAATATTTGTTTTGGTGTTAACCCCTTCTTTTGCAAATATTTTATGACAGAACGGTGCTCAATTTTATCCATTAATTGAAAAATCAGTGACTTTATGTAGCAGTTCCAGCATAAAATGCAAAATTGTGACAGGAAATAAACAAAGGATAGTGCATAATGGCGACTAAATATGGCACTTTTACCTGCCAGTAAAAGCCTTAGGCTCAGAACTTTTCAATGCACCCTCGTACAAATAAACCGTCAGTTTAATAGTCATATAAAATACATAAACGACGAACTAGGTTGTGATTCTACGGGTTACTTTTGACGTTTTTCCGTATTCTCAACGTTTTGATAAGTCTTATTTACTTCATACTAATGATGACCGAGTTAAATCAATACCATAACACGTCAAAGGCCATATCGTTTAAACCCAGTAAAATAGAGGCCCTGAGAATTTTTCGATGTTTTTGTCTGGATTCAGTTGACTTTAGTTTGACCACGGATCTGTTAAAGTTTACATGATCATATATTTTTTGCAACCAAACTGTTAAACTTGTTAAAGTAACAGTTTAACGTTTAACACGTTTTGTAAATTTTCCCCTGAGTTCAGTTGTTCTGAATTTAACTTAACCGGATATGTTTTGTAACTGTCACACTAATTTAGTATTCAGGCAAAGTTTTTAACAGGTGTTTGCAACTTGTTTGCGATTTGGGTCGAGTTTAAACTGGGTGTTGTTAGGATCATTTTGTGTCAATGTAGTAGCTGGGGCACTTCACTACGGTAAAACCTTATTGCTTTGGATATGTTGTCGTATCGTTCTTAACTTAGGAAGTAAATAAGAGCTATCATAATGTTGACAATTAGATTTTACCTGGTAGAATAAAGCCTCTGCTCTGTTGATAAAGAAAATATAAAATAATAGATATTTTTTGATTTCTACTTTATTGTATGACTAGCTGTTACCCGCGATTCCGTCCGCGTAGAAGTTGTTTATCGCTATTCCCTCAGGAACAATCCAATTAATCGGGATAAAAGTACCCTATGTCCATCCCGAGAATCAAAGTATCTCATACCAAATTTAATCAAAATCAGACAGACAGAGTAACTTTCACATTTATAATATTAGTGTAGATATTAAGCGTAACTGTATGACAGAAATTATGTATGAGATGATATTAAACTCAAATAACTGTAAGCAATTGGACTAAGGTCCAAGAACGTTGTTGAACTTTGTAAAAAAGCTACCAAGTAAGGTAAGGTTTGTAAGTTATCTAATCTAATCTAATCTAATCTAATCTATTAGGCGAAGACTTTGCTCCTAAAGTGTGATGATCAGTGTCTTGAACAAGGTTTTAAGCTGTAATGGAATACATATATAAATGTAGTTCAGTGGCCACATATGATAAAGTCGGTCGTATTTTGCGAGCCGGATCTCAATCACCAACAGCTTTGTGTGTATTATTTGGATATAATTAAACTTGGTCATATTTCCTTCAGACTGCTAAACGTGTAAACAAAATCCTCGATAATTTTATTTTTCACATATTTTTGTTGAATCTTCAACACCTTTACTGATGATTTTTCATTCGATAGTTGAGTTCCTACTTACAAGTATAACTTGTTATTCTTGGTAAGTCATTTTTTTTTAAATGTTCAAGTTTAAAATAAACAGCATCTATTTGAATTTGTCGCTGCAAACAACTAAACTACTATCTCTATTTCACGATTTTCGCACGGAAGCGTATAAAGCCATCTGATTTGACTTTCGTGTGGGCGTGGCAGCATTTGTGGCCTTTTAAATACGTAGAACGCGCGGAACGTATGAAGAACACTTGTCGTTAGAAGTGGTAGGACCTTGTGCAGTGTCCATCCGGATCGCTACGACCATATCCTTTAACCTACCGCCATGCAGGGAAATTACTAGCATAAAGGCATTCCATCTTAGTGCTGAGGGTGGGCAACGCATTTAAAGTCTTAGGATTGCAGTCTTGAGATTGTAGTCTTGAGAATTCAAATGTTTGCGTCTCAGATCCCATTTACCATCAGGTGGCCTGTGAGCTCGTGAGCCTTCGCCATTTCTTACAAAACTCCTACCATGTCGGTGCCGCATCCTTTATGCTACGAGTATGCATAGTGGCATTCCGTTCGTCCATTTCAATGTGCCCCATAGCACCTAATATATATAATAATCCGTTTTATTTTATTCTGGTCAGTAAGTAGTATTTGCTTGGAGTTTACTTTTGTGATTTATTCTGTTGTTTTAATATCTGTGTAGGTACTTATCATTTGTATTAGGTGCCGTATGTGTCCATGAATAAATGCTTTTCGTTCCTTTCTCTCAATAAGTATACCATGTTTTGCTAACTTAATGATAAAAAAATAATAATTTCAAATATGAATCATGAATCGAAAGCGTGTTAAGTATCACTCTTCAACCCACCTAAAGGGATACTTTGTAAGGTTGCCAAGATATTGATGTTGTCCTTTTACATTGATGGGGCAACTACCCGACCAATCGTTCCCCATTAGACCTATTCCTCACATCCTCTACTACCTTAATAAAAGATATAAAAATATTACACGGCATTTCCCCCTTTGTGGCCTGAACAAAGGGACCCAGATCTGAAAATGAGTGAAGGTGCGAAAAGTTATTGTTTGGCAAAATGAGCTGTCCGCTCGATTGATAAATCGTTTGCGTTGAAAAATAGAATAGGTACCCCTAAGGATCACGCGCCACCTCAAAGAGGCTGTGTGATTTGAGGAATATTTCCAGGGATAATTTAATATTGTAAACCGATATCAGGGGGGTTATTATGATATAACTATGCAGTGGGGTTAGACAAGTTACATTCGACAATCGTTGGCGATTATATTTCGATTGAAAAATGTATACAATTGACGTAAGTCGCGTGGTACTATATCGGGGGCTTACGTCAATTCCATACATTTGTCTATCGAAAGCATAATCGCTAGCGATTGTCGAATGCCACTTGTCTAGCCCCACAGTTCTGTTTACGCTCAGAGAAAAGAACAGAGCTATATAACTGCCATAGCTCTGTCCTTTACGCTCACCGTAAAATGAACTGCATAGCTAGGTCATAATAATCCCACGTCTGCACCTCCGCGTTTGTTACTTTGAATAGGATGCTACTAGTCTTACAATGTCAATAGTTGGTTCAATGTATAAAGATGAAAAAAAAATATGGAAATCCAGAAATAAAAGTAGTACAAATGCGAACTTATCCCTTTAAGGGATTTCTTCCTGTTAAACTTGGGGACATAAACATAAATAAATAAATACATACACTCGTACGTTATAAATAATTAGGAAAAGTAAGAAGAAGAGATGTTCCACGACCACGATGACGAGTCGAACCAGTACTTTCTTAACCAAGATAACGCACTAACGGAATTTCAGGGAATGCTACAACTAACCAAGTTTTTTTGTATAGGGTAATAAAAGGCAATAAAAGTATTTACAAGTTATTGGTACTTTTGCATAAACTAAAAATTGGGCTAAGACAAACAAGATCCCACACGAAAGAGTTCGACGTCAGATGGCGAGATCAGCTTGATCCTTCAGAGGGGCGGCACCTAGCCGGAGGCTGCACAAAACTAAAATAATTGTAAAGAATTGCATAAACTAAATCTTTTTTACTGGTTATAGTTTCCACTTCTCAACTTTCCACATAGCACTGTAAAAAAGTATGTTTTAAGTTTCGTATAAGCTCAGTTGTAAGTTATTGTTTTAACTGTCACGGATACATACATACATAACATCACGCCTTCATTCCCAGAGTGGGGTAGGCAGAGCAGTGCTACAGAACAAACAACAACTTTCAAAACACTTGTTTATAATTATATAACCACATTTTGCACAATCAAGCCAAGAAGTTTACTAGTGTATTACTGTAGTGACAGGTTGCAAGCCCATCGCCTACAAGCCCTTATTCCCTTTAACACCTTAACTACATCCACGGGAAGACATGAAGTGGCGTTATTCTAACCTGGCAACCATACGGGCAAAACACGGATACTGCCTTTTAAACATAAAAACCCTGATCACCTAAGCCGCTTAGGAAACTTGAGGCATTACGGCGATGACACTTAAAAAAAGTATTCACAACTCGCGAAAGACCTCCCAAACTGCGAACAACTTTTTTATCATTCTGTAAACCCAGTACAGTGGATGAGGAAGACATAATTTAATACCCCGGTTTTACTTGCCCTTTCAATAAATGTTAATACATTTTGCTTTTAAAATAATTTTCATTTAGCGCGTTAAAACATAAAAATATTTTATTTATTTTTTACATTTCGTAAATTTTTTTGACGATAGCCATAAAGCCTACTCATATTTTAAAATAGTTTAATTAAGAACACGCCGCACCATCTTGAAAGACGTTCGAACAAATCAAAGTACACTGATGGGATTAGCCTGACAAGGAGTATTTTCGTATCATATTTCATACTGAAAAAACACGTGCAAACAAACGACAGCAAACCATTTATTTCCCGCTTCTAAAGAAAGAAAAACACTGCGAGCGCGGCGTCCGGCCGTTTTTCGCGGACTCCGCCGAAAGGTATCCTCTAATGACCAAACTTATCCGTTGCCCTAATGTTTCTTTAAACACTTGCTCGAGACCATTACCTAAACCTCCAAATGTCTGTTTTGCTCCGGCTAATGGAGGAGTTTGCGTGCGTTGTTTCTCACGTTGATGAGAAAACTAAGAATAGAGTCGGATCAGGGATAACAAGAACGTGAGACGCGAGGTTTTTGCGAATTAGTAATGTATAACTTTGCCGAATACTTGTCGTCTACAGCTGTGACTCCATTAGATTTACCTTTCTAACTATGTACTTAGTTTTAAAAAATACGAATACCTACTCAGGCAAATTCATAAGTTTAAGGGTGTTTATTAGGTCGAAAAAATTGATTTTTGCGTTTTACAAGACATTGTTAGGTTCAATCGGCCAAAAAAAAATCAGTGACTTTTTTGAGGATTTGATGGATTTTGATTATCTAGAAAGGTCAAATTCACTACATATTACTCGTTGTTCAAAAATTAACGTTGTCTGCTAAGTTATCGGTCTCAGGTTCGATCCCAATTGATAATATAAGCACGAGGTACTTAGTATTGATTTTCAAGTCTTGAATGATTTCCATGTCTTTATTCTTATATCTTTAAGTATAAGTATATTTAAAAATCTTGAGTACTCATAGTACAAGCTAGACTTTAGTTTGGAACTAAGCCCTTTTGTATAAAATATTCGCCTAATATTTATATGTAATTAATCGCGTTTGACACAGCAACCACTTAATTAAAAAATAAATTTAAAAGTGTCAACATTCCGTTACTCGTATATCGGAAAAAAGCGTCAAGCGCTAATCTAATTTGGCTGGTTGATGCCAATTTTTCTACCAATATGAACATATGTACAAACATAATGTATTCATACCTTTAATGAGGACATTGACCTAAAGTTGATTATTAAATGAATGGACTGCGTTAATAACTTAACCGATATTACCCAACATTACAGCGTGCAACATAAATCCACTTTGTTCCAATACTTCGAAAATAAAGCGGCGAGCGGCCCGCACTATTTATTTTCGCTCCCACAATAAATATTTTCGCTATCGGAAACTTTGCCAATTCAATTACGTGGTGTACAAAAAATAAGCCACTGTAAAATAAACCTTTTGAACATCAAAAGTGAACAGTTCGCGACTGACATATTCGGCCCCGGGCACTTACACGTCACAAGCGAGCACTAAAAGTTCATTTTGCTTTAAACATAATCGTTTATAAAAGCGTAATGCACTTTAAATGTCATTTTGTAATGGAATTAAGAGCGAACGCTTGTCCAGTTTCAGTGGTAACGAAACCTTTGTCTGAAATGAGGACTATTTAAATATCGGCATTTTCTTAATTACCCGCAAATGCAATATATCGGTATTTTCTTAATTACTGTAATTGTTATTAATATAGTTGAATTGGACCTGTCTGTCTAGTTGTATATACGTATTTTTATTTCGTAGTTGACACTGTACTTATACAACCGAGATGGCAGTGTGCATATTAATGTGTTAACATGCTTTATTACACCATCATCTTTATTGTTAGAATTTAATAATGTTATCGTTAAACAGAACGACATGTTGTAAAGGTAACATCAATTTTTTTCAACATCTTCCAAAGCATTTTTCATATTTTAATTCCTAACCTGAAGATATGGGGTAGCGGGATACGATTTCTACGCATTTGTTTTTTTCTTTTTGATTTCGGATTTTTGCAGTTCCTTGTCGCGCAAACAAAACACGACATCTATTTCAACATAGTTAATATTAATGTTAAAAAAGTATTCATAATAAAATACTCTACAGTAATTTATACCTACGAATATTAGACTACGTTCTAAAACTGTTTGACCGCAGGCTAATGGTCGCGTTTAAAAACCACTACCTTGTTGTTCTCTGACTACAAATGAATACATAATCTGTGGAACGTGGATTTACTTGGCAAAGTTATATGCGCGGTGGTTTTGGAATTATAGCAGTACTATTATTAATATTCTGTGTTATAGCCAACAGCACCTTACTTAATGTTCCTGTTACATATCTCTTGCATTTTAAAGATGCAATGGAAATATGGTTGAAGATCAGCCATTTTAAACACAACATAAACAAGACAGGGTAAGTGATTTCATATTAAGCTGGGAACGAATTATAGCAGCCTCGGGTTGAGGCACGCACGGCTTACCTAATTTGCTCAAATTCGTACGCGCTCACGCGCTGGGCGCAAACAGCGCGCGAGCTGCGCGCGGCGAGCCGCCGGATTCGGTCTTTTGTCCGTGTTGAAAGGCGACTCGGTATGCATGCCTCGCGTAATTTGGACGTATATCCGAGCGTGCCGCGGGCAAAACGACAAGTTCTAACCTGTGCGTGGGAGAGGCCCGTACAAATTTGATAAATATGCTGAACCGTTCCACCACGTGGGGCTAGTCAAGTAGCATTCGACAATCGTTAGCGATTATTTTTCAGTTGAATAATGTATGGAATTGACGTAAGCCACTGAGATAGTACCATGTGACTATCTCGGTGGCTTATGTCAATTCCATACATTTTTCAATAGAACTATAAGCGCTAACGATAGTCGAATGCAACTTGACTAGCCCCACAGAGGCGATTTCTTCTTCTTTTTGTTAATAATTCGGTGAATTATGATAAACGCAGCCGCGGCTGTCATCGTGTCCGACGCCATTTTGAAATGTCGGCTCGCGGTGAGCACGCTGCCTCACCCGCGCATGTTTATGTGCATCAATTTGGCTCGCGAGCAGCTCGCCGCGCGGGGCGAGCATGCCTCAGACTGAACCGCTCAGATTCGTACCCAGCTTTAGACTTATATGCTGACTTGACAGAAGCGCGTGGAGCTAACCACCGAATCTGCAAACGAGCAGACTAATCGCCAAATGGTAAGCGAATACCATCACCCATAGATATCTGTAGCACCAGAGGAGTTACAGGTGCGTTGCCGGCCTTTCAAATGAGAGTACGCTCTTTTCTTGAAGGTTTGAAGGTCGTATTGGTCCGGAAATACCGCAGGCGACAGACCATTCCACAGTTTAGTTGTGCGTGCCAGGAAAATCCGAGTAAAACGCACAGTTATGAACTGCCAACCATCTAAATGATGGTGGTGGAAATTTTGTCGTATAGGACATAGAGAGAAGGATGTGGCAGGAATTAATCCGAACAGCTCCTCGGAGCACTCCCCGTTATACAAGCGATAGAGAATGCAAAGTGAGGCTACATCTCTACGCAGCGCCAAAGAGTCTAGCTGATCAGAAGTACGCTGGCAGCCGTTATTTCGAGTCGCTCTGCGCTGGATGCGATCCAGAGAGAGAAGCTGGTACTGGGGAGCCCCAGCCCACAGACGAGTTCTGTGGAGCTAACCCCATGTATTAATTCTGTTTAGTAACCAGAAGAGAAAATTGTTTTTTTCACCGAGCAATTGTCCTCGTGTGTGATATCCATGGATTTATTTCTTTAATAAGTCCACTGGAGTGTTAAAGCCATTAATTAAAGTTTGAATTACGAGTAGACTTATATGAATTTTATCGACTTATTTTGTAGCTATAAGCTTGAGCGAGTTTTTCAACAATTTCTATTTTATTCTATTCTACTACATTATTTAAGAAATGCGTATCAGGTAAGAATTACTGTGAGTACCTTATTTAATTCAAGTTCTAAAGTGAATCAAATTGATTCAATTATTTTATGAAATTATTTCTTATTTTGTTACTTAGCTACTTGTTGTTTAAAATTACGTTTTAGGCATTTCAATAGAACGAAAAAATGCAGCTGAAATCTATGACATTTTTTATAATTTATTTTTCTATTAGTTTAATTTTAGTTAAGCTTTACAGCTTTGTAATTGGTGCTAAATTGTAATTGAAGTAATTTTGGCATTTTTTTTAACTATATTTTATTCACTTTGTCTCGTTAATACACTTAATAATGAATTAAATAAAAATAAAAACGGAAAAAAGGTGCAGGTTCTCGTTTTGTGAATGTTACCTACACGGTATCTTGATCTGATTGTGAAGTTATTGTAAGGTTTTAATTCAAATTCCGATTACCAATACCTATAGTGTTCATTGTTAAAAAACCGACCAAGTACAAGTTGGACTCGCGCAAGAAGGGTTCCGTACCATTATCTATACTACATTAGACACTATATTTTGACCTTTTTTTTAGTTTCATCTGTCCCTGTGTCTGTTTTTAACCACGGTGTCTGTCTGTAACCAAATCTGGCAAAAAATGGCAAAAAAAACACGTTTGTTGTATGAGAGTTCTGTTAAAATACCTCATGTGAGAAAATTTCAACTGTCTAGCTATCACGATTCATAAGATGGCAGGTGACAGACCTTTGGGTACGGAACCCTAAAAAGTCATTACTTTACCTTCAAGATATAGCTAAGCAAACAAGGTCTCATAATTGAATAAAATCAATTATTTCTGAATAACTAACAAGATACTAGAGTGACTCACTGAATCATAAACTTGTTCGGCTGCTCTGGACATCCGAATTATGCGAATTAGTTTAACATAATGGGCACGAATTTTGAAAGACAGCGAAGGCTGAAATACACAGACGTTGGAAATCGAGGGTAACTTGTTTGCTAGAAATAACAGGGTTATTATAAATAATGGAACCTTAGTATACTGCTGTTATGTTGTTCTTTTACTACTACTGTAGATGCTGATTTTTAGGGTTCCGTATTCAAAGGCTAAAACAGGACCCTATTAGGCTATTACTAAGACTCCACTGTCCATCCGTCCATCCGTCCGTCTGTCTATCCCTCTGTCACCAGGCTGTATATCATGAACCATGATAGTTAGACAGTTTAAATTTTCACAGATGATGTATTTCTGTTGCCGCTGTAATAAAAAATACTTAAAAACATAATAAAATAAGTATTTAAGGGGCGCCCATACAACAAACGTGATTTGTTCGATATTGATAGCGGCAACTGGTAGACGTTTGAAATATTTTCAGTTAATTAAGTTATATATTCCTTTTAAAATAATAACTAAATTAAAATAAAACATATATTTAAGGGTGCTCCCATACAACAGACATGATTTTTTTACCGTTTTAAAGATAATGGTACGGAACCCTTCGTGCGCGAGTCCGACTCGCACTTGACCGGCTTGCTGCAGCAAGATACAAAATTATTAAGAAAATCAGTAGGTAATTCAAGTATATTTGGTCCTTTAGAATCTTCCCGACTTAACCAAACGCAATGATACTAATTTACAAAATAAAAGCTCTAATTTTTCAATGTTGTATATTTATTTGCGGATTTTTAGACTCAAATTGCTGTCGTAGCTCAAACAGCCGCCAGACCCAAGTGGGACGGGACCGGGATAACAATTGGGCTAAAACAGTTACAAACTGGACACGACACGACAGAATTCGACGTCGCGGCAGACCTAGGCGCAGATGGCGAGATCAGCTTGATACCTTCAGAAGGTACTGGCGGGAGACTGCACAAGACAGAAATGTGTGGAAGGACGGGAGGGAGGGATTTGCCCAGCTGTGGGACACTTTTGGCTAGAAATTATGATGATAATAATAATTCTGCATTTTTTAGGTACTATTTACATACTCACACACATAAAAAAACACTTCGTGAAAAAAGTAGCACCTGCCCTGGCCGTACCAACTCATGTGTATTGTAAGTTCATCAAAATGGTTCTACTTATACATAGTTAAATAACATTAGTAGTATATACAGCCACATATGATGCCGCGCCCACACAAGAATCAAAAGGGATGGCTTTATGTGCTTCCGCGGGAAGAACGTGAGATGGAGATAGTTTGCGCGCGCCTTGATTGCAGCGTCAAAATTCAAATAGTTGATGTTTATTTTAAAACTTCTACATTTATTAAAAAAAAAAAATTACAGGTATAAAGTATAGAATCAAAAATCATCGTTAAAGATTGTAGGGTTTCAAATATTCAACCAAAAACATGCGAAAAGGTGTTAAGTTTGAAAAATAAAACTATCGAGGTTTTGGTTTCCAATCGTGTCTCCACGTTTAACAGTCTCAAGAAAATATGATTAAATATATCCAAAGAACCGATAATTAGGCGTGATGGTTATTGGGATGCAGATAATGGAAAACAAAAAACGACTATCATAATAATATGTGGCATCTTAACGGCATGGAGAATGCATATTTACAAGCCACAAGATGGTACTTTTTTGCTGTAGTAAACCTATGCATCTACTCACTTATAATAAGTTAATTTATTCAAATCGTAATAATACATAGCAGTCATGAAAGGACCTGAACATGATTTTGATCTGAATTCTACGAGTATATCGCAGTTTTTGTGCTACTAACTTACTAACAGACTACTAATGCGTACCTTTTGCTTGTGTGTTTTAAAGTAATCGTAAATGTTCACTTGGTCTTTATGTCGATATACCTAATATAAAATTTCGTAGCATCTACAGACAAAACGTCACTTCCAGTGAAACAATTTTCCGGTTCACTGTAAGAAAGGGTCAAATCTGCATGTGAAGTATGAATAGGAGCCCTTTCTTTGTCCCGATTAAATAACCAACCAGCATTGTCATAACCTTAAATAAATTATCTCGATTACCCAACTGAAGTTCCTAATGGCCTATTTAAATTTTGAGACTTGGTTAACAGGTCAATTAGGGTTCAAAAGGACTAGCCTAGTTGTTTTCTTCGATGGCTAAGTACGGTACGGTACGTATGCAATGAAATGTAAAATGTACAGGGTAAGCAAAGTGTACGTTGTTTTCTCCTAAACGTACATTTTGTGTTCGCATGCCTTCGGTCTCAGGCAGTACTGGGTCTCTATACTGTACTCGGTACAGCAAAATTGATTTTGACATGTTATCAAATTGTTAACCGGGCGGCCATTACTGTCAAGTTAATAAGAGCTATCATAACGTTGAAAACACGATAACATGTCAAATGCAATATGGTTTTACCAAGTAGAAGCTGCAGGTACTGACACCTTAGATGTTATCTCTTAAAACGGCTTCTTATCGATCAGTCGAGCGAGCGATCATACAAGTGACTTAAGCTACCTAATTGGGAATGCACGCCCTGTACGGCTAGAATAAGTTGTATTTTCTTGCTTGTCGCTCAGTGCGTCTCTATCGTTACAGTCTAGATAGAAAGGGAGATCCGAGTGACAAACAAGTCGCAGACAACTTATGCTATCTTGAAATGTTACTCGCCTGTTAGTAATTCGTCCGTAGAGTTGAAAAGCGGGTCTTTTAGGAGAATCTTGGCATACCTAGTGTTTGATTCACTGCCGCCGCAAGAACTCAAGTAGGGACATGGTTTTTTTCATTTAAGTACATTTTTTTATTTTTGTGCTATTTGAGTAGTGAATGTGGTAAATATTTCATCAGGAAATGTATTTTATGTATGTTGGATCCCCTTTTGACTAAAATATGCCTCTCTGTATTATCTGTTTTCCAATTGAATAGGGTTTTGCTTGAGGGGATCTCTGTTTTCAGTCCATATACTTAACGTTTTCAAGGGGCGTTGCTGCTTGCCACATATCCATAGCTACATCAAATGGTAACATGATCTTTATTATAAGTATAAAATATAGTCAAGACAATGAAAACGGGTCACTTAGTAAAGAATTTCCACAGAAAGTGACCCGTTTTCATTGTTCCAGAGCATTGTTTTAAAACGGTGACCCCTACTTTCGCACTCACCGATTTTTATAAAACCTAGCTTAGAACTATCCCAATAAATCTAGCTTACTGAATAAAAAACACTGTCTGAATCCGTTTACCTTTTTGGGAGTTACGATGTCGGTAACAGACAGACAGATACACAAACACGAACACATAGATAAACAGACACACAGAGCGTTGTGGGTTAGAGCATATAACAAACTTTACCTGTTTATTTAAATTCTGATTTTGTGTTAAAAACCGATAATGTTATTTTTGGTCCTGGTTTGCATCTTACCATACTTTTTACGGCCCCATTTAAAAGATCACCTCTCGTTTTGTATACAAAAGAGGGTATCAATAACGAGCTCGAAATGAGTCGCAAGGCAAAAGCTGACAAAATAAAACAAACTTTATTTTAATTAAACAAAGTGAACTTTACATACTTATTTATGACTAGACTATTTCTTGTTACACAAACTATCAGCATTAACCTTTAATTTCAGTGTGCACCACAGTAAACATACCATAATGTTCACTTTTTTGTTTTTTTTAATTGATGTTTTTTATGTTGGTTAAAAATCAAAATGGGTTTAAATTCACGTTTTTTTTTGCCAAATTAAGGATTAAATCGTTTTTTTTTACGCAATCCATAATGTACAACTTAGTACCATTCTATGATGCTAAGAAAAAATAAAAATTGTATACTTATTTCATATAATGTTCCTTAATACATTTACATAAGGACTTGATCTTTATGAATCAAGATCTAAAGTAAACCTCCTACATGTTTATTACGAGTATATTCTGTATTCTTTCAGATTGATAGAAAGCAAATGTGTTGTACTGGATGTGTAGGACCGTAGGTATTATGAGCGGTTAAAATCTTTTAATGTCTAGCGATGGAAGGGCCAGAGATTATCAGCTATATAGTTTTTCTTTCACTGCCTGGAAAAACTTTCAACATTTCATAACACGGCCTCAGATGAATATTTAAACACACACGTTTCATTCATTCTTCCAACCAGCCAGTATCAACCCAACGTTTAAATAATTCACTTTCTGTTTTTGCTTACACCATACCCAAAAACCTTTCAGCCTGCTCGGGATTCAGGTCATGAGTTCCGGCTATGTTCCGTGTCCGATAGATGGCAGCTCATCCCAACCAATCGCTGAATGTTCCTAATGGAGATTTTACACGTGATTTCCTGGACCCGTCATTTCAGCCGTTACCTGTTTACGAACGCCATTTAATGGCATCAATTCGGCCAGTATTCTTTTTTATGCCCGTGAATTAGCGGTTTGATCCAGTTTTGATTGGTTTAAGTGGCGTTTGGGGGTTTATAGCATTTTGTTTCGGTTTTCGATGGTCGATGAACGGCGTTATTGTTTTCGATAGGATTTATGTATATTATAGGGTAAATCTTCTATTACTGGCAAATTTAAAATAATATGTGTAAAACAAAAGAGAAGCTAATATTTTTGCAATTAAACTAGAATACTGAGATCTATAAATATTATCGGGATAATTGTTGTACTGTTTTTTTACTAACGGCTTTAGCATACACAATTGGTGGTTAGTAACCAGTTGACGATTTACCCTATTGGATATTAGGTTGATATCATGAGCGTACCTTAACGACCCTGCTGTAAACTGTTAAAATTTGAGCGGGTTCTACTAAATATTATGTCATAAAAATCTTTCATAGAAACATTTGCGTATATTGTGTGCTTGTGTACTCGTTATTCTAAAGCGTGAAGTTACTAGGGCTGGTTTTATCGAATATCCAAATGTAGTTTTAAGTTTCTCCAAGAAAAGTTTTATTAGATCCCAATTATGTATTCACGCGATCGACCCCGGTATCAAAGACCCAAACAATAACAACAACTCTTCATTGCTAGTATTTTATATCTCGCAGTAAAACGCGGGTATCCTCGTAAAACGCTATAAGTAAGAAAATCGGCCTCGTCATCTCGACCTCAGCCTGAATGACGTTTTGTATAAGCCGCGCACGACCGGCAGATTTCTGCTTTATTTTTTTCTGGCCAGGTGATGGATTACTGGTGTTTTCTTGTGTAATTTCCGGACACTGCCTCAGGCATCCGTCAGTTTCAGGGAAAGCAAAGAAAAAGGCGCTAATGCGCCTGCAAACAGTGCTTTGCTGTCCTTCGTTTTATGATTTTGCGCAATGTTATTGAAATACTTTTTTATATATTATGATATTTTTCGACATAAAGTTTTGTAAGGTAGGTGTGCTCAACAGATTTATTGCATTTTGTGTCACCTCCATTCAGTCTCGAAACACTAGAATCAGTAATTTACTTACATAATTTAACTTACCCACTTAGACACAATGTTATCAATGTTAGATTAGCAATGGTTGAAGTGGCACACAAGGCCCATCACTACCCCCAAATACATAATAACATCACGCCTTAATTCCCAGAGTGGGGTAGGCAGAGCTATAGAAATACCAACAACTCTAAAAAGCCTTGTTTATAATTCTGTAACCACATTTTGCACAATCAAGCCAAGAAGTTTACTAATAATAATAATAAAATACTCACCCACTTAAAACTTATCGGTATACAAGTTATAAGAAAAAGCAATATATTCTATAGACTGCAAGTAAAGATGAGATATTAAAAGATAACATCTCGGCAACGGAAATATTTGATTGGCTTAGGGAACTCGGCGAAATGAGATTTTTTTCTTATGACCTTTTCTTATTCAATTGGCGTCTTGTTGGATGGCGTGATTCGGACAATGAATCGAATCACTTTTATCTACTGAATTGCTATTATTGGGAGGTTCATGAAAAGTTATGAGTTATTGGAATAAATGTACATTGCTCTAAGACGATGAGATACATTCATTCTAACAAATATCTTTTTTTTTGTATGAATCAAGGACGTTTTAAGAATCTTTACTTTACCCGACATCATACAATAAACAAACTTATCTTAACTTATTTTATCTTAATATTAAGTCAGTCTTACGAAATTTGCCTTGCAAGTATTCTGTTTGGATTGAGATACGATTTCTTCCAAAGATGTTAATGTTACTTGCATGTTAGTTTTGACAGTACTAACTTTGGTACGAAACTTATAAAACTTTCGAATATAGGATGCCCTCGACGTTGTATGAGGAGAATTAATTTTCCGTTACTCCCTTCCCGTTACGGATCGATTTTAGAAAAATCCTTTCTTAGCGTACCTACCCCTAGAATATTCCCTCCAAATTTCAAGTCCCTACGTTTCGCGGTTTAAGTTTTGCGTTGTCCGTCAATCAGTCAGTCAGTTTTATATGTATAAAGATTATTTTAAAACGTAAAGCAACAAAAAAAATCATGGCACTACAAACTGCAGGTAAAATTTAGTGCGTGATATTTTCAATTTGGTATAGGTAAGTACTTAATAAACAGTTTCTTGGCAATGCCATTCAAAGTCGCCCGCCTCTCCCTAGTAAGATGCAAATAAACCTCTAGATTCGATGCAGATTGTTGCGCTTCCTGCAATTCTCTACGGAGTACCGACTTCTTGTGAGAGATGGATTTACATTATTTTAAGATTAATTATATATAGCATAGGCATTAAAAAGCTTTACCCGTAATTATTAAAAACGGCTATAAATACACACAACATAATAAAAAACGTCAAACGTCAAATCCTCTTTAGATTGCATCCTATAAAAGTTTATCTATTTTTTATACGCGCGTGGACGTACGGACTTATTATATTTATATCATGCAACCGTTAAGAATTTTCGAGACAGTTATTTCGTGAATTTTTATACCTGTGTGTGAAAGTTCGGCACTATAATTATTAACTGACTCGACTCTGGGTGCTACCGTAAGAGATTTAAGAAAAAATGGTATTTATGTTGTTGTTCTGCGAGTGTTTAGAAAAATAGCTATTTGTGTTGTTGTTTTAGTTGCCGAATAAAGCACGAAATGGACAACTGCCGCTTGGATTGATAATATCATCAATACTAACATAGATCAAAACACGTTATTTTTTATGTAAATCAAATAATTTATTTGTAAAACATAGGTAAAAATAATGGAATAATCGTAAGTATCATTATGTTTAGGAAAGAAAGAAAATATATTTATTGCCACAAAAAATCATGCAAGAATGAGTATAAACAAAAAATAATAATAAACGGATGAAATAACATGCTTCGTAGCAAAAGGACAGCGCGTCGGCATACGCCAGGCTGCGCACGATATCCCGCCCGGGGTTCGCGTCCACAGCTCGGCGCTGGTTTTCAGCGTAGCCCATTAAACTAAAGCCTAAAAGTAAAAACTAAAACTAAACTAAAGGTTAGCCATTATAGGCAAATATGTTATGACAGACAGCATGCACTTAGGTACGATTAGGTTTAGTATGTTACGAATTACAAATTAAATACTCTAATACGGATTACGATTTAAAAACTCACTACATAGTATAAAACAAAGTCGCTGTTTCTGTCCCTATTTTAATAGATATAGTGATTGAAGAGGAAGGTTTATATGTAAAATACTTTAATCCGGAGCGAAGCGAGGGCGGGTCGCTAGTACGGAATAAAACGCTCTGTCTGTTAAAAAAACAATAATAGTTGTTTTAATTCTGGCATGTCAGATTTTCTAATAATTTCCGGTAATTAATTAACCATTTTTGGTGACGTTCTAAATACACTCTTTGCAAGTATGGCCGTTTTTGATAGCATAAAGTAAATTTTATATTGCTGACGTATACTTTAAAAAACAGGGAATAGGTTCAAGTTACGTTTAACATACATAACAGTTTCATATAGGTATAAACAGGGCAGAGTTAGTATTTTTAATTGTATAAAGTACGGTTTCCACGATTCTGTTGGTTTCAGTCTACAAACAGACCTAATACACTTTTTTTGTGCTTTCAACACCAATTCTCGGTCAGTGGGATTTCCCCAGAATATGATCTTATATCTGGTGAGTACTGTAGGTTGAGTTACTAATTTGTTCAGGTTGTATAATGATGCATAAGAAAAGGTATTTTTTTTACATACGATGTCAATTTATTTCCTCCATATCATCCTATTATCTAAAGTTAATCCTAAAAATGGTGTATTGTCAGTTTCCTCAATTTTATGTCCCTTAAATGTTATGTTACAGTCAAATTATTCTTTTTTTTTTTGTTTTTTGTAATGTAATTGAATTTTGCAAAAAATAAAACTAAACTATACCTTTATAACTATATTTTTGTTTTATTTATTTTAATTTGTTAAACGGGTAGTTTTCAAAACAATTGTACCTAGTGAAGGGCTTTAGAAGAAATCAAGAAACGGTAACTTTTACATGTGAGTAACGAAAATTAGTCATACATGTAAAAATTACCGTTTTTTAATTTTAGTCCTTAATTTGAAAACTAAACTACCCAAACTTGTTTGCTAGACGTTTTAAAATGGCGTCCAATGGGATATTTATTAGTTTTATTAGGTTTCTTATAATAACTAGTCAAATAGAAAAGAACAGTTGAGAGTGGCACTAGCAGTGGCAAATATTTACTGTATGGAAAAAATAATTACCATAATTTTATTAGATAAAGAAAGAAAAGAGGGATACGTTTGTATAAACTAAATAGACGCATATCCGAAGCATGAGCGATGGCATATTACTGAGGATCTTGACTAGCGGTGGTAGGTAAGTATACTGCGCCACATTCGACCGTCCGTAGATGGTCTGTCCGTTATGGCGTTTACGCTCAGAGAAAAGGACAGAGCTATATAACTGTCATAGGTTTGTCCTTTTCTCTGAGCGTAAACAGAACTGCATTGTTATGTCATGATAACCCCCCAGTTCAATTAAAGGTCACGGACCACCCAGTATGAAAATCATACCCAGGGAGTATAGAAATGAATATGGCAGAAATAAAAGATAAATATGAATAGTTTACAAAGTTTACAAAGTATGTGTATGTTTTTTTTTTAATATTCGTTTGTAAAAAAATATATTTACTGAAATTATAATAAACATCTGTTAAAAATAATAAATAATTGTCTAAAGAGCGAAGGGTCTGCGTGTTGGCTTCAGCTCCAGGAACACCTTCCAAAGGTCCGGGACTCCCGTAGTCCCATGTTTGGTACAAATAAATAATATAAATAGAAGAAACGATAAAACGATTTTTACGGCTCCATATAATCAAATATATTATTCTATTACCTGCCTTTAATAAGCAATCTTATTTGCACTATAAGACTAAGTAGGTATAACATTTTACAATTTCCTACCAATTTGGTTTTTGTCGCAAATATTTTGTTGACTGGGTAGGATTATGATCTATCCCAGACTCAAGCTCCAGCCTAAATTATTCCGCCCAAATTCATTTAGAACTTAGCCAAACGCCTAAAAATAACATTTGCGTTTAACTCAAGTTTGATGTAAACATGGGTTGAGTCGCGGTCAGGTTTAAAATATGAATATAAATTGAGAAAGTTGGGAGTTGCTCCAATCCGGCGCAACTTTAAAATTATTAACGAGACGTTAGATTTACGCTTTACACTGACGTTATCTACATGAGTAATGCGTATGAAACGCTAGCGGTGTAATGCAGGGTACGTTACTTAAGTTATGTAATATATGTACTTATACGTAAGTTGGTCTGACTGTTTTAATTGAATTTGACTTATTTTAATCGACTAGGTGCACATACGGTCATTATGGGCAGCCCAGACTAACAATTGCACTGACAGGCTGAAAGGGACGTAGCTGTCTGTTACGATGTGAAAGATACACGTCTGGGCTGGGATTCTGCACGGTAATAACGATATCGTATTTGACGTGTTTCCGTATTGTCAACGTTTTGATAGCTCTTATGTCATTTACAATAATGGAGGCTGTGACATAAACGATTCTAAAACATGTCAAACGCGATATCGTTACAACGCTGTAGAATAGAGGCCCTGTTCTAATACGATAAACTGACAGGCCAATTTCGGCCGGTGCGGATTTTAGTATTCAGAATTTTGCTCGCCCTAAGCAAAAACAAGGTAAGATCGCAATGCCATTGGTAAAACTGTAGCGTACCCAATCGGTGCCAACTGGACCCTATTTAATTTTCTAAGGTCAGATTGACCGTCCGTCAAACCTTTTTTAAAAGCTGCTTATTTTAAAAAATAGTAACAGGTACTTGTTTGTGTTATCGCGGCAGATATTCTAACAAATAATATACTTAATAACAATAAAAGAATAATTCGTGATAAGTAAGTACTTAGTACTGTCAACATCTTTAGAAATAAAGACCCTGTTTCCTTTTCCGGTTAGATCATAGACAAAAATAGCATTGTCCATGTGGAATAATGCACCTTTTAAATGGTGAAAGATTATTCAAATAGCTCTGCAGTGGCTCCGAAGATCACCTTCCACGTACATTTATTTCCTATAATATAATAAATGTTTTCACCTTTACGTGTAACGAAATTAGAAAGAGTCAGTAGCCATTTATCAAAGAGTTTTATAACTGGGCCAGTGTTCGAAAATATTTTTTACAGAGGTTCATACATCATTTTCCTTGACGGCCAATTTTCTCCACCTAATATTATTTTTCAGCTTTGGCTTTGTAAAGTTCGTCGATGTTATGCCTTTTTTTACAGAACGAATAAAATAAAGCACGGTTATTCGTGTAAGGAAATATAAAAAAGTTAATTTTAGTGGTGGTAGGACCCTGTGCAGGGTCCGTCCGGATCGCTACCACCATCTTATCCATTAACCATCCGCCAAGCAACAGTGTTCGCATTGTTGTGTTCCGGTGTGGGGATAAGACAACCGGTGAAATTACTAGCATAGAGGCATTCCATCTTAGTCCTCAGGGTTGGCAGCGCATTTGAGGTCTTAGGATTATAATCTTGAGAATTCAAATGTCTATGGGTCTCAGATTTCACTTACCATCAGGTGGCCTGAGTGCGTGTGCCTTCTCCTTAACATAAAAAAAAAAAAAAAAAAAAAAAAAAAAAAATTGATTGTATTACTACTTGGATATTTAAAAAAAATGTTGCATAATTCTATAAAATTGTTAGTAAGTTAAGAAAGTATATGTAATACCTATAGTAAAGTATCAAACAATTTCGATTATTGATATTATTACTAAGTATGATTTACCTCTTTAATAATATAGTGATAAGGCTTATTTTACTATATAATTCTCATAATCACCTCTTGGCCCGTACGTTGGCCCGCGTGGCTGGCAACATTATTAGAACCGAAAAAAATACGGCAAAAACGTAGAACACGTTAGCCCAATTTACTTTTGTATTCTAAATCTCTGCTCATTATGATAATGTTAAGTGACTTGCAAGATTTTAACCAGAGTGACATACATGGGAACGAAGCAAATAAAAGCTTCTAATAAAAACGCCAACACCCAAAATAATCATGAATCCAATATTGTGTTCGTAAATGAACCCTGGCGAGCGTTCCCAGGATAAGTTTTAAACAAACTTCAACGTAACTACTCGTTGAACGCATTACTCTACTAAAGTCCAAAACCCAAAAAGCAGTTCGATTGGGTCCACGCGGACGTTTCTAGCTGGTAACCGGATTAAGGGTTTTATTACTAGCAGCAGAAATATCGTTAGGAAGGCAATTTTGGCGTCAGATATTGGCTATTAGCGCACGGGTAATGCCTCCTCGATATTCATGTGGCCCGGGTATATTTTCAGCTTAAACACTGATATTGGAATAATTTAGTAATGCATACGCCACCGTTGTAAGTAATAATTGTAGTAAAGGTAGAATGGTGGCCAGTTACATCTGCACAGAAAATTAAAACTAAACATAGAATAATACAGAGGTGGTGCAAAATCTCACAAAAAGTCCTACCTACCTGTACAAACTCAGCAAGTTCTAATACTTTTCTTGAGTTTGTGCACGAACTTTTTCCTTTAATCGAAAAGATTTGTCATTTGATAGCCAGCCTTCGTAAGTTTAATACATTATTTTACACACGTGTCTTCAACTCGTTACCTCTACTATTTGATGCTGATACGAAAGTAAACGTCAAAGTTTGTGCTATACAGTAAATACGCTCACAGGGCGCTGTTCAAAAATCGTCATCGATTATTTCTCAATGACGATACTATTAGCTATTTTCGATTATAAAACTATATCTGATTAATGTACTCGTAAGTTGTATTGAAAATGATCTTATCGAGTGTTGCATATAAAACAAAGATTGGATTACTCGTCGAGTTCAAAAAGGTATATCAGATCTCATGAAATTCCCCAAAAGCCACATCAAACCAAATCTCCGCTTTCCCAGTATACCTTCACCTGGTTACCGAAAGTATTTAATATAATTAATTGATTTTCATCGCTAACAAGGTAGCCCCACTTATCTCCAAAAACTTGGGACGGCATTTTATATCGTAATTTAGTGACCGATATTGATTACAACAAAAGGAGGTCAGGTCCCGATCTCATTAACTTCTTAATTAAGAGTCGCGAACGTGATCCGGTTACTAATTTTTGAACTTGGAACGATTTGATGCTCTTTTAAATGAAAAATATTACTTTTTGAAATCTGAATCAAGCGTTCGCGATATTCAAATGAGCCAATTAGCATGGCGTGTCGAAATCTGTCGGAGTTTCATTGGGTATTTTAATTTGCGCGGTCCATAGGGTTTTGTTACTGTTTTATAGAGGATTTTGATCCTGACAATTACGCGGTGCGTTCCGTGCCGAGCGTGGCTGGCTGCGCTTTCAGTCCGATTCGAAATCAATGTGACGGCAACAATACCGCTTGTATAAAGTTATTTTACAATAGACTGGTTAACATAGAACGGAAAACTATGTCAGAAAACCAAGTAATATATTTATTAGTATGAATATAATTGAAAAAAAAAGGATCGTCATTTTGCAAGGCCTGTTCCATGGTAATGATGATAAATATGATAATTTACTTTTTATTGTGGTTCTGTAACTCGAATCAACGTTCCCTCGAATCGTTGTACGAATTTTCCGACTATACCCTGTCCAATCAGCTATGGTAATTATGTGAGTAGTAACTCGAAGTTGCGGCTTTCAGTGTAAATAGCGTCTATTAATAATGCGCTGTAATTTAATTTATGATGAACTATTAACATTGCCAGTTTGTGTTGAATTTACTCAAATAGAAACTGGACATGGTGAGGTCATGAGCAATATATTTATTACGAGTAATATTGTTAAATACAATCGAAATCGGACGGTTTTCTTTGTTTTAATCACTCATACCTCCTTCAATCATAAGAGGGCTCTATCAGTTATTTTAGAACCAGGTTGTCTATTATTCATTCTAATTTTCTTTATCAAACTTGCAACTCGAAATACTCCTGCTTAAAGCAAATATCCCCTAATTTTCAACAGCAAAACACAAACTAACAATACCAGACGTTGTTGGCGTCCCGTGGGCGCTCACATAACATCACTAAAGTTATCACACGATTCGTTGGGTTCGGCTAATGAAATTAACCCCTGTTTGGCCCTGAACGAACTGGTAATGAGATGTTACATTGCAACTATACGAGGATGGACTATTACGGGAAGAAGGTCCAGTTGACCTCGTGACGGGACGGAGCTAACTAACCGTAAGGGTAAGGGGTAATTTGGAGGTAGAAAATAGAAAAGATCGTAGAAAATAAGCATTTACATTATGTGTATTCTTGTTGATTTCGGGAGGATGTGAGTGCTGAAAGACTATGTATTGGTTGAGTTAGAAATTAATTTAAATATGCAAAGCTCTATATGTATGGAACGCTGCTGTGAAATTAAACAAAAATCTACACTAATATTCTTTTCTTTTTTTATAGAGTTAATTCTGAAATCATAGGTAATTGCGTTACGAATTTTTTTCTTTTTTTTTTGGTTTTAAAGTTGTCTTATCTAAAAATATAAATGGTTCATGTAACCCTTTGATAACAGATACCTCGAGGTAAAGGACAAAAACCAAGAGGATCCTTAAAAGGATTGGCAAAAGTCGTTGTATAAACACAGGGTCTTTACTATTATAAATTTATTTGATGGGACTTAACCACTATCCATTATGTGAATAATTTTATTAATTAAACCAATGGTCTATTGCTGTTACTTTATTGTTTTTTTAACCAATTTTTTCAAGCGTTATTTTGCACTTGGCGTCATAAGCAAAAAATTTATTTGAAGTGGAATTTATTTCTTAGATAAAACATAGCCCAAAACGTACTCTTATTAAATAAAGTGCTTTAGACACGTGTCCGGTCTGAAATCTCCTTTTAATCTCCCCTATGTTGATAAATTCCCTTCACATCACACAAATTTCTTTATTTTCATTTAGCTGAACTACGCTGGCGCATGCCGTCCACACAAAACCGATGCACACGCCCTTCAAGGCACGTCGATCAAGAAAGTAATAATGTAATGGGTTTGAACAAAAAGCAAGATTAAAGGAACCATCTTGTTTTATTTATAGTAAACGCCAGTTGAGAAATAAGTTTTTGGCTACTTACAAGTCAGTTAGTTTATGGCAAAAAATATATTTTAAAATAGGTAATTACAGAGGGTTTCCGTTTCCGTTCCCCCGTGACACCTTTTCATGCACAAGTTTGAAAAAGAAACGAGTTTATTAATTCTAAAATTACTCTGTGAACAGCCGTTAAGAACGTACTGGCCAGAAAGAACCCTTTTCTTAGGTCTTCCCGAAGTTAGAAAAAAAATAAGAGCACAAAATACTCTTTGAAAACCGATATTTTCAGATAATGTACTCTGTCGACTACATTTTCGCGTCATTCTACACTTTATGCATCGAAAAATTTCATTGATAAATAATTTCAGCACGGCGCGGCACCGACTAAAATATTCCCGGATATTTCCGTCAAAGTTTTCGACAAGTTTTAGTATCGTGCTAAGATTCTGTCTAGGACAAAGACCGCCTGAGAGTGCACTAAGTCCTCAAAGAGCGCATTAAACTGCAACCACAAAGTGTGAAAGTTAAAACACAAATATAACTTTAACGTTGAAGTGCTTTGTACAGGTTCGGTCGGTAAATGGGGATTGTTCGTAGTGACACTAAAACAACATTATGAAATAAGTTTTGTGCAAGTTTTGCGAACATTTTTGGATGGTTAACAACCTTAATTTATAATCTGTCTCTACAGGCCTACCGTATCTATTGGTTAATTTTGCTCATATATCGTCGTCCCCGGAGAATAAAATCGTAATAGGAAAAAGTTAATTTTACAGGAAAATATAAAAACCAATTTTGTTCCATATCTTGGGTGCTATAAAGAGTTAACCAACATGTCGTATATAAAAAGCATTGTGATTTTTGAATGTTTTATGTATGTATTTTAATTTATTTAATATGAGTTTCGTTTGATTGTAATAAGCCAAAATGTATATTACGGTAAGTTTACCTTAAATAGCTTTCTGTTCTAACTGATTACCACTTTTTTCGTGTAAATGTCGAACAATTGAGGCTATCGTAAGACTACTTAGTGATTATGTTCATCGATTTTTAACAGATTGTCATGTAATGTAATACATTAATACCATTTTATTCTAGTTTTTTGTTTGCTTTCTATTACCGTTACAGACGGAGTACAATTTTATTTCGGATTATAAATCTCATGATTGACAACGGTTAGGAATGATTACAGAGAATAATGGAAAAATACAATTAGTGTAATATTTCATATTTATTACTAATTTATTTTAAATATACTTGTAAGGTTACCGTGCGTGAATAAAACGATCAATTTATATAATATATTTATTATGGCATTTAAATCACAGCACAGAATCATCAAAATAACAGTTTAAAACAGCCTGAGATCTGAGTTTAATCTAGTTTCAAATCAAAAATACTTAAAACATCTAATCTAAATTATTGTTACGTACGTGGGGGTAGGTAACTGATAGAAATGCACGAACACACCGATAATTAAGAGCAGACTTTAATTAACACTCTCATTTAATCGTTACAAACAATTATCGCACAATAAACTTAGATGATCGCTCGGTTCACTCGTAGGTACGCACTGTTCGCTCTCCAAGTAAGGAATGTCTCGCCGCTCGCGCGCGCCTCACGTTTTATACTCCCAATCGCCGATTGTTCCAGAATGCCTTCTCGAATGATCGATGGGCCTTGACCCGCCGGGAACGTTCGATAATGGAAGGTTCTACTCATTGCGGCCTTGTATTACAATAGCGACGGCCTTGGCCTTGAACTCGATTGCACCCGTTAACAATAGACATGTCCTTGAGCCGGCGCGTCGATTCTAATTTACCTATCTACCTAACCATACCAACTCGTAACACTACCCCCTCCCAAGACATGCTCGTCCCGAGCATTATTAGACCCGTAGTATCTGGCCAGTCGGTCAACGTGGACAACCTTACAGGAAGGATCTCAAAACATCACTTATTCTTTTCTTAGGGACAACAACCTGTAAGTGAGCATCCTTCCCATTTGCGGACTCCCATTTTCTGCATAATACGCCATTATGCATAGCCAAACTTTCCCATTGGGCCCAGTAGCTTTTTGTTTGTGTACTCAACGGAGCCACTTCACACCAATTTGGTTTTGGTACGCTTGCTTTAATCCAATCATAAATGGGTTTGATGTCCTTATCTTCTAGCTGCGCTTGTTGCATGACTTCATTACTCCACTCGTCGCTAACAGTGTCAGTTCTCAACATCTTCACACAATCTTTGCCCTCCTGCCTCAAACAATGTTTACAGTCATCCGGACAAGGTCTTCGGGAAAGGGCGTCAGCGTTGCCGTGTGATTTTCCACTGCGATGTTCTATGATGAAGTCATATTCCTGTAGTTGTTCGATCCAGCGCGCTACTTGACCCTCAGGATTTTTAAACTCCAACAACCATTTTAAAGCAGCGTGATCCGTCCTGATACGGAATTTGCGCCCAAGCAGATATTTACTAAAATGCTGCAACGTCTTGACAACTGCCAGCAATTCCCTCCGAGTGACGCAGTAATTTCTCTCTGGTTTCGATAGTGATTTACTAAAGTAGGCAATTACAACTTCCTGGTCCTCTTTCTTTTGTGACAAGACTCCTCCGATACCAATATTACTCGCGTCCGTGTCAACAATAAAATCAGTATCAGGGACTGGATATCCCAATATAGGAGTTTCACAAAGCCTTTGTTTGAGATTGGCAAAAGCTGTTTCACACTGGTCATTCCAGTCGAATCGACGTTTTTCTTCTGTCAGCTGGTGCAAGGGCTTCGCTATATCTGAGAAGTTTTTCACGAAACGTCGATAGTACGAGCAAAGTCCCAAAAAGGCACGAACTGCGGTCTTGTCCCTCGGTGTCGGCCAATCCTTAACGGCGCTTATCTTCTCAGGATCTGTCTGGATACCATCGGTTGACTACCCTCAATTTTGTCAACTAATACGCAGCGATGAGATCCCCGTCCCGTATAGTGCGGTAATTTCACAGGAACAAGGGCTTGCGATCTTGGTTGGAGAATGGTCCTTCTAGCACAGTAGACTTGTCCACTCACTCCACCTTCCATGGGGACTTCATCAACCCCGAATTTCAGGACTCCACCTTTCAAGTCGATTTTGCAGCCATGTTTTCTCATAAAATCTAGTCCAATAATGCAATCGTCGATGATGTTAGCGACGATGACTTTGTGCCAGTAGTACTTTTCACCAATTTGCACCGCCACTTCTTGCTCCCCCAGGACGGAAATGAACTGGCCGGTAGCCGTTTGCAGCTGAAGATGCTTAGGTCGGACTAGATGATCCCTGGTTAAGTGCTTCAGTAGCCGAGAACTGATCACAGTCCGAGAAGCTCCGGTGTCGATAGTAAGGTGAGATGGTATTCCACCAATTTCTCCTTTGACGACCAGACTATTCCCATCATTCACCTGTGAGATCATAACTGGGACATTTTGACCACCAGCCAGCACTCGTCCCTTAGTCCTGGCTCCTACTCGTTTCCCTGGTGCTGTTCTGACGCGTCAGAGCTTGCTGGCCTCTCCGTTGGGCCTGGATCTCGGTGCAGTCTATTTCTCTTCGGGCAACTGGATTGCAAGTGGCCGCGTTCTCCACACCAGTAGCACCTTGGTCCAAATTCACGGCGAGGAGCAGTCGAATCTCTGGTCGAAACTTCTCGCACCCTAAAAGGCCTCGAGTCCTGGCGTACAGCTTCCACTTCCAAGGCGTGGGCAACTGCATCTTTCAGGCTCCCGTGATGTCCTAGTCGCACAGCAGCTCTGACTTCCAAATCACGGATCCCGTCGATGAAGGCCTGTACTAGCATGCTGTCCACAAATGAAGCCGGCGCGCTTTGGTACGCTTTTCTGACCAATTTTTCTATTTCTAGGGCCCACTGTTGTAATGACTCATTACGTCCCTGGGATCGATCCTAAACGTTAATAAATCTCAGAAGCATCCGCACACCTCCACCTCGCGACGCCGAATGAAAGTAAAATAGCATTATTACTCGAATTGAGAAGCATAACGTTGAAAAGAGAAAGCAGTAGGGAGTAACGACTACTCAAAAAATGATACTTAAAACGGTAAAGTATCGATGTTGTTATTAAACATTAAGGTTTTAGTATCGTTTCATATCATTGCCTGACGTAATTTATTGTGTAATAGTAATTGATTACAACAAAATAATAGTTATTTTCCATTGCGATATTTAACTTTTCAAAAACATTTCATAAAGTACGAATGCGATCGGCTACGTTTTGTATTTTTACTATAAATATATGTTAAATGATGGTTACAGAAATAACACAAATACTTTTAAATAGTTAAGATTTTTACTGATGTCATTGTAATTAAATTTCAGACGAATAAAATCGTAAAGGTTGTTACGAAAGGTCGCGAGCCTTTTTGTATCCGTGACAGTATCGCAAACGGTCTTTACCAAAATGAAGATTATGTTTTGCTTAACCAAAGTATTGTTACAGTATTATTTCCGGAAAGAAAATGGAAAATATTACCAACGAATAAAAATTAAAAATCGCATAACTTCGTAAAAATAATAAGGAAAAATATGTAAAAAAATCACTATATGCATTACATTACGGAGAAGCGGAATATGCAATAACAATAAAACTATGGCTATATCGCATTGCGATTTTATTCTCCGGGGACGACGATATTAGTATATTACGAGTATACCTACTCATTAGTTTACTCTAGTATACTTTAAAACCGGGTAGGGACTCTAAACGGCAAGATTAATTTTGTATTAGATACGAGCACGTGATAAAGATAGGTCATACACACTCTTAAAAACAAAAGTTTTCTCTCCTGTGGTCAATAGTTAGAGATTGTGTGCATATAAGTTATGTTTTTATATGATAGGTCTAAAGCAGTCCTGAGGGCGTTTTTGCGGGTATGGGCTTAGCCAGAAAATTAGGCCTTAAAAACGTTAACTTTCGGTGTGTCCACAGGAAAGACGGTAACCTATATCTGTGTATGACTCAGATCTATACTTTTAACTCACGCAAATCTCAAAACTTTCACACGCTCACATGTTATAAAACAAAAAAACTCAATGTTTTGGAAGTGCGGAAAACTAACACAGCCTTTTCCTTTTTAGTTTTCAAACGAAACTTCTGACAGGTCTGTTAGTAATACCTGGTTACCGTTAGGTATCTAAGAGTGGATCTTCAAAGGGTCAGATTTGTGTATTTGATGAACAAGACATGCGTGGGCGAAAAGAAACGTTTGGCGAGCAAGCGGCACGGAAGGCCTTTGAGAGATAATAACGCTTCAACTGCAGATGCCGTCCTGTACCTGGGTTTAGAGGGATTATTTCGAAACTTGGAGAAAATAGAGAACAGCCTGTATAAGCAGGCAATGCCGCTGTCTGCGTATAGGCTAAATGAGAGAGGAGATATCCTCTTGTATTAACCAGCGTATCAATAGCGACTAATCTTGTTTTGTTTTTCATACCTATCAGCAATACAGAATTACCTATTAGTAATTCATAAATTAATTAGCTTTGCTCGTAAAGTTCTACAAAAGTGGTGAATAAAGATGCAAAATATCAAAAAAAATACGTACAAACATCACGCCTTTATCCCCGGCAGAGTCACAGAAACACCAACCACTCTAAAATGATTTATTTATAGTTCTGTAACGACATCTTGCACAATCAGGCCAAGAAGTTTAGTAGTGACAGGTTGCAAGCCCATAGCCTGACAGTATTACAAGCCCTTATGTCCTTACTTGCCTCTTACGACATCCACGAAAAGACGTGGAGTGGCAATATTTTAATCCGACAACCACACGGGGTAAATTTTTATACGTTTCGATTATCTCAAAAACTGTAAGACACATGTAAGTTCGAATACAACAAAGGCTTTTTATATAATCGCACAGGTTGATCTTGGACCTTTTAATACAGGGACACACTGCAGATGACGGACACAACTGATCTTTCTATTTTACGAGCACTGTTTCGTGTATTAGACAGTTTTATTATTTCGTCGATTTTATTTTCCCCTACTTTCGATTTTTTTCACGCCTTATCTAAATGATTATTGTCAATTAAACATATTTAAACTACACTAGTTATTATGCTGATTTAATACTAAAGAGCACATAGAATTAGAACAATGACAAATTATCGAGTGCCTTCGGAATCCACCCTAAGCGCCTATGACCGTGCCGGGGGACATGGGTCCACCGTCTTTGTTCCGAGGATTAACTCCTATTTCTCTGGCTTATCGCTCACCTTTGACCGAGTAGTTCCCTTGACTAAATAATTTACAATCCGTCGAGATTGTGATGGTATCTAAGTACCCTTTTTGCCAATTTCGCTTTAGTCACTGTCAGCTAAGTTCAAGGGATTAGTTGTACATAAATGCCCTAAAACGAAGATTTAAGGTTAATATACTTTAAAATAACATTTAATATGCTTGGAAAAAGTTAAAGGTTCATAAAAACCAGCTTTAATTTAAAAACTCTTTTCTGATGTTGATTTAACTCTAACAAAAGTGACTATAGTTTAAAGTTTTTTGCTGAATTTACACGTGATTAAGCAATTTGGGGTTTTGTGGGATCATCTAAAATACATTATACGAGATAATAATATATTTACCAATTACATAACATAATTTTATGTACGGTAGTCTATTTTTTTTTTACGTAATACTTAAAACATATTTATTGCTGGTTATATAACGTTTAATACACAGTTATAATATTATTATGTAGTACAAATTCTGTATCCTTAAAAATCTTTTACAACATGATTCAGGCACCCTAAACAAAATTCAAAATCATGTCTACCATAAACCCGTTCCGTATTCCTCTTAATTACACTTAAAGCGAGGCCCATAATTCAGGCTGGTTTATCCGTCGCGGCTGAAACGTGTGACCTCAGCCTCCCAGGGGCACTAAAAATTACCTCGGCTCAACGCGGCAGTGTGTTCACACCAGAATCGGGTTTGCTTCTAGGGGTTGAAGTTGGGTATTGTTTGAAACATGGTCATGGCCTTATTTTAAAAAATCCATAGCATCCTCATCCCTTCAACTTTCAAGTTCTCAAGACAGCTATTCTACTCGATAAAGCCATATTGCTTTTAACATTGTCAACGTTAAGGTAGCTCTTGGGCTCTATAAATTCTACGCAAAAAAAACAATAATGCTTTAGACTTGCTATCGTATTGTCAACGTTATAATAACTAACTAGATTAGAGCCTTATTTACTTACAGTACTTTGACGACACGTTGGTCTAGTTTGTAGTGGCACTGCCTTCGAAGCTAGCGGTCCCGAGTTCAAATCCCGGTAAGGGCAGATATTTGTGCGACGAGCACGAGTATTGTTCCTGAGTCTTGGATGTTTTCTATGTATGTATATGTATATATATTTCTCTATATTAGTATATTTATCGTTATCTACATAGTACATACCATAGCACAAGCCTAGAGCTTAGTATCGGACTAGTTTAGTTTTTGTGAGTTGTCCCATGATTTTTTTATTTATTGACTTATTTAGTAATGGCAGCTGAGTTAAAACAATAACATTCAAAGGTAATATTGTTTTACCGAGTAGAATAAAGCTCCATGGATACGTTGTATATTTAGGAAGACTCATGTTTCCGAGTATTGCACAGTATATTAACTAATATGTACGCAGCACAGACTTATGCATTCAAAGCGGCTCGTAAATCATGCCCGTGCGGTTTGCGTACAAGTTTCAATTTAACTTTCGACCCGCGGAGACGCGTGGTGTCACGTCGTAAAAGTCATACAACTTGCGAGGATTCTGTTTCATAATAATATCACGGGGAATTTTCCCAAGCTAAGAATTTGAATTACTTTAATATAATTTAACATTACGCCCGAGTAATTTTGTCGTATTGTACAATTTCAACTAAAACTGGTAAAACAATGGGTTTTCACATTTTTACTACTTTACTTTACCACTGCGCGAAAACCAAGATATACCCAAAAACTCCCACAACACCATTTCCAGACTGCACTTAGTCTTTAATAACAAAACCGACCTTTTGGGATGGTAAAAACATGCAGATTTATGTCGATCAATGGTTTGGAACACGCAGGTAAACAATAGCTAAAAGCCGAAAGCCGCATCAGAATTAAGCCTATTAGGGAGCCACCGCAACAATCGGCTAGTGTTTCCGGTGTAATGCACCAGCCAGCATTCACTATTCGCAGTCCACAGAGCTGTCGCAGCAAACAATACGTCAAGGAGACAATGGTAAGGTAAAAAATGGTTTATGTGGTAGAAACCATAGCTTCATACTCTGAACGAATTCTAGCAGTAAAGGGTAATTACATTAGTAAGGCAGTTTGATCGTGAGTACCAAAAATTGTAATGATGTAAGGTTTCATAATTATGATTTCAGCCGAAAGACGTCCACTGCTGGACATAAGCCTGTTCCAACTTTTGCCTCAAAGACCGGTCCTGCACCACTAGCGGACAGCTCTTCCTCTTAACCTTAAATATCCATCTTGTTGGAGGTCCTATATAATGTGCTATATATATAGGAGTAGCATAGTCGCATCCTATTGTTTCCTGTGGGCATTTTCAAAATAAAGTGTAACCTACTTAAGGAAAATTGAGAAACGTTAACTTTTGTCAGTTTTGTGACGAAATTAGCCACATAAATGTATGGTAATTTATTATAATTTACAAACAATCACATCACAATAATAGAATAAAAGGGCACAATAAGACTTAAAAAACCATAATAGGGAACAAATTTCTTCCAAAAAAAAACACATCCAAAACAAATCTAAGGCAACGCGAAAAAAGGACGAAAGTCTACCAAGGTTCTGAGGAAAAACGGTAGAACTCTAGATATATATTGTGTCTAGTATGACTGTACGCGATTTTCATCACGTGTTTAGTCGGCCCTTTTTTTATTTAGGACCTACTTACATTGGGGCATTGGTTTGTGATAGTTTTCATTTTTACAAGTTCAACAGTTATCAATAGATCATCACCATCAGCTCTTTTCTATGCATAAGCGGAGGTCCAAGGCTCTCCACAACAAAGAAATTCACTAAACACACAAACTATGTAGACTGTGTTTGTGTTAGTGCTGCTGGACTGATAGGGTGCGGTCTTGAAATTGGATACTCAATCGAATTATTTTCGGATGGATGCAACCGCGGTGCGTGGGCAACATGTTGCAACTAGTAGAAGGAACCAAAGCTTGGCAGTTCAGAATTAGTTTCAGCATTAGTAAGTGAGCATATGACGTTAGGTATACAAAAACGTTAACATTTAAAAACCACTGACGTAACATTAAACAACATAATTTAAAAAAATGTTCTTATCAGCAAGAACATTTTTTTAATAGAAAAAGCCGATCGGACTAAGGCCTATTTCTATCAGTCCTTACAAGACATAGGTAAGTAGTCATTCTAAATAACCGTCGTTTTTTGCTTGGCCATTGTCGGTTGAGTTTTGTAAGCTGTTGGATCTCAAGAAATTATAAATAATAATAATCATAAAAATAAAAGTTTATTATAATATTGTTATATTCTTTTGACACGAGTATTGTTATTTTACTTTTATACTACGGAAAAATAAAGAAATATCTATAAAAATAATAAAAAGGAAATAAAATTAATAATGTGTCTCCTTGTTTTATTATATTTATGTAGGTAGGTAGGTTATGTTTTCCACTGTTTATAACTGAAACTTACTAGTAAAATACCTGCTAATAAATATTCAATAAAGTTACAGATTGCAGTGGGCTCAGCACGCTGCTATGGGAACTAGTGTCAAATACGTCAAACGGGAGCTAGTGTCAAATATTATTATAAGATTATTGAAATGATAGCCACCCGGGGCTTAATTTGCTTAATAACAAAAGGACTCAAGTCACACAAAACGGGTTAGGTTCGTAAGGACTAGATTGCATAACGACTATATAAGCAAAACGTCGCAATTCCATAGTGCCTTAGTAAGCACAATGCCTTTTTTGCAGAATGCCCTAGTGAGTAGAATGTTTTAGTTGCACGATTGACAACTACGGCATAACGCCGAAGTTGCTAAATGACTAATAGCGTTAACGACCAAATTATAGAAAAGTCTTGGTTGTAAAATGACGCATAAGGCAAAATGTCTTGGTAGCAAACCGTCATGATTGCATTCGACGATTTAATTCTTGTCCATAACTTGAGACAGTACACCAAAACCGCACATTCATGCATCAAACTACGGATAATATTTCAGGACAAACCATACCTCATTTTAGAACTAATGTCTCCACCATTTGGTACGTTTGGGAGACCCTCGTAACGAGCGGGCTGCGTGACAAGAACAACAACTAACTGAACTTAGTCTCAGATGGTGACCACACGACAAGGAAACGAGGTCTGATTTAGTGGTCCCCGGGCGACCTAGGAAGCGCTTCACTTGACGTCGGAAAGACTACGTGAGAGATAGCTAAGAATATTGAGTAGGTTTACAAAAGAGGCTTGCATTCAAATTCAAATAATATATTCAGCAATGGGTATGATCTGTGGAAGACCGAAAGGGCACTTGAAAACATTCGTGAAATATAAATGTGCTTACGCTGCAAAAGAGTTAAGTAAAACTTAAAAGTCAGCTACGAATCATTACTCCTTAATAAAACTCTCAACTGCTTAAAGAATAATAGTATATTATACCAACATACATAAAGATAATTAAAAAATCATACACATATCTACTTACATAATAATAATTTTTATATTGGTACCTACTTTAATAAAACGTCATGCATTATCCCTGGAGGTTATCAAGGTGTGTGTGTGTGGGTGTGAGTGAGTGTGTGTGTATGTGTGTTTGTGTATTAGTTTATTACTCTTTCACGTTGCAACGGCTAGACGGAGTTGGATGAAATTTGGAATGGAGATATCTTATGCCCTGGATTAACACATAGGCTACATTTATCTCGGAAAATTTTAAACGCGGACGAAGTTGCGGGTGGGAGCAAATTTTCGTATACAATCCAGATAATACTCCTTGCTAAAGATTAAGGGTACGAGTACCTTTATAATCTTTCCCTACTAGGAAGCTCTACGTAACTGTCTACGGGCCGTGGAGTAAATCCGTCGTATGCCCTCATAAATCTAGCTCTCTTTCCGGATGGAAAATTTTCAGGCTTCAGTTCATATCAAATGTGAGCTAAGGAGAATATATGAAATTATAATACGATTATTTTCAATGCTATGTCGTTTCAAGATGAATCTTAAGCATTAAGGCATTAAGTAGGGTAGAAGACCGTTTGTGGCCACTGTGCCTTATTTGGCCACTTTATTTCTATATCATTTTAGAAGTACAGGTTCAAAATTCTATAAAAATACTAACTTCTATTCGCGTACATTTCGGTTATCGTTATTCCCCTGGAAACTTTTAGATTTTCCGTGATAAGTAGCCTATGTCTTAATCCAGGGTAAAAGCTATCTTCATTCCAAATTTCATCCAAATCCGTCTAGCCGCTGCAGCGTAAAAGAGTAACAAACATCTACATGTCCATCCATACAAACTTTCACATTTATAATATTAAGGATTCATTAACAAGAAGACTTTTTATTTATAGATTTAAATTTACAGTGGCCTTTTGTACTCCAGTATATTCGTGCAATTAATATAAAAAACTTTTATTTATATTTGGCAATCTGTACAAAGAAGAAAATTAAAAATAATTTCTTGATTGACTTACTAAAATTCGGTCGATTTTTTTATGATATTACTTAATGAGATATTAAAATACATTCCTAATTATAATAATTATTAAAAAACCTTTTGGCAGTTTAATTTGGTTCCAATTACAACCTAAAACGATTCCAGTCCTTTTAAAACGTGGTGTAGTACGCAACAAGCATAAAATTCGACCTCTGTATATTTCCATTTTGCTGCGTAGCGCCGCCACACAGTATTTGTACACTGCGATCGATTTTTTACTTATAATTTTGACAAATAATTGTAAATTGTATAAAAGGAAAAAAAGACGTGTGGCACTCGGGGACTGCCGCGGTAAAGCTATTGCATAGCATTTTGTATCAACTTATGCAATTATAATTTTATTTATTTATTTTATTCATGCAGTATTTCTTTTTCTTTGATATTAATTCAAGTTACACTTTTTGAGCGTGGTGACCGATAAGAAAACAAATTTTTCTATTATTAAATAAATAAAAAAGTTAATATTGTTTAAAATATTTTTATTATTTTACAATACATGTGGGTTTTATTATCTTACAGTAGCTGTTGGTTATTCAGGAATATTTATCATTGAAACTATAGGTTTATGATAACTGAAATAAGAAACATAAGTTTGCGACTTAATATCCTCTAAATACCTAGAAAATACCGCGTCAATGGTGGTCCCATCGATTCGTGCGAGTTTCGTAGAGTCGTACAATACGTCTAATCGCACACAACGCCGTGTCGAAGACTGCCGAACTGAAACGACGTTAGACGATGCACGGCCTTCAAGCCACACCTCCTTGCCCGTCGGAGTGGGGAGCGTGAGGTTTTTTCGTTACGGAATTTCTGGATTCGGTCCCCGCGCTCAAGGCCCGCGATAGAAGCTATGCAATAGCTTAAAAAATATTAATCTTACTCACACCATACATACGTAACATCACGCCTTCATTCTCAGAGTGGGAAAGACAGAGCTATAGAAATACCAACAACTCTAAAAAGACTCACTGACAATAATAACAGTGAAAAAGGGTTATGTTTAGAACAAATAAAAATAGGTTTGTCAGATTCGCCGATGTTTTATTCGGATCTAAGTGAGTGAAACTTTTTATAAAAAGTCATCTTAAGAACTGAACAATATTTTACATTAAATTCTTTTTAAATAGCTACTTTTGGTTTGAAATTCAAATCAAATTCATAACATTTATTTGACAAAAACATACTGCAACACAACAGGCATAGCAAAAAAACTTTGACTTAGAGAAAGTTTCTTCAAATTGAACTGGCAAATGTTATTTCGTTTAAACGTAACAGTTTAGGCACACTTGCACGTAAATGTTAACCCTAGGTTAAACCCAGGTTAACAGGTTCATTTGTTAAAATTGACAGTATTTTTATTTATCTGACAACCTGGAAATGACCTAGGGTTACATTTACGTGCAAGAGGTCCTTAAACTTTAGGACACGGACAGGACTGCGAGCCTTACTTAACTAATAAATGCATGCTCTGAGTGCTAAAATCTTACCATGCATGGGATCCAACAGCTTGGGACGAGTGAGTCTGAGAAAGCCTATGCCTATGGCTTGTTGTATGTACTTACACTAATTACATAAGCGTTATGACAGTCATGAACGGACATTTCGACATTTCAAATTTGTCAAAATGCGCCTCTATTACCTCTAAGGCAGTGTACCCTTCCCGCTACGTCCCGGCCGGCGGGCGTGACAAATTGCACGCGTCTCCTGCGCCGCCTCGTTAATTGCTCCCCGTAAATTGTTGCACCAATTGTTTAATGAGATGTCACATTAGTGCGGCTCGGTCGCGATTACTGCCAGCGACTCATTTGGTATCATTCACCTGTTTTAGCTTAAGGATGCGATATTATACTTATCGATACTTTTTGGCAAACGACATACTCTCAATAAGCGAAATTTGTGAGAGAGCAAAATGTTATATGCATCGCTAAACGAAAAACTGTGGACAGTGTATACTTGGTGTCTCAGTCGGATCGGTCAGTCGGTCACTTGTTGCAGACGCTTGATATTTAGACAGTTTTTAGGGTTTCGTACTTAAAAGATGCTAACGGAACCCTTTTATTAAGCCTCCACTGTCTCTGTCAGCGGGTTTTATCTTATGAACCGTAATAGGATGACAATTTAAAGTTTCTATCTACATAACACGAATGTTTCAAGTCGATTCATGTAAAACTTGTTTAGGTGTCTACATAAATAAAGTACTAAAGGTCAGTTGAATTAGGTTTCAAGGCTTCACCAATTTCTACTTTTTAAAAAAAAAAATACTTTATAAAAAATAATAAATGGATTATTATTTAAACGACATTTCAAGTCAATCAAAAATTTACAACTCTACCATGTGTTTGTTTACACGAGGCATTGTTTGCCATTAACATTCAACTTCAAGACTGCACCCACCAATTATTGGCGCCGCATAATAACTGTCATCGTAAACGCGTACGGCAATCAAGTAACAATCAAATCGTGGATTGTCCCGGTGCAACTAAACTTTACGTCTATCCTTTATTGATCCGCCGGGTGTGTACTAAACATAAAGTTCCAATAAAGTCCCCATGCGATAGGAAGTTCCGGATTTATCGGACTAACCCCATGTAAATAAATAAAGTGGAGAAGCATGCATTTCTTATGAGTTGGCCGCGCCGCGAGAGGGTTACAAAAACTATCGATTTAGCTTTATTGTTATGATTTGTTACCGTTTATGAGGAGATCATAACGCGTTTTAAGTGATCGGTTCTCGGGTAATTGGAATAACTGGTGACTCGATTATTAACTGTAACTAACCGTGTAGGCAATATTGATAATGGAGGTCGAATTGAGAAAGTTTTAGTTAGAAGGTTCTGAAAGTAATACGAATAAGAACTGCCAGATACATGTTTATGACATCATTATGGAAAGACAAATGGAGGGATAAAGAAAAAATATGTTAAGAATAAGAACTAGTATAGGAAAGAGAAATTAGTATGTAAAATTTTCAAGCATTCGGTTTATTACGTAAGCTTTGGATTAATGAGAAGCAGTCAGAAGATGTCTTAATTTTCCTTTTAAAAGGTTTTATTGCAAAATCAAACGTATGAGTAGGTAGCAATTTTATTTCCTGTTTAAGTATATGGATTAATGCATCATTCATGTGTATCACATTTTATAGTGTTTTCGGAAAAGGCTTTAACGATTTTAGTAAAACTGGGTATTTTGGGTCAAGCTTTCAATCCGTTTTCAACCCGAGCGACGCTCAGGCTTTTAGTTACTTATAGTAAAGTAAAACATTTCACCTTTTTAACCTTACCAATGGACATGAGAAATGTTTGAGCAAATTTTTCATTTTCGCTGCTAATGAGTCACTTTTAAGTGGTTACATTACTCACCTGACAAATTATCATGGCCCCGGGACGTTTTCAGGAGCTGCGCAAAAATTCAAATGCGTTACAGTCCAAGCGATTTATCCCAGTCGTAAGTTCAATCAGATTAAAGTACATTAAAGTGTTGGTAAAAGTTCAATTTGGGGAAACCGGGGAAGAAATATGGCGTCAGGTAGAGGGGTTCAATTCAATCAGCTCCCTTGGTACCTTTCGCCGCCGTGATTTGATGAGATTGTTGGAAATCAGAATGGGTAGAGAAAAACTTGGTGCCGTATTGCTTGGTCTAATGGAAATGCGGTGTTTGCGCTGCGCGAGGAATATCCAAACGCCGCGATCTTGTTTACTTCTACTGTTTTGGGTTCAAATGTAATGTAAAAATACTGCCGTAGGTGAATGTTTTTCTTTTAGAGTGGGCTAGTTGTTGAGAAGATCATTGACTAATCTCGTTGATTTAACATTTATAATCAGTAGTAACCAATCATGACCTTTATTACAAACACTAAATATAGATATTTAGAGATCTACATGTATATACAGCAGATATATAAAGACATTACTCGTAAATGAAAGCGCATATAACGAGTTTAAAAGGAAAACTATCACGACTAAGATAAACTTGATTGGTTCTTGAAATACAGGCGATTAAATTGTTTGTACCTACTAAAATCATCTAAGACGGCACCAAATACAACCAGGGCTTATGCTTACATATTATATATAGAACTAAATATACCTTAAAATGATTTCCTTCTTTTTAGCTAAGTTGTACCAGACTATAGTGGTGATTTTCGTAGTTATGGACGGGCTGATGCATTTTAACGACACCATATTTTTGATTCATGTGTTTTACAACTACTCTCCTGTTCCAAAGAGACTACTCTTAGTATCCTTGGTTGCTGGATATAAGCGGCACCTTTCTTATTTAACCAACCTTTAGATAATTAATAAAACAATGTACTTATGCTCAATTAATGTTATGTCTATATAAATTGCTTTCAAACCAGCGCAAATTACCTAATTGACAGGCTGACGTAAATCAGTCGCCAAAATGTGTCACATAATTTTAAACAGGCGGGTCTATTTAAAGCCACAAATTGCGAGTAATTTATTATAGGAACATCCCAGTTTTCGTTATCGAATGAGTTATTGTATCGCTCGATTGGTGCAGGAAAAGATCGAACAGCAGAAAGGCGGGGCGGGCCGCCGCTCGATTTGTCAACATCATTGCGATTATCAGGCTGTCGACTAAATAAATCGAACGAGATTAGAAGTCCTACAAAACGTGTTTCACAAAATAAACACAAGTTTTTTAAACTTATCTTTAAGAAAAAGATACCTGAATTTCACAGTTTCTTTTTATTACTCTCATAGGTACTTACGTAGGTATGTATAGTGTTTTCAATCTACGACGGCGTGCCCGCCATTTATATTGTTTTCTTGATTACTTGTTAATAAATATACAGTATATTATTTTTAGTAAATATTCGTAAAATTAAGGGCGCTTCTTAACAGCTTTGACGGCGTGTTTAACTTAGTCGGTAGTGACCCTGCCTACGCAGCTGGCGGTCCCCGGTTCAATTCCCGGAGTGGGCAAATATATATGTGACCTACACGAGTATTTTGTTCCCTTGGATGTTATGTATGTAATTCTCTATATAAGTATGGTTATTGTCATCTAGTACCCGTAATAGTTTGGGACTAGGTGAATTTGTGTGAAATTGTCCCCTGATTTTTTGTCGATAATAATTTAGTAAATGTGATAATCATACTATTAGTTTTTCATAGAATATGTAAGTTATGACACACTTACTAGTCATGTAAAGTAGGTAACATAAGAGTGGTAAGGGTTGCGATCGTGAGATATTAGATATTAGTAATTTTTATTTTCAGGTAAATACATAGCAAATGAAAACGTAGCAGCTAGCCTATTGTTTTGAAGTAAAAAAATAACCGAAAATACGAAATTTAAACTGACTGAAATTTATAGTTAAAACAGCAACAATTATTTTGATATATTCAGAAAAGTCTTAGGCCAGTTTTGATCTCTTTTGTTGGACGTTATTTCGTTAAATAAATATTTATTAATTATAGTAAAAAAGAACATTCAATACAAATGCAGTTTTCCTAATAAGTCATCTTATTGAAACATTACCCATTAAGTGTCAATAAAACACCAAAATAGAGTAGTTCCCAACTGTGATCAAATAACCAAAACCTCCTATCACCGATTCTGGACGCATCACAGCAACTCAGCTGGGGGTCTAATACGTGGAGTAAATCTACCCACTTATTTCAAAAAGGCGTATGTGTAACTGAGAAGCCACTGTACATTCAAACCTCCTTGTCTCTGAATAAAGTTTCATAACTAATGAAAGTTTTATATCCGTTGTGTTCGTTTCCTTATAAGGGCCGAAATGTTTCAGCGGAATTTACATCGCGTCACATCGTGCTACGAGACGTGGCGAATATTTAGCCGCCACGTGACCAAATGTGCATGTGTCGGAATGAAGGATTGTGTCATGTTGTATACTAATTAAAATCGGCCGGAGTTTTCTGTTTGACGTAATCTGTATTATGTGACACGGAAAACGCCCGCTATTAGTACCTTCTCACCTTCTGACTGATCATAAAAAAGGATGACCCACCACCGAATCGCTACCATCATCTTATCCATTAACCACCCGCCGAGCAACAGTGTTCGCATTGTTGTGTTCCGGTGTGGGAATAAGACAACCGGTAAAATTACTAGCATAGAGGCATTCCATCTTAGTCCTCAGGGTTGGCAACGCATTTCAGGTCTTAGGATTATAGTCTTGACAATTCAAATGTCTATGGGTCTCAGATTCCACTTACCATCAGGTGGCCTGAGTACTCGTGTGCCTTCTCATTAACATAAAAATGTTCTATGTTCGACTGTATGTATGTTTATTTTTGGTCTAATATGAACAGCAGATAGGTAATTAGGGAAATAAGTAGAGTTAAGATAACATGTTAATGTTTAAAATTAAAGTATATGAATTATAATTTTTTAAGTTGTTTCTTATTATAGATTTATTTTTATAAGAATTATGATTGTACGGAAATACCTAAGTAAATTATTGCTATACATGAGATTGTTGACTCGGTCTGCAAGTTGCATAGCATTACCAGAAGTTAAAGAATCTTCTCAAGATATCAAAAAAAATCTAAAAATGAAAAAAAAAATAAAATATTTAGATACCAAAATAAACTATTCAAATTTGAGAAGGTTTTCGCGTGATCTATGGGCGGGCCTAAAGTTCAAATAGTTCCATTAACTTACGTTGTTTTCTTGTGTAAATCAATTCATTTCAATTTTGGGTAAATAATGGAACGGAGCCATGATTCCGCCAATGTCGAGGTTGGATAAGACACTGCAAGTTTGTGTAGAATGTATCATTTAAAATAAAAAAATGACAAAGTAAACACAACTTTATTTATGACACCTAAATTGCTAAAAAACGCAACCAAGTTAACAAAAACAAACAAAATGAAGATAACCGGCAGTTTTTAAGCGCCAGCTATGCAGGGACAGTGGGCTCGCGGGTGCCATGAACTGGGTACAATTGCCCATTCGTAAAGTTCCCGAGATATGGCTTGCGGGATACCGGGGTAACGACGCCAGGGGGATGGGATGATGAGCCCTGGTTTATGTATGTGTTGGGTTTTTTAATTTGTCAACACAATTTTACGATTGTAACAATGTTTAAAATGTACAAGACGTAGTGTCGTGAAATAATTAATAAAATATTTTTATTTACATTAAGTTACAATGACACTAAAGCTATTAATATATTATACAAAAAAATCTTCCAGCTACAATTATAACTTATGCGATTTTAAGCTTATAAAGCTAAAGTAAAAAAGGCTTATTATTCTACTCAAGATTATTTAAAAAACGATGAAACATGATCATAAAAGTATGATGCATATTAAACTTGTAATATTAGTTTATTTATATGCCCTAGGGTGAGACGTAGTGACGCACAATATGAAAAATTTAACATCTAAAACAACCTATGTTTAACAAATTTAATAAAGTATTTGAATGCATAAACTTAATTCCTATAGAACAAGTACAACACAAAATGTATTTAATATAATTTAAGACACGAATGGTTTTACGCTTTCCCAAAAAACTGATTCTAGTTACGTTTTGTTTGAAATCAATGCATTTTGTGTTGATTTTTTATTTATTTAACATTTTACCAAGCTTATGTAATAATAATTACCTTTATTCTAAGATATAATGTCAAAGATAAGCAACCAAATACAGAATACCCAAGCAAATAATATATCATTCCCAAATTACCTAAGCAACATTAATCTTTTGTCAAATGGAATATGATAAAGCTGTCTTACCGCACGAGGGAACAAAAACACATTCACACGAGGGTAGTTCGAAATTCCAGATAATGCCTGGAGAGTTTCGCAAACAAGCGGATTTGGGGTGTCGGTAACTGCCAATCTTGGTACCTGGTTCGAACTAAAGCACGCCATACTCGTACACTTTCAATAATACTGTGCCTGCAGTGGTTAATGTTGCTGTAGTTATTAACTCGCGATGTTAAGGAGTTTTTAAGACTTTTAACATCCCGTAAATACTCGTTTTTTATAAAAAAATAGGTACTTGCTCTTCTTCCACTGAACTAAATACTATCAATAAAAATATTTCAGAAATTATAAGTGCATTGGTATTAAATAGTATTAATTTTGTCTGCAACAAATATTTGAAATTCGGAACATGCATTTTACATTTATTTATACGCGTTTAGTTTTGTTTTCAGCTCGGCCGCCTTTACTGTCAAGTTAATTAGAGATGTCATACGTTGACGATAACAAAGGAGAAATGACAGTATTGAATAAGGCCCCAGCGGGACTTGACAGATGCACGTGGAGCAAGCTCAAGAAGCTTAGGTATATATGACACTGGAGATTGCGCGGCGAACAACGAAAAGTGACCTTGAATGACTTCGCTTATGTTTTTTGTCCCTTTCTTTCCATCCTATAGAAAGGGACCAAAAAACATAAGCGACGTCATCAAGGTCACTTTTTTGGCTTCATGGCGTTGTTGGCCGTGCAATCTACAGTATCATACATATATGTATTCTTCTTGAGCCAATTCTTCATGTGCTTATGTCAAGTCCACCAGAGTAAATACTGTTTAACTGAGGAAATTGTCCTCGCTCTGATTGTCTTAAAGTCGACTTCTTTGGCGAAATACACTTTGTTAAAACGAGGACCCCAGTGCAGTGTCGTCTAAATAGAAATAATACTACACTTTCTTTTACTTATATTATTCATTTATGTCTTATGACGACGATCAAAATACAATCAAAATATCAGGAACTCGTCGATTTATTCAAACCGCAGTTAAAACTCGTTAATTTTTATTTGTATTAAAAAACACCAAAATGCCGGTAGGTACCTACAATTTCTAAAAATATTTCAGTGTTTCAATTTTTTACCACGATTATGCGTGATTTGTTTTTAACTATTTTTAACCGTAATTTTTGCCGTACGACGGCGCGATACGGCATACACGTATTGTCTTTGAAATTGTCTAAACGTGTTTTCACAGCGTAATCCTCCATTACTAACTGGAGGTGAGTAGCCCGCTTAAGTTAAGTTATCATGTCTCAAGTAAAGTGCTTTAGTTACTGCAGTCAGTTTTAGCAACTACACTAGGACAGTGTTAACATAGGAACTAATCTTCCGTACGGGGGAAGTGCACACAACAACATTGCACGCTTATGTAAGGGGACTTTTGTTACCAGTGGTAGTATTTAATTAATTAAAACTAATGAACACTAATTTGTTTTTGTAAAAGTATTTGTTTCGAGTCCGAAAATTATATTTCAAAGCTCTTTTAATTTGTTCAATGTCCAACCGGTATCGGTAGCGCAATTCCACATATTTTTAACTTAATGAACTATGAATATATTGAACACTTGTTTTTTTATTGGCATACGAATTACTCACTTATCTTGTATTATTAATGTAAGCAGTTTGTTTTCCTTAATAAAGAGATTTATGTTTATTCTTTCAATCAAATTACAACATTCATAAGGGCAGTAATTTTAAAATTTCTATCATCCTAAATAGCGTTGTAAAACTTAAATTTAACCCTGAATTTTGTTCAAAAGTATTCGCCTTAAAACACGAAATCAGTAAAAAAATACATTCTCACGTTTTTTTACCTACGAAAGGGCAGTACTTATTTCCTTTTTTAAATATTTTTACTTTTGAAGTAACACGGTAAATACTTGTTATTCAAGTTTTAGGTATAGAGAATGTTAGGCCATTTTCAGTGTAGGGTTCTGACGCCGATACTACAAACAAAAAAAATATCTCATAAAACAACAAGTGTAAATGATTTTCTTTACAATTACACTCATTTGGTGCTTTTTTCCCTAAATAAAAAAATATGTAAATACGTAAGTATACTTAAACGTAAAGTATAAAATTAACTCGTCATTGATCTTACTGCGATTAAATATCTCTGAAACATGTGTACAAAATTTCATTTTTGTAAGGGTTAAGAGATAAAAGATAATTTATTTGTAAAACATGAATAAGTTTACCTAATGGTCATAACTTTATAATAATCGTACAAATTCAAAATAACAATAATATAATAGAGTAATAATTGAATGAATTGATCCTGTTTTACAAATGGATTAATATATCAATTTAATTAAATAATTACACTAAACACTTAAAAACTGTAACTACTACTAGTATCGTTACTATTTTGTAACTTTGATAATTTATGCCAAAAAAGGACAGACGGTCATGGTGAAACTATAAGGGTTCCTAGTTTGACTTCAGAACCCTAAAAACCTTAAGTAACCATCAATTTTAATTTAAAACTCCAATCCGCTCCCACTATCGACGGATCCTATTATAATAACCTAAGCATCCTTCATAAGCCACTCACATTTCAGGATTACAAGCGAAAGCTTTTCGTTTCTAAGGCGACCTGTAATCGGCTTTCTGACCCGGGTTACCTCTGCTTTGTGACTTCCTTGCACCTTAATGTAATAGATACATGATCCATTTTTGAATGGCAGGCAAGATAAGCAAGTTTGAATAGTTGGCGATAGACGTATTCGGAAGGCGAAAGGATTTATATGCAAGGATATTAATGGGGTGTCCCTGTAAGTATCTCCCCATTGTATTGTTGGTATAATTTTCTGAATTTGACTGCACGTATTCGATAGAATGAATATATAAAATACTCCACAGCATTCAACTTTACATAGAAATTATTAGTTAGTTTTCTCTGGTAATCAATTTAAACGCATATTTTGAAAGACATGATCAAAAATGGAACTAAAAAGTAACTAAATATTAAGGCTTGCATTCCCGCAAGCCAGACCCAGGATTTTTGGGACTAGCTTCTACGAAATCAGTCCCAAAAGTCCTGTACTTCAAGTCCTTACTTTTTCTCTCTAAAATATATTTTCAGTCTAAAATAATTACTGCGATTGTTCTGAAACTGCTTCTGTGTCAGCCCATAAAAATCCCTTTAAGATTATAGAGATTAACAACAATTTTTACAAATTTAGTATTTACGTTACATTATCATATTTATTATATTTTCTATCTATATGTATGGAACGACCATTAACAACATTTAGTTACCAGTCTAAACTGCCACATTTTGGCGTTTCTTAACTTTGAATAATAACACCAAACCAACAACGTAGACTATGTAAATAATATGTGTAGTCAACAGCAAAAGAAACTGATGAAATAGGGTCTCAAAATAGCTACAATCAATTGAGTCAGATGCCACTGAGTTATTGTAGTTTAGCATCAGAAAATTAACTGCTAATGTGTTATAACATAAGTACACTTACTTATGACACATTAGCTGTTAATTTTCACATTCATTAAGAGTATTTCAAATTAAACGGATTATCTACAATAGCAGTAGTCAGTAAGACTACAAAACTATATAATTATGTAACTGGGCCTCTATTCAACTGCGTTCGGGGTGTTTTAGAATCGTTTATGTCACAGTTGCCATTATTGTAAATGACATAAGAGTTATGAAAACGTTGACAATACGGAAACACGTCAAATACGATATCGTTATTACGGTGTAGAATCCTAATACGGGTTTTTGGAACTTCATGAACTCTCAAGACCACCTCTTAATACAAGTCAGACGTTCGGCTAATGTCGGTTATATTCGTTGGACAAATGCGAAACGACTATAACACCCCTCATTTCCGTCAAGGATTAAAATAAGTGCCTATTACTTCACCTTGATTTTTTGTCAATTTTTAAAAAAAATCTTTTGTTTTAGCATGTGTAGTATAATTTTAGTTTCGTCATTTTTAAATTCGGACACTGCTTTAAAATGTTTAATTACTTATTCTTTATTGAAGTTCCCAGTGGAGAAATACAAGTAGTTATGATATCGTGTATTATTTATAACTTTGCTTTGTCATTTTGCTTCTGAGCTTGACTAATTACTTGTTTATTTGAAAATGCCACTTTGGTGTAATCTGTTATATCTGGGCGTCATGCTCGAACAGGTCTTAAGGTGGTGTCATAGGCTTTATGTGTAAAATGATGATAGTTGATATTCAGTAACGTTACACATAATGTCATAATAACAATAATATTTAATAATTTAATATTCCAGTTATTGTTCGTTAAGTTAAAATAAAAGAATCTTACAACTCCACCAAACTTTTAAGATTTTAAAAACAAAGTTTAACTTTGGCGCGAAACATCTAGGAAACTAAAAAGATAGAGATTTGAAATACACGAGTGTTGAATGGAACAAACCGAGCAAATTGTTGAATTTCTTATTATTTTTTCTAGTAAGTAATCTGAAGTACCCCTTTCATTTTTTTAAAACGTTGTTACTATGAAAACTAACCATACAAATAGATATAATGTCATGAACTCATGACGAACTTTTAACAAATCTTTTTATTCTCAACAATTCTTCTATTAAAATTACAATGTATTCATATTTTATCTTTTTTTTTGCGTTGAGGCAGCTTTTACGAAATCTTCACTATGTTTTTTTTTATCGGAACTATTGAAGACTTCTAGAAAACCGTCCATTAACCACTCTTGCTACACCAGTTCTCAGGCAGGTCCAGGTCTTTCAGCCATAATAACCACTTAACAGTAGTTCGCAAAAGGAGGTATCAACTTTGAACCTAACGATACTGACAATAAAACACTGTTATACTGATACTAAACTTTACTGTTATGGTATGCAAGTACAGGGGCTAAATTATACATGGTAAAATCTTTTTGCTCTTAAAGTGTTATTGTATTTTCAACGTTATGATAACTCTTTTTTTTTCAGAGTAATGGTTGCCAAATTAAAAACTATACGATAACATGTCAAGAGTAATAAGGTTTTACCGAGTAGAATAAAGGCCCTGACATGCGGATAGAATTGAAATCAGCTTTCTTTTGCTATTTAATCTGATCTTTCCAAGACTTGCGTCAGTTTGACACTGAGCCATTCTGAATTGTTTGCAGCGACAATGTCCCGTGGAGACAGTTAGTAAACCGCCGTCAGACAACACCTTGGCAGGCACTCCGGCGAAATTGGAAGAGAAAATAAACAGAAAACTCCACGTTCGAGATTACACCTGAGAGCCGGATGCAAACACGGTTTTGGCAGCGCTGGCACGTCGATTACATATTGTAGAAATAATATTGCCCGTATGAGCACTACCTATTATTTTTCTGGAATTTGTGCATGAAATACGAGAAATAGGGAACATGCATATTTTTTTTCTTACCCTCTCAAGAAAGTGCTATGAAAGAGAAGGATTTAAAATTGAGAAACAAATTGTTATGTGATTTTTTGCCTGCAAAAACACTCTATCCAAAATCGACGACAGGAATGACGTCACAGCTGTTTTTCCATGTTTAAAATATCTGGACCTTATTTCAGAAATTACTATGTTTTCGCCAATATCATTAAATTAAAATATTACGTAAATAAGATGAGGATGCCAAAAATAACAATCTAAATATAGTTTAGATTTAATATTATGGTTTTTGTTTTTAGTTTACTAAAGCTGTACTGCGCGCGCGCTGAGTATGATTACTTGTCTACTGTTAATGCTTATAGAAATTGGTCACCACAGGACAGGCAAAGCTTAGTGTGGTACCAATTGCTACTAAAAATGTTCAATACAATCCTTTTATATGCTTTTATTTACATTACTCCAAAATTGTATAAATGAAACTCAATTCTGTTTTTCATGTATGTTCCCTATTGTGAGCACTGTTGTACAGTTTAGTGACATAGTGTAGAAAACGGACGCGGAGCAAAAAGATTCTGAATCTTATGAAAATAATGTTCTTTTTTCAAAATTTCAAAGACTACTTGTCTAATTTTTTTAAGAGTGTCGTAGATGTAACAAGATATTTTTATAAGCTGTTTCCAAATAAGGTGTTATGCTCATTTTTTATGGCATAAAGATCGCAAACGAGCAAACAGGCCACCTGACAGTAAGAGGACGTCGGAATCCATCGACATTTACAATCTCAAGACAGTTGTAGTTTTGATTCCTCTAGTCTAGTCATTTCACCCTTGGTCTTATCCCCGCACCGGAGCACAAGGATGCAAACACAGCTGTTTGGCGGCAGGTTGAAGGGTAAAATGTTTGTAGTGTACTGGACGGACCCGGCACAAGACCTTTCATCACTACTATCAGAATTTTTACTTTGCGAAATCATTTTTTTCTGAGTATATTGTGGCCATGCAGTTGCCAACATATTTGTCAAAACATCTCCTTTCTGTTTTAGACATTTGCAGTTCCCATTTAAGTCAACACTAGTTCATTACTGTATATCATTGCCGGGAAATAAAAGCCTTAAGCCTCGGGTCACCATCCCTTGGGATGATGAAGGCTCTGAATTACCGAGACCCTGTTCCGGCGTGACAGATGGCTACGCGCTTGGGTGAGAAGCAGGAAGGTTTTGGATGTGGTATAAGACCGTTTCTAAAAATAATAAATAAATATAGACAGTGTCGCACAAATTGACGTTTCCAAACTGAATTCTAGGCTTGTACTATGGATACTAAAGAAATACATACTTAAGTTCATATTCCTTACTTATAAACGTGGAATAACTGTGGGGTGGCTAATGCCATGTTTTTCCTTATCTGCAATTGTGACATTTGCATCTGACAGAAAGTGACAAAGCATGCACTGAGAGAAATTTTCGGTTGGACCAACCGAAAACCTACCGAAGTTACATGTAGAAATAGCGCCAACAGGGAATTTTGTACATGCAACTAATTTGAATTCGTTACTGTTACAAATAAAAATCGTAACCTTAACCAATAAATTGTTTAATTTAACTGTTTTTTTGTTACCGTAACAAATATTATCGGTAATGACAACTAATCCACATTTGTTGCGACAACCAACTTTAATTTAGTTAAATTTATCTACCAATTACAATTGGTTGGTATAACAAAACACACATTGGTTGTATTAACCGAGGCTTTTTTACAAATTTTTTACGTCGTATTTAACAATATTACTGATTATAATTATTATGTAAATTTGTATTTTGTATAGTTATGTTAACAAGAAAGTCAATTAAAGTAACGATTGTTAGGGTTAAGTTAAACCGAAACTATTTGTAATCTATAGCGAATTGTTTGTTCCAACTACTACATTAGTCTGTTGCAGTAACAAATATTGCTTGTTGAATTAACAAAATGTATTTGTCGGGTGTACCAAAACATTAGTTGGATTTATTTTGGGGTTTTAGTAACAGCAACCAAATATAACTATTGGTAATACTAGTGTAGGTGTTTAGAATAACCAATACTGTCTGTTGAAGCCATAATATCAGTTGGTAGGGTATACTAAATCATTTGTTGAATTTATCAAGGCGTTTTAGTAAATACAACCAAATGTTGCTGTTGGTTATACTATTAAAGGTGTTTAAAATAATCAATACGGTCTGTTGCAGTAGTAATAGCTATTGTAGGGTATACCAATACATTTATTGGTTTTATCAAGGTACTTTAGTAGAACCATCGAAATGTAACTGTTGGTTATACGAGTGTAGGTGTTTAGAATAACCAATATGGTCTGTTGCAGTAATAATAGCTATTTGTAGGGTATACCAATATATTTGTTGGATCTATCAAGATGTTTTAGTAAATGCAATCATAATGTTACTGTCAGTAATACTAGTATAGGCGTTCAGAATAACTAATATTTTCTGTTGCGGAAACAACAGATGTTGGTAGGGTATACAAAAACATTTGTTGGATTTATTAAGGGGTTTTAGTAAAAGCAACCAAATGTAATTGTCGGTAATACTAGTATACGCGTTCACAATAACCGATATTGTCTGTTGCAGTAATAATAGCTGTTGGTAGGGCCTACTAAAGCATTTGTTGGATTTATCAAAGAGTTTTAGTAAATGCAACTAAAAATAACTGTCAGTAATACTAGTATAGGCGTTCAGAATAACTAATATTGTCTATTGCAGTAACAATAGCTGTTAGTAGGGTATACAAAAACATTTGTTGGATTTATTAAGAGGTTTTAGTAAAATCAACCAAATGTAATTGTCGGTAATACTAGTATACGCGTTCAGAATAACCGATATTGTTTGTTGCAGTAATAATAGCTGTTGGTAGGGTATACTAAAGCATTTGTTGGATTTATCAAAGAGTTTTAGTAAATGCAACTAAAAATAACTGTTGGTAATACTAGTATAGGCGTTCAGAAAAACCAATATTTTCTGTTGCAGAAACAATAGCTGTTGGTAGGGTATACGAAAACATTTGTTGGATTTATTAAGGGGTTTTAGTAAAATTAACCAAATATAATTGTCGGTAATACTAGTACACGCGTTCAGAATAACCGGTATTGTCTGTTGCAGTAATAATAGCTGTTGGTAGGGTATACTGAAGCATTTGTTGGATTTATCAAAGAGTTTTAGTTAATGCAACTAAAAATAACTGTTGGTAATACTAGTATAGGCGTTCAGAATGACTAATATTGTCTGTTGCAGTAATAATAGCTGTCATTAGGGTATACCAATGCATTTGTTGGATTTATCGAGGTGCTCAAGTAGAAGCAACCATATTTCGCTGTTGGTTATAGCTAGATAATACTAGTGTAGGTGTTTAGAGTAACCAATATTGTCTGTTGAAGTAATATTAGCTATTGGTTCTAAACACCCTCAATAGTATAACCATCAGCAACATTTGGTTCACATTTACTAAAACACCTTGATAAAACCAACAAATACTAGTATACCCTACCAATAGTTATTATTACATTAGGTAACTTCAACAGACAATATTGGTTATTCTATACACCTATGCGAGTATTATTAAATTATAACCAATACAACCAATATAAACCAATATAAATACGATTGCTTCTATCAAACAAAACACAATGTTAAATCCAACGAATGTTGTGTTATACCACCTACCAACATCTATTATTAATATTATTATGTACTTAACCAGACGATATTGGCTACTATTATTATTTTTGGTTAACCAATATTGTATGTTTAAGTAAATCATTTAGTGTAAGTGTACCTGGCTGAACAGAAAAAAATGCAATAGTGTTTACATAAACAAGTGTTTTTTGGTTAAGTAGATAAGTAGATACTTATCTACAGTGTCAATCGAATATTCTAACCATAATCCAAACGTAAGACTATATTTAATTTATGCATTGGCTTATTTGTATATACATACTATTGCATGAAACTTTAGTAACCAACCCTGCCACAGCCCCTAAGTTAACAATATCGTTTATGCTAAGTTAAATAAGAAAATATTGTTGGGTAGTCAGAGAAGTTTAAATTATAAAAAATAAGTTTTTTATGGTTTTTATTTCTTTTTTAATTAAATACAAAACAATTGAAAATAATCAACGTCAGCACAGCCTCCCATACAAAATTTGGCATTGGTATTGAATATACAATTTAATTTCTAACGCTAACCCTACGTCATTTAATGTCATGCCCGTGAAACAATCTTTCGCACGGAAATAACAGAACGGAATTCTTAGGCTTCACTATAGTTATTATTTCAGTTAATGTCTAAAGCTCTTAAAAATATACTTGTTTTACTGGGTTCCGAACTACTGGGATTTTCGATCTGTTCGCACTGCGAACTGCGGAGAATGTTTCTCAGTAGTTCACACTTTTTTATTTGACACCTTTATTAATTCGAATTCGTGGTATATTTTGCGTTACTTAAAAAACAATTATTTTAATATTTCCATAAAATCTTGATTTTTAAACTGAATATGAGCAACAAGATATGCTTTTATTATTATTTTTACGGTTTAAGTTACATAGTCTTAAATGACTTTAGCATTAGTATGTAAAAACGAATACATCAATCTACAGTAATTATAGTGTACCACAGTTGTGTCAAATAAAAGGGCGTAAACCCAATAAAAGTAATTTATACACAATCAATGTACATCGTCAGATGTCGTGTGAAGTATGTAGGTATTTCTAAATATAAAACTAGCAAGCGTTTGGTTGGTGAATTTAAGATAACTAAAGTGTGTCCCTGGATAAAGTGCACAAAAGAATAGGGATGAATTGAGATGCACAACAGCCCATCACAGACAATTATGGGTTGGAATGCGAGTCCTTTTCTGTTGTAGGACTTGCACCTTATTCTGATTCTCCTAAAACAAAAAAAAATAGTTCAAACATTGCATGCTTCACATCTTGTTAGCGTAACGTTACGTGCCTTTTATTTAGGTTCATGCTTACTTTAACATTCATTACAAAGGCTTGACTGAATTCCGCAATTGACACTTTATAAAATTGTTTCTTTTCGCTTTTCACTATTTTTAAAGTTGGTTTCATTTTAAATGCCAACAAACTGCACAGCGCAAAATCACGAGTATCTGAAACAAAATAAAAACAATTTATTATTAAAGGTTCAGCATTATTAGCGTATAATATTAAATCAATGTTATTAGCCTAGTATTGTGCTGCCAATCAGAGATATCCCACCTAAAATCTTTCACAAGTCAGTTCCCTAGATGAATGACAGAAGACATTGAAATTGGCTAAAGTGACAAACAGCTAAATTGGTAAGGCAATATAAAGTTACACCTCAAAAAAACAATAATAAAACACTAAAATCTAAAAATAATCCGTTCCATGTACCAATTGAATCTAAAAATCTAATGTATTCATACAATTGCATTATTTATACAAAGTTTAACACACAAACATACAATTTCTTAAATTATATCACTTGGAAGTTGTTGCCTAAACTTACGTAAACTTTTTTTATTTTATTCTATTCTATAAGTACCTAAACAGTTTTAATTGTTATGCACCAACTTCAAAAGTTTATTATAATTTAAGAAATTGTATGTTCGATTTCATATACATACTGCTATTGTATTAATACATTGGTACATACCTAAAACGGATTGTTTTTATTGGTGGATTTTCTTTATTCTTTTACATGCCTTTAGTGATATAAATTAATGAACGCCATATCGACGACCGTAATCTAAATTGACGTAACGGACAAATGGCTACTTTTCAGGAGAGCCAAAAAACAGTATTTTTTTTCTTTTAAAATTCATAGTTTTGTTGTTTGTTTACGTATCATGTAACTAAAAATAGCCAATTACTTACTTTTTTCCACTCCTTAACTACAAATAACTCAATTTATCATACAACGGTTAGTTACTGAGATAGCATGTCCCTTACGTCAAAAAATAAATTCATAATGTCCAATACCACCCTTCTCCAACAGTTGCCTTTAGAGTAAATTTGATGTATCTACAAATAAATTTAAAGAAATGAAATTAAAGTGATCGTAACTCCATTGAAAGTAATCAATGACAGGGTGTAAAAGGTACATGGGAAATTATCTTAGGTGAAATAATAAACGAAAACATAAAATGTAATTGTGTTATTTATTAGGATAATTAAGAGATCAATCATGGAAGTATAGACATAATTATCCAGAGCTCAGAATCGCAATTATTTAGTGGTATTTGAGTGTTTACAGGACTTTCATTATTTGAATCTTAATTTTTCTGTTACTACCAGCAATATACGAGGTTCGCAATTAAAGTAAAGTGTTCTGAAGAACATATACTTAGTTTTATAATTATATTTCAACGATACATCACTACATACGCCATTATGAGCTCTCATTAATATGTCGATAGCTAGACTAGTAACAAGTAATAAAATAAAACAAAATACACGATTCGGTGTAAAAACGATTAGAGATATAAAATAAAAACATAAACAATTTTAATTCGACAGTATCAATTAGAACCTAGGTACTAATAGTAGTACAATTAGCAGTAGGCCAAATCCTATCTTAATTTTCATCACTGCTCTCATTATCATCGTCAGATTCAGCTAGAGTAGCTGTTATCATTTCAGAGTGAGGCGAAGTTAAATATTCGTTATGAAAACGCTTTGGGATAGTACCTAGAAGGAATTGGTATTTAATATATTTAGAAACGTGATAAAGTATTTTGGTCCTCATAGCATTTCTAAAGACTTGCAATATAATATACCTACATAAGTAGACACAAACACGGTAATTGCATGTAGCCGACAATTTGATATTTTATTAAATAAAATACTTACTGCAATAACTTGTCTCGATCCCGCAGTAATTTATTGCGTCGAGCTAAGAGTGATTCAATACTGTTTATATTCATCGTTATCTCAGTTGCCTTCCTTATTATTAAGTACTTGAAACATGCGTGAAGACGAGTGCTCGTGCAAAACAGAACTGAGCAAGCAGCGGCAGCACTCAATCCAGTGTAGCCAGGTGTAATTTGAAAAATGAATAGTTTTTTATCAGTCGAAAATACCTTTGAATAAACGATTAATATTCTGGTTTTTTTTTTGTACGTATGTATGTATGTAAAAGCTTTATTGGAAAACTAACAATTGAATTATAGTGCTCTCATTAAAATTATTTTATTTTATTTGAATTGAAAAAAATGTAGTTATCACGTGTCGTGTTCATTGTAAATACTTTATAATCTGTTTGCACAAATAACTAACCCTTGGAATATTATTTTAAATGCATTTATAGGCATATTTTCAATCGATGTACAAGGCTCAAAAATCAATAGATTGTCAAGAAAATTCAGTAGATTTCGTAAAAATCAGATTAACCGGTAACACTGTCAACCACAACCAGCAGCGACATGCTCTTTCTAAAATGTTTTTTGTCGCGTACAACGAGGTGGTAGTGAGATCTCTTTCACCCTCAAGCAACTTTAAGTGCGTGAGAGTGATTTAGCTATATTAACGAACACTGAGTATGTCATCTAACGAAAGAGATAACGCTAACATTTTAATGTAAGGGACGGTAGTTTTATGATTGTAGTTGTGAAAAAATGTCGTATATACTCTTAGCAAATATTTGATACACTTACAAATTACCGTAAGGGTCACTGTTGCCTTACATTTGTGAAAGCAAAACTGCGTATCGTACAATTGCTTACAGAATAATAGTCTTTTACGACGCAGGTAAATTTAGAAAATTATAGTTACGTCTAATTGTGATAGAATCAATTTTATTTTTGTAGATAATTTTGAGAACGTTAAATGATGTATCGTACCTTTACTTATTTAATGGCGCCTTACAGCGTTAGGTAAATTGCGAGATGAAGGTTACACCAAGAATAAATTGCAGTTTTTTTAATTGCTGTAGATACGTCGTATTTTTTTGAAATACGGAGTCAAAGTAACATTTGTTTAAGGCTGTAAGGGGCATGTTTTTTAAGGCTATCGAGACGTCACCTATACCAATCGATAGAGAGAAAAAAACTGAATAGAACTGCATTCATAACTCATTTTCGCCATTTTGTCCCTTACATCAATTTAGATTACGGTCGTCGATATGTGGCCTCATCAGGTGATCTCCATCATCACCTGATGGTGCTTTCCAAGAGCAAACGCACGAATTACTATAAAAAATTCCCGAATCGCGATATGCGCGGTGTGCCCATAATATTCGAAGAGTTCCTTCGATTTCTCTAGGATCTCATCATCAGATCCTGACCTGATGACAATGGGAGCAACTGGAAAGTATACCCAAAAAATAATAACTTCAAATTGGTTTAGCAGTCCAAGTAATTGGGGGACATACATAAAAAAAGTTCAATTGAGAACTGTCTGGTAAAAAATAAATACTTACTATCATTTCCTGCTTTCAGTAAGGTTCTTAAATTCTCATTCAAAGCTACATCATCTTCCATTATTTTTGAAGTGTTTGTTTGGAAACTGTCCCATTTTTGAAAAAGGTTTAGATTTTTCTCGGGGTATAAATAGGTAAAATCGATTTAAATCTGAAAGTATAAATAAATAATGAATATATGCTATAATAGTCAATTAATTTTACACATTCAAAACAAATCCGTAATTTAAATATACCTAAAGTCAGATTTCTAACTAAGCAAAGTAAACTGACATTTCTCAAACCATTCTTTTGGTAAAAGTTTACAGGAAATTTATCCAAAACTTGTTATACTAACCTTGTTTCAATATTTTATCTATAATTAATTACACGTGATAACATATTTGACTTACAATTAAAACTGCAATTATTAAAATGAAAAATACTCATGTATGCCAGACAGCTTGACAGCTGATTGACTTTACCGGATTAGAAATCCGACTTTAGGTAACATTACATCCATCCATGATACCATTATAAAATGGATAATTATGTTTATTTAAAAATAACGAAAACACTTACGAGTCGATGTCCATGAATTGTTGATGGCCATTCATTCATTATTGTTACTAGTGTAGCAGCGTCACTATTATAAGTTTTCTTTTTGCGGTACGCGCATGAGTTTGTCCATTTTTCTTCAATCAACGTCCAGGGGTCGCGGTTGACTTTTAACCACTGTTGATCAGTGCCTGTAAATTAACCATATTATTCATATATGCTCTTTTTAACCAAATATATATTCCCGTGCGGGTGCCGGGTTAAAATAGTTCCACTCCATGACTTCCCGTGGATGTCGAAAGAAGCAACTAAGGGAATAAAGGCTTCTAGTACTGTTAGGCGATGGGCTTGCAACCTGTCACTAATACACTAGTAAATTCTTGGCCTGATTATGCAAAATGTGGTAAAGAAGTCTTTTTAGAGTTGTTGGTATTTCTGTAGCTCTGCCTACTCCAGTCTGGGAATGAAGGTGTGATGTTAGGTATGTATATAGTATTATATCATAATAGTACCTGGGCCCCTATTCAGGTGCGTTAAAACGATATCGTGTTTGACACGTTTAAGAATCGTTTATGTCACAGTCGCCATTATTGTAAATGACATAAGAGTTATCAAAACGTTGACAATACGGAAACAGGTCAAAAACGATATCGTTATAACGCAGTTGAATAGAGGCCCTGTCCGCGGTTCGAATAAAGGGTTCGGCCGTTAGTGTTACAAATGTTACAATGTCAGCGACGGCGCGCCGTGTTGTGTCAAGCCGGGGCAGCAGGCACCGGCGGCAAGGCCGCGGGCTTTAGGGCTTCGAAGGTATCATCAAATAGTTACTTACAGAATGTACTGTATCGATTTCATCCTTGTACTTTTTTAGGCCTTGCTTGAATTTGATTCGGTCCCTTAGTCTGTTGTCTGGTATCAGGAGCCTTAATTCCTCATCTCCAAAAGCCCGTCTCCATCAAGACATGTTATGTCTATTTTGTTTTCTGAAAAAGAAACTGATAATTATTATAAATTCATGGTCCCAGCCAAGGTCAAAGTAACATGCGATATAATTATGAGTGATAATAAAGTCAGGAACTGCTTTAGGTATATTAACATTTGAAAGAAAATTGTGTAAATTGCATTACATCGCGTGGCCGTGAAGCGACCGAGATGGCGCGTCAGCGTCGCAAGTCGAGACGCGGGCGCTGCGGCTAAGGCGGCGCGGCGGCACTTGCATGTATAGAAGTGAGATAAGAGTACAGCTCACTCACTCACACTCCTATACATGCAAGCGCCGCCGCAGCGCCCGCCCGCGCCTCGACTCTTGCTTGGTGGTAGCAACGCGCCTGAAGTGGTTGATCGAACGCCGCAATGTTATATACCTAACAGTATTTTGAAAGTCTAAACTTGGTTTTACGTTAAATTACGAGCACAGACCGCGCAAACAATAGGTTTGGTAATTGTAACCAAATCGAATAGTAAAATCAACAAAATATTCAAATGTGAATACCTACAGGTACTTATCGTACCGTCGAGTGTTCGCCGTCGCATTTAAAATAATAGTACCAGGCATCATAACAGAATTCTGTGCCTTTTTACCCGATCGAGCTACAACATAGTAAAAAACCATAGGTAGTAGGTACTTACCAAGAAATACTTTCATTGTGGCTCGAGACACGACCCACGATTCTGACAATTCATCCATTTACACCACTATTGCACAAACCAAACACTTCACTAAAATCGGAGTAATTAAGCCGCAACCAACAAAACGAAACGTTCTTGAACAAATCGCTCCTTCGAGTTCGATGGCTCCGACGGAAATGAAATGATGAGCGCTGCGTGTGCTAAGTGCGCGGACGCCGAGCGGGCGGGGCGGGCGGGTGGCGTCAAAGTGTTGCCACGTGGCGAATAAATTCGGATGCAGTGTTTAAAAAACGCGCATTCTATTCCTGAAAAGAGTCTTTATAATAAACTTTCATACTTTAAAATTCCAATTGTTGATTCATATTTAGGAAATTGCACAGATTATGGAATTTTAAATAAAATCGGTACCTGATATAAGTACTGAAGTTAGTGAATCACGAAAAAAAGTATTTATCGTTGTCCGTAGGTACCAATTGATAATGTCGTGTTCGTTTTTAGTCTATATATTTCTCGAATATTCGAAAATTCGGGAACTCTTACGGCCGAACCCTGTATTCAAACCGCGGATAGATAAGGCTTACTTCGGGTTGAAATTTGACATTTGTTCATACAAAATGTGACAAATTTTAATCCGAAGTAAGGCTATCTGTCCGCGGTTTGAATATAGGGTTTGCCCGTTAGTCGAGAATTCTTGAGCTTCAGGAAAAATAAAGTCTAGAAATCAGAAACCCTATCTTTAATAACCCCAGAAACGAAATCATCAACAGCTGGCAACACTGTAGCCGTTCGCTAGTTCGCCTCAAGATGGCCGTTACCTCCCGGCTCTAGTACCTACTTTGTACCTCATTCGATTAATTGTACCTACCACTGACGTCATTACATTATGTAACGGTCGGCGGTCGCCCAACGGGAATGGCTAACCAAATATTTCTGTTCTTCTAACAGAAATATTTGGTTCGTTTCAAATCTTATATTTAGCTACTTGGATTTGAAAAAAAAACGTTATTTATTTCTATGGAATTGTTCAAAAATTATCTAATACCTAAGCACAAATGGTCGCGACGTCGCTAGTTGGGTATTTAAGGGGCTGTTCTTTATGTAGGTATTATTATTACGTAAGACAATTTTAACCACTTTAATATGCCCTCCTCACCTCCCTACGTTTTCTCTAGCAATGTTTGTATGTAGATATGAAAAATTTCAGGAAATAGTATGAATTGGCCGTCTATGTTCTTGAAGATCTTTCGTTAAGATCAAACTGAAACCAACCGTCAAACTGCCCTCGTTCTTCAAACAGTATAACAGGTTCAAAGGTTTTGATACTTGAGTCACATTGTGGATATTATACCTATTAACGCAGAACAAAGGAATGAAAAGTAGATAACACGACGGCCTAATCATATTTCCTAGTGGGTATGTATCCATAATATGTTCGGGTAAAATTGAGCTGGAATTTGGCGTAGGAACCTATTAAGTCCGGTGAAAATACAATAATCTGGTAGGTAGCGAAATTCTGGTGGTCCAACCAGCATCGTCTCCGCAAGGGAGAACTCTTCAACGGTTAATACCATCGACTTGAAATTTGGTACATGTATGGATGTCCTTGACAAAAAGGAGCACAATCAGCAAAAAAAACTTGTACCTACTTATTAAAAATGAAATTTATAGTCAAATAAACGGATCACTCACGTTTCTTAAGTTAACTACCAAATTGTGTCTACCAAAAAGATTCGGTTATTTTTATAAAAACTACATTATTGCGTTAATTAAAAACCGGCCAAGTTGAGAGTTGGACTCGCGTACGAAGGGTTCCGTACCATTATCTATACAACATTACACACTATATTTGTTGTTATAGCGGCAACAGAAATACATCATCTGTGAAAATTTCAACAGTCTACCTATCTATCACGGTTCATGTGATACAGCCTGGTGACAGACAAACAGACGGACAGCGGGGTCTTAGTAATAGGGTCCCGTTTTTACCCTTTGGGTACGGAACTCTAAAAATGTACTAGTAAAATTGTTAGGTAATTATAAATAAAAAACAATGTTGATAATACTAAATCGATACCTATTCTTTAGGCTTAATTACTTTATTGTTGTTTATTCGTATCGATGTAGGTATGTTTGTAATATTAATCAGTAGATCAGATAAATTAAACGTATTAGTTTTGTTTACATGTAGTTTAAGTCAACTCTCCTAAAAAATCGGTTATTTTTGTCAAAAGTGCATTGCTTAACTGGTAAGCTGTAAAGTTTCTATTTCATAATTATATCGCATGATAAAACAATTGTACAAGGCCAGCTAGGTACCATTTGTACCTTCTCATACATTTATGTAGGTGTGGACTTAGGATGATAGGTAGATAGAGTAAGAAATAGGGCGATCTATCATAATGAGGGCACTCTAAGTAGGTAACCATAAATAAAAATAAATAAAGGGATTTACTAGGAATGTAACATATCTATACTCTGTAATAATATAATTGATTTTATGATCATCATTGATTGCCTGATTTCCTGATTGTGTAAAATAAACTTTGCTTTGTAAAGATTAAAGTCCTTCCTCTCGGCTACATTTGTACTTTACAAAGTTCATAACGATCAAGTAATATAGAGCTTTAATTAATGTAATTATAACTTTATTTCTTAGATGCATGGTAGGCACGAGAAATGGACTACTAATCGTAGTAGTCCATTTATAAAGATCGCTTTATATGAATTAAAATATAAAGTCCACTAAAATAACAAGGAACAACAACAACGCCACTAAACTTTAGGTAAATATCCATCCGATATTCGGTCCATTGAGTAGGTAATATAAATTGGGGGTGTGGGTGTGGGGGTGGGGGGGTGGGTGTGTGTGTGTGTGTGTGTGTGTGTGTGTGTGTGTGTGATTTTTCAAGTAATAGAAATAAATTCATTGACCTACAACTGATTAATATATTTTAGGAACACAAAAACGACACGAAAATACGATTTCGGTGAAATGAGTTTCGATATTTCAAGGGGATCCCATTGTTTATTTTTATCGACGTATGATTGTAATAAAAATCAGTATATCTCATAAATTAAACAAAGACAAATTTAATTTATTAATTGTTACTTCAACCTTGTACTATTACTTATTCTGTGCTTCAACATATAATTTGTAAGTCAATTCTATCAAAAAGATTCGGATATTTTTATCAATAGTAAATTGATCTGATTAACAAAACATTTATTGATTAAAATTGTTAATTTAAACAAAATTAAAGTGTTGATAATACTAAATTGCTAAGGTTTAGCTAACTTTGAAGTATTGTTTATTTTGATCAATGTGTCTTGTCATATTAAACAATAAATCTAATATATTTAACAAAGACCGATTTAACTTATTTATTGTTACTTTAACATATAATTTCTAAGTCAATTCTACCAAAAAGATTCGGTTATTTTTATCAATAGTAAATTGATCTCATTAACAAAACATTTATTGATTAAAATTGATAATTTAAATAAAATTAAAGTGTTGATAATACTAAATTGCTACGGTTTAGCTAACTTTGAAGTATTGTTTATTTTTATCAATGTGTCTTGTCATATTAAACAGTAAATCTAATATATTTAACAAAGACAGATTTAGCTTATTTATTGTTACTTCAACATATATTTTCTAAGTCAATTCTATCAAAAAGATTCGGTTATTTTTATCAATAGTAAATTGATCTGATTAACAAAACATTTATTGATTAAAATTGTTAATTTAAACAAAATTAAAGTGTTGATAATACTAAATTGCTACGGTTTAGCTAACTTTGAAGTATTGTTTATTTTGATCAATGTGTCTTGTCATATTAAACAGTAAATGTAATATATTTAACAAAGACAGATTTAACTTATTTATTGTTACTTCAACATCTAATTTCTAAGTCAATTCTACCAAAAAGATTCGGTTATTTTTTCAAAAGTGCATTGTTGTGTTTAGCAAAACATTACTGAATCAAATCGTGAATTTAAACAAAATTTAATGTTGATAAAACTAAATTGCTAAGATTTAGTCCAACATTAAATTATTGTTTATTATTACAGAAGCTTGTTTGTAAATTTAATCAGCAGATTTACTAAATTGAACAAAAAAAGAGTTGTTGTTGCAACATGTAATTTAAATTAAATATTTCTTAGCTTCTACTGTACGACATGATTAGTCAAACCACTTTATTAATTATTCTAAGAAAAAAATGTGGTATAATTTTAATACAGCAAATTTGTTACTTTAAACACCACAGTTTTGTATTAATTACCACAACTGACATTAACGACAACCGATCTATGAATAACTGATTTATTTTGTTGAAAACACTGAGCCGTAACCATATTAGTAAGTAATTTTGATGGAATTTTCGGTTAAAATTAATAACTGCACTCTACAAAACAAAATTTGTAATTTTAACCGAGTTACTATATACTACTTTGTATCTAACAACCAAACTAACGGTTAAATGAATTAAACATAAATTTATCAAGACAGTCTTGTTATTTGAACAAGGTTTTTTATTTATTCGTACTTAATAGTTTTGGTTGGCATAACAAAGTTGCATTTGTTACTTGAAACAAAATGGTTTTGTAGTGGTTTTGTAAAATTAACCAATTTCTAGTATATTTAACCGAACAAAAACCAACCGAGATCACTTTCGTTAAATTAACATGTAGTGTTCTCTCAGTGTGGCATAAGCTGCCCTACGGTGACTCCAAATTTATAAGTTAGGGGGATAGAACCCATCCAAAACTCAGGAACAAATACTCTGCGCTCATCACACAGATATCTGCCCTTACCAGGATTTGAACTCGGGACCGCTAGCTTTGTAGGCAGGGACACTACCAACTAGGTTATCGTGTTGTCAAGTTGATTAGAATTCGACAAAATAGTTTCCGGGAATCGTGTAGTAGTTACCAAGAATTTTTAAATGACTTACCTTTGTGTAACTGATTTATCAGCTTACATCAATTTTATATATTTGGTCGATTTTCGAACATCGCTGATTTAGCGTTATGCATCATAACAGGCTATCTGATTATTTTTAATCTCCAAAACTCCAGCAATATCGTTTATTATTTTTAATCTATAAAGAAACACTTTCAAATTAGCGTTGTACGGTTGCAACAATGTTAGTAAAATTGTGGTGTAATTAAGGGGGATGACTTCATGGATTGAAATCACTAAAGCCGAAAAAAATGGCTGTATATACGAGTAGATGATCCTAGCGAATCCCTGAGAATAGAAGTGAACATCTCAACATTTATATATGACAGAGAATGTATTTCTAAAGTATATTATGGTTACTTGTTTCACTATAGTGTCAGTCAGATACTAAGTTTTATTAATAAAATTATAAACCAGTTTGAATATCCTATTTAATTAAATTCTTTAGCATTTTAATATTTCATAATAGCAAGATATCGCCAGATTGACTAAATTTAATTAGGAATTCAAACAATCAAGTATTCGGGACAGCTATTCGTAATTCCGCGAATACAAAATGTAAGCCTCATCCACTTAAATCTCGACCATCTGCGACTCACAACTGTTTAGAGTAATTTATTATTTTTGCTTGTCAACCTTAAATGAAGTTTTGTCACGTTCCAGCAACTATAAAACGAGTTCAAAAAAATTATACACGATTTAAAAGATTGTCTGAACTTTATTCTTGCTTTGTTGCTTTTCAAATAACTGAAAAGTCCAAGAAAATATTCTTAGCAATTTATTTTGCTTCAAGAAATTCTCTTATAGTAAGTAATTACTTCGAAGACAGATGCAAAGTACATGACAGTTATTTTACTCGAAGATTCCGGAAGGACTTTAAAAGCTGCCTTATTTTTACTCTAACAAAAATATTACTTTTCATCAAGTCCGCCTTTGATATTATGAAAAATGAATAATATCCGGCTTAAAAGGACAGTCAAGTGTGAAACGGATCGTTATTAAAACGCTTCCACGGACGGCTGGCTGTCCTCCCAATTGTTCTCATACAAAATACTCAAACAAAGTCGGATTCTTGTCTCAAATCGTCTCACAGGATAATAAAATAGCATACATAGTAGGTCTTTGGATACTGCTGTGAGACTGTGGTTCGTATTGTATTAATTTACTCTGTGGTTGTTTCTGGCAAAAGGTCTGGCTAGTGACAACGCCGACCAAATGTTCAGTGTTGCATCGACAATCCGTCCTATCTCTGGGCCTCACGCGCCTTCTGATGCGAATTATCCAATAAACATAATGAAAATTTAAGCCTACAGACGCTGTCAGCGTCTCTTGTAATCCCTGAATGGAGTCTGGGCATAATCGCAAATAAGACGAACGAAATTATCTGGCGACATTTGTCGCAGCGAGTTGTAAGACTGAACTAGTGACGCTTTAAATAATTCAGTGGATTAAAGGAAACTCATGTTCTCGTATTTTGAGAAGACGATTACCTGATTTACCAGATATTTATATAGGATTTTGACAAGGAAAGGACTGGGTTGGCAAGATGAATTCAGATCAGACGGAGTTTTAGTTTGAAGGTATATGATAACTTAAATTAACTTACGCAATGGACAAAATAAGTTACACTATAGGTAAATTATAATCATGAATAAATATCCAAATTTGCTGCAATAGTAATGACTTAAAAAGTTCATTATTTTAATAGCTTTTAAACATAAAGAAAATTATCTTAAATTTATTAAATTGATTTAGTCATTTTATTACCGATTTCAAGTTTTAGAAAGTCCTTAACACAAACCCCCTTAAATTGCTAATTTCGGACGTCACCATAGGGTATCGCCACAAACTAAAATTGATTACGTTGCAAATTAATTGCAAAGGCTTCTTCACACAACGTGACATGATTACCTTAATCCGGTAGACTCGTTAACGAATAAAACATTTACAAGGCCCGAACATCCCATGAATATTAATAAGTTTCTCCACTCTACCTGAAAGTTTATTTCATTAGCGTGTACCTGACGATACGAAATGATATGAAACGATATTGCTGGGGTTTCAGAGATTTCGGTATAGGGCAATGGGTTAGGGGTTTCTGGATTAATTAATAAAGAGGTTTACAATGCGTTTTAAGTATTGTTTTCAGCAAAGAAGCTGGTGTTAACCGGTGTTTCAGAAAAAAAAAAAAACGAAAATTCGTAGTGTAAGCATACATATTATATTGTTTATCACATCATAAAGTTTTCGATTTTCATCATTTAGTCGTGTCGTAACAGTAAATGCTTGAAAAGATTTAAATTTTCAATTACCCTAAACCTCAAAGTTAAACAAAAGCAAACACTAATAAAATTTGTAAATTATGCGATGTTCGTGGCATAGTAAACAGCGAGCTTGGCTAAAGTTTCATTATAGTTAATAAGCCTTAATTAGAATCGTAGCGAGCGTGTTTCGTGTAACAATACGGTCGGTATCGCTGCGATACGCTTCGTAATTAACAGCATGCCGATTAGAACAATTTTGAAAACGCTGTGTCGTCGATACAGTAGGATCGGAGTTGTGGTAGATGCGTTTGCGAAATTGCGCTTATTAAAACGTTTGAAGGTTTTTTGCACAAGAAATAAAAAAATATTTCTTTTTATTAATAAGGAACATGCATCTTTTTCTTTCTTACGCGTTCTGGAAAGTGCTATGAAAGAGAAGAATAACTAACTGTATACGCGAAATAATTGTCGTGTAATTTTTTCATAAGATATGAAGCTTTAAAAAGTCATAGTTCAAACCCCGTGCAAAAACACTCTATACAATTTCGACGACAGCAATGACGTCAGAGCTGTTGTTCCATGTTTAAAATGTAAGGACCTGATAAAGAAATTTGCTTTTATTTCGTACATTACTATGTTTAAGCCAATATCGTTGATCTTAAACATTACGTAAATAAAATGAGGGCGCTGAAAAAATAAATCTAAACATTAAAAGAAGTTTTAAAATTTTAACTAGTGATTCTATACAACGTGTTACAAAATAATCCGTAAAAAAGAAATTACGAAAGTAGTGTCAACCCTAGTATACTGTATACCCAAGATACTGAACTGACTTTATTTAATAAGGGTTGTTGACTACTTTTGTAATTTCTTTTTTACGGATTATTTTGTAACACGTTGTATAAAGTCTTAATAAATGGGTCAATACTTTGTGTATTGCGTTTTATATGCTTTAGTTTACATTTTCTCCTAAATCGTATCAATGAAACTCAATTATGATTTTCATGCATGTTCTCTATTGATCTCTTTTACTATAAACATTATTATAATAATAATACACATTTACTTGCCAAGCATATAAACTTATATGTATAATATATTTCTGCGGGTGGTAGGACCTTGTGCAGGGTCCGTCCGGATCGCTACCACCATCTTATCCATTAACCTACCGCCAAACAGCAGTGTTTGCACTGCTGTGTTCCGGTTTGGGGATAAGACAGCCGGTGAAATAACTAGCATAGAGGTATTCCATTTTAGTCCTCAGGGTTGGCAACGCATTTGCAGTCTTAGGATTGCAGTCTTGTGAATGCGAATGTCTATGGGTCACAGTCTCCACTTACCACTAGGCGGCCTGTGTGCTCGTTTGCCTACACAATGCCACAAAAAAATATATGCTAAAAATTAAACTTGGTAAAGGTTGTTTGTTGTATTTAACCTGTGTTTCTTTGCAGACGTACTAGAACAGTGTGTAGGAGTTAATAATACTTCACTTGTTGTTTAAAGCTTTTAAACAACAATAAACTACAGAAATCACGTGTACAAATCTGTAAAGAAACCTTGAATTGCTTGAATGCATGGTACGGCCCGGCGTACATAATCCAGTCATGTAACGCAAGCTTTACCGTAGTTGCGAACATGCTACGTGGGATCACGAAAATGCAGCACTATTTCACCAGACACCGCCCGATACATATCTAGCGCATCCAACGGCCCTCGCTTTGTTCCTGTCCTGCGAATTTTAACTTACAGATACGTGGCTGTACATTTGGATAGCTTTTCCTGACTTGAGAAAGCCATAAAAAACCGGGCAAGCATGTTGGAACATACTCAGTGTAGGGTTCCGAAGCGTTAAGTACCGTAAACATAAAACCCTAACTACAAGTAATAACTATTTTTTTATTAAAAGTCATTTGGTGCCGTCTTAGATGATTTTAGTAGGTATAAACACTTTGATCGCCTGTATCTCAAGAACCAATGATGTCTATCTAGTCTATGGGCTTTTATTTAAGTCTTTTCTCAGATTTTTAGTATTTGTAGTTTTGGCTGTAGGGGGGGGACACTTGAGTCTAACAAAAATTAGCGCTTTAAAGCTTAATATTTCATAAACGGATTACTTAATCGAAAAACTGTTTCCACAAACCCATAATATTTTTAAAAGACCTATCCTACGACATCCCACACTATGGGGCAGACGAGAAAAAAATAATACATCCCCTAGGTGAGAACACCTATTTTTTTTTTATCATATTTTATTGAACCGCTTTGTTGGCGTAACTAATATGTATATTCATGCCAAATTACAGATTTTTAGTACTAATAGTCTCTGCGCTAAGACTGCGGACGGCCGGACGGACGAACGGACGGACATGGCGAAACTTAAGGGTTCCTAGTTTGACTACGGAACCCTAAAAAAGGTTTTTTTGTCGTTGTTTAATCAGCTTGCCAGATTTTTCAGCCAGTATTTATACTGTTTTATTCTGAAAAATAAGCAGAACAAAAAAAGATAAATCGTACAAAGAAGTTGTAGGCAATTGCACTGATTCATAAATTTCATAATAATCATATAACACTATTTTACAACTGTACTAACATTATTGTATTTTTTTTTATTGCTGGTATTTATAAACGGGATCGGTAACATAATATAAACCCGAAATACATTATTGTGTCACTATGTAATGGTTTCATTTGTGAAACCGTAAACTTATCAGGAAGTTCTTTTGTAGGACATTGTATAGAACCCATTGGGTTAGGTTAAGTTTGTTTTACAATAATCCTGTAAAGTTTACGGTTTCAGAAATAAAACCTTTACATATTATGACTATTATGTATTTTGAATTTTATATTATTATGATCTATAATAAACATCTTTTCATGTTAGCGTTTGCTTTAAGCTTTTGAAATACTTGATTTTTTTTTAGACTTTCCTATTTAAGTTAATTTTACTTTCTGCCAATTTAAGTAATATCAACTACTTATTCCAGTTTAATGCCATAAAGGCTTTTCTTGGCGTGCATAAGCCTTCTTAATGCACGAGTAATAATTTTAATCCGCCTAGAGATAAGGATTATATGCCTTAATAATTGGCTCCAATGTTTTCTGTTTTACAGACGCAATTTAGACGTATTTAAAATAAAATGTTTCTTTTTTGGCAATTAAATATAAATTAAAAACAGTACAAGTTCCGGCACCAATAGAATACAATATATTATATACTATGATTCTCTTTATGAGTAGCACTATTAGATAATAAATAATAAAAAGATGTAAATAAATATAATCTGTCAATTGACATGACATGTCTTCTGTCAAGAATTGACGCGTAAACTATTATTTTTGTTTGTGCTACTGATAAAGAAATTTAAATTTTTGGACAAATATATCATGTCTCAAACTTGCCGCTTTGACTTTTATTAAGTCTAATAGAAGGTATCCTATCTGCCTGTAGTCCCAAGTCTGGCGACCAGGCAATCAGATTCTGTACAGACCACACATGAAACGCTTTATGCCTGCCGCTAATGTTCGTGCAGCTGGCTTTAAAACTCTCTCTTTGCACGGCAGTTAGAGAGCGACATGTATGGCATATTTGACCGTCAGGTGTTGGACTCTGGCCGAGACCTGCATAACGCAAACGTAAACGATTTACGAAAACTGCCAATATGTATGGAATTTACATAAGCGCTCGACACGATTGTCAGTTTACGCCAATCATTTTCAATAACGATAACGTTCTCCCAATGCATTTTGTCTAGGGCTACTGACTCGCAGTGCCGCGCATCTCACACTTGCAGTCGGTTCGAAGAAAACTTCAGTCATAAAGCAACCTTACAATGAGTTACAGTGACCGTACTCGCTAGGGAGTCGAATGCTCCGTGACTCACAATATTGAAATATGACAGTATAGTTTAGTATTGGGAGGAACAGATCATTCGACTCTCTTGCGAGTACGGTCGGGATCCTATCATTTCATAAGCAACGTTTCGTAAATGATTCATTTCACAAACATGTCATTTGACGACCCGCGTTTTTTTCTCTCTTCGATCTGGATATGGAAAAAGCCGGGCTTAATAAATATTAAAGTAATTATTTGATATTTGCTAAAAGCACGACGCCTGTGTTAATTTTTAATCCTCTTTCCTATAACCAGAGGTCGCTACTGTCGCTCAGTGCATAAAGCGAGGCTTTACAACTTGATATTACGGTGTGCCATTGTTGCCTACTCGCCGAGAGCTCTTACAGCTCCAGACAATATGCATATTCACCCCGCTCTCCCCTCGAGTGCGTGCGGAAGAACAAGGCCAGTAAAGGGGGTAGGGTGTGATGAAAAGTTATTACATGAATTTATAGTGAAAAGCTTGTATGATCAAAAAAAAATAATTAATATGCAAATTTTAAAATTATATTTGTATTTCTTAAAAAGTTCAAAACAGCATAAAATCTCGATGAAAAGTTATTGCAGGAATTTATAGTGAATAGGTTGCAATCTAAAAAAAATATCTAGAAGCAAATTTTAAAATTATATTTGTATTTCTTAAAAAGTTCAAAACAGCATAAAATCTCGATGAAAAGTTATTGCAGGAATTTATAGTGAATAGGTTGCATAATCTAAAAAAAATATCTAGAAGCAAATTTTAAAATTATATTTGTATTTCTTAAAAGTTCAGCATAAAATCTCAATAAACGTCTAACTGATACAATTACTATAAACTTATATCCCTTATACGTACCGTGTACGTGTTTATTTGTAATTGGTTTTATTTGCGTGTGGTTGCCGGATTAGAATAGTGCCACTCTATGTGTTCCCGTGGATGTCGTAAGAGGCGACTAAGGGAATAAAGGCTTGTTAGTACTGTTAGGTGATGGGCTTGCAACATGTCACTAATACACTGGAAAACATCTTAGCCTGATTGTGCAAAATGTGATTACAATATTATCTACATGTCTTTTTAGAGTTATTGATGTTTCTGTAGCTCTGCCAACCCCACTCTGGGAATGAAGGCGTGATGTTATGTATGTATGTGGTTTAATTTGCAATTATAGAGTTTACATTCAGACATAGTATATGCGTTCGGTAAGGAAATCTACAGAAGACTTCTAAGTCAAGCAATACTGAAATGCATCATGAAGGCAGCAGAAACATTAAAAGGGGTGTGAAATCAATTTTCAAATTGGCTTCTTTCATTAATGGTAGGTATAGGTGAAAAACTTAAGTAATGACCAGGGCTGGGATTCTACATGGTAATAACGATATCGTCTTTGACGTGTTTCCGTATTGTCAACGTTTTGATAACTCTTATGTCATTGATAATAATGGCGACCGAGTTAAGAACGATGCTCCAAGACTTCAAGATAATACTGAGTAACCTACTCCCGAATTATCTGTTCTCGACAAGTATAGATATTGACGTTTTTAAATCTAAAATAATGAATTGTGCAGTGTTATAGAAACTCATACTTAAACAGTTTAATATTAAATACGTAACTAAAAACTGCAAAAATAGGTTTGTGCAATGCAAAAATACCGCGAACTGCAACGCTGGTATATTGTAGGCATCAAATTTTCAGTAGAAAGACTTTACGCCTATTTCAAATTGTATAAATAAACCGTTTTTGAAAGATACAGCTTTTGATAATACATAATTTGCATAGCGATATCTGTTTGGTCCCCTACGCGGGTATTGCACTGCTTCCATATGGGAAGGTACGCGGAACATAGCGGAGAAAATAAGAAACCAGGAGTAGGTCTTTACTTTTCCAATCTTCAATAACTTTATCAAATAGAAAAACTCCTCAAATCACATCTTAATTTAGACGAACTTTCATTACATGCATTATTCAGTGTTTTTTTTATTTTGTTCAAAAGTAAGTAACCTAACAGTTTTTATTTTTAAATATTATGTAGTATTTACAAAACAGTCTGGATCGCTACCACCACCGTATCCATTAACCAACCGCCAAGCAACAATGTTTGCATTGTTGTGTTCCGGTGTGGGGATTAGACAACCGGTGAAATTACTAGCATAGAGGCATTCCATTATTCCTCAGGGTTGGAGACGCATTTGAGGTCTTAGGATTATAGTCTTGAGATTTCATATTGTGTCTATGAATCACAGATTCCACTTAACATGTGCCTTCTCATTAACATAAAAAAAAAAAAGATAATATATCATATACGATTAGGCTTCACCAAGCAGTATGGTGCCCAAAAATAACTTTTCGAGTGATAATTTTTAACTACTAAGTCCTTCATATGAGTCGACAATTACGTGTATGTAAGCGTTTGTTTATTACAAATATAAATTAAAATAACACAATGTCAAATAAATAAATATTTTGATTTTATACCACCCAAAGTATGCAAGTGAAGTAACTACCTACGACCTGCCGTTTCTTTTCCGTTACCTCATCAGAACCAAGCTGTGGCTGGCCGTACTGTAACGACGACCCACCGCCTATGCCGTCTACTTAAACAGCATTTATATTCATATCACCCTGTATTTACATTTCATCCCAAAAGTAATGTTCCGGGGAAAAGGTTGAGCTCCATTTCTGAGGGCTTTCCGTTTCGGTTTTTAGGAAATAAAATCCGAAGAATTTGATAAGCCATTTGAAGCAGCCTTGCAACCCTATAGCAATCGAAATCGGTCCGTAAATCCAAACATGTATGGGAAGTAAATATATTCAAGGATATTTTTACATTATGTTATTGATATTGTTAGGTTGAGATTTAATTTCCCTGCGGTTACAAAATATAAAGACCAAATTTTTGGTGGCGTTCATGTTTTTTGTGCCCGAACCGGTCAAGAACCAATAGCTTATAAACTTGTTAACATATTCAAATAATCAACAATAATTATTCTGGCTGTGTGAGATGATGCGAAAATTAGAAGCTAAAGTTTTTATTTATTTTCCTTTAAAAAAGATACAAGTACTTTTCCTCAACCTTCCAAGAAATGGTGTAACTTATTATCTAAAGTTGTGATATATTCTGAATTAATAAATAAGCTTTTTTATGCTTCACCTTCATCGTAATATTTCGCATGGATTTAGTATAAACTCTTGATTATTAGTTTTAAAAAGTTATCGGTCCTTGAGCCCTTTGAAGACTGACTCTTTTAATCTTCCATGATTTTAATAAAAGTAGTGAAGTGAAGTATTGCCATCGGTATTCGAATAAACATTATTGGTTCAATACCAATAGCAAATGTCAGACTTCTAAATGTTAACTGAATAGGTTTACTAAGCGACTAGAGAAATAATAACGTTGCAAGGAATTTAATATCGAACATAAGCTCTTGAAATATTCTTCTGGGAAATCTTATGGAAAATAACTTATCCAACCGGTGCTACTGCACTCAAAGTAGGTATTTATATTGCATATTTGCAATAAATATGTGGGTATTGTTATGACAAAATATTTTCAGGTATTTATGTGAAAGAAAGATATTGAATAAGAAGATATTTGTAGGATACGAGACATCTATTAGCTTTAAAGTTATTTTTTATTAATAAGGACCTAAAAACCAAATACTTAAATAAATAAAAAGCAGTAAAAATATAGCACAGAATTCAACTGAGTAAAAGTAAGTGAGTAAGTGGATTGTTAAAGTTTAAGTAGTCTGATTTCCTACTTAAACTACCCAGCGGAATTACAAACAAATTAAAGGTTTTACTAGATATGACGTAACAGTCCTCGTCTCTAGATTAATTAAAATATAAGCAAGTTTCTAGGCAAAGCTTAAGAAACATTTTAGTGAAAAGATGGTCAAGAGCCAGCCCGATACCCTATAATCTAAAACAAAAGCTGCCAACGCTAATGACAACACATAAAAACTGTATTTAAAGAAAGGCAAAAAGAATCGGCGTCGATACTCCCATAATGGAAGTTGGTGATAATAGGATTAGTGCAATATTAGTTACAGAAGAAACGACGTTAGGAAAGCAATTTCGGCTTCGCATATTGCCTATTAACAAGCGGCCATGTTTTTTTCTGTAGTTGTCTGCGTTACTAGCTCTGTATTCCAATAAAATAAAATAACAGTGCTATTGTTTTCATCGACGTAATTATCGGGTTTAAAAAGCCTTTTTACCTCTCACAAAATAAGAGGGGTGTTATATGGTTACCGTGTGTGTCTGTTTGTGTGTGTTTCTGTGTCTGTCAGTGGCATCGCCGCCTCTAAATGGATGGAGGGCGTTTTTCCAAAAAGTACCTATAATTAAGGACAAAAATCAACAACGGTATTTTTTCCTTTACGTCACGAAAATTAGTCATATATTTATATACTGCCCTCATAAGCCAATAGGCAGTATTTCAAATTAAATAAGCATAGCAGATTTAAACCTCACCTGTTAGTAATATGGTTGAACTTGCTTCCGGGTTTTTTGGCCTGAGATACCACTATTTCTCTTAAAGCAATAATAGTTAATTTTCGTGACGTAATGGAAAAGTTACCGTTGTTAATTTTAGTCCTTAACTAAAGGTATATTTTTTGGAAAATGCCCTGGAGCGTTTATATTAACTAGTATTAAACTCGCTATTTGGGGTGGTTTTTAGGAAGTGTCATGAAAATCGATAGAGATTGATTTTATAATCAGCGATATGAGTTCTGTAAGAGTCGCCATTATATTACAATTTGTATCTGTTTAATCTATGTAAATAATAACCGTAATAAAAATTGAAATAAGGCATTCAGGAAATGTTCTCTTTAAAACAAACGAGACCGTAATATCTGCCAAAAATAATAGCCCGAGATTTGCGTTATCGTACTATATATAACGCGCTATTCCAGCGAATGTTCCCAACTCAATTTTCCAACAAAAATATGGCAAGTTAGCAAATCGTCAGCACACCTGCGCTTGAGTAACGCTTTCCCATTTCCCTGTAATATATCTAATAAATCACGCAAAACTTGCGAACATATTCATACTTTCTTTTATTATTGTCATTTGCGTATCCCTAGCAATTTAAATTCAATATACAGAATGAATAAAATATCTCGGCTCCCTGATAGTAGTGTGTTCGCAGTAAATAATTAAAATAGTTTTGTTAAGTATGTACGAATACTGACCGCATATTTCCGACACATGCAGCTTGATTAAAAGCCACGCCATTGAAATTAATTGTAAGCAAACTGAATGGCGTACTCGTACGTAGCACACGTAAAATTGACCAAAATTATTTAGCAACTACTGAAAATTTCAAAGGATGATATTGAAATTTTGTAGTTAATCAAGCCGATTGTAAATCATTCAAACAACAAAGTGAAAAAAAAATTGTGAGGCTGTTTTTAGTTTATTTATGTATCCATGATTAAGAGAATATTTGAAATAATTACAGGGTTTAAACTTTAATAAAATCGTTTTGAATCGTTTTTGGAATCATTGTAGAATTCGGTTCAATTAAAATCAAAGTTTTTCTATCAAGTTGGAATTTGATTTCTAATCGATATTTAGCAGTAAAAGGAGTTATTGATTTAGTTATGTTTAAGTACGCACTACATAAAATTAGTCATTTAGCGAGGGACCAAATCAGCCTTCACGTATACACAACACACTTAAAGCCAAGCGTTTCCTTGATTACTATAAACCTAACCTGAACGCATTAATCATGAGATTTCCACCACGTTTTTTGCACGATATCAAAGGGTGCTATTCAATGGAACCCTTCCAAATATTGGTTTTTGCGAGCTCTCACCGGCCAGTAAGAGCGAAACCATGTTTTTACATTTATAGCTCTGCTACGCACGTCCGCGATATCTCACGTATAGAAAGGCTTTCACTATGACGTTTTATAGTGCATCGTCATTAAGCCCCGAATATAAAGTGAGGGAATGACAAAACATAAATTAATTTCAGATATGTCGCACGGTACGATGCACACCCTTCTGTGATACACACGGCCGGGAAGTGCGGAAATAGTGGAGAATTAGTGCAAAGAAGAAAAATAAACATTAACTACAAATTCAAAGTTTTTTTTGTATGTTTTCTCCATTCATACTCAAATAACATCATTGAGTTCATGATTCTCACTTATTATCTATAGCCTCGTGCCGCCCAATGTAGGTACATCACATTATACAAAGTGACACTTAGCATAAACGCCCAAACTTGAAAAAATGAAAACGCCCACTGTAACTGTACTCGTGAGCAGTTAGGAAACAAAAAAATGTCTTATTCATTGCACACAAATTATGTTTACTGTAAGTACTTATTAAAAACGGAAAATTTTCAATTTATCAGAGTAATGCAAAAACTAAAATCGTCCTGTGCGCTAGTAGACAAGTGACAGAATAGGTTAACCAACAATCAAATAAAATATACACGCCCAAATTATTTTTTACTTTTCATTGAAATCTGATCTTTAATCTACTGATATCGTGTGATCGCTTGACATTAAAATAGTATCTAACACTAAATAAGTAATTTATATCAGTCGCTATCTCCCATCCTATTCCATGTAAATATAGTAGTGACTATTAAGTACATTTTTACAATGTTTACTACTTTTTATATCTATCAGTTTATTTAAATTTTCTTTTGGTATTATAATATGAATTTAATTTTAATTTTAATTTGTACTTAAATTAGGTTTTATATTCTTTAACATTGCATATTAAGACAACCTATGAAATAACTAGCATAGAGGCATTCCATCTTAGTCCTCAGGGTTGGCAACGCATTTGAGGTCCTAGGATTGCAGTCTTAAGATTATAGTCCATTGGTTGGTTGGTGGATGTCCATTGGTCTCAGATTCTACTTAACCTGGCCTGAGTGCTCGTGTGCCTTCCCCTTATCATGAAAATAAAACCGGGCAAGAGCATGTCGGACCATGCTCAGTGTAGGGTTCCGAAGCCATTAACTAATACAATCATAAAAATCAACAAGTAACAATGATGTCTACTGTCGTGATAGTTTTTCTATAAAATTCGTTATATGTTCTTTCAATTAAGATTTTTTTCAGACTTTTAGTATTTGTAGTTTTGGTTTAGGGGGGGGGGGGGGGGGGCACTTGAGTCTAACAAAAATTAGCGCTTTAAAGCTTAATATTTCATAAACGGATTACTTAATCGAAAAACTGTTTACTCAAACCCATAATATTTTTGAAAGACCTATCCAACAATATCCCACACTATAGGGTAGACGAGCAAAAAAAACATCCCCACGAGTAGGGGAGGTACCCTAAAAAAAATTTTTTTTTCACATTTAATTGTACCACTTTAGTGGCGTGACTAATACGCATGTTCATATTAGATTACAGCTTTCTAGAGTCTGCGCTAGGCTGCGGACGGAGGGACGGACATGGCAAAACTATAAGGGTTGCTAGTTTGACTACGGAACCCTAAAAACCAATGATATAGATTTATCCGAAATAAATGATTTAAAATTTTTATTATGGTAACGATTCAGGATCAATCTTGTAAAGTCAAAAGTTTACCTGGGTATATCCTGTAGTTTAAACACGGTTAATATTTACCTACCATAGCAACCATTTCTACGAGTATACATATAGTAGTTTGTCTAAGTTACAAGCCGTGTGTTCATTGTTTGAACGTAGGTGCGATAACAACGCGGTGCGAGGAAATTCGCTCAATTATGTCTCCGTCGGCTTTTTAGCTTGTTTATCAATCAATCTCTGATCTAGGGTCGATAACGACACCAATGTCGGCTTGGCCTTACGATTGCTAATGGGGCTTAATTTATTAAGCTTTAATTGAATAGTTTCTGTATTTTTTTTTTTATTACTAGTATTTTTTACGTAAACGTGGCTAGTTTTAGGATTCCGTACTAAATACTGAAAAACGGAACCCTTGTTGACTTTGTTGTCTGTCCTTTTTTCAAAAATGGCGGTGGTTATTTGACTGAGTTTTGGTATTAAGAAATAGCCAAAAATTAATCATATTACATATTTTTATTAGGTATATAAAAATACTTCACCTATTTTGTTATTCTTTTAATCTTTTAGGTTACATATTATTTGAAATCTCTCAAAGTTACATACGGTAAAATCGTCATATTTCTTTAAGTTTGTTTAATCTATGTTGTGAATTGTTTTGAGTTGGATTGGAAATCACCCCGACGTCGCGCCCTTTATTAAAAATCTACTGAAGATAATGTGTAAGTATGATGATGCAGAAAAAAATAAAAGTTAGTATATAAAGAGTATAAGGTCTTATCATGTACTCGTACGTACGCCTTCCCACGCGGACGCATTTTAGCGTACGGGTATTTAGGAGTACACGGCGACTTTCAACGTCCAATCGGGTGCGCTACTCGCTTTAGGCGCCGCGCCGACCGCGACCGCCGAGTCCGTTCATATACTCCGTTGTCGAGTTCGGATTATTTCGGAAGGGCTCGGGTCACTTCGCGTCAACTTAGCGACCGGGCCAAGACAGGCTCATACAAAAAAAGCCCGTTTTACTCATTGAATCGCGTACTCGTAAGTACAAGTGGTGCTAGTCTTTGGCACTAGTATTTTTGTGGACGCGTACTTGGAAGACTCAGTACGCGTTTTGCCAAGTACGTCTCACCTCTAATATAGAGTGCAAAATAGCTCTTTAAAAGTCTTTCAGGTTTGTCTAAAATTGGTTAAACTAGCATAAGAGCTTACAGTAAAACCGGAGTATTAATAGTTACTCGTCTGTCTATCGCTGTCACATTCCTTCTGGCATAACAAATATACAGACAGATGCCAGAGAGATTACTATCAATACTCTGAATTTACTGCACGAGAGTGTATGAAAGAGCGTCATAAACCCGTTGTTTAAGGATTATTGTATTTACCTTACATATGTATGCAATCGTATGTAAACACTTTCTTATTGATAGAAAACAGCTACATTACAAAGATATTAAAATTCATAAAAGTAGTTCTAAGGCGAACTTAGTTGCCAGTTTTCCTAGTGGCTTATACAAGAAAATGACCCAAGCAGCAGCGGGATTTAACTCGTATTTTATTAGGTTTCTGCTATTTTATACCTACTATAGCTAAGACGTTGGCGCGGAACACTCGGTGGTTTCCGACTCTCACTTGACCATATTTATGACAATTTCGCCCATTTTGATTTGAAAGTCACTGTGAGCCAGTAGTTTATTAGTTGATTAAGAAATGCATACATATGATAAAAATAACCATTAAATTTTAAAACAGGGCTTATATAAGTTTAAAGACCAAAAAAACATATTTTTTTCAATAATCAAAAATAATGTAATATCAGCTATTCACACAATTAATAATAACCCTCTTAATAATAAACGTGGTATAAGCTTCGGTTATACATACCATGCTTTGTCGTTATCTGTCGAATTCAAATTTCGCGATGACAGATCAGATAAGGACAAAGCATGGCATAACTGTTCCAAGCTTATTCCACGTTTATTAGTAAGGGGGTTACAATTGTTACTTTACTTAAGTAACTATATGTTTAACACATAATAATTGAGCTTAGTTTTATTCTCAAAGCATTACTATATGATCAGATATCCACAAGTTCCACAACACAATTTTAGATAGTAATAACCCGTGAAGCCACGATATTACAAACAAGATTGATCTTTATGTAAATTATTTTTATCGTTACTAAATTTACCGTTAGGCAATACCAATTTGACAAGGCAACTCTTTAAGCCTTTGCAACTAATACATAGCTTGTATTAAAAAAAATAGTATATATACATATACATAAAAATACTAACCAACATGGAAACGTTGAATAAAACACCATCTTATTATAATAGCCTTAAAGTTTAAATTCCTGAAGTCGGGTCTAGGTACATATATCTACATAATTTGTTTTCCACGTCGTAAATGTCTAAGTGTTCGAGGTTGTGTCGCCACGTGTCGGTCGCGTGTCTAACGGAGAGTACGTCATTAGCTTGACTCGTCTCATGGGAGGTGCTTTAGGATTTTTTTTAAATTATCAAATGAAAAGCATTTTGTGGTACCTATTTTTGGGTTTGTTTTGGGGTGGATTTGGTCGGATTATACTGCCGAAGAACTGGATGGTTAGATGTTTATCACAATTCACTTAATTAGAAACTACGGGTTTTCCATCCCTAATGTCGTTCCTTAAAGTGGAATCTAATTATTCGTCGTCGAGATCGTCGTCTTAATTTTTTTTTTCCTTCGTTAAATATCTTAGTTTTTGGACTCTTGCTAATTGAAAATTACACTTTGAAAACGTTTTTCTGTAACTATTCGTCCTTCATTTCGTATTTTTAGGGTTTTTGAGATGAAGATGAAAATGAATTAATAGACATTTTAAAAAGATAGGGCAGTGGAATAAATCTTTAAGTACTATTACTTATACTAATTACTTATACACTAGACTCTGTTATAGTGAAAACAATAACACGGCCTGAATTCAAAACAAAAGTAATTATATTCTAAGGTTTTAATTGTAAAACCTTAGTTACTTTTGTATTAAGGTTTTAATTAATCAATCACCTTTTTCCAGCATTTCAAACCGGTGTCAATGCAGGGCGAGGGCTCTTTTACCCCTTTTAAAAATGATTAGGGGTGCGTTTCTTTGTTAAACTTTAATTATGTCTTTATTCTCTACTGTATATTTAGGTATTGGGGCAACAAACTGGATTTAACCAAAAAAAATCATACGTTGGTTACAAAAATCAAATTATTGAACAGGACGTCTTCGAATAATAAGAGCACTTATGAAGTGGCAACGGAACTCTTCCTTTCCTGAATAATGGCCGTCGACTTCCTGCGATATATTTCCGCTATCTCGCTGCCAACATGGCGTCCACACTTCCGGTTGACCGTTATGGAGTGTTAATCGAGCATTATGTCTGACAAATGAAAAACTATCCTTGATATTCTACTGAGAGACATTCGCGCAGATAAATAGCAAAATTAAATGTAGATTTTTAGTCCATTAAAACATAAAGCATTTGCATCTCTAGGAAGCCTTGTCAATAAGGTAAATCTAAGCTTAATCTTTGTTGACAAAATGTGGCTATAAATGTGACTAGCGACCTTAAAAGAAAGAGTTATGTGATGCAGAACATTTTTAAACTAAAACTAATACTGATAGTTGACAATAACTACTGGAGAAAATGTTTTAACAGGACGTTTTTAAAAAAATGTACATTGCTACGGACACAAATTAAGAAAAATCAACTTTTTCATTTCGTCAGGAAAAAAAGCCATACAGATACGTTAATTTTCGTGACGAAATGGAAAAGTAAAATTTTCTTGATTTTTGTCATTAACGATGTACACTTTTTTGAAAACCGCCCAATTACATATGCGAAACACACACATAAAAAAAACATAATTAACTGTAACTTTTGTTGATACAAATTATAGTCTCATTAGTTGTTAATGCAGAGTTTTGTACATCATGCAGGCACCATAATTTTACGCAAAACTTAAACATTTCATCACACATGTATGTAATTTGTAAGATAGGTAACGTTAAATTTTAAGGAATTTATCTCTACTCTTAAGTGGCTGCAAAACATTACACATACACAGCCATGTTAAGGAGAGAGTGTACACAGAGCAACCCTTAAATCGATAAGATTGGCGTCAGTCTTGATGACGCGAATGAAAAATCCCCGGCTCCGTTTCATAGTTAGCAGACATCATTGTTTTCGCTTCTCTTGTCTACGCTCCTTTGTTATTATTCCCAGCTTACCTCCAACAAAAGAACAAAGACGTAATTACTGAGAAGACCAAGAAAAATCTTACGGTTGTATAATCTAATTTTCTGGAATTTTATACCTTGATCGAAATATTCGTTAAATGAAGAGAAAGGGAGAATTCCTCAAGTGCGTTGGGAGTTAATAAAGTGTTATTTCTCGATGATTTTTAATATCCAATGTCATACTCGTAATTAAGGGTCTTTTAATAAGGATACCCTATTTAGCTGACTGTTTGATCGTTCGATCGTCCGTGGAATTTAATAACAGAAATTGATGAAGAATTTAATTTGCTTTTAACCAAGCTATTTTGACGACTTTCGTATTACCTTTTTTATACCATGAAGAGGGCAACAGAGTACAGAGGCTACTCGGATGAATATGCAATCTGAAACCTATTGACATACCGAATCTCAGGATTGTACATAATTGGTTGTGTTGGGAATAAACAATATTGGTATGCTTCAACATAATGTTACTACTGTAATGGCGAGCGTGAGAAATGCTTTGTTGTCTACTACCGTGTTTCTTTTGACAGTTAAAATAAAGATTTTTTTATTTTCTGATATGAAAAATGAAGTCGCTGTGATCGACGTAATACTTCAATATTGAAGCGAGGTCGTCAACCTATAAATCGCTGCGTGGGTAGTTTTGCACATGCCTGCGCCGGGTCGCAAAGGACAATTTTTCAATTACAGTGAAAGCATAAAAACACGCAGTCTATAATTTTACCTTTCCTCCTATTACTTTCTTTTGTCTCTTGCCATATTCTTATTCATAGGAAATCTGATTCGACATTGCATAATGTTACAGTTTTGTTTTTTACGTAAGTCTTTTACTTCTAACTAGACAATTCGTAATCATACGTTATGACGATTATGTAAAAAGGTTTGTCGTCATTCAATTTTCTTTTATATTTCTGCCGCAGTCAATAACACGAATTCACTGTTCATTTTGCGAGGCAAATCGAGCCGAACTCCGAAGCCGCACAAAAGAGACTTGAAATATATGGCATGTAAATGCGACCTACTTTAGACTCTTAGCATTATGAGCGCCATACATTACGGGAATGAATATTACATTAAACACTGTCCAGAAGCGTACTGGGATGATTTATAATTCCGTTTGACCCACGTCAACGTGTCAGCTCTGCCGAGATATAGTACCTTATTTACTCGCCGCTGTATTACCGAGAGTTCTGCGTGACAAGCTCTACCATAATTCACACTGTGTCGTAAAGCCTATTAGGAAATTCTAAGAACACTCTCCACTACTACAACAAAGCCAGTTTTATATCTAAAGTCTAAAAGCCAATAAACAAGTGTTGGCGAAGGCTAGACTGGACAATCTAGGTTACTTTCATTATGTTTGGTGATACCGCCACGAATGTTTTTAGTATAATAATATTGTAGCTCTACATTTAATTTCCGTTTTACCACTTATTACCTAAATTCAACGAAAATTATGAGTATATACCATGGATATACCATGAGTTCTGAATTGATATGGTAAGAAATAATAATAAAACAATCCGTGTTGTTACGAATAAAAAGTAATGTATTTTTATTTACCGTAATACATCTCAGGAAACTACTGTCCAAACTTTTTCTATATGAACGAAGTCGGTCCCAAAAACTTAATATTATATCTGTAATTTTATTAACTACCAATTTGTTCTTCCTCTTGGTCTTTCCTAATAATTGAACTTCACCTTTGCAAAGCAAAACACCTTAAATATAACCATTTTTATGCATAGTTTAAACATTTCGCGGTAAAAACTTTATATTATGTCTTAATTTTATAATCAACTTAATACAAATTAATACGTTGTTAAAGACATCCCTTTATGATTTTTCCAGCTTAGCAGGCTTATTTACTTTGTGAACACGCGTGCAAAGTCTTTTAAGTGGTGAGTATGAAAAGGCTTAATTAAAATCCTTCTTAATTAGCGGAGGCAGTACGCGAAGTTATAAGACAATAAGGATGGAAGTAATTAAAACATTTACGTACCTACGCAGTCGGGATGTTTTCGTCCGTTCATTATGGGGGTTCTACAAGTTGGGCTGAATTCGGGTACGCGTGGTTTAGCTTGGATAAGGCGTAATTAAAATAACACGTGACATAGTGCATGTTAATGAAATAGTGGCATAACAGTGACTTATAAGACACTTTAAGAGAGAAGGTCAATGCAATAAAAAGAAGATACTTATGAATTGAGCGTGCAAATAATCATAACATGGATTTTAAATAATGTTTAATAGAACTTTCATAAAAAGTCTTACGCGTAGTAATTGTTAGATAGTTTTAGAACTTACAACAATAATTCTAGTCTGCTAGGACCATTAGCAATGCCATACTACAAATATTGTTTCAGCTAAAATTAAATTATGCGCTGCTCCGCGCGTGAAAATGCTAGATTGCAGTTTGTAACAAAAAGCAACCGATTTTACGATATTTGGTTTTTGTTGCACAACAAAACTAAATATACTTTATAAAATTATTTTTGTCCGTTTGCACCTTAAATAAAATATGCATAGGTATCTATTTAAGACTTGTTATTAAGTTGATTGTGGATTAAGTTGTGTAATATGTAATTAAAAATCGTACCATTAAAGCTAAGTTTACTTGCCTTTGCCAAGTCTTTACGATAATCATAGCATTTCGTATCATTCTGTAATATTTTTTAAGTAAACGTATTCCCCGTTTGTCTGTCTGTTTGCCCACGTGCCCGCTCCCACGGGACGAATTCAGCATTATGCTAATATTGTATACACACTAAGTATTATTGTTACTAACTTTTGTGCGTGCATGGAGGCCTTTCATCTCACTAAATTTGTATGCGCGTTCTATTTGAACATGTTTTTGTACGTGGAACTTTTGGGTAAGCCGTTTTACGTTAAAGGTCCTGTAAAAGTTATATGTAACTAACTTTGCAAAGTACTAGAAAAAACATTTTTACCTTATTTAGCATTAAACTTGTATTTTAATGTATGAGTTAAATAATTTGACCACTTAACTAGTTCACTTAATTTAATCCTGTCTGGAGTCACACGATGCTTTACACCACGGACTAAGAGTTTTGTCGTTTACCATTAATTATATTACATACATAACATCACGCCTTCATTCCCAGAGTGGGGTAGGCAGAGCTACAGAAATACCAACAACTCTAAAGACTTACTGATATTTCTGTAACCACATTTTGCACTAACAGGCTAAGAGGTTTACTAGTGTATTAGTGACAGGTTGCAAGCCCATCGCCTAACACAAGCCCTTATTCCCTTAGTCGCCTCTTACGACATCCACGGGAAGACATGGAGTGACACTATCCTAACCCGGCAACCATACGGGTTAATTATATTAAGTTATGAATAACCTAACCAAGTTAAATGCCTTATCATGTAATTAGTTGATTATAAAACCAATGCTCCAGGTTCATTATGCGCCCGTGTGAGAGGCTCATACGTTGAGCAGTAGATATATTTGTTTCAACTAAGGCTAAACAACTTTGTAAAGTTCCTCGTGCGGCTAGTAAGTAATTTCTTCAGGCACTTCATAGTATCATATCATTATATGATACGGGTTTTTTTAAAGAATTATCCTAATGGAAACTCGTCTGGCTACCGAACTTGCCAACTAAACCCCGTCAAGTCATCCGTCCGCAGTTTATCGCGAGCTCCCACGTGAGCCCAACTTGGAACCTCACCTGTAACTTAAGATGGATGCAGATGATTCACTATAATCTAAGGCCCTAGCCAAGATGCAAATGCTCGCTAACGTTTTTCTTTTCTATCGCCTATAATGTATAGGATGACATTTGACCACGTAGTTTATCGAAACGCACGACAATGTCATCCTATTCATTTTGAGTGATAGAAAAGAAAATCATTAGTAGCGTTTGCATTATGGCTAGGGCCCCTGTTCATATTAAAAAAGTTTAAAAGTGTACAAATTGACAATAATGACAAGGTATAAAATTAACAGACAGATTCAAAATAAACATAAATATTCCAGTTCAAATTAGTTTCGTACGAGTATCGCAGGCCAGGTGATTAATCGTCTTTCAATTGGTAGATATAATATTTATAGAATTAGTAGTTCGGCTCGGAAAATACAAATATACAGGTAGTCAGTCTGAGCTACGACTATTCTTTTCGTTTACAAGTTTCATTTTAATACAAAACTACTGAATAGAGAACTTGCATTTTTTTTTCTTACGCTCTATGGAAAGTGCTGTGAAAGAGAGGAATAGCTCTATACGCGAAATAATTGTCGTGTAACTTTTTCATAAGATATGAAGTTTTAAAAAGTCATATTTCAAACTCCCTGCAAAAACAATATATACAAAATCAACGACAAGAAAGACGTCACAGCTGTTCAGTTGTTCCATGTTTGAAATATAAGGACCTTATCAAGAAATTTGCATTTATTTCGTAAATTACTATGTTTAACCCAATATCATACATAACGTAATAAAATGAGGATGCCGAAAAAAACAATCTAAACATTAAAAGAAGTTATAAAATTTTAACAAGTTTTGATTCTATAAAAAAAGGGTCAAAACTTAATAGGTATATTGCGTATTATATGTTTTTTTTACATTTTCTTCTAAATCGTATCAATTCTGATTTTCATGCATGTTCATTATTCAGACAACGTTATATCACTGAGCGGTCTATCTGTTCGTATTGACGCTGTGTATCAAACTTGAACGTAGCAGTCGCAACTGTTCCACGGCAAAGTGTAATGGAATGAAAACAAAATGTTGCCACACGGAAGATTAATTCTATAGAATATCGCTATAAGAATATTCATCGAGCCAATCTATAGCGAAAATGGAATTTAAATTAGGCAGTTCGCTTCAGGTGTCATACTTAGTCACTACAATATTTTGATATAGACACACGATAGTGTCCGGATAAATTCGAAGAAAAAGCCAAGGTACACTGCAGTGTGTATATTTTTATACGAACCCATTCGGGTCTATTTCCTAACCATAACTTTATTTCTAGTGTTGCTATGAACCTGTTTTTTTTTTAGATCACTACGGTCCAAGTAGAGTAGTGTAAAAATAAAAGTTCTGTCATCATCATGCTATAAAAAGTTACAGTAAAAAAACGCTTATTTTTTTGTGGCTGATAGCCCCGTGGCTCTGAAGTTTTTCGATTAAGTAATTGGTTTATGAAATATTAAGCCTTAAAGCGCTAATTTTTGTTAGACTCAAGTGCCCCCCCCCCCCCTCCTACAGCCAAAACTAAAAATACAAAAAATCAGAAAAAAATCCTAAATGAAAAAGCATAAAACTAATTTTAAAGGAAAACTATCACGACTAAGTAGATTGGTTCTTGAGATACAGGCGATTAAAGTGTTTATACCTACTAAAATCGTCTAAGACGGCACGGCACCAATTGACTTTAAATAGAAAATTAGTAATTACTTGTTGTTTTTATGTTTGTAGTAGGTACTTAACGGCTTCGGAACCCTACACTGAGCATGGTCCGACATGCTCTTGCCCGGTTTTTTAATATTTATGTTTTTGGTGGGATTTATTATACTAGAAGCGAGATAACCACTTCACAGTACAGGGATACCAGAATGTCCAAGTTATATGCCTTAAATTACAATATTTTTTAATCACTAGGCATTAGAGTTTGAGTATTTGTATTTAAGTATGTATTTATCTATATAAGTATATTTATCGTTGTCTAGTACCCATAATACAAGCCTAGATCTTAGTTTGGGACTAGTTCAGTTTGTGTGAGATTGTACCGTTTTTTTTTTTTTTTTTTTCATTCTTTTGATATTTCCTCTTTTGCACAATTTAATGAAAATTATGTTAAAAATTGTATATTTTTTTAGCACAATAGTTTTTAAGAATCCCAAAGTTATAAGATGTCTCTTAACTTGGGAGGCACGCATTCAGACCAATAAAAAAACGTGTTCTATTTTTAAGAATATTGATAAACCTTTGTCGAACATTTTGAATTCATGACGTTTAAAACGGTTAAGCGTTACGATAATTGTCAAACACACGAAACTAGTAACAAATAAACGGTGGCACTACTTGAACGAAAAGTAAAGCTCATATTGGCGAAACTTTCTATTAAGTATAGGTGAGTCTATATTGCGGTTATCGTATAACTTATGCCCGTATTATTTCCCTCGGCTAGTGATGGGATGACCATTGGGCCGTCTACTAATATTTTGGAGTCACGATCTTAGAGAAAAGGCTTCAAGAGATAGTTGAATAGTTGGAGTAACAATTAAATCAGTAGACAAAACCGCGGGCGTAAATTGGTGTAATGATATTAAAGTTATTTGAAAATAAAAAAATAAATAATCCAGTGTTACTTATTATTAAGAGTTTATTTTAATTTAACATTTAAAAAATCCCGACACATTGAGAACCTTCTCTGTTTTTTCAAGTCGGATAAGAATATTTATTTTCTTTTTCAATAGCTTGTGGAGTTAAAACACGTATACGTATACAACTGTGGTGTGATTTTTAGTACTTAATGTATCCTTGTTAGACCCGACTCCTCCAACTTTGTTTCATTCCCACCTACAAAAATCTCCCTAAGGGAGTATGGTGGGCCCATATTTGTAATCACGTTCTAGAAAACAGCTCTACTGATTTCGATGAAATTTGTAATAAAGGAAGTTTACGTTTTAATATTGTTGTACAAATTTGTATTTTAATGTTCTGATAGTATTTTTTTGTGTACTGTAATTTTTTCAACGGGTGATATTTTTAATTTATTTTTATTATTATTATTAACAGGGCCGAAAAATCGATCTGTCAAGTTGTCATCTACAAGAAAATTCGTTTTCATTTCTTTCAGGTACTAAGTTTCACGTCTGTACTTGTGTATATTTGTCTGTGGCATAGTAGTTCCCTAAATAATGAACACTTTTAGATTACATTTTATTTGTTAAAAGCTAACTTCTGGAGTCCTAATGACAAAGGGTATAATGCTTCTGAAGATCAAGTGAAAATGGGTTTAAGTCTCGTTCATGTACATGGGTTAATCAAATTTTCTTTGTACCGCATTGGCATGGTGGCATCTCTTATGTTAGGCTTTAAAAACATTGTTTTTAAGGATAATCCACCAAACATAAGTTTTTTTTTGTAATAATCATTTTTTTCTAAGCAACTCTATCACTGTTGTTTCCTGAGTTACGGGACAGAATAACAACAACAAAAAGTTGATCCGCCCAACATACCCTTTTTTATTACGAGTTAAGTCGCCGTATTCACTAGTTCCCCAGATTTAAGATACATCAGCTCTTCAACCAGTGGTTGCATTTATATGTCAGAGGATCATCTTTTTAATAGTTATATATAACAATTTATAACAAGTTTCCAAGTTACTAGCAGCGCAACACTATCCCAGCAATCGGATATCTCACCAGTCCTTACGTAGTCTTGACGTTTATGAAGGTCTACCCGATACCTATCTAATTTCTCGTGAATTATGAACTACCACCGGCTTTTATCGTAATATATGGATCATTAGCTTTCTCTTTGGATTGTCTTTAGGTAACGTAAGCGTCTTAGTAAAAAAAAATAGTTTTTCACCTCTGCCAAGGATGAGGTTCGATTTAACATCAAAATATAATTATGTTGGTATATTATCCATTGACCGATTTTAATATAGGTAGCGAATGAATGCACGCTATGTATAACAATCCGTATCTATCATTTAGAAAATATTTTTATAACTTTATTTTTAATTTATTTACTATTTTATAGTAAAACAATTTATTCCTTACATTAAGACGCGCTTCGGAAACCTTTGAGGGGTTTATATGTAGCACAAATGAGGTCGCCCCGCTCACAACATAAGTACTTATAAATCAATTATAATAGTAACAAAAAAATTGGTGTTTTAGTTTGAACGTTTACACAAGCATACCAACTGTTGTTATAGGTCTTATCCCTTTGGATTTTGGACACACTTTGACCCTATACTACCTTTTTGTGTCCTCGCTGGTTGCTGCCAATGAAATAAATAAAAATAATTAAATTGGTTTAAGAAAGCTATGCTAAAATTCTTGTTTTCTTTTACGTGAGCCCTAGTATGTAAATTAACTTAATAAAAAGACATACATCGATTACGTTGCAGATATCCGGGTTGCAATAGACTTTATCGTAAAATGAGCTTTGTATGCCAATCGATGATTATTTGAAGAGGTGAAAATCCCCGCCATTACCGAGCACCCCATATTTATCCCGGTGCAAGTCATAAGACATAAGGCTATGTTTCTACCAGAGCTGTGCGAGGTACTGGAGCGGTCTGCGAGGAAAAACGCCACCAATAGGAGAGCTGCCCATATAAAATAATTAAAAACCCTTTTTACTAAAGCATAATTGCTGATGACGTTTGTTTGCGGGATCTTTCTGGAGAAGCCACACCTTTTGTTCTATACTTCATATAGAAAGATATCCTGAAAAATGCAAAATAAAAACCGTTTTAAAAAATGATGATTTTTTTTATTTCCTTTCTTTTAAATCTATTCAAATCATTTTCATTCAGGCATTTCAAAGTGTCTAAAGTCATTTCATGCATAAAGGTTATAAAGATGTTAGCCAATGTAATTAATATACCATGTAGGTACCACTACATATACCAGCAAAACATCGACAGGGTGGAGTACAAAAAATTTGACATGACAAATGATATAAATAAATTATCTTTCGAGTATCAAAATTAGTTTAAATCTATATATATATAAATCTTTGACTTATTATGTTTGCGGTGTTAGTTATATTTGCGGTGAGGGGGTAACACCAATGACATTAAAAAAATAGAAAAAGGGCGGGCATTCTGACAGATGAGTTTTTGTCACGTGGAAGTAACTAATCACTTAGTACTAACAAATGTTTTAACTAAAATAAAGTTGTAAACGTAAAACTTATAAATAAACACTTTCAAAAGTATTAACATCTTTTATTGAAGAAACCAGAGGCAGCTTATAATCGGAAGAGTATTTTTTCGTCGCACAATGGTCTTTTTTCGATTTCGTCATTTGTATGGTAGATACGGTTTTCTATTTGCTATTTATGTGGCACTAAATGTTTTTACTTCAGCTTAGCACCATCGTGCATTTCTCACAGCTTTACAGTCAAGTGATTTACTGCAATTAAAATGCACATATCACACCGAAACAAACCGTACATCTTTTCTTTTATAACTTAAACCACGCGTAGGGATATTGAGAGACGGCTGGGGCGCGTCATAGACCGTCTCATTTGCCGCAGACAGGGAAGAGGCGGGCCGCCGTCACCGACTTCACTTACCTATTTACGGTAATTGACGAGCCATATACCTCCGATACGAATAAAAAGTACCATTGTCTGACAACTGTGCAAATGCGCTCACTTATTGATTGAAACTAGGCGTGTATGGTTCTTAGGCGAAATAATATTTAACAAGCCTTGAAAAGTAAACACGAGCTAGGGCTCGTGTTTACTTGAAGACTACAGTCTTCAATATTGGTTTGGCCCATTTTGCTTCCATATTGCAAGCATATTGTTGAAGTTATAATTATTATTTTGGTCAAGTAAATTAAGCTAGCATGCCGTCAACAAAATAATCATGATATTATACATATAAGCAAGATATGGAAACATAATTACGAACACAGTAACCTCTAAATTTAAGACTATCGGGAAAAAATATTTGTAGTCTTAGACGAATCGCTTTTGTGAAACGAAAATAAAAGTTTTATTTAATTATTTATTTAACATCCTATATAGTCGTACTGCTAGGCAAAGGCCTCCCTCCCTTCCTTCCTTCCACGTAGCTCCAAATGTTTTGGGCAGTCACCAGTTTTGATTAAAGGCATCAAGCTCATACCGCCAACGTCGCCTTGGCCTGCCGCGACGCCGAATTCTATCGCGTGGGACCCATGTGGTACGCACTTTATCATAAAATTCACCCGGCAAGCGACAGACATAAAAGTAAATACAAGTAAGTTGAAATGAACACAACCAGTTTACAAAACAACCAGTTTGGGCAATTACGATCGAGAAAATGTCCTAAATTATTGCAAAATTAATGCAATCAAAAACTAAGATGCATACAAGCCAACCTCTTTTGCGTTGTCCAGCTATACATTTACAGGTCCACCCTTTCTTCATTATCTGTCTTTTAACAAAACGATCTTAAGACTGATGACCTGTGAACCATATGGTCCTAAGCATACTATGACATGTTTTACTCGCAGCTCTTCACAGCCGATCCTTCTCGTCCAAGCACGTCCATACACACCAGTCGCAGTCACAGATTGCGTCTATTATTTATGGCCAACACACGACCCTAGCAATTTCGATGCGGAACTTTCCCTTCCTTCCTTTTATTCCAATTTCGCAATGTTAGAAAAAATATGACGATATTATTGGACGAGTCAAGTTATGAGCACCCGCCCGGTCAAGCAGAAAGGGTGGTTTTATTCGTTTCGTGACGGAAAAGTTTCACATACCTAATTTGATGTGAAACGACGTTTGAATTAATCATTAATGTGGTTGTATGGGTTGAAATGGTTGGTGATGTGTGAAATGTAGAAGGAAGTGGCTTATTTAGGTAATAATTTATTTGTGTTAAATCATTGAAAAATTAGAACCAGTTAGACTATTATTAGGCTTTAGTTAGAATAACAATAAATCCTTTTCAGAACGTTAAAATAATTTTGGTAATGGATGCGGATAGGATTACTATTCGGCACTAGTGGAAATAGATCATATAAACTTGCATTTATTGAACTAAATCTGAGCTCACTATTAAATGTATATTTAATTATAAATGTTTTGTGAACACTATGCATTAATTAAAGTTACCTAAAGTACAAGATTGTGTCTGTTCGATTACAAGAAAAAATGTTTACGTAGATTTATTATATCTACGAAAATAATACATAAAAACAAAGCCTAAAGCATCGTCAACTTCAAGCATCAACAAACGTAAGATCCGATACAACAAAAGGCTCATTACCTAATCGGCATCAGATTTGAATCCATGAAATGTTAAATTGGAATTGACCTGTTTATAAACGCAGCCAGCGGAAATTTTGCATACCGGGCGTTTCAGCGTTCTTTTACATATTTATGAGTTATGTTTCAGCGAGCCGAGCGATCGCGGGAAGAAAGTTAAACATTAATGAACGCTTAAATATTCCGTACATGTAAATAAAGAAATGAATTTTTAGGGTACCGTTTCTAACTGACGAGGTGGTTTTGAGTTTCTAACGCGGTTAATATTAGGGAAATTATTACAGCTCCTAAGTATAATAATTAAATTATGTGTTGAATAATTGATAACTTTCCTTTTATTAGCTTCTTGACTCCATACGCGTGCGAGTTGTTAAATTTTCCGGGATGGTAAGTATTCTGTGGCCGTTTTGGGACTTTAAACCATGACTTTATCTTATCTTATCTTTACTTGTAAGGGGCTTTTGTTATACGCAATGGTTCATATAATTTATACAATCTTATACCGCATTTCGCTGCTGCTACACACATCTTAAATCCTCGACTATTTGTAGGTCTAGTGGACGATACTGTCAAAAAAATAGGGTTTAAAAAGAAAACACTGTGGAAAGGTTAACTAAAAGAGTAAACAGTTGTTTTCTATATATACATACATACATAACATCACGACTTCATTTCCAAAGTGGGGTAGGCAGAGCCACAGAAACACCAACAACTCCAAAATGACCTATTTATAATTCTGTAACCTCACATTGCACAATCAGTCCAAGACGTTTAGAAGTGTTTTAGTGACAGGTTGCAAGCCGACCACCTAAGAGTACTACTAGCCCTTACTGTCTTAGTCACCTCTTACGACATCCACGGAAACACTAACTTGGAGTGGCAACATTATAACCCGGCAAACACATGTGGTTATATGTGTACGAGTAAATAATTATCAGGAGACAATCTCACTCAAATTGACCTAGTCCCAAACTAAGCTCTTGGCTTGTACTACGAGTATGAGTACTGGACAACGATATAAATACTTATAAGAGAATTGAATCTGAAACCTTTTCCTAAAGGGCTTCGCCGTTTTTTTTTAACCTTCATAACTTGGGTTTGAATTATACCAGATAAACAAAATTTTCTAGACTTATTACACATACTCGTATAAAGTTTCAATTGCATTGCTCTTATACTTTTGATTTTATTGATATCTATGTTGTCAAAAGCAACTTAAAAAAGGGAGGTCCCACCAATAACATTTTGTATGCCATTGTATTGCCAAGATGAGACGATATGGCTCGCTTCTAATTTTGCACGCCCTCTATCTTATATGGACGACAAAGTACTAATATTATTTTAAAGCTTGCTTTTTCATTCTTCTTCTAACAACTCCTTTACCTATCAAATTAGAGACTCAGTTACCATTTATTTGAGTATTTCATTCCCTTAAGGTTGCTTAAACATCGTTTCAAAACATTATTAAATTAATTTACCATAATTTATACTTAAACAAAGATAGACGTTGTTTTTTCTAATGTTTTGTAAACAAAACTTAGTAAACCTTACTAGGTCAGTGTTGGTCCATTAACAGAACCTTCCGTCCTGCCTAGTGCTTTCTAGTTCCGTATTTTTGCATCAAAACGGTCCGGCGATACCTCCAAGCGGCATTGGAATGCAAATATAATCAAGTCAGGAGCGAGTTTGTGAAAGCTCTGTTTTTACAAAGCACATTCTTTGGCGAGCGTTCTAAGTTGTCTCTGTTTATTAATTTACTACAGACATAGATTTTGATAGAAGAAAGGATTTTTAAACAATAAAAGAATTAATTTACCATTGGCCGCTTCTTTCGCAAACTTGTGAATGAAAAATTCACACTAATAAGCATGTGCTTATTAGTGTGAATTTTTCGTGTGAACGAAAAGATGCGTTTATATGTATAAACGCATCTTTTCGTTAAGTTAACTCGCACTATTTCCATAAGTGACCCACAGTTCTCGTTTTAATTTGCTAACTTCTGCAATTCTTTTGACTTTTTCCTCTGGCAGGCGAAGCTCGTGCACGATTCAGACGGAATGATAGAATAGTTTATTTATATAAATATTTTATCGTTCTACTTTCTGCATACCTACGCTATAAATGCATTGTGTACCAACATAATCAAGGCATTCCAAAGGTGTTAACCGCTAGATGTTAAGCAGGTCTATTCTAAAGACCGTTAGAAAAACAAATAACGATATCACGCTGGCCGTAGAGTCGGATACATTTCTGCTACCAATTTCAAATAATCGATGAGTAAAAATTCAGAATTATCATAGTTCCTTTCAGCACTTTGTATAAATGTATCTAAGGCTATGTTGCCCAACGTTTCTAACCGCACACCATAGATCACGAAATAATCTCTAATCCCAAAAACTTTAGAGATATACCATACCTCAGTATTAACACATGATTCATTGGGCGATTAACACTGCAATAGGTAACTGGGCAGTGGGCAAACCGGAAATACATTCGGCGGAAGTGGTCGACCATAACTCAAAGAGAGAGAACGTCCGGTGCTCATCTGATAGTGTTATAGCGTTTGAACTTTGAATGAAAAGCTCTTGTGTGACTTTGAAATGGTATTGTGAAACGTACGTTGAAATATACTCGTATGCTACAAAAAACATTTCATGCTTTTATTTATTGTTTTTTATTTATACCCATGTCATTGTGATTTCGTTTAAAGGCTATTAATATAAGTAATTAATAATTAAAGTATATATACCTAATAGTTCTTTAACGGTTAATGGCGTGATGTTATGTATGTATGTATGTGTTTGGTGTAGATTATGGACATACCTAAATAATATTTTGATTTGAACGCTAATTTATATTCATAATTTCCCTAAATTCACATTTGCAAATGATTTAATTTAACAGACATACATTTTAATTACGAGTTAAACGATTAAACGTGCTATAAAATGTACATTTTAACCCTATTGTACGTAAAACAGATAAAACCTAGGTACGCTGTTTTTTTTAACTATAAATAAAATAAACCGTGCTGCACACCCAATTCCCCGAACAATTACAAAACAAAACACCACCGCCTCCAAATATTCCATTCACGTTTTATTGTTTTCAAAAAGTCTATGGAATTAGAAATGTCTTTAATAATTATCTTCGTGCACGTTGACCCTCGTCCTAACGAACGAAAGAAACGTCCGTGCGTAACAGCTTGCAGTAACAGTTATTTATGAACGGTCCTCGAGATTTCGGCACTTAAAAAAAGTTTTTCCATTACCAAACTCCGGGATACGAGACGAGAGGTAGCGAAACATGAATAATAATTAACGAGTTACCTACAATCCAATTTTTCGGCGGAAATCTGCGCGGATTGAATAGGAGAGTGGTGTTTTAGTTCGGCAGTAAAGTGCTCAGGTTGGGGTACCTTTAATTCGCAAGCAAATGGATGTTTGTGATTTGAATGGGATGATGATTGTCTTAGTATGAAATAAATCCGACTTCTGCAAGATTTTTAAATCAAGTTATTAAAAATCTAAATAAAGAATGGCACAAGTGAAACATTTTCATGTTTTTTTAGTTTCATAGTTTTTTGGTTAGTTTGGTTTAGTACTTATTAAACACTTGTTTAAAAAATTAAAGGCTTTTTTAACGACTTTCCCAATTACTTATACGTTTCACTATACCTTGTACCTTATACCTGTAAGTTAAATTATGCAATCAGCCCAAGACCATATCCGGAACATTTTGCTATAAATTTATCTATAGGCGCTTATCCAAATTTCGTTGAGGCTTTTACCTATATTTGGATAGGAGTGGGCCATTTAGTTCATAGAAGGAAGTTTTACCATCTGCTGTGAAGGGTGCCAGATGTGCTGTGGGAAACCTGCCACATAAATTATGGTGTCGAGCCCCCTGTTCTGAGGTAGAGGAAGGATAACGAAGGCTGTTTTTAGGGGAAACTGTGACCGTTTTGTGCCATGGTGGTTATAGCTTTGTTTTAGTTGTTATCTTTAGTGCACTTTTAAAGGAAAAAATAAATCCCATATTTTTGTCCGTCTGTCATACATAATGATTGTCTTAGAAAAAAAAGGCCTTTAAATTTTGTTTATTTCATGACTGGCCTGCACCTCGAAACATTAAAAATAGTAAAATTGTAATTTAAATCAATTGTGCAATAGCAACCATAGTGTGTTGTTCTACTGATAGCGGATTCTGCTTCTGTTGCCATTGATTATCATGGAAAAAAAAATTGTTACTTTTTTTTGTCAAAAAAATATATATAAAACTAATTGTAAGGAAAAAGTAAGATTATTGATACCGACATCATAAATACTTTTACCCATGCCTAAGAACGTTCAGCTACCAAATTGCACCTCTGATATCGGGGTCTAATCATAAGTCCTCCTTTATGAAGGACATACAGACGATTGTTGCATGTTGTCCAATAAAAAACGCCAATATTTTGAAAACAAGCTAAACGTAGTTGCTTTGCTAGCGACCCACCTTAGAAACTAATAATCCTGGTTTCAATTCCCGGTATGGGCAAACTTTTGTGTCATGAGCGCGACCGCCAGCTTTTTGAGTCTAAGATGTTTTCTATTTATTAATGTATCTTCATAAGGAACTTTATTCTTGTCTATTTAGTACCCATAGTTCTAAATAAACCATGTTTTTTTAATCTGCGCACCGCTTGTGTATTTTGTTTACAACTATGTATTTTAATAACAGGAGGGTAATATTATAGAGAACAATAACAATGCAGATTGGGCTCATAGCCCGAGGCCGGAGCAACATGTGAATCGACTACAGGAGGCAAGTTTCAAAACTTGCTCCATACAATGATGGCTGCGGATCTAGAGAATTGTTGAAGAGACAAAAGGGCCAATTCGTATCTTATTCTTTAATTTTCATTCTATTAAACTACATCTAGAAACGTCAAACTCAATTCTAGTCTAACAAGAATAGAGCTTTGCCCCGTTATTCATAAATGCGCTATGCGTTTTAGTTAAAGTACGCTTTGTCACTTTCTGTGAGATGCAAAAGGCAAGATAACATATAAGCAAAATCACATTTTTAGCATGTTTTAGTTTTTATGCAATTATGAAGAAGAGGTCAAGGACTTGACAGAACCGCGTGGGGCTAACCCCGTGTGCTTCTGTTTAGTCCACAAGAGAGTATACTCTTTAACAGTCTCAGTAAATTGTCCTCGCGTTTGATATCTATGGGTTTTTTTCTCTAATAAAAATCTCGAATCAGCGAAATACATCTTGTTTTACGCAAAGATGGCGCTTAAATTACCAATGAATCATCCATATTACTATGAGAAAGGCAATGCTTACTATGAAATAAAAAGCACATGGCTGAGGTTGTACACGGTATAATCAAAAATATTGATTTTGACGTGAATCCGTATCGTCAAAGTTTGGATAGCTCTTATTTAAGTTAAAAAACACCATAAACAAGTCTTTTTTTTTACGTATTTAAAGGCTTAATGAAAACAAAAATCACGATCGCTTCCTTTGTGTAACAAAAGCTAGTCATGAAAACTATATTGGTAACTTTCGTTACACAAAGGAATCAATGAAGTTTCGTTTTAATTAAAGCCTTTAACTATTTTCATTTTTTTTTATATGGTCACCCAAACACGTCAAATATAATACGCACCTTTGCGACAAACAAAGTTGTCACAGTTTTGTCGCGAACGTGCGAATATGGTTTTATTGAGTTGAATGGAGACCCTGATATCGACTTTTTTAATATCAGTATTCATTTATTTAGTTGTGATAAAAAACAAACATAATTAATTAACTATTATAAAAAAACATTAATGAACCAATAACTTCCTTCACAAGTCTCTTCTAGCTTGTTTTATACAGAGTTTGCCACTAAAATAGAAATGGCATCGTCTTGGAATTGTTACTTGCAGTTTGTGGCTCAATTTGGTACTTAATTTGATAGTTTATCTTCAATTGTGCAGTTTACGGCCCACGGGCCGAATGGCCGAAACTAGGGTTAATGGGTTTTAGTAAACTAAAGGCCGTTAACATTCTTATTATGAGTTTACGTGTAATTAAACGGCATTAAGTATGTACTAAACTTTATTTAAACTAACTTTTCCCACGAGTATTATGAACTGAGATGGGATTCTACACGGTAATAACGATATTGTCTTTGACCTGTTCCCGTATTGTCAACGTTTTGATAACTCTTATGTCATTACAATAATGGGACTGTGACATAAACGATTCTAAAACACTTCAAACGCGATATCGTTATAACGCTGTAGAATAGAGGTCCTGCTTAGATTTAGTTGTATCTAGATATATTTTTAAACATGACATGCAATTGAATAGATGTCTTTCTGTAAGAGTTTTGTTAATGTTTTGATAAGAAATAATAATATGTAGTTAGTCATTTATTTCGTATTAGAAAAATAACATTATTACATGTTGCATAGTTATAATAAATTCACAATAAGATCGTCAGTGTAAATAATTAAGTAAAAATAAAAATGTAAAAATCAAATAATGTCAAAGTGTACAAAAGCAAAAATTACTTAATTGTAAAATAAAAATAAAACACTAAAAACTATATAGGTAGCTCAAATGCTACAGTCAGAATATGTCAAAAATACAATAAAATTTTAAATGTCGCAATTCAGAATATAAATTAAAGTAATAAAAATAACAAATCAACAATATATTATCTAGTCGTCACTAAATTCTTTGGCAGAATATAGTGATTTCGTCAATAACAGATTTTTAAGTCGGCGACCAAACTTTGCGTCCGAATTAGTTTTTTACGTCTGCGGGTAGACGCTCATAGAAGCGGGCCCTATTACGCGCGGGTTTTTGTCGAGCAGCGCCAACCACCGCGGCACACGCTGGAGGCGGCCCGTTTGCCGGGGGACCCTGCCGGGGATGTTCACACGTTTAAATTGATTTAAGATAATAATAATACAAACTTTTAATATAATATATAAAATTCTCGTGTCACGGTGTACGTTATTGAACTCCTTTGAAAAGGCTCGACCGATTCTTATGAAATTTGGTGTGCATATCGGTTAGGTCTGAGAATAGGCCAACATCTATTATTCATACCCCAAAGTGACATAAAAAAAATTGCAGCGGGCGAAGCCGCTGGCGGGTCGCAAGTGTGTAAATATATTCTAAATTTTAAACCCGCTTGATGAGACTTCATGAGGAATAAATCATTTAAGGGGGGGTTTACATTCATCTGCCATAACTTTTTTTGGCATAATCATCATTAGGCATACAGTCTTATTTTTCAGAAACCGTATACTTTTCAGGATTGTTATAAAATAAACCTAACCTAACCTAATGGGCTCTATGCAATGCTATTTTAAATAATCCAGAAAAGTATACGGTTTCTGAAAAAAAGACTGTATGCCAAATGATGATTATGCCAAGTGATGATTAGGTCAAAAAAAGTTATGCCAGATGAAGGGTAACGTATTTAATGGCTTCACCGTATTGTTTTAACTCGACCGTCATTACTGTCAAGTAAGTAAGAGCTATATATATATGTATATATATATATAACGTTGATGATACGATAATATGGCAATATGGTTTTTCAGGGAAGAATTTTGTGGGGCCTTGGGCCTGTAGTCAACGTTTTGTCTTTGTTTACTTGACATTAATGGCGACCGAGTTAAAAACAATACCATAACACGTCAAAAGCAATATTGTTTGACCCAGTAGAATAGAGGCCATGGTAAAACGTATCAATTCATATTTATTTACGAGGTAATTATAAGAAGTTCAGTTGTGAATTTCAATTATTAAAAACATTTTAGTATAGTCAAGTGATCCGGAAAATGATAGCTGCTTAGCTTTTAACGTAGCAACAATATTGTAGAAGGCTGCGAAGGTTGCCTCTTGGGAGTCGTAGCAGCTACGACTCGTAGCAGGCGTAGCGCCACGGTAACGAACGGTAGAGCTAAGAAATTTTAGAATTGGATTTCGTAAGACATTGGGTGAAAAATAATAATAAAAGGTATTTGAATTTACATGTAAATAAGATTGAACTTCTTTATCATGGCTAGTAAAGTCGGATGGGGCAAGTGCTGCAACGAGGCAAGTGCGTCAAGTCATATGTTTTTAGTTTGAAATCCCTGTCCTCAATATTCTTGAATTTCAATATGATATTTAACACAATTTAGCCCTACGCTAAAGATACTCTTTCACTTTTTAACTAAATTTATCCCGAATTTGTTGCTATGGATCACGTTATTCGACGTAATTCGTTTTTGAAAATTTGATTTTCTGCAGTCAATACCAATAAAACAAGCAAAATCGCGTCTTTTCTAAATAGTCTTAAATCTACAACGAAACGTAATCAGTACCGTTCATCGCCCCACGCAACCGGTAGTTGAATTTCTTGAACCGTGAAATTTTATCAAGAGAATTAATCTGAAACTTTCCCTTTGCCCACTTTTTTAATCCAAATGATACTGATTCGTTTTTCGTATTTGGCCGTGAACTTAAATCAATTAACTGTACGTCATTAAAGTTATGTTAACTACAAAGGAACGTGTTGAGCACTGTAAGTAAGTACTATCTATTTGTGTATGTTAAGCTTTTAGTACCAAATTGTAAAATGCTTTTAATCCTTATTCATTTTGAATATAAGAAGAATCGATCACAATCTGAAACAATTTCTGTACCAAGTTCGATTCCCATCAGTGGCTACTATTTCGAAAAACAATAAGATTTTCTAACTTAAATGGTAAAACGATTTTGATTTTGACTGCAGTATCGTAATTTAGACAATACGATATGTGTAAATTACGATAGCTCTTATTTACTTTACAGTAATGGCGGCCGATTAGACACTTTAAAAAAAAATATCGTTCGATAATCTTGGCAACATAATTATAATTACACACCCTGTATATCTTTCGTTATAAGGACCCGCTGTTATGGTAATGAATGAACGGGTTATTGTTTCGTAGTAGCACTATAAATATAATATATTGGAATGATGCTACACCAAGATCATCTGTACCTAAAGCAGTGATGAGCAATAATTAGAAATAATAATTAAAGTAATAATTTAATAATTAATTTCATTATTAAATATATTATGTGGATAATAATGAAATTAATTCACAATTTGTTTTGACTGACTTGTGGCAAATTTTACAGGAGGGCATTAAAATGTAATATCTTTGTATTTATTGATGTCGGACTTACGCAAACTTAAATTTGTCACATTTTGTTAGATACGCAGAATTAGCCATTGTTGGATACGCGGTATTGCAGTTTCATCGACGATTACCACTACAATTACTTAAAAAACCATGGAAAACAAGCGTAAAAATAATACAGTTCTCACTGAAACAAGGACAGGTACCTTTTAGAATGCAATTTATAGGATAAAAATGCGTTTTCTCCTGTCTGAGTACCACTGTTATTAATTTATTTTGCAAAGAAAGTTTTAACATGTTTTTAATTCTTGAAAATGTTTCTTCCATTCATGACTTTAAATAATTCTTCTTCACTTATCGAAATGGAACCGTGCATTTCCTTGCAAGCGTTAAATGCCTTCGTAATTACAGTTACTACATGTGAAAGGCGTTGCGTTTCCTTTTCCTTTAATACGTCTATGAGGGGTCGCTTTATGAGCGTTTTGTTTATTTGCTTTCTTTCTTTGAAATCTATACTATAATTGTCAACGTTATTGTTTTAGACGTAAGTTAATTGCACCAGTGTTGGAGGGTTTTAGTTGACAGGTACCAATAATGGACACTTAAGGGTAAGGACCAAATAGTTGGATCATAGTTAAGCGTAGTTAACCATACAAACAACAAAAATGTATGGCAAATTTTCGTGTCACAACGGAAAAGTTTAATAGAAAATTTAATTGAGTGAGTTAGCGTGGCCAACTTTTTGGTCCTTATCCTTAACTCATCAAAGATCAAATTGACTGTGGGAAAGGAAAAGAATATCCCGTGATCCTAACATTTCGTCACCAATGTTTCACAAATGATTAATTTTACAAACATATCATTTGACAACCTGCATTTTTTTTCCGAAGCTGTACATAATTCAGGATTTATTTCAAGACCATAGGTTGGGTTAGATTAGTGTTATAAAAATCCTGAAATGCTTGTAGTTACAGAAAAAAGCGGGTTGCGAAACGATGAATTTGTCAAAGATTTGTCGTCGAAAAGGCAAAGAACCGAATATCCCTTATCTTTTTTAAAATAAGAATCTAGGGTCCTACATAGTGGTCACTGTCCATGACTGATATTATTATCAAACCCTTTTGTTTTAGAATTGTGTAAATAGGAGTCATATTGACAACTTCTTAATTTTTGAATATTTACCAAACGAACAAGCGTATTACAACAGTAAAAGAAAATTTGAAAGAAGAGAGAGTTCTCGTTATTCAATGCTATCCAATAGCTATTTATTTCTTAAGTCTAAACACATATTACACCCACACACACACACATGTTTACTCATTATAAATATAGAAAAAACATATGATCATTACAAAGATCTATTATTACACATAAATGTTGTGACTATGATCCCATGTACAGTCAGCAAAACGTTTTTGTGTACCGCTTTAAAAGCCTGTTGCAATTAAGTGATGGATTAAACGCCATATCACTAAATGTACATAATTTATATAATGATAAATAAATATATATACGTAAAAAAATAAAAATATATTTTTGTACATGCGATTTATCTTACCCTTTTATAAAAGTTCCGGAACAAGATAACGAAAGCGTCGTGAATAATAAAACTTCCCGGCGCATCAAGGTGTGTCATCTTACTTCGCCCCGAGGTTCTCCTTGCTTGGTTCCGTAAAACCTGAAAAATACTGAAAATGCATTCAATTTACAGCACGCTGTATGTGTGTGATTCATAGTTTTATTGAGAAATTCTTGATACTTTTTTATTTTAGTAACAGTTGATGTTATTTTTGTCAATACTAGCTTGAGCTTTACTAATTATAAAAAGTTTTTGAAATTATAAATAAAATAGAATTCATTTATCGTTTTTTCCTCAGAAACCGCCAAATGTTTCGGGATTAAAAGAGTCATTGGTTTGTGTAATGTACCTACCAAATCTATACTAATATTATAAATGTCAAAGTAACTCTGTCGGTGTTTGTCTTTCTGTTACACTTTCATGGATAAACCGCTGAATCGATTTAGATGAGGTATGGAGATAGTTTGAGTTCCGGGAGAGGACATAAAGCAATTTTTATACCGAAAAATTTAACGTTGAATGAGGGAATAAAAAGCTGGTTTAGATTGGTTGACTCGAAGAACCATGAAAACGGAAGAAACGAACAAAAACTCTCGCATATATACTCGTACATATAATCCTAGTCAGGATTTTTCTTATATTTTAGTGTTACTACCTTATTAAACATGCTCACGTTAACTTGAGGTATATTTTAGAGTTCCTGCTACACGTGTAACACGCTTGCACGGGTATCCGTGTTCCGAGGCCCGGAGATACAGCATCCTACTCACACGGATTTGTACCTATTATACTGCGTGAAAGTTCGTGTTCAAGTCCGGACACGGATACCCGTGCGGGGGCGGGCCTTAACTACCCGCAGGTAAGACCCGCTTGCATTTGTGGCAGGCACGGGCTGTTGTTAATTAAGATTACTATTTCAAAACCAAAATCAATACTACCTATGTTTATTCATACTTCTTATAAACAAGCCGCATTTGAACGCACATACGTCAAGGACGGGTAATACTCGCGGGTGTTTTAAGATCCATTGATCCCTGTCCGGGTATTAACACGGAAACGGATACCCGACTAGTTAACAATAACCCGGACACGACCACGAGCCCTAGTGTATTCCCGTTTAGGAGATGCACCCGTCGATCGCTGACGATCGATAGCGTCACGGCGTCTTATAAAACATTCATGACATCCGACGTTACTCATTCATGCCTTGTTCCCAGAAAATCCCAGTCACAAAGCTTCCCTTAGTATACGAGATATTTATCCTAGAGCCCGGGAATTATGAAGGAGATACAGGCTCATTAAGAATTGCTGTTTTCATTACTATTGTAATAGATGATGATGAAATAAGTTATTTGAACGCTCACGACGTATCAAACAAATTCTAACAAGTTGAAACAGGTAATTCAGGAGCTCTTTTCTACTTCGTTTTTGCCCCTATTGCACCATTATGTTGGAAACTTGAACGCTATTACTGTCAAGATAATGAGAGAATAAAAGTCGTTAATACTTTTTAAATTAATTAGGTAAAGTTAAACCACTTTAATATTTAATTGAAGGAATTCAAGAAGGACTCGATTTATGTTTTCAACGTAATAGTGATGTTTCATCCGAGGAGTGTGTGTACCCACGATTTAAAAAAAACTAACACAGGAAGCGATCACTCACATATTCTTGGATGGGGGCCGACTTTATTTTTTATTATTTATTGTTATACCGTCAATAAAAATACACACTAAGTGAAAATTTCAACTGTCCACCTATACCGGTTCATTGGTCTACGGTCCGTCTGTTTTTTTTGTAGTTTGTCAAGTAAATAGTGATTTATTTGGTTATTATTATCAATATTATAGACTTCTTACATGTAACTGGGATACTTTCGACCGTCATCTAATCAAGCTATGTAAAGCCACGACAAAAAATATACCCTGTATTGGCCAAGTGCCCCACACCGCCACAACTAAGATTTTGTACTCTACTAGAGGACGGCTGGAACTTCGAGCGCGTAGAATAACTTCCCTGCTATTCCCCCTATTTCTTCCATGAGGGGACGTTTAGTCAAAAATCTTCAATACATCTTACAGACCGATGAAGATTTTTTAGAACATGACATGGCTAAGCAATTCAATTTACGGTGAGTGAAAGAGACAGAGTCGTGTATACATCTGCTATAGCTCTGTCCCTTAAACCCATCATAAACTGAATTGCTTAGACATGTCATGGTAACCCCTCTTGCAAGTGCGGGGCGCGTGTCGATCTCGGCCGGTCAGTCCGACGCCTCACGGCTAAATGCGCAATACGTTTGTGTTTTTTAATTAATGGTTTTAGTTCTTAAAATTTGTTCACACTGTTTCTGTAAACTTTGTTTTGGTAGTTATGTCTACTTTTAACCAATATTTGCTTTTCTTATTTTTCTCAATCACCCAAAGTTATTCCTTAAAGGGAAGTTCACCTTTGTACATTCTTATTCTGTAAATATCACGGACAATCTCACAATTGACATATCCCCAAACTAAGCTCTAGGGTACTAGGCAACAATATAAATACTTATCTAGAGAAATTAATACTAAAATACATAAAAAACATTCAGGTCTCAGAAGCAAATGCTCACGATCATCACACAAATATTATTATTGGTTTGTTATTTGTTATTACAGGTTTTGACGCGTCGTCAAAATATTGTATTTAAATTCTCGTGTTTTGTACAATAAAGTGCTTATATACATACATACATACTGGTGGCCACCATCACTTTGCGATCAGTAGATCTTGAACTGTCGTTTGAAAATTCACGGCAGGCCAGCGACTGTTTTGAAGTCGGTTGTATGAATATCTTCCGGCAGGAAAAAAAAAATTAATGTATGCACGTCACGAACATTAATTTAGGATCTAACTTAGGTCCAAGGTCAATCTGACATTCTACATCAATAAGGTTGAGTTTGTTGTAAGTTACAAATGACTTTGAATCTCTAACGACATTGACGACATCAAGCTATTTTTGAAATGGGTCCTAAATTGACGACTCGCTAGCCTAGTTCCTAGTGACTCTGCGTTCGAAGCTAGGAGTCCTGGGTTCAAATCCCAGTAAGGGCAGATATTTGTGTGTTGAGCACAAGTATTTATTCCTGAGTGTTGGATGTTTTCCATGTATTTAAGTATATATTTCTCTATATAAGTAAGTTTATCGTTGTCTAGTACCCATAGTACAAGCCTAGAGCTTAGTTTGGGACTAGGTCAATTTGAATGACATTGTCCGTGATTTATTCATTTATTTATTTCAATTAACGAACGCGAATGTACGCAAAGACTTTATTGTACAAACACAAGAGATAATAATTATGAAATAGACAAAAGAGATATACAAAGACAAACTTATCCCTTTAAGTGATCTCTTCCAGTTAACCTTTGACCGATTAAGAAATAATCGTTTTATGTGTGCGCTCCATTGATTTTGGACTGACTGCCTGACTGCTTGATTGAAGGTTAACTGGAAGAGATCCCTTAAAGGGATGAGTTCGCCTTTGACATGCCTGCCATATTTTTGTTAATTTTATAATTGTTATCTCTCTCCTTTCTACAATAAAGTGTTAACATACATACATAGATACTTGGGACTGCAGGTAACCGCTAGTCTGTGCATCCTTGTATATCTTTCCCGTCCTATTGCCCTTAAGAACGAGAGGGCCTAAGCCGGCGCGGCGCATGCACTTTGCGCCGGTAAAACTTTGTAAGTAAGCAAGTTTGTGAGTAAGCACAGTGCATTACGCTTCCCTGTCTAGCCTTGTCAGCAACATGGAGGGTATTTATTTACCTGAGTGGAAGTGCAGGCTTTAGAGAAACCACTGGTACAAACTTATGGTAGCGTTTGACACTGTCTCTTAACTTGACGATTGGCTGCACATAAAATTAAACTACAAGAAGCTTATTATACGCGTTCGAATAATTTTCCATTTTTTTTTTTGGATGAGGTAATCTTAATTCGAGTATCATATCATATCTATAACACAAGAATAAACAAATACCTTAATTTCAAAGTTCTACCTTTTGCTAATGGCGCTAAAGTCTGTTTATCAGTTAACCATTCACTGAGTAAAGCCATATGGTTTATATTGCAATATTACTTTGCTTTTGTTATCTTGGTATTATTTTTAACTAGGGTGCGGGGTAAGTAAATAAGAGATATCATAACCTTGGCAAAGCGAACATTTCAAAGCAGTTACTTTTTACATAGTAGAATAGAACTCATGTGTTAACTTTTACTTAAGACTTGATTCGTGTAGAGGTCGTTTAGAAAATTTGTATTTTTTCTAAACAGAAAGTAGCCTATAACTTTTGGGCCTTTGACTACCATTGCAAAAAATCACGTCAATCCATTGCTCTGTTGATGCGAGAAAGAATGACAAACCAACAAAAACTTTAGTGCACTTGGTCTAAAGTTTTGACCCCTAATACAACGGTCGGTACTTGTTATGACGTTTAATAAATGTACTTATTAAACGTTATAATAATAAAACAGTCTACTGCGAAAAAGTAGTGTTAAAGCATATCTAAAGATGCAACAAGATTAAATAGGCTTCAGATCCGTTTTCCACAAGATAAAACTAATCTCCCAACGCCTAATTGTTGCTTCCCGACAAACAAACAAAAGACGCCCAACAATCCAATGTTATTCCGATTCCTCAATAAATAAAATCCGTGCTAAAATACGATACGAAAATTCGAATTCGTGCGACGTTTCGAATTTTCATTACCAGGCCGGGATAAGACGTAAATCGAAAAATGTTACAAAAGGGGCTAGGATTATCAACGCAAGAGCGGACGCCTTATTGCAAAGATGTCGAGAAATATTTTAAGGGCAGAATGTTCAATTACTTAGGCATGTGGAAGGAGCTAATAGCTCAAAGCGCGGGAATGCCGACTGCCGAACGAGGCTGGCGTGCTCTACAGATTTAAGAATGCATTACGGATGTTCAGCGTTGTTTGTTTAATATCTTCGGTAATTTTATTACTATTGAATATTTAAACTATTTCTAATCGAGCGCGCCTAGGGCGATTGCTGTAAGATTCAAAAGAGGGCGTACAGGAATAATTTGAAATTCATCAACCTTCACTATTTAGTTTTAATAACCTTTCTCTTTATTAAACTCCCACGTCCCAAGAATCTTACCATGTACAGAAATTTGATTAAAACTTTGAACCCTGAATATTGTACGAATTTATCAAAATTTATCGAACTCACCCAGCATGACAGTGCTCGTTTACTATCTGAATGTAGACCAGTAAACCAAGGAGTGCCACACGGATCTATACTCGTTCCATTACTATATTTTGTATAGTGGCAACATAGTTATGCATTACCACATATATGCCGATGACCTATACAGCTATTTAAAGTGAATGACACAAGACGTGCTGCTGGTTTTAAACAGTGATCAAGATAGCAGTACCGTATGCGATGGTCTAAATATTGTCTTGTACTCAATTTAATTAAGTCAAAATGTATGGTTATTGGAACAAAAATGACAATAAGTGAAAGTTACTCGCACAACTTTACTCCATCCTGTTCCACTGTCCCTTTAGGTAAATTAGCTTTTAATTTTTTAGGTCCTCGCAGTATATCAGCGTTGCGATATTTTTCGTGACAAGTTGCTGAGCCAGCCTTTTCGCTGCCGTATTTTTTTGTTGAAGTTTTTTATATCTTTTGTGGCTGAATAGACTTTTTTTTATATCGTTTCCATATTTTTTTGTTTTTCACCGTAAATGTATAGCAAAAACTGTCAACACTACCATGAAAAATAAAAATAAAGTAATAAACTTCCAAACATAGAATGATGTTTTTAAGGTCAAAATTAAGGATTCAAATAAAATGGCCTCAGTTTGTCAAATAAATACTACACTGATTTCCTTGTAATATTTTAATTAATTAGTGCCAATTAGCTGGGAAATGTTCTTTTGTGAGTATTTATTAGCGCGTCGAAAAGGAAACTCCATTAGCAAAATGAGCCTTGGCGAATGAATAGAGGTCATTCAGCAGAGATGTTGACTGTCACAAAAAAACTGTAGGCAAAGGGAGACATGGACATAGAATAAAAATTGCAGAGAGTTCTTGTGACGCTCATAAACTGAGAAGATAATTTTATTATCACTATGTTACGAGTATTAAGGGTCGCTACAATGACCGGTCCCTGCCGCCAGTATCTCCCTGTTGCAGATTCTCAATATTCTAGATCGTCGGAAGAATTTAAAAAAATGTTAGTCAAAGGTGTGAAACCGTAATATAAAATTGTGAATTGACTAGATTGAATAAATACATTTTTAGGTTCCTTATTGTCCGACTTATAGAAAATTCATCACCAGTCTGTGGTCTCAAGTACATACATACATACTATCACGCCTTTATTCCCAGAGTGGGGTAGGCAGAGCTACAGAAATACCAACAACTACAAAAAGAGTTGTTGGTAATTCTGTAATCACATTTTGCACAAACAGGCTAAGTTGTTTATCAGTGTATTAGTGACAGGTTGCAAGCCCGTCGCCTAACAGTACTAGAAGCCCTCATTCCTTTAGTCGCCTCTTACGACATCCACGAGAAGATATGGAGTGGCACTATTCTAACCCGGCAACCACACGGAGTTAAGGGTGGTCTCAAGTTTTTCTTTATAAACCGTTAGACCTACCAACTTCAACTGATGCTTTCCACAGTACGCTGACATTTTTCATATTTCTCACATCTAGGCAGCATTAAAGCATCGTTAATAAGTGGGGATGATTCAAGAACGTGTCACGTCTGTTTTCCTCTCTAATCTATGAAACAAGGTAAAGAGCCAGGAATGGAGGCGCTTTCGTTTTGCTTATTTACACACATGCACGAACAATAGAGCGCTTTAATAAATTACTAGCAGTACATCAAATACATTTTAAACGCCACTATAATTGTAATGAAAGTAAGGGTAGCTGATATTTTAACTGAAAAGCTGCAATATTAATTAGTGCACAATGAAAAAAGCAATAATAACCTTAAAGATTTTTGTCGGAATTTCACTTGCCAACCAACTTTTGGCCTATGATTCACTTTGACAACTAACTATTGGCAACTTTTTGTATAACAACGTTTTATTTGGTCGAATTATAGCCGATTATGATAATGACTTGAAACTTTTGGGATATTTATTATTTGCCAAATCTTTTACTAGGCCAAAACACGATTAAACGAATAACGTTTCGTCAGTGCAACAGTTTCCTTTGCTTACATTAGTACTTGTACTATTACTTATTCTGTGCATTAGGCGACTTTTTTTTACTTCCAGCCTTTTCTCTGAATATCATTTTGCCGAATTGATTCATTTGGAATATCTATTATTAGGTGCGACGAATAGCGTAGCGAGGAGAAGTGTGTAAGGTTAACAGTGATTAAACAGCGCACGAAGCCGAGCGAGCGAAGCGAGCGTGCCGCGGCTGCAGTCGGCGAGTGCCAGAATCAACTTTATTAATATTTGTAAAAGACATTTCAAAACACAAGTCCAGTGAAAACTAAATCAACAAACAATACCTGTATATGATTTGTCCATAGTGAAAATGGCATTATTGTAAATTAATATCTTCAAAATTTGATCAAAGACAAGATACAGCAGGTTTTTCGAAATCTTAAAATTGATGTGTATTACTTTAAGTAAACACTACGCGATGATGGCATTTTAAAAATTGACTTTGAAAATGACATGTATATTAGTCTAAATAAACCATTCCACTAATAGAAAGACGGAATTTTAAAAAGTGACTTATAAAAAAATACAAACATACAGTTGCTAACCGTGAGGTTGGGAAACAAAACGAAATCTTTTGATAAGTAATACGTATGATAATTCTGCGAATAATTGGCTAGGAAGTGATAAACGGCAATTAAATTTTCCGCGATAACTAAGAGAACTATGCCGAATAAGATTGACAAAAGTGCTGAAATTTATCTAATAACTAGCGGCCCGCCAGCGGCTTCGCCCCGCTGCAAATTTCTGACTTTCCCGATGGATTTTTCAATTATTTTTGCACCTTTTAAACCTTCCCTGGACTATGACAAACATTTTAAAACCAAAATCAGCCAAATCGGCCCAGCCGTTCTCGAGCTTTAGCGAGACAAACAAGTTAAATTACGTTTCGTCAGATATGCGAAGAAATGCCTAGGTAATCAATCCGGCTCGTAAGGACTCCCAAGATACGTAGGGATGTAACGAAGCGAGTACTGGATCTAGACATAGTCCTATACCAATAATGTACGTTGTCTGAAGTTTGCTTTGTTAGCACTGTTTCGTTGGTTTAGTGTAGGGACTTTAAACGAAATACATTATAAGTTAAGGCATTTTAGCTGGTATTTTTATTGCAGTTAGAATAACGCATAGTTCTGATTTAATTTAAGGCTTTGTGTATACCAATTAGTTAATATTTTAATTATAAAACAATTATCATATTAAAGTCTTTTTAGAGCTGTTGTTATTTCTGTAGCTCTGCTTACCCCACTCTGAGTGGAGTAAAACAGTTTTGAATAATAAAGTATGCAACTGATTAGCGTTCTGGTTCTGGTAATGAAACTAAAGGCAAAACAAGGCACTACTAGACAAAAAACGACTGTCCATTCTTAGGCACTCTCATAGTAGAAGCATTATATGTATTGGCGTCAAAATTCTGGGTAAAAATCGTAACTGCCTGGAAGTTTCAGTGCTATAAAAGTCAATTACTGTGCTGGAAGTCTTAGGATTTCTCTAGAAACTTTACGAGTATGTGACCGTCACACTGTAATGTTCGAAGTTGTTTATATTATTATTATAAAATTGCGGCCAAAACTGTGTACGAAAGTTTTCCCACACGTCAGAATTCGGCATCACGGCATACCAAAGCGACATTAGTGAGATTAATTTGACGCCTTTAATCATGAATGGTGGGAGACTGCCCAAGATAGGGCTACGTGCGTATAGTCCTTTGCCAAGCGAGTGGGGAATCATAGGTTATTAAAAAAATTCAATATAATACTTAATAACGTACTAAAGCACCAGTTCCTGCAATACGCCCTACACTAAGAGTGTCAGCCGATAGCTATGCAAATGCAAGGTAGTTTGCGAAAGCTCCAGGGTTATGTTTACAAAATTGAGCATGGATTATACCCAGGGCATGTTATGCTTTAAGTACAGCAATTATGTCATTAAATTTCGGAATTGCTACGGCGTCGTATATCCGTTTAACTATGTATGCGGAGTCGCGAATTGGATTTCGGTCCGTGTGTGATGTATGTTTTGTAGTAGATAGTTAGTTGATGTTTGTAGTGGAAGTTACTATTGATTTTCCATTTTGTAGCCTAATTGACACTGTGGTAACGTCTGTTATCAACGATTAAATAAAGTGTGTTAAAATTGTTAAATGAAATCGAGAGAGTGGCGCTACTGTCCGGTAAAAGCTTACGTGTGTCTGAAACCTTTTTGTTCGTTTCTCAGCTTAACACTCCTATTAGATCGTTGCCTGTCTGAGCCCTAAGGGGAATAGTCCCCTACTCCATTTATAAACTTGTTTTTTATTATACACTTCATCTATAATTTTGTCTTTTTAGAGACCCTACCTCCCGTACAAGTAAGGTATAGATATTTTTTTACATTATGACATCGAGTGAGCTGTCATTGGATAGTTCGTAAAAAAACAATACGTAGGTATATGTTTTTTTTATGAAAGGCAAAGCAGATGGATACCTGATGGTAAGCAGTTACTGCATCGCCCATTAATATCAGCAATACCATAAGCACAACCAAGTTGCTGCCTTTCAGCGAATACTCTCTTTAAGCCGCGTTTACAGGAAGACTTGTTGTAGTGCTGAGGAAACATTGTGGAGGGAAGTTAATTCCATAGTTTCAAAGTACGGTAAACTCGGCTAATTACATGACTCTGGTAACTCCGTGATACCATGTTTCATGCTTCCGTCAGAGCTAAACGAAATAACTTTAATCATGTAATACATTCTTATAGTGCGGTAATAAGCCAGTATAAGGCTGCGTTTTGACGACACGCTAGCCTAGTTGGTAGTGACCCTGCCTTCGAAGCTTGGGGTCCTAGGTTCAAATCCCGGTAAGGGCAGATATTTGTGTGATGAGCACGAGTGTTTGTTCCTGAGTCTTGTATGTTTTCTATGTATTTAAGTATATATTTCTCTATATAAGTAAGTTTATCGTTGTCTAGTACCCATAGCACAATAGAGCTTAGTTTGGGACTAGGTCAATTTGTGTGACATTGTCCTGTGATTGATTGATTTATTTATTATTTAAATGGTTAAAATGAGTTCGTGTTATTCTACATAAAATAAACATGAAACATGGTATCACAGAGTTAAGCAAGTTATTTAATTAGCAGAGTTTACCCGTTTACGTTTACGAAATATTGAACTCGAAAAGTGCAACTTGCAATAGAGTTACCCAGGTGTACCCCACTACAGCCGAAACTGCAAGTAATAAGAATCTGAAAATTCTCTTAAATCAAGAAACACAATGATTTAAAGAAAACTATCACGACTAAGTAGACTTGATTGATTCCTGAAATACAGAGGCTAAAGTGTTTATACGTACTAAAAATCATTAAGATACTACACTAAATAGCATTAAATTAGTTAATACTTGTTATTTTTAGTAGTAACGGCTTCAAAACCCTACACGGAGCATGGTTTGATATGCTCGATCTTGCCCGGCTTTTTTAATCACCAATGATGTTTGCTGAATAAGACGTCTTTTGATTTGAAGACGCGGTTAATTTAGTTAGTAGTGATCTTGTTTTCGAAGTGACCCAGAATCGATCCATGGTAAGTGCAAAGGTTAGTACATTGAGCACGAAAATCAATTACTTCCTGTTTTCTGTTGTCGTATCCAGAAGAGAAGCCTAGAGCTTAGTTCTACACTACTGTAGTGTGAGATTGTACATTAACAGGCATTAAAATCATTTTAACTGATGATCATGAAATCTAACAAACTCATTCATCCGATGGGGTGTTGGTAATAAATCAATTCGGGTAGAGAATTTATTTGCGCTGACCGAACGACATTTTGTTGCTTCTCCCAAAGACAGATGGATAGGGGTTGCGTTTGCAATAACGTGGATATTGCGAAAAATATAATCCTCGAAGGTTTTAAAAAAAAAAATATTATCTGTTCATCGATATTTTTTTTTTATATTACTTTTAAGTACAGTTCAGTTAAGTTAGATAAACAATACCTAAACTATATTTGAAAACTTCTTTATCCATCCATTATCAATTTGTTACGAGTATTGGATTCTACATGGAATTTTAATAATTTAATTTATAGGTTCTAATGACCTTTGGACGAGTACTAGCCCTTAAAGTCAACTGTAAGTAATGGGTGCATATCGGTTGCGAAGTTGTGACGCCGTGGTACTAAACGATTTTAAAGTCTGTTGTTTAAACAATTTATTAAATTATCTAAAATTTACACTCGACTAAACAATATTTTCTGCAAACATAACAATGATAGCTATCGTTATTTTACAACGTATCCTTCCTAAGCCAGCCAGGAAGAGTTGGAAACAGCCGGATACGGATATGCGATAACGAATGCAATTTTCCAAGTCCTTGAACAGAGCTTAGGTGGGGCAATCGCGCCACCTGACTTCGCCCTGCAACATAAATATTTCGAAACTGATGAAGTTACGTTGCAACTCGGGGCGATCTGTCGGGAGCTACGTCTTAAAATGTTATTTACTTAGGGGTGAGACAAAATGAGACTTGATTTCTAGAAATATTCTATTTACTCTGTTACCTACGCAAAAAATATTTTAATGACATCTAGCTGTTTCACGCAACTCCATCCACGTAGAAGTCGTTTATCGCTATTAAAAAGTATATTTTGTACTTCCCGGGGACTCAAATTACCTCCATACCACATTTCTATCTTAATCGGTTCAGCGGTTTATCCATGAAAGCGTATCAAACAGAGAGACAGACAAACTATTAGTATAGATATTGAATTACGTCACACTTCAGCAAATATGCTTGCATGGAGGTTTGTTGATCGTTTTAACGTAAGATCAAGTAACGATGTCTTCGATATAATTTAAAACAGAGTGCAGTTACAACAATATTTTCCAAGCTTTTTTTTCATTTACGACGTAGCAACCCTAGTTGGTTGTGACCCTGCCTACGGGGTATGATCCCGTACCAGGACGGGCGAATAATTTTGTGCAACGAACACAAAAATTCTTTCGTAAGTCTCGGATGTTTTCTAAGTATTTAAGAATTATGTAATCGTTTTTTACGTATTTTTATCATCGTCTAGTAAGTATGGTGCTTAGTTAAGGGCCCTAGACTAGATGCATAACCCTATCGTAAACGAATTTCAATAATTGACAAAATGCATGGAGTTGACCAAAGCGCTCACCGGGACCGTACGGCAGGTTACGTCAATGCTCTATAAATAATCTTAATTTAAAATTAATCAATGTTCTAAATTATTTTTGGTAATGATAACATTCACCGAATGCATTTTGTCTGGAGCCACAGGCCAATTTGTGATATCTTTTTTGATTTATTTTTATATTTAATCGATTTGAGAATGCCCTGTACTTGATAATTCTATGGAATGGTTGCAGTTTACATTCTTGTAATTTAGGCCAGTCAAGAACAAAATGTGGGTGGACGGAATCGTTTGACAATGGAATTAATACTCGAGGGATTGCTATTTAGGGCGGATAATCCCTTTCATAGAAAAATGAACAATAGCCAGTACTTTTATGTAAATTAAATGAAGGGATCATGTTCTAACGTTATCCTAGATAAGTAAGGGAGATCGATTGTTCTCATTCGACGTATTTTAGGAGAGTCCGTCGATAATACTTTAATGCCTACCAACTGTTGCTAACATTCGCTAAGAGATTGATTTTGGTACTCGTGTTTATTGAAGAAAATATTTATCGTGAAAATGTCATCATTCATCAACCCTTAAATTCATGTATTATTTTAATACTTTTCAGTGGTTTCTTACATCGAAAGAATCACTATGAACTTAGGATGTTTTTAATGCTACTTGCCAATTTTTTTTTTGCATACCTGATGAAAAGGGAACTAGGGTTCACTTAGTATGTAGAAAGTAACTTTGTGTGATTACACAAAAATTACAATAATTCCGATTAAAATTATCAATATTTCCGAAGGTACACAAAATCGCTGAGCATACATGGGGATTGAATCGATAGTTTTTGAACTGACCTGTTTCCAGCTTACCGTCGATTTTTGGGACACCCAGTATAAACAGTTACATTACATCTTAATAATATTCCTTGTTTCTTGGTATCATAATATAAATCGCTTAACTAATGACCCTTGGAGGAATATACTTTCAAGCCCACTTAAAGCCAAACCCTGATCTCATCAGGTAAGCACACCGTGCAGCCGGGCATCAAAAACATTTTTCCTCAAAAGCATTCACGTTAGCGTAGTATATTTAAGCGTTAAGCCTGAAAATCGATGGGGACGTCGCGGTACCCTCTCTAGAAACTTTCTAACGACATAACCGCGTGCAATTGATATGCCCCAAGAGTAGGCCCATTGTAAAGAAAGGAAAATCCCGATCCGAAAATCTTGGGAGAGTTAGGACTCTCGGGCAGCATCAGTATTCGAGTCGCGTGACTACCCGGTGTCGGTTCCCTCGCCCCTCCCGTGGTAAACTCCTTCAGTAATTCGACTTTGTTGTTATAACTCAGTTTTAGTTGTTTGTCGCTGTTTCGCGGATTTATTAGTTTAGTGCGAATGCACCAAAAGTTGCAGTTGGGATTGTTTCCTTTAGTTTAAAACACATGTTTTGAGGTGTTATGCCTATGTCAACCTTACCCATTATTATTCTACATTTACAAGCCAAGTTTATGCCCCATTAAGCATCTAAGAGTATTTAGCTAAAGTTTCCTCGTTAGTCTACACTAAATACTCCTGAAGAGATTCTAATGCTTTCAATATTGAACATAACGGCCATTCGGACCCTGTTAGCGTTATTGACCACAGACCGCGCACTCGTTAGGCGAATCGATCAAAAGGCCCGAATGACGTGTACACACATTTGGTGGTGGTTCCATTAAACCACGGGATTGTCGCGGCCAATCCTATTGAACGTTGAATAGCGGACTGCCGTACGTCGCGGCATCATCAAATTGCATTGAATGGACGTTAGAGCACTCATCGAGCGTGCCCGACGTTCAGAGGGTAAAAATTTGAATGGAATATACGTACAGGGAATTGAAAAGCTTCGGCGACGCCCACTACGCGCATCGGGCTTGCTTCCGACCACTCGGACCGCGGTCACAATAGATCGGCACGGACTCAATTCAATATGGAAATTGGAGCTGGAACTAACGTTGATTCTTTATTCGTGCTGTGGTTTGAAACAAAAAATCAATTCATGATTCTCCGCCCTCCTTTTTTACGTGAACACTGGAACCCAATCCGAATTTTATTCGCAAAGTTTTGATTAACATTCGAGTTACGTTCATTGTTTGAGATACGCCTGAGATGGGATGCTAATCTCTTCCGTCGAGTTAGACTTTTGACACTTTCTAAATTGCTCTAAAAGCTTATTTATTTAGTCAAATTTCTGGAGCGTCTACGTCAAATTTGTGATGAGGCGGAGTGTTCAATGGATTCACAGTCACGGAGGGTTTGTCCCCCGAATCATGACCCTCGTGTAAATCATTAATGATGCCATCCCTCATGCGACGGAGTAATGTAGGTTACTGTGCAAACAGATCTCCGGGGTGGGTGGCCTTTGGGACTTGGTTTGGGCGCGGGCGCGGTAAGACGCGTGAGGTTTACGATTCTGCTAAGTCACAATAGGATTAAGAGATTAAGTTAATAGTACTAAAACCTTAACATTTGATATCAACGCCACGGATACAAAAAAAGGCTATCAGGTCGTGTAGAATACGGATATTGACCAATGCAGCATCAGGACTAGGAAGTAGAAATTCACTGAAGAAAATGTAGGGAAATATACCCTCAATTAGAAGAAACATGCAATGCAATGGGTACAAATAAGTAACATTGTAATTACGTTCTCATGATCTTCTGGTCTAACTTTACGTTTAATGCGAATATTATCAAAATTCATACGCTTTTCCATGTGGGAGGACCTTTCGCCGAAGATTTATCTTTTAATTATGCCTATATCCTCGTGCACAATATACGCAGATCCCTAAATACGATATCTTAAGCTGCGGTAAAATTTATTGCTTACGACTATAAAAGGCGACTTAATTGGGTATAAAATATTTAAGATAATGTTGACAATGGTTAATCCCGCACCCTTTCTTATGTGGCTATAAATTAAATGCACTCGTGTGCTTAGAAGACAGGCGCATGTTACTGCTACTGCCCTAATGCAATAGATGTTAGCACAAATCATTTACCCTAGTCATGTCGATGAAGTTTTGGGTTTGCGATTCAATCCACAAATAAAATACTACCGTATCTCCTATCGCTATGAATGCTTTTAGTTTAAATTCTGAAATTAACATTTTGACAGTCAAAATCAAGCTTTGTGTTTGCACGAATAAGGTTGAAACAGTTGATAGATATGAAAAAAATGCAGATAGCATGCTGACCTACATCCTCTGGAGACAAACTAAGCAGCATCTATGGGGAGTAATATTTATAGGGTGCATTATGCACATGACATTTTTATGTTTTCGACGTTGCGCTGATAGTGCAGTGTACAGATCAGTGATTTTGTTTCATTTGTCACGATTTTAGTGGTATAATCAGTAGATGACTAGAAATCTTGTGTGATTACGTAGATTCATACATTGCAAGTATATGTTATTAATTTACTATTTTATTATTATTATTTCTATCATGTTAATGTAGATTCACTTTTTACATAGATAACTACTACGCCGCATAATAGTACCTATCGTCATCTTACTGACTCAAACTCATATTTGCATATATTTTTTTGCTGTTGGTAATTTCATTTTCATTCCGTAATACTTAGAGTCAATAAGTTTACCAACTGCAAAAAATATATGGAGATACGAGTTTGAGTAAGTAAAGCGATACTATGTATTTATTAATTTATATAATTTAGTTTAACGTCATAAAATTCAACACGTATCTCCAACGACACCAATTAGGTCAGCTACATGTAATATTTTTGGTTTGAAATTGTATTGGTTCTTTTGTTAGATGTCTGAATATTTCTTTTTTTTGTTTCCTGAAACGCAACATGCAATATTTTAAGGAGTTATCACCTCTTACTTATATTTGCATACTTTACCTTTCATTGAAACATACAGTTTTTCAATTTAATACGGACCACAAGCAAAAAGGATAGGGAGAGATGAAGAAGCTTCAATAAGTACAAGGTATTAAAAGCGGCTGAGAGGCATTGTCGCTGTATCCTAACAGTTGAGCAATCAGACCTACGGGACAGATTAATAAGGAAAATCGCTGACGGAAGAGCTGTTTCAGTGAAACGACAAGAAATTATTGTTTAATTCTTGTCCCCTTCTCAAGCCGGGAGCGCAGCTGGCTCGCTATTGTCTACCAAATTACTGTTTGGATTTCACTACACTGTTATTTGCACATGCAAATCAGCATTTTGTTTTCATCTACGTAGAATGAAGTCGGAAAGAGACCGCTTAGGATGGCATTTGCATAAACTATTAACAATTTACAGCTGTGAGTTTAATTAAGAATAGCTTGCTCCATAAATGTAAAAGGTTTGATACGAATTAATTATATTTGAAGTTGACAATTTTTGCGAAGGCTTAAATTAACACTCACCAGAAGTCGCCTCTTCGGTAAACAATATTCCTAGATAGTTGAGATGTTCTTGTTTCATGAAATATTTAGGAAATAAATTATTTTCAGATGACCTCAGGAAATTTTATATCCTTTCATTTGTTAAAGGGCCAATACGAATCAGAATTTTTTATAATTTTAAATATCTGTAAAACCGTTTTTACAAACGTCAAGCATTACTTTTTTCTCTCCTTTATTTTGGGCTATAATCTTAACTTTCTTAGTTATTAAATTAATTTTTTAAAAAGTGACAAAAAATTACCATTCCTCTCTAAATTATTTTAGCCTTAAACCATCACAGACTTCGTATCACTAACTATATAAATCGATTCATTTAAATTGCCAGGCTTTCGATGTTCATGTCCTACATTTTTAGTACTCTCACAGTGCACTTTCGAATAAGCGGGAATGTGAAGTGAATTGCTATGCACTCCATGGCAGGCTATTTTAAATTTCTAGTGGAATATGTGTTAGAGTTGTAGGATTAGGTACTTTTTCTTTTTATATTACCAGTTGCTTAATTATTTTGTTAACATAATATTAAACAAGCAGCTCTTTAACAGCGTTGTAACATGCGACTTCATAAAATTCTCTTTGAGATAAGCATAATTTGAGTGAATATGAAAATGAGATCCACCAAAAATTCATTCAAATTAATTATAAAAACACTTAAAGCGAACAAGGCGAACAGGCTGGAAATATATATATATAAAATCAATAAATATTGCGTCCCCTAATTCCTTCGGTGATGGATCGAGCCGCACTTATCTGCCGGCGACATCGCTAGCCAAACACCCATTTCCACCAGCCTTTTGTTGACTACACGGCGTAAGCTGCGCTGGCGGCGGTCGGGTATTAAATGAAAGAGTTTGCATCGATCATAGTGCCGATTAAGCGGAAAATTCATTAGCTTGAGTCAATAGATGATGTTCAAAGCGAAATTTAGTCTTAAATAAAATGCTATGCGTATTTAGTAAGTCCCGCGATAAGCAATCTCCTATAATTATTGCAAAATAAAAATCTTCATAACATTGGTTTGCCAAATAAACAGTGATAATTAAATGAATTCCGAATGGAATCTGTGACTCTGAGCTCTGCCGGCGGATCAGATGTCTTTGATATACACAATTAAAAAGGTCCAGGCTTCATTTTATATCACCATTTTAAATGATACTATAATTATCATTGTTTTATCATAAATTTATAACTATTCGTAATATTTTTATTTAAGAACCGTCGTGTACTGATGTTTCGGCGAAATATATTTAATCAAAAAAAATTATATTACAGTACATTATAATACAGCTGTAGACCCAGACGACCCACATTTGTGAATTACGATAGTTACTTTTAACCGACTTCGAAAAAAAGGAGGTTCACAATTCGATTGTTTTTAGTTTGGCTTATTTTGTCCAATCTGCGTTCAGGACCATTCAAAGTAATGTCTGGAAATTATTTCAAATGCACTGCAACTTCGTCGTAACCATACATCAAGATTTTCACATCATAATAAAAACGTCAGCAAAATATAAACAGTTCCATGAATAATTTGCGATCCATCACCGTAATAGAAAACTGTCCTAACCAACACTTTAATTTGAATTAGTTTCAAAGTAATTTTGAAATCATTTACACTTTACGCATTCAATGATCAATATTTTTAGCAAAGTAATTTTTTGGTACTTGTTTCCTTTTATTATTAAGTACTGCTGTATTATCGTGTCAAACAGCCATAGTGCCCTTGTGACGAATACTTCCCTAACAGCTGTAGGGAACGTAGCAGAGGTATCTGTATTTATTGGAGCCACGCACGCAGTGTCAGCTGTGATGTAGTACCCGTCGGGTCGCGTGTTGAGCCTGGACCTGATTTTATAAGAATACAGCGAGGTGTCTTTAAAGACACGCAAGATATTTCGTGAAAAATGTAGCACGGTGTGGTTGCCGGGTTAGAACAGTGCCACTGTCTCCATGTTTTCCCGTGGATGTCATAAGAGGCGACTTAGGAAATAAAGGCTTGTAGTGCCACTAATACACTAGTAAACATCTTAGACTGATTGTGCAAAATGTGGTTACAGAATTATCAATAAGTTTAGAGTTGGTGGTATTCTGTAGCTCTGTCTACCCTACTCTGGGAATAAAGGCGTGACGTTATGTTTTTTTTTTGTGTGTTTTCTCGCTATACAAGGTGGCCATTAGCTTTTAGCCTCAATTATGTTTAATGGGAAACTGAAGATGACACGCGCTGACCCATAAAATATCTTAGCCGACCTCTTTTCGGACGAAAAAAAATGGTTTGTTCAAATGAATGCCCACAAAAATAATATTTAGAATAATACCATACAAAAATATTTACTCGCTAAAAGTTAATAATAATTTGTGCAACATTTAATATGAAACAATTGTTACCCAGTACAGACTTAAGCTGGTTTGTTTCTTTATAATTGTATCCAACAAAACAGTTTTAACACCATTTAACTTTAGATTTTGAAATGATTTTTTGAGGAAAAGTGAAACATGCCCAAATCATTCAATTTTATTCTAACATTTCTCAATTTGCCATCACCGCAAACTGTTAACAGCTTGGTTCGCTAACTAACTAATGTGACACATAGCAAACTATTGAAGCTTTACTAACAGTACTAGCAAGCTTGTACTCTTATAACAATGGCGTGCAAAATGTTTGCCTAACCATTGTTGTGAGTGTGTCCACGCTATGGCAACAAAAGCGTTTCTTAATGCCTCAACGGGATTCCACGTTGAAGTTTTTTGTTTTACTGTCAATATCATAAACAGTGTGTCGAGTAAATATTTGGATACAATGGAAAATTTGGACCAGTGTTCTTTACTAGTTAGTTACTAATAATGAACATGGTGTTCTCATTGTTGTATTCCGGTTTGGGGATAAGACAATCGGTGAAATTACTAACATAGAGGCATTCAATCTTAGTCCTCAGGGTTGGCAACTCATTTGAGGTCCAAGGATTGCAATCTTGAAATTGTAGGTAGTCTTGAGAATTCAATGGTCTATGGGGTGTAGATTTCACTTGCCATCAGGATGTCTGAGTGCCCGTGTGCCTTCTCCTTGCCATAATAAAATCCTCATGTCAGTGGATCAGTGGGAACTTATGCATATTTGGACATGATTACCAGGCTTTCATAATGGAGCAAATGTTACAAACAAAGAAGCGCCGCGTGAAGCCCTACTATACTCCATTTTGCTTTTCAACCATTTTAGGTATATTATTGCCAATATTAAATCTGAAGTAGAATCGCGTGTCATTTACGCGCTCTACTGTATGTCACAACAATAGACGTTGTCCGTCCTCACCTTAGAATAATTCTACAATAATTATTATCATCAGTTTCTCTTATTATAGCTTCAGCTTTATAGCTAAGACAACAAATAAGAAGTTTTGTTGATGCAAATGTTAAAATCAATTGAAAAGTTTGCAGTTAAAAAATGCTGAAGCTACACAATGCAACGAGGTAAATAACACCTACAAAAGTTACGTGTAACAGATTTAAGCGTATGCACCAGTAAATCTGCTTCCAAGTCGGGACTAAGTTAAATTTTGGGTGAATTTGTGAGCTGTCCTCATATTTCAGAGCCGTCGGAAAACTTTAATGCCATCAAGTTTGTGAGTAATAGGGGCTGTTGTCGACACCGCGGGTTTAATCTGTCGCCTGCAACAAAATCAAGCCATTTATTGTTACGTTGCCAGTTAGGAAGTTGTGCCTCTCAACTTGGAAATTGTGGCAATTTGTTTCTAAGCTAAATAAGTTTAGAACTGTCATAATGTCGCTTAGCTTTTCCATGCGATATTTTAGGAATATTTAAATTTATTTAACTACTTTTGTAGCGATAAAGCAACGTAGATACCTAGTTACTGTCACCACCTTCTGAATACCAACTTTTTAAGGTTTTTTAAGACGATCAATGCTAAAATCTTGATTTTGGGTGTTTTTTCTATGAGTATTGAAGTACCAGACTCGGAAAGGGCTTAGCTTCTTGACCGGGGCGATACCAGATCATAATAAAATCTAGGGAACAAACATCCGTTACCAGGGCCGCAGCATGCAGCAGCTATTATAATAACCGTACACACCATGGATTCCATAGATAATCCCCAATCTGACCCTCCAATATTAACCCGTCCGAACTAACGACTCCACTATCGCTCATGCGCACATGCGCCTGACAGAACTGTTATTACGTCATTAATAAAATTACAAAACTCTGGCCCCATGTGCTATCCCAGTTTAGAACCCATTCTGTCCAGGAAGGGTTGCAGTCTTAATTAAATTTGGGCAATCGTAGGTTTATAAGGACGTTACAGTTGACAATGACCCCGATGTAGAATTGAGTGAATTAAGTTGAAACACGTTTGTGTTATCGCGTGATGCAGGCGCGATGCAGTCATGTGGAATTGTGGAGTAGCTTTATTATATCGTGTCGATGATGTGCTAAAAGTACTCAATTAAGTAATTGAATCTATTAATTTTAATAAATTTTCTCCATAACACTGAGGACCACGATTTAGACGTAGCAATTGCTTGACAATTAAGAGTAGGTATGGTTAGTTTTTAAACTGGAATTTTGGTAGTAGGCGCTTAATACAAAAGTATCTAACTAAATAGTTTCTTGTTAAAAGAGTTAGAGACACATAACGTGAAAAATCATAATTTTATAACCAAAAGCAAAACTGCCATAGACTTTCCAACCACAAAAATTCTTAAAGCTTCCTATGAATGGATTAAACTATTAAAAAAGGTAACGTATAAGATCCGATAGAAGCCGAGACGGAGGGTGCGATATTAAAAGGTTCAGAAGTGTTGGTCCTGAAAGGCTCTGAACCTCGCCCACTTAAGCACAGTATTAAGGGCACTTGGGCTTTGAGGCCGTATATTATCGCTGCGTTTTACCTCTACGCTGATGTGAAGCACGTTATAGCACGTTTTGCTAATTTTCTACATTCAGCGATGGAAGTGGTGAAGGGGATTAAGATTTAAATGTAGATGTGTGGAAGAATCTCTATTTCTTGTAGGTAGCTGAGATTTTTCGTTAAGTAAGGGCATTCTCTATCACAGATCCCAAATAAAGAATATTACAAAAAGGTAATAAGTAATGGAGTAGGTGTAAAGTAGGGCTTTCGTGTTTTAAATTTGAGTACCGTAAGATGGGGTGAATTTGCAGGGTGAATACATATAAATACTATCCTAAATAAGTCATAACTAAACCAAGAAGACAAAATATTAAATTGACAAGTCTATCGTATTACGTTACGTAGTCTTACAAATTTCTAGAATATGCTTTATTTTAGGCTGTATTTCTATGCACCCCGCGAATCTCTATTCATCCCTTTTTACATGTTACATTTTAGCAATAAAAGTTTTAATCAACAAATTATCTTCAGAAGTCCTAATATGTATGTATAAGGATCTTAGTAATAAAAAAAAAAAAACAAAAATCCACCTACAAAGACGCAAAAAATAACTTCTCTTAAAATTGTAGGCACCTACCTAACTACTACTACTACTAACGACTAAACTATTAGGTAGGTGCCTACAATTTGAAAAGAAGTTTCTTTTTTACGTTTTTGAAGGCGGTTATTTGTTCTTTAAAACATTTATTTTATTTTATACATTTTAGTGATCATAATGCGCTGTTCCGTAATCCCACTTACTAGTTAATATGAAACTTTAAGTTTCAACCGCGTCGCAAGCATCTCCGCCGAAAAGTCATGGCCAAGTTTCAACAAGTAAATATTCTTCGTTGTAGTCGCTCAACTATCTTAATCAAGATATCTGATCGCCACCCTTGAAATAGGTATCGTTGAGGAGTTCCGATGGTCATCTGTGGTCTTCATCATCAGTTCCACTTCCCTAAATAATACTTTCTGAATGAAAATGGGTTTGTTACTAAAAATACTAAAAGCGCTATATGTTTGCCTACAATATTTGAGGAGTTCCCTCAATTCCTCACTGATTCCCTTCTCAGATTCAGATTAGGTGACAATGGGACCACCTCGGAAGTAATACACTATCAAACCAAAAAAATAATTCAAAATCGGTCCACAATTGACGGAGTAATCGGTAAACATATATAATTATGTAAAAAAAACGTACAATGGAATTTATAACCTCCTCCTTTTTTGAAGTCAGTTATAAAATGTGAAGCTTGCCGTGTAAAAATCTTCCTATACTATACTCACAAATACAAATACTTACCCAAAATCCACTTGCTTACTCGATCATATGTCATCAAACAAAATGATAATTAACAGTACAATGATGAGCTGAAACCACTCATATCAAAACCAGTGCTTAGCTAAAGCTTTTATCGAAATTGCCTCGAAAAACACCACACCTTCGTCGAAATCATATTTGAACCAATTATCGGGAACAAAACTCCCCGGTGGCGACGCAACTTAATTTACCAATTAACTTCTAATTGAATTATTTCCGTCAAGCCCGAGCCGAGTGGACAGCGGTCCTTTCAAAATATTGATGTGGAATTTTTGTGCGCAATTTGCCCGTCTAAATTAGTATTGATGATTACACTCAAAATTAACATTAAGATTTCTATCAAACAACTAATTAAAAAAGGCTTGATGAAAACAAAATCACGATCGCGTCCTTTGTGTAACGAAAGTTAGTCATACAACCTATATGGGTAACTTTCGTTACACAAAGGAATCAATTAACTTTTGTTTTAATTAAAGCCCTTAACTATGTATATTTTTATTGAAAACGTCCCTGATATGAGTTTTTTTTAATCGGTAATTGAATATAGGTGTTCCTTTGAAGCGCATAAAATGGTTTGTGGGTATTTTCATTATAAAGGGTACCCTAGTTAAGGAAAGTTAAAAAACGTTAATTTTTGACAGTTTTGTGACGAAATTATATATTTATATGGCTAATTTAGTCACAAAAGTGACAAAAGTTAACGTTTCTTAATTTTCCTTAACTAGGGTACACTTTATTTTGAAAATGCCCTTGTATTAAATCCTTTTAGGCTGATACTACAGAATTTAATAAACATCTATTTTGTATATTACTTAAGTTAGGTTTAGTTAGTCTTTAATAAAGGTAAAAAAACGGTTTAAATTGTAAAAATTGTTTTCTGCCAAACAATATATTAGACCAAACAATGGTTATACTATGCCCCTCGATATAGATGGACACCACAGGGCAACATTGTTTTAAACTATATTGTCCAATCATTATTAAATTGCGTTGTTTTGTTACGTTATGCCTTTCTCTTAATTGTTAAATAAACAAAGTGACTATGAAAGTAAATAATGACAAAGACCTAAAGTAAAGTGGAATAAAGCCCAGTTAGTAAAATCCGTCAAACACAAATACGGCGTTGTTTTATTTGTCTTTCCCGAGGGTCTAGAAAAAAATGTAATAACTACGGCGGACGGACGGACATGGCGAAACTATAAGGGTTCGTAGTTTGACTACGGAACCCTAAAAACAAGTGCTAACTTTTTGTTCCCTTCGTAACTTTATGAAAAATATTAAAAACAGAGTATTATCTCTCACAAAAACACTCGTAAAGTCCGTGCTACGAGTATAGCTCTATTCTTATAGTACACAACAACGTCACGAAGTCCATATAAATAATGACAAAAGTCAAGTGGAATAAAGCCCGGTTAGTAAAATCCATCAAACACAAATACGGCGTTGTTATATTTGTCTTTCCCAAGGGTCTAGCAAAAATGAAATAACTCGTGACTTTAACGAACGTAACTCCGCCGAGGTCGTCGATCAGTTAACTTTTAAAGCTCATTAAAGTAGATGGTTCATTCAGGCGGTGTAAATTTTCAGGCGGAAAATTAAAATGGCACCCGCGGCGGCTCGCGTTATGCCGTCGCATCATATACAATGAGAAGAGACAAAACAGTAGGCCCTTTATTACTATATTTTTGTGAAAATGCTACTCTAGTTCTGTTTTGTTTTGGTACAGGAACAGGACTAGGAATATGTCTCTCAAATTACGTTGTATATTACTTCTATCAAAGTTTTTCTACAGCAATATTTATTAACGAATTGAGTAAAAGGTGACTACAAAACTTCCTCCACATGACAGTTAGGGGGTGAAGTTCCAATAAATATATGAAGAAGAAATTGAACTTTTCGGTCTTTAATCAGCTCCGAAATCTGCGGATTGCAAACCGTAATTACAATTGTCATATCACTAATTAGGGAGCGCTATATAAGAAGGCATACATTTTACCTGGGCTGGGATTCTACACGGTTAAAACGATATCGTCATTGACGTGCTTCCATATAATTAACGTTTTGATAACTCTTATGTCACTGATTGGCCGCCGCCATTATTGGCAGAGTTAAAAACCATGCGGAAACACGTCAAACACGATATCGCTTTAACGCAGTAGAATAGAGGGCCTGGTTGTGTTCAATTGTTTGCGTGAGGCAAATTATCCGAGGTATGTTCGCTAATGACCTGACCTACTGAAGTTTTTATCCATACATCATACACTACCCATTGAAAATATGCAAAACTCGGGCGTAAGAGAAAAACTTTCCGTGCTTTTGTACGTTAACTTGGTTTGAAAAAGAGTTTATCGGTTTCACGGATGCGAGAGGGTATTTTCTTTATTTTTAATGCCATTTTTTGCTGCAGCTAGCGCAATAGCTTCAGGCTTGCTTAATGCCTGGAAGCTGTGTACAAATCTCGTTAGATACAATATCGCCGAGACTGCATTTTTTGCGTAGAATATACAAACAAAAAACCGGGCAAGAGCATGTCGGACCACGCTCAGTGTAGGGTTCCGAAGCCGTTAAGTAATACAAACATAAAAATCAAGCAAATTTTCTATTTAAAGTCAATTAGTGCCGTCTTAGATGATTTTAGTAGGTATACACTTTAATCGCCTGTATCGCAAGAACTACTTAGTTTTAATAGTTTTTCTTTAAAATCCGTTATATGCTCTTTCATTTAAGATTTTTTTTCTGTTTTTTTGTACTTGTAGTTTTGGCTCTAGAGGGGGGGGACATTTGAGTACAACAAAAATTAGCGCAACGGATTACTTAATCGAAAAACTGTTTTCAGACACCCATCATATTTTTTAAAGACCTATCCAACAACACCCCACACTATAGGGTAGACGAGAAAATAAAATGCATCCCTACGATACGTGTACGGGGTACCCTATTTTTTTTATTTTATATTTTATTGTACCACTTTGTTGGCGAGACTAATATGCATATTCATGCCAAATCCCAGCTTTCTAGTACTAAGAGTCTCTGCGATAGGCTGCGGGCGGACGAACGGACATGGCGAAACTATAAGGGTTCGTAGTTTGACTACGGAACCCTAAAAACAAGTGCATATTTTCTGTTCCCTTCGTAACTTTATGAAAAATATTAAAAACAGAGTATTTAAAAATAATGCATAAAATATTTTAAAATATAATTTCAATCAGGTATATCCGGGTAGAACAATAAAATGATTGTTTCGAGTACTGCCCCAGCGTATATGTCGTTATCTCTCACAAAAACACTCGTAAAGTCCGTGCTACGAGTATAGCTCTCTTCTTATAGTACCTACACAACAACGTCACGAAGTCCATATAAAAGAGAATCAATGCCAGAGAGTTTCAAATGAGCCCGTAGAATTCAAAAATTCAACACAATTTGAATTGAAGTACTCACATACATGACGTTATCAGCCGTTGGCAGTCGCCGCAGACCGCTACACAGCCCATAATGTACTTATGATGGCTGTCGGGTTGAGATTTGCTTTATGAATTGCATCCTCGTGTATTGAGTGGTTAAACAATGCCGATGCTCACTTGTTTAACGTTAAAATTTAATTTTGGAAGCCCGTTCATTAGTAATGAACGAAGTTATAACATATGTTGTTGTTAGTACGGTATGGACAATATGGATATTATACAAAGTGATATAATAAACCAAGTATTTATATTATACGTATAAGCCCTAGTAACACTGTTTAGATGTTCCTACCTTATATTGTATCAAATCGTAATCATTTGCATCAGTGTCGCTGAACATTAAGAAGCCACATACTTCTCGGTCTCTAAGTCGGTAGTGTTCTGCTATTTGAATCTCAATAACTATAACGTATGTGTGTTTGATTCGGATATATTAAACTTGATAATTTTCTCTTAAAATTATTAAAGGGTAAAACATGAGTGGAAGAAACAAAAGCTCTACCGGGTGTGGCCTGTAATAGGAGCAATAAATTGAGGGATTGTTTCTACTCTATAAACGTAGCAACATTTTGTTCTACAACTTTAAAAAATTATGTAATTTATTATTTGGGATTTTTTCGAACAAACTAAATAGGATTTTCAATGTAATCCATCCAATAGTCTAGTTGACATCTACTGTTAGCCTACAAACTTCGTAGTTTTCGCAAAACATTGCTGGCTTGGAAAATCTAAATTCATTAATATTAAGTTAACAATAAGTTATTTCCAAAAGTTGTAGAATAAATGTTGTTATGTTTGTGGTGTGGAAACGATCCCTCAATTTATTGCTCCTATTACAGGCCACACCCGGTATAGTCTTTTTTTGAAACGTGACACCTTTTTCAAATCATCGTAACCTAATAAATAAAATATATCCTTATACTTAAATGGTTTTACATTTAATATTGTAATACTTTTAACTCGTTAATCCTGGTAAACTATCGTTTTGTAAATGTTGTGTAATGTTTTTTTTGTAAACACCAATTATTTGAATTTGACCCTGTAGTCAAGGCGCGTGCAAACTATCTCAATTTCACTTTCTTTGCGCGAAAGCCCATAAAGACAAACCTTTTTTTGTGTGGGTGTGGTATCATAAATGTGACCTGTTAACTAGTCATTTTTTAGTTCTACATAATAAAGCCTAGACAGTTGAAGCTTCAAATAAAATGGCAACAATACGTGAAACTCCTATTTTAAAATTAGCGCACAGGGACATTGACTCTGGGTCTCTATTCTACAGCGTTATAACGATATCGCGTTTAGCGTGTTTTAGGGTCATTTATGTTTCGATCGCCATTATTGTAAATGACATAAGAGTTATCAACACGTTGACAATACGGAAACACGTCAAAGACGATGTCGTTATTACCGTGTAGAATCCCAGCATAGGGCCTCTATTCTACTGCGTTATAACGATATCTTGTTTAACGTGTTTTAGAATCGTTTATGACTCGACCCCCATTACTGTCTATGACATAAGAAATACTTCAAAGGCGTTATCGTTTTTACCGTGTAGAATCTCGGCCCTGTACCCTTACCATGAGTTACAGTCGTGCTCGCTAGAGAGTCGAATACTCTGTCGAATACTCAGTCTATTACAATTCTGTGAGCGATACTGTGAGAAACAAAGCAGTCGACTCACTAACGAGTACAGTCACTGTAACTCATGGTAAGGGTACTGTTGTTCAGTGGCAGTCAGTTTACGCTATTAGTTGCTTATTTTGCACTCTGGGCCTTTATTCTATATAACGTGTTACAAAATAATCCGTAAAAAAGAAATTACGAAAGTAGTGTCAACCCTAGTATACTGTATACCTAAGATACTGAACTGACGTTATTTAATAAGGGTTGACACTACTTATGTAATTTTTTTTTTTGATTATTTTGTAACACGTTGTATAGCCCAGCCCTTCTTCCATCGATATCAAAATAATAAAAATATTATCAACATTATATCTTAATAAAAGTTGTAATAACGTCACAAACACCATTACGATACCGAAGCAAGATGAACTTATACAATGAGGCTTATAAGAGTCCTGCACTTTTGTACGTGGCAGTAATGGCTTGTTTTTTTTTTGATGTGATGACAGGTGAAACTACAATGTTCTCATGTAGAAATTACGATTTCAAAAGCACTAGATACATACATACATATAGGTACCTTAGCGTCTGTCTATAAATAAGGTAGGCAGAGACTATGAAACGCCAGCTGCACCGGTCCAAACATACCTATTTCACTTTTTCTACCTTCATCAACCGCCATTAAGCACCAGTCAACATATAAGGTAAAATTGGATCATAAATTCAATATAATTTTGAAGAGAAGGAGAGATTTTGAAGATGCAACTTTGTATGTACTTCTTAAGAAATAAAACTGACTATATATGATTTGTGATACCTAAAAGAACGTGGCGCATTCATGCCTTTAAGAGTGTATTTAAATTCTGTCTTTCCATATAAAAAAGAGACATTTTACAATTACCTACACTAAAGAGCAATGACAATGAGATACTGGTACTTTGAAAATGAAAGTTTGAAGTTCCATCCCCTTTACCGATTTTGTCTCGAATGACGAGTGAAACGGGTGGAGCAATCGAGAATCGAATTAATGCTTCGTATACTTGCCAGTAGCATCCATTTAATATATGTATTGATACATTCAGTGGTGGTAAGACCCTGTGCAGGGTCCGTCCGGATCGCTACCACCATCTTATCCATTAACCAACCGCCAAGCAACTGTGTTTGCTTTGTTGTGTTCCGGTGTGAGGATAAGACAACCGGTGAAATTACCAGCATAGAGGCATTTCATCTTAGTCCTCAGGGTTGGCAACGCATTATTTTGAGGTCTTAGGATTATAGCCTCGAGAATTCAAATGTCTATGGGTCTCAGATTCCACTTACCATCAGGTGGCCTGAATGCACAAGTAAAAAAAAAACGGTTTAAGAAGTTATGGCTAAATCAACAAGATGAGTCTGAGTGTTTTTCCTTAGCTCTGCTGTAGATTTAAATTGCTGTTTACGTATGTGGTAGTATGTTAGTATATCTAATTATCTATTTAAGTATGTATTTTAATAAAGCAGTTATCTTTTGTATTGTTTATTTTTGTATTGTTTTGTTAATTTGTGTATCCTCTTGCATATTGTGCTTTCTTATTTTACTTCAGGGTTAACTGGAAGAGATACCGTATGGGATAAGTTCACCAATGTTCATTATATATATATTGATGCAAATATGTCTTGTAATTGTTTATGTGCAATAAAGAGTTAACATACTCGTACATACAGTAATCAAAATAACAAAACTGGACACGCTTAGGTATTTTTGGCACCGTGTATATTCTTACGCTAAAATATATTTGACTAGCGACCCGCCCTCGCTTCACTCCGGATTAAAGTATTATAAATATAAACCTTCCTCTTCAATCACTCTATCTATTAAAAAAACCGCATCAAAATCCGTTGCGTAGTTTTAAAGATTTAAGCACACATAGGGATATAGGGACAGAAAAAGCGACATTGTTTTATACTATGTAGTGATGATAGCGACTAAGCATACGGTTTCTTTTTCACTTGGGTATGTATACATTTGTGTTTAATAAAAGGCAAAGCAGTAAAGTTTAAATTATTTTATTAAAATAGGTATCCAACGACTATTACAAAAATTTAAATTAATCTCAAACATTTCTTGTGACTCACATCTATTTCCTTTGAGTGGTATTTAAGCACAAAAAAATAGTTTGTTGGTTTATTCCGGTTTGCTTTTACCGTGCGTTAACTACATTACTAGACACCTTGCTATATTACCATATTAACAGTTTCTATTACTGGTACAGGCGAAATGACACAACATTAAATATACAGTTTATGTGTGTCGCTTCCATTTAATGCGGTCAGTTTAAGAACTGCAGTACTGTTTCCTTATAAATGGTGTTTGTAAATGTAAGGTAGCGAGTACTCAACTGGGGCTGTATTCAAATTTGTCTTGAACAGTATTAATATGCATAATGTTGTTAATGTTATGGTAGCTTTTATTCCAAAGAATATAAGGTCATATTGCTAAAAACAAGATGAGTTAAAACTAATTGGGATAGAGTCGCAGTTTTCGCTCTATGTAATTATTTGCCAGACCCTTTACTGACAGTTCAAGAAAAAAATTACATTAATTGTTATCCTTCTTTGGTCTAGTAAAAAAACACTGGTTACTTATTCTTATGTTATAATTTTGTTTTAAATATAAACTCAATGTTTATTTAATATTTGTAATATGTGAAGCAATTACGTGCAATAAAATCGTTTAAGGATCGCAAAGCAATATGAAATCAATAAAAGTGTCGACATTACATGGTAATTGAAGAACGTTTAATTAGAATATTAACCACGTTATTGAATAGATTTATAGCATACAGGTGGTTAACAGTTGATTATTCCTATATAGGAAGTAGGAAGATTTTTTTTCTGCATTTTATTTTTCCACGCAATTCTTCATTAGGAACCATAACAATTTTATGTTTTCTACTTTCTAGCTAGTGTTTCTACAACATAAAGCAAGGTATCATAGTATTTAATAATCCATGGATTTTGAAATGGAAATAGGACAACAGAGAAGAATAGATTTTTCAAAGTCGAGGTTCTTGTAAAAGGCATTTTTTCATTATACGTAATTATTTACAAGATAATTTTAAGGGCGTTTCCACATGAATTAAGATATAAAAAATGTAACATTTATAATAAATGGGGTAAGTTGTATGTAGTTTTAAAATATAGGATTCATTCTAGGTTTTGGTGAGGCCTTTGAAATATTCGTGTTTGTTACAAAAAAAAAAACTCGTAAGTGTGAAAGCGCCCTTATTCATAACACGTTTAACAATTACTTCAACTAATTAATACAGTTGATATGCAGTTATACAAGTTGTGCAGAGTATAGTCGGCAACAAAAGTGTCTTTATCTCAACGTGATTACTTTAGCTATAACACGAAGAGCTGCTTAAACTTTTATTGCTCACTATACCAATATAAAACGGCTATAGTATCATATCACATTATTTACGTAGATTATAATTTTCACTTTTGTAAAAAGCTTCATTTGAATTTCATTTCACAACTCTGATGTTACAATATAATTAATAATTATAATTTAATAAGAAAGCTTCCTTATGGCACGAGGTTTAAACTAAACGAGGTATAAAACAAGCTCATTACATTATTCTTAATTCAAACCAAAATAAATACCATTATAAATATTAAATGCTGTGTTTGAAGACTTTAGTACTACGCAAGGAAAACTATGTTTAGTATTTCTATTACCAGACACGTTATGAATTATATACATACTAATAATATCAACGTTACTTCGAGTTATTGCCAAGCGTTAGTTTTGTATTCAGGTTCTAGTATCTTAATGCTTAAACTAATGATATCATGGGTAAAAATTCGTTTATTGATATTCAGATGGACATATCAATTGAATTCTATCAATTCCAATAACATAATAACTATAAATGTTTATTAGATTAATCATTACTTTATCTAACGCATTATCAGATCTGTCGTTCTAATTAAATGTAGTTGCATTTATTCACAAAATTTACAACTTTACATACTATACAAAAGACTAGGCGTATCATAAAATTTTGAAATAACTAATTTTAAATCATAAATAACTCTACAAAAACGCAACCACATTGTGCGCAATAAAATAAGCAATCCAGAAGTCAGAAGGCCAATATCGTTAGTTCAATCTTCATTAGCACTCTTACACTAAACAGTAGATTTTTAAAGTAACACAACTTAAAAAACACGCACTTCCAAATATATATCAAATCACTTCCCGAACGGTCACTAAATCTGTACAACATTAGGAAGAACTGCGTTCTCTTTCAGTGGCGTCACTACACTTATAATAATGTCGGTCTATACGTCCGTTTGGCACAGGTCGCCGAAAGCCGGCAAGGCGTGATACTACCGTGTCACTGAATCCACTCGCGGGTGATGAGGGAGGGGAGGGTGCGCAGGCGGTAAAGAACCTTGTGAAGTCACATTCGTCACAGGCTGGCCATGCCGGAAAGAAGTCAGCCTCGCCAACGTTCTCGTACTATCGTTGTCAAAATTAGGCCTCTCATACTGATGCTGTGGTCTTTGCCTTTGCGGTTGCATCGCTTGCAACTCATCATAACCACCGTCTTCAGCGTAATTCTCATCATCAGACTCGTCTTCTCCAAAAGCTCTATAGGTAGCTTCAGATTCAGAATTCTTCCTAGAACTGACGTAAGTTCTACCTATGAGCGATTGTGTTACATCAGACTTTTGGTTTTTATCACACTTCCTCTCATCTAAGCTTTGATTGTATCGCAATTGAGTTTTCTGTGCTTTATCCATTGAAGGTAGATCGTAGAATTTAAATACGTTCGGATTGCCTTGGAAATACTTCTCGCTGTACACATTTCTATTGTAATAGCCACCATTGCTGGCTGGATAAAGTTCTTCTTCTGGGGCATATCGATTATCGAAATTCGTTACGTTCTTGCCCCCCGGTGGAAACCAACCCTGTTAAAAAAATCATATTGATTTATAAAAGTAATAAAGGTGCATCAAAAAAAGTCTTTTCATGATATAATTATAAGATAATAGGAAAAAACGGCCAGAAAGCTCGACTTACCAAAGAGCTAACACACTGTCTAGTGTTTGCAACAAGTGTAACCGAAGCATAAGCCGCTGGGGAAGTAGCCGTTTTACTAGTGTTCCATTCATTGCCAGGGACTTTTGACGATGTAACTTCGGCATATTCCGGCAACTGCTGTGCCACTTTATCGTACTCTGAATTGACTTTTTGCTTGCTCTGGTTAGTCTGAATGCCTGACATACATAATCCAGGCTGATTTTCCATCCACAACAATGATTCTGTTTTAGTTACAGTGTTCTTATTATAGCAACTGGTGAGCGGATGTGACAAGGAAACTGCAGCTTTAATGTTCATTTGCGTTACCAAACTCGTTCCATTTGAATCTGATATAAAGGAACATTAAATTAAAAACATCATTTGAATTCTTAGTCAATTGCAAAATTATAATTTCCGCCCTAAATCGAAAGCAAATCATCTCGTTCACCGCGGGCTTAAAAAAACATAAGCCCGATACAATACCAACAAAGAGAGGTAAATTGGCTTAGAGGTAACTGGGTGAATCAACAAACGAATCGCCTCGAGAAAACAAAATAGAAAACATTTACATTTACTGGGTCTTTATTTCTCGGATTTGTATCATTCCTTTGTACCCCGAACGTGAATGCAAAGTGAAAGAGATCCAGTGCGCTCGCGAGAGGGCTCGTGCCACCTTTCAACTCGAAAGTAATCTAGCGCCCTCCTCCCAAAGCAAAGCCTCCATCAAACAAACGCTCGGCTCGCGCCACCCTACGACACCCAAGGAATGTTTTTAATTTTGAAATTCTGATGCTGATTCCACGGAAAAAATGTAAGCGTTTCAAGTTAAGCTGAATAACTGTTTATTTTCCAGTTACCTTTGCCTGTCTGATATTATTTGGGTACGCGTCACTTGGGACAATCGTAGAAGGAATAATACGGGATTTCGTAAATCACTTTGATACGTACCATATATATTTGGAAGCGCAGATGACTTTTTAGCGAAAATGTTGTGCTTTCTGATGTAAATGATACCGCCAATCACAATTACTTTGAACAGAACGATCGCTCCAATCAAAAAGTAAAACCATGTTTCCATTACAAAGTCACCGGCTACGATAGACACTTCTCCATTTAAGGGATATCTGGAATAAAACCGACACTTCATTATAACGATCATATTTAAAAAAGGTATTTCGAAACACATTGTATTCATTTTGTTGACTATTTACCTCGATAAAGGATCCAGTCCGATTGAACGAGAATCGATATTCAAGTACACCTTTTGACTAAACGGGCCCAACCCTACTACAGTTTCAGCAGCAATTTGGACTGAGTAACTGACCCCAGAAGTCAAGTTGGTCATTATGAGACTCGTAGCTTGATGGACGGTTGTATTTATTGCCACCATAGATTTGTTTGCGGGGATGTCTAACCAGTTGACCAAAACATTGTATCCCGTTATAACACCATTTTGTAAATGAATTTCTGGTGGTGACCATTTTAAATGAACCGTCGTGGTGTTAAAAATAAACATTTCGATATTAGCTGGAGGACCTTCCGGAACTAAAAACAAAAGTATAATTGTAATAACAATTAATTAATAATTAATCAAGTAAAAGAAAACAATAGTTTAACGACTTACCGTCATCTAAGGTCTGTGCTATCCTAGAATTCGATGGCTTTCCTTCAAATTTCTTATAGAAAGGTATAAGGAAAAACTCGTATTTCGTATATTTCCTCAAGAACGTTATTTCGTATCCGGACACGTCGTTTGAATGTAAAATAGTTTTCATCTTATACTCCGTTGTGGTATTATCTAGGGCTCTGTAGTAAATGAACAATCCCTCTAGGTAATAGAAGTTTAGTATTTCCCACATTAATTTAATCGTTTTGGAGTCGATGGGTGTTGCTTCTATAAGCTCAACAATATTGTCAGTCATAATATTATTCCTGTATTCTGTGTTATTGGAGAACACACCGTTGTCCCAGAGGGCATTGCCACTTTCACCTACTATTACAGGATCGGAAACCGGACTCGGCCCGGACAGCCCGTGCGAGTTTTCCGCTCTCACTATAAACATGTACGTAATACCAGGAACCAAAGATTTCACCACGTATTGTGTTTGTTGTACTTTCTTCGCTAAAACTACCCATCCTCGAGAATTCCTTGGAGTATTCTTTCCGGAAAGAGTTTCTCTAGAAAACACTTCCACTTGGTATCCGAGAATGGAGGACGATCCAATTTTATTATTTTGATTCCAAGTTATTGTGACACTGTTTTCTGTTACGTTATGGATTTGTGGTTTCGTGGGTGGTCCGGGTAGCGAAGACACATCTGCGGCACGAAAAAAATGAATGTTTGGGTTTATTGGGCTATCTACAAGTAACACCCCGCTCCAAACATATTTCCCGTGATGCGAAGAGGCTACACAAGTAAATGTACCGCTGTCACTTTTATCCAAATCTCTTAATATTAGAGTTCCGTCATTAGACACATTCCTTCTATGGTTTTGTATTAACGCTTCCCCTCCAAAATACCATGCTATGATTGGTTCAGGTGTGCCTACGGCAGTGCAGGGGAAAACAGCCATCGATTTTATAGGTAACGTTTGGTTAGAGGGCCCGTTTGTTATGATTGGCGGTGGGCGGTCATCGTCTGATGTCACGCTTAATTTTCCTCTGACAAACGAACTGCCAGCAAAATTTACCGCAGAACAAACTACCGTGCTACCGCTATCCTTTTTGTTCGTTTCATTGACAGTCAATATAGTGACACCGTCGACGACCAGCGAGGCGTGGTATTTGTTCCTAGATGACCCGGGCAGGATAATTGTTCTGTTTCCTTCCAAACTCCAAAACATTGTTGGGTCGGGCCGCCCTGAGGCCGTACACGTAAACGTTGCCGCTGTACCGCTTTCTACTGTCGCTGTAGTTGGTTTAAGTGATATAGTAGGAGGATCTAAAAGCAAATGTTTTTATTTTTTATTGTACAACTTTAAATTCAAATTCATAACATTCATTAACACCAAACATTCTTTAATCATGTTATAAAGCTAAAATACAAATTAAATTAACTAATTTATTTATATTTATGATATTTAGGTTAAGTGTCAAAACTACAAAGTATTCTTAACTTCATATTAGCGAGATAAAAAACAACAAGAAATTTACAAAGAAACTACAAAGCGAAAATTGCAGTGAACTACAATACTCGTGCACTCACCGTATACAGTCAAGTACCCAGTCGCACTCACAGCGCCGACAGAATTCTCGGCTTCGCAACTGTACTCTCCTTCGTCTTCTAAAATAACGTTATCGAGCCTAAGGCTCCTGTCGTCTAGGACTTTGACGCGGCCGAGTGGCATGTTGCCTCCTCTGGCGGTCCTCCGCCACAGCACGTCCGGGAGGGGGTCGCCTCCCACCCGGCACTGGAACGTCACGCTGCCGCCGGTCTGCGCCACCACGTCCTCCGGGCCCGTTATTAAGTACGGCTTAACTGTGCAGTGAGAAATGTCCCTCTAAATTACTTGACAAAAGATCCATCCGCTCAAATCTCGACTTCTAATTACCAACTGGATACAAACAATGAAATTGAACGTTTCATTTCAGTGAAACATTGTCGCGGGAATTCACGCCCGTACTCACTGTGGATTCGTAGCGTAGCAACAGCTGATTCTCGCGTTCCCGCTGCATTCCGAGCGATGCACTGATATCTGCCGGCGTCAGTTTGCCTCGCATCTTGTATTACGAGACTGCCACCGTCAACTAAGTGCATTCTGAAACCAAACAAACATACTCAATGAATAACTTATAAAGGAAAAGATTGGATAAAATAAATCTATAAAGAGTTCATTACATTGGACCGAAAGCGATGAAACAAAGTCATTCAAATGTAGGGCGGAATAATTCAATAGGAAATTAACATTTAATAAGGGGTCCGGTGAGTCGGAACTATTCAGATTTTTACTTGATTGCTTGTTGAGCTCTTGAAATATCCCCTCTTTTATAACTTTGATGTACCCTCCCCACGACTGTTAATTATTTTTATGCTCCGCCATACGTAACGACGTGCGCCCTCAAGATGTAACTTAACGCTATGACTCATAAAAATTCATAGACACCAAAGTGGTATAAATTGGCAATAAAACTTTTAAAGAAGATTCACTTATAGCGTTGCAATGAGCCATGTGTTGGGTACATAATGCAAATAAAATAAGAATCTGAAGGCAAAATACATGCTACTTTTTAAAGAGGTTTAACTATTAATTAAGATTGCTAAGTGCAATTCTCTAAGCATTAAAAATCTAAACAAAGTTTCGTTTGAAACTCATGCGGTCGGACTACTTGACACGAAAGGAATACGTTTTATTAGTCGTAGAATCACAGTACGATTAAATTTATACGACGCCGAGGATCTGATATCAAACAACTCTATTCGCAGTCACAAGACTATCGCATTGCCTCCATCCCACTCGGCTGAGAGCTCTCACTGACTACCCCTAAATTCTCTTCTAATTATGCTTTATCGAGCGGCTACTGAACCCATTCTCAGGAAACTTTACGTTCAGTTATCGTAAAACTTCTTTGCGCTTCCAAGTTAAACCTTTGGGCGAGCTGGTTTATTATTCTGTTCATTAGTGACTTCTTACTTAATTAACCATCTTACTTTTAAGCCCAACTTAGGAAGCAAAGTAAACCTTTAACGCTACACAAGTTTAAAGAAAAATAAAGTTACCTAGAATCTCCGTCAAAATGCAACGCCTGAGCATTTTTCTTCCAATAAATAGTGGGTTCTGGCGAACCGCGCGGCGGCAAACACTCTAATATCACAGTTTCTCCTTGGGCTGTTTGCGTGGACACCGGCTCTAATCTAAATTCTTCGCGTAGAACTGTAAATAAAATATGATTAAAAAGCATTTATAATGAAATGAAAATAGTATTTATACCAAAACAAATCTTACCAGCTACGTGTAAAGTAGCATTTCTACTCCTCGCAGTGCCATACGCATTGGTTGCCTCGCACCAGTAAACTCCTGCATCGGAATGAGCTCTCCCGTGGGTTGCTCTTAAAAAGAACAGACCACCAGCGGGCAACAAGCTTCTGTGTGTATCGGAGACCACCAGCACGCCTCCTTTGTACCACTTTACGGCAGGCGCGGGCGAGCCCCCAGCGCGGCAATTCAGCGTGGCAGGCTGGTGGCGAGCCACGGTGACGTCCAAAGGCTGCTCGATGATATACGGGGCTTCTCCAGTGCTCCCATAATCGTCACTCAACCCACCTTCCACTAGGCCTGTTGACAAACGATCCCTATTAATTCCATCGCCCCTTTATGCAATACTTTCATGTAAACACTTAAAGTTCGAGTGCTTTATACAGCTAGCGTGCAGGACCCAAGCGCCTAATGAAAGGCGACGCTTGGTCTCGCACGGACCCACCCACTGCAATTTCCTACACACAAGCTTTATTTTAAATTTACCTAACAAAAGGCCTTTCTAGGCTACGGTTTATTTTAATAATAGGTGGAGTATGTCATTTGCAGCTACTCTAAAGCCGGCACAATAATAATGAGCTATAAAAACATGCCTGCTAAACCATGGCCTTCCCCTAAAGGATGCTGGGTTTGGGACCCTCCACTATTTTACTGTTTACAACGAACGCGCAGATGTTAGTTTTTGACACTTGAATTGATGTATGTCTATTGTTTGGCCTCGGCATTATTATAGCGACGTAAAAATCGATCAGGCAAAAAAATTCGATTCGGTGTCCGATTTTGGCAGAATGAACCTTCCCAAACGGCCTGCGACTTGATTTTAGAGACAGCTATTTTGTGAACAAAATCAATAGGGATTACTCTTTTGTACAAAGTGATTGTGTTTATTTATTCACGTGTCCCAACATTATGGATGCGGTACGATACAAGGGCTAATCTATAATTGAATCTCTAATGCTGGATTCGATTTGCTTTCGTACAATTTTTGGTCGAAACCCCATATTTATTGGTTGTTTTGCTTTTTCCGCATTGTGTACTAAATTAGCAGTATCGTATTATTACTATGAGAGTACAAATAAAACGTAAGAATCTTTGATTAGGGTCTCTATTCTACTGGGTTAAAACGATATTGCGTTTGACCTGTTTAAGTATTGTTTTTAACTCTGTCGCCAATATTGTCAAGTAAATAAGAGTTATCAAAACGTTCACTTTAGCCGTGGAGAATCTCAGCTCTGGCTGGTTAATCAAATTGCTTTTGAGACGATACCACAGTATACACATAATTAAAATCGTAATCCTTACTAATATTATAAATAAGAAAGCGTGGATGTTTGCTAAACTTTCACGCAAAAACTACTTGACGAATCATCATGAAACATTTTACACATATTCTGAGAGGTACTAGAAGTAACATAGGATACTTTTTATATATTTTTTTTTACTAAAATAAAAAATAAAATTGTCAGGAATAAAAACTGCAGCGGGCGAAGCCGCTGACGCGTCGCTAGTAATTCATATAAACAAAATGCCACTAGGCAGTCCTCAGACACAGTTTTAGGTTCTATTTTGCCGATTGCTTATATATATACAATATACAAGGACGTTTTATCGTAGAGAACAAAATACTACCATTAACTAGCTTTTGCGCGCGACTTCGTCCGCGTTGAACATCTCACCGGAAATTGTTTCTTTTTCGCTATACCTAGTAGGTGTATATTAATTCAGGCTGTACGCTATGTCTATTCCAAATCCATCCGCTTCCACGTGATAGTGGTATAACACGTAATATAGAACAGAATCTAAACTGCTTCCTGCATTGGTTTGACCAAAAAATAAGTCAGTACATCGTGCCAGGGCCTCTATTCTGTTTTATTAATTTATTAAGTTATTTGATTTTGGCATCAAACACTCATTACATGTTCAGATGTACAATTTCCCAAGTAATTATACTAAAGAAGAGATAAACAATGCTAAAAATAATGTCTACTGGAGTAGAACAACTACTGCTACTGTATTGCTATTGGTGAGAACCTGTAATTGGCTTTCTGAATTTATGCAAGTTTCTAATGTATTTGTGTTAGCTGTTGGTTTTCCTTAAATAAATAAATAAATAAATAAAACCATATTCCCTTTGACGTGTTCCATATTGTCAACGTTTAGATAGCAATTATTTACTTGACAGGTGACCGAGTTAAAAACAATATCATAACAAGTCAAAGACAATATGGTTTTATCGAGTTAAATAGAGACCCTATTATAATGTAGTATGTCTGTTTATAGGTAAGAATATTTAATGCTTGAAGCGGTGCAAGAGCCGGGTGGAATCGCGTGAAGTCACGTTCCAGCAAACTGCAGTTTTCATACAAATATTCGAGCTTCCACGGACAGCCATTTATGTGGTCCACTTCAGGGACGTGCAGCTGCCCATCTGTACTGACCTCAATTTTTACATCCCTGAATTCTAGGACACCTATTTCAATGCCATATATTACACTGGTATTTTACGTGAATGCAATTTCATTAATGTAAAATATTATAGAGGCTATTTTAAGATGGATACTTTAAAAATATAATATAACAAAACTTTGTCGTGACACAAATATACCCTGTTTTCGACAAAAGCTATTGTTCTGGAATAAATTAATGGCGCTTTAGTGTTAATTGTTTTCTAAATAAATATTAAAAAAAAAATCAACTGTCAGCTCCCTGACAACTTAAACGTTTCCATGATTATTTGCACCGTAAATGTAATATAGTGAAATAAATATAACGACATAAAAGTAGACTGTCACAACATAAAAGACGAATACATTCTCGTCGCATTTGAAATCGAATGAATGAATCGGGGCAAAAAATGACCATACCCGGCAGCGTCATAATAAATTAACTGTCAAACTCATAAAGAGACTTTTGCCCGCTATGACGCGACAAACTCCATAAATAAAGCAGACGAGAATAAAAATAAGATTTTCGCAGATTGCGAAGAGCATAAAAATATTGTTTATGTCTATCTCGATGCGTTGCTTTATCGCGCATAAAACTATGGCGCTTTATGGCATAGTTGTGCGTATGAACCGTTTATTGAGCATTAGATGAGAAATCCTTACGTGGTTGTTATTTTATGCTATACGGTCTGCCGGGACTAGGTTTATTATTTTTAAAAGTAGAACTATCGATAAGCAAGTCTTCTTTTATAACGAATAAAGTTAACTAAAGATAAACTTTCGGCGTTTACTTTGCGTTACGTAATGGAGCGCTCGGCTAAAACTACAGATGGTAAATTGAAAACTAGAGTAATAACAAAGCTGTCCGTAACAATAATAGCTTAATAACAGTCTGTAGATTAATGAACCGTATCGGAGTGTCGCGCGGTGACACTGCCGCTCCGCCGCCGGGCATAACTTTTCGATTCGCACGCGAGTAGTTACGCTCTATTGTTCAAAATCTTTGTTAAAAAAAAGATTGCGAGGGTGAGGCACGTCCCCCTGCTAATTTATACTACTGGCACATGTTGACACGCGTCGCCAAGAAAAAATAAATAAAAAGTCGGTTATAGAGACATGGGTTTCACATTTAAAGTCGCCGGCCACGCGGCTGCGACTGGCGAACGTTGCGAGTCCGTTTGAACTCCGCTCGTGTATATTTTTTGTCGGCCTGAAATTGATAGCCCTCAGAAGTCAGAAGACTGTAAACTTTTAGGTGAACATTTGATTGCACTCAACTCGCACTAGGATTTAGGTTTATAGTGTTGTTAAGTGGCGAGCCCCTTTGAGTTGAAAGAGAGACATTTGAAAATTCCGTTTGATTTCACTATGTGCTGTGGCGGCGTGTGATATGTCTGTCAACATCGTAAAAATATCACGAGGATGCAACATAGTTTTGATATTTTCTTTGATCTAAAAACCATTTATTTAGATTATTTATTTCAACACGTGAGTCATCACGATGTATGTTTACTAATAATAAAATATTATCATAACGAAAA